>CM053627.1:169487753-169565082 GCA_028646595.1 Phalanger gymnotis
ATTATCTATTTCAGCCTTCAGAGAGGGAGAGCGACTTGCCCATATAGTAAGTGGTAGAACTAGGAATTACATCTAAATCTTTTGACTCCAAGTCTAATGCTTCTTCTGTGCTCCGCTTTCATTAGCCCGAATTTTGGCATTTTTGCAGGAGAAGCAAAACAAGTCAAAAGCATATATTTACACAGAAGACTCCTGCCTACAGATAAGGAATATTTTTTTCAAGTAGAGTTGAGGGGCACTGGGAATAGTAGGCAACAAATAACATCACAAAAATGAAATCGATTGTGTCTTAACTGAAAGGCAATGACTAGTCACAGATGTGGGAATTATATCTGAATCAGCTCACTGAACAGTCAGATCTTTGTCTTGCTAGGACAAAGATAAAAATCAATACCAAACTGGAAAAAGGAACAAAAAACAAGAATTCACTATAATATACAACTAAAACAACTCCTACATGATTTACTTAAATTAGTCGTTGATGATGTAAGCAAGTGAGAAATGGCTAAAAGAACAATTACTAACAGATTGTCACTATTACCTGAGAAAGTTTAATGGATGTGCAACAATCACCATAATGAGAAGACTAAAAGGGCTTAGAAACCCCTCTGCCAGTTTCTGAGAGAAAGGAGCCATGGTCAAAGTTTGTTTAGAATATAAAATAATTTGTACAGGAGGATGGTAGAAAATGAGAAGCAATATCATATAAAAAATGAGAAGTTTATAGAAAGTATGGCAAGAGAATCAGTTAAATCAGATAATCTTGTGGGAATTTAAAGTGAAACTGTAAGGATAACAAACATACTTAAAATGGAATACATATTTCAAGAAGTCAGAATAAACTCTTCTCCATCAATGGAAAAATGTGGAGCTACCACATTTGAATGACAACATTACAGTCCCTAATGTGATTCAATGGGATGTAGGAATGTCAATAAGGAAAACAAAAATGAGGAGAATAGTTGGACTAGGCCAAACATATGCAGAAGAGGTCTCTGTGGGAGGCAAGATAATTTTGAGTGTGTCAAGGGATTGATTTTTATAGCAGTAAGGCAAAACTCATGACCTTGGAGAGGGCCGTGGACATGCCTGAGTGAAGTATAAGGAATTCTCTAGGTAGATGGCAGAGGAAGTGTAACATTTATTTAGACTCCAGAGGATCACATCCAAGGACCAATGCCCCCAATTTGATATGGTAGCAATAATGTTCCAAGACTAGTAAGCCCAGCTCAATGTTGTAACAAGGAAATCATAACAAAATATTATAACAAGGAATCAAGCCATACTGTAGCCTCCCCCTGCTGCTAGGGCCTTCCTGTAAAGAGTCACTCATGAATCCTAACTTTCCCTCAGGACTCTCTCCTGCAGCTCCATTGACTCAGATTTCCACACTCTCCCCTCCGCAGTCTCTCTCTCTGTACTGGCTCTCCCTTTGTGTCTGCTGCCTCTCTGTCTTCTTGATGTCTGCTTCTGAATCCTGCCACTCTGCTGCTCCCAATTCTGCTGTTCCCAGTTCTGGGCTCTCTTTTTATACAGTCCTATCTGTCATCTGATTGACTAGAACTCAGCCCACATACCATTGGCTCTGGCAAGCAAGTCCCCTTAGGGTCCTGAGGGCTTCACACCTCTTGCAAACTAGCAAACTAGTTTGCTAACTAGCTTGGGGCCTCACATCTAATTAGTGAAAGGGTGTGGACCTGTCTCTAATGAGGCCTCGCTTGGCACCTGAGGCCTGTTCAATGGATGGGTAAAGATCTTTCACTTACTAATTGGCTTTACAACTTTCAAGACATCTAAAAAAAGGACACTATCAAATACTTGGGAAAAAATCATGAATGTTAATCCTTCCAAAGGAAAAAAAAAAGCAATTGAAAAAACATAAATTAACTAAGATACCCACTTTCCCATCTATACAAAGTCTTTATGAGAATAATATACACAAATGGAGTTCACCTTTGATGAAAGCGCAAGAAGCAAATAGATAGACTTTGGTAAATTAGACACTACACTAAATCACATATTTACAGTCATACAATTGATGGAGTGCTATGAAGAATATAAAATTCCATGATGTTTGTTGATTTGCTATTAAAAATAAAACCAAATCACTTGATTTGATACAATGTTGCCTTCCTCAAAAGCTCTCCACAAAGGTGTCTATCATGCATACATTTAAATCATGCAAGATCCTGGAAAGAAGCAACAATAGCAATAATTTCTCTCAATGACCCTGAATTTCAAAAGACTTAAATTAGGGAGACAGTATCTATACTGTCATGGAAGATGTACAGGTCAGAGTACTAAAAGAAAACAAATTCCCTAAAGTAGTCATGTTCATCCAGGTGTTCTTGTTTGCAGATGATTTTTGTGCTGACTACATCAAGTTCCAGAATTGCAGCTCCTTGTAAATGAGACCGATGATTCCTCAAAACAATTCTGCCTAATTATACAGACTGGAAAAGTAAGTGCATGAAGAATTCCAGAGTATACGGTATATAGTGGCAGTCCATACAATTGGTATATCAGTTTATATATCTTAGACCCACATTGCAGAAGGACAATGTGAATGGGCTCCATAATTGAATAGGACAAAAATGGGCTATATTGCTTTTGGGAAGTGTACCAAACTTCTCCCTAAAACAATGGGTCATCTTTTTAGCCCAAATGATCTTGTGTTGATGGTGTATGGGTATATGAATCATGGAAATGCCACAGTAGAATTAAACCTGTAGGCAACCCAAAGGACAAGGAAGAGACAGACAATGGGATTAGATATACTGAAAATTACCAAGGTACCACTGCACAAGAGAAAATGATATTAAACAGATGACCAGAGAAATATGATCAGAAAAGAAGAAAATTCACCTCAACTTTCGCATCATTCATGGCCTCAAGAAATTTCACCTCATGAACTTTTACCTCACAAACTTTCATCTAAAGAACAGCAGGGGCCAGTCTTTAGATATGAAAAGGAGAGGAGTGGAAGGGAGAGAAGGAAATCGCTAACCTACTTTTGCTGCTCTTTGTAAAACATGAAACAGGGAAAAGTGTGTAATTACACCAGCAGCTAAGTTCTTCCTCTTTTCTTGACTGTGCTATGGCTGACTCTCCTAAGAACTGGTTGTCTGGCTTGTTTTTATATAAGCCCAAGAAGTGTGGCCAATCCTCTTATCTAGTCAAAAGAAGTTCCTTTTGTCCTATCAGTTACCCTTCATTCAACCATCTAGGTGTTATGATGCTCTCAGGGTGATCAAGGAACTCAACACCTTGTCAAGCTATTGGAAAATGCCTTAATTCCTCCTTTGTCAACCTTAGAGGCCATTCAGTCTCTCCCCTTCACCTTTCACTGGATGAAACTGAGATCTAGGGAAATGAGAGGAAAACAATTTACCATTTCATTAGAAAAGCCCTTCCATAAATTATCAGCCCATTATAAACATTATCAGCTCATTAAGCAGGACTCTGATCTGTCACTCGACCCTTTAGGGCACCTGAACTTATCGATTCAGTTGAGGTCTGTGAATCTGGTTTATTTCAAGAGGGTGAAATTATTATTTTTCCATCAAAAATGACATTCTATAGACAATTTTTAGCATTCATTAATTTTTTTTTTGCATTCCAAATTTTCTTTCTCCTTCCCTCCCTCACCTCCATCCTCTCTAACATGGTACAATTTGATTTAAGTTACACACGTTAAATCATGCAAAACGTATTATCATATTAGTCATATTGTGAAAGAAGACATAAACCCAAAAGAAAAAAAAACTATGAAAAAATAAAGTGAAAAATAGTGTGCTTCAATATGTATTGAGACTCCATCAGTTCTTCCTCTGGAGGTGGACGGCGTTTTTCATCATTAGTCCTTCAGAGTTATCTTGGATCATTGTATTTCTGAGAATGGCTAAGTCATTCACAGCTGATCATCCTTACAGTGTTTGCTATTACTGTGTACAATGTTTTCTTGGTTCTGCTCACTTCACTTTGCATTAATAAGTCTTTCCAGTTTTTTTCTGAAATCAACCTGCTTGTCATTTCTTATAGCACAACAGTATTCCATTACATTCATACACCTCATCTTATGTAGTCATTCCCCAATTGTTGGGCATCTTTTCAATTTCCAATTCTTTCCCACCACGAAAAGAGCTACTACAATTTTTTTTGTATAAATAGGTCATATCCCCTTTTATTACATTGTTTCAAAGAACGAATGAGATAATATGATGAGTGCTTTGCAAATAATAAAGTCCTAATGTTAACTATTATAATTATAGTCTCATAATTCACTCATAAAAATTTTATTACACTTAGCTCTAAAAGTTGTGTAGGCTTGTGAAGATAGAGTTAAGCTTCAGAAAGGTAAAAATCTGTCATAGGATTTAGTCAGAAGAGACGTTAGAAACTCTTTTGTCCAATGCTCTTACTTTACAGAGAGGAACTGAGGTCTAGAAAAATGGCTTGCCCAAATTCACCTGGTTGCTAAATAGCAGAATCAGGGTTTGAACCTAGCTCTCCTAATTCCAAATCCAGGGATATTTTCACACTACTCACACAGTTTCCAATCTAATTATCAAGAACAAAACAAAAAGAACATAAACAACTCCTGAGGAATAGTAACATAATGAGAATGATAAAATTGAATGTTTTAAGTTATCATGTATTTAAATGTCAATCAGATGGTCAAGTGATGGAGTGAAGGAGAATTTATTAAGTGCTTACTGTGCACTAGGCACTTTACAAAGGTTATCCTATTTGGTTATCATAACAAATGTGGGAGGGAGCTATTATTATCCCATTTTACAATTGAGGAAACTGAGGCACTCTGAGGTTAAGTTGCCCAGGATCACACAGCTATTAAGTGTCTGACCTGAGGTCTTTTTAACTCCAGGTCCAGTGCTCTATCCACTATCTCAGAAAGCAGAAAGATAGCAGATAAATTACTTTCCCTAAACCTCTTTGATTCTTTAACCCTTTCCTCAACTTAAAAAAAAGCAGTTATATACCAAATGTAAAATAATTACAGATAAATCCACAGTAGAAGACAGGATTCTTAAAAGGTAAAATATCCTTTAAAATTTAACCAAGGAGACTTCCAGGAGCTAAGATGGGGGAGTAAGAAGTAAGTTGCTCTCATTCTCCCTTATTGACTTCTAAAAATCCAGAAAATATTTCCCCAGGAAAAACTCTGGAACAGCCAAGCCAGCAGAAAGATAGGCTGCAGCAGTCTTGTAGCCTGAGAAGCTAAGAGGATTAATGGGAAAGGTCCCTCTCACTCTGGTGGAAGGGGAGCAGTATCGAAGGGGAGACATCCCAGAAAGTC
This sequence comes from Phalanger gymnotis, assembly GCA_028646595.1. Classification (NCBI taxonomy): domain Eukaryota; kingdom Metazoa; phylum Chordata; class Mammalia; order Diprotodontia; family Phalangeridae; genus Phalanger; species Phalanger gymnotis. Next base: position 169,493,071 of record CM053627.1, read on the forward strand.
AGTGGCAAGCCCCACCTCAGCAAACCAGGAGGAGATCCTGAGCCCCAAGGTGGTGGAGCAGGCAACTGCCAACATCAGGAACACTGAAAGACTTGGCATAGGCAGGGGAACCGGTAGACCCCAGCACCAATGGGCAGGCATCCTCCAGCAGTCAAAGTTCCCTGTGTTTCAGCACAACTTCAGTAGGCACAGTTTCAGCAGCCAAACCTTCCAGTCCTTCAAAACAACCCAGGTGAGCAGGTGTCCTCCAGGGGCCAGCCCCCCCCACGCCCCCACCAAGAGCTTCAGTGTTGCTGACCCCAGATCAGCACCAGGTATGCTGCCAGATCTCCCTACAGCCTCCAGCTGCCAGCACCTGAGGCCCCAGCAGAAAAACAAAACATTGATTAGGTCCCTGGCCCCCAGGACAAGAAGCTTGGATCACTGCCCCTTGTGCTCCAGCAGGAGAGCTCAACTTTAAAAGACAGGAAATAGGCAAACACCATGAGCAAAAAGCAGAAACAGTGACCATAGATTCTTACTATGGGGACAGGGAAGACCAAAACACAAATTCAGAAGAGGACAACATTGTTAATATACTCATATCTGAAACCTCAAAGGGGAATATGAACTGGTCTCAAGCCCAAAAAGCCTTCTTGGAAGAGTTCGAGAAGGATTTTAAAAGTCAAATAAGAGAGGTAGAAGAAAAAATTGGGAAAAGAAATGAGACATATGCAAGAGAGAGTCAGTATCTTGGAAAAGGAAGGATAAAAATTGACTGCAGAAAACAAATCCTTAAAAAATATAAGTGGCCAAATGGAAGAAAAAGTACACTGAAGAAAACAACTCCTTAAGAAGTAGAATTGGCCAAATGGAAAAGGAGGCACAAAAACTCACCCAGGAGGACTCTTTAAAAAATAAAATGGGCTAAATGAGAAAGGAGGTACAAAAGCTAGTTGAAAATAATTCATTAGAAATTAGAATTGGGCAAGGGGAAGCTAATAACTATATGAGACATCAAGAATCAGTCAAACAAAATCAAAAGAATTAAAAAACAGAAGAAAATGTAAAAGACCTCTTTGAACAACATTGACCAGGAAAATAGATCCAGAAGAGATGATTTCAAAATTATTGGTCTACTTGAAAGCCATGATGAAAAAAAGCCTAGACAGCATCTTCCAAAAAATCATCAAGGAAAACTTCCTTGAGGTTCTATAAGCAGAGGGTAAAATAGTCATTGAAAGAAGCTGCTGATCACCTCCTGAAAGACATCCCAAATTTAAAAAGCCAAAGAACATGGTAGCCATATTCCAAAATTATTAAGTCAATGAGAAAATTCTGCAAAAAGCCAGGAATAAACAATTTAAATATTGTGGAACCACAGTCAGGATTACAGAGGACCTTGCAGCTTCTACATTAACAGACTGGAGGGCTTGGAACATGATATTCTGTAAATCAAAGGAGCTTGGATTACAACCAAGGTTCAACTACCCAGTGAAACTGAGCATAATCTTTCAGGGGAGAAGATAGACATTCGATTAAATAGGTGACTTCCAAACATTCCTGAAGAAAAGACCAGAGTCCAACAGCAAATTTGATCTTCAAATAAAAGACTCAAGTGAGGCATAAAAAGATAAACAGGAAAGAAAAAAAACACTGAAACAACAACATGTTATTCAATAAGGGCAAACTCTTTATATCCCTCCACTGAAAAATGATACTGGTAACTCTTGAGAATATTTAAAGAGGGGTTTACATAGACAGAGGGCATGGGTATAAGTTGACTTTGATGTGATGATAAAAAAAATTAAGTGGTAAAAAGGATTGTACTGAGAGAAGAGGAAAGGAGGAGACAGAAAAGGGTAAATCACATCACATGAAGAAGCACAAAAACCTTTTACAGTAAAAGGAAAGAAAGGAGGGGTATGAGCATTGTTTGAACTTTGCTCTCATCAGATTTGGCCCAAAGAAGGAATAATATAATCAGTTAAGTATAGAAATTTAACTTCCCCTATAGGAAGCAGGAGGGGAAAAGGTAAGGAAAAAGGAGTGGGGGGAATAGGAAGGAGGGAAGAAATAGTAAGGGAAAAGGGGAAGTAAAGGGAGGGGGCTGATGGAAAGGGAGGGGGCTGATGGAAAGGAGGGCAGATTGAGGAAGGTAGCGGTCAAAAGCAAAATTCTAGAGAAGAGGGAAAGGAGAAAGGAGAGAGAAAAGCATAAACAGGGTGGAAAATAAGATGGAGAGAAAGACACAGATAGTAATCAAAACTGTGAATGTGAATGGGATGAACTCTCTCATAAAGTGGAAGTGTATAGCAGAGTGGATTAAAAACCATAATCCTACAATATGGTGTTTACAAGAAACACATTTGAAGCAGAGGGATACATACAAAGTAAAGGTAAAATGCTGAAGCAGAATCTATTATGCTTCAGCTGAAGGAAAAAAAAAGCAGGGGTAGCAGTCTTGATCTCGGACACAGCAAAAGCAAAAATATATGTAATTAAAAGAGATAAGGGAGAAAACTACATCCTGCCAGAAGGTAACATAGACAATGAAGTCATATCATTACTGAACATATATGCTCTAAGTGGTATAGCATCCAAATTCTTAGATGAGAAGTTAAGGGAGTTACAAGAAGAAATAAACAAGCAAACCATACTAGTAGGGGACCTCAACCTCTTCCTCTTAGAACTAGATAAATCTATCCACAAAATAAACAAGAAAAAGTTAAGGAGATGAATAGAATTTTAGAAAACCTAAATATAGTAGACCTCTGGAGAAAATTGAATGGGGATAGAAAGGTATATACCTTTTTATCAGTGATATATGGCATCTATGCAAAAATTGACCATGTATTAGGGCATTAAAAACCTCACAATCAAACGCAGAAAGGCAGAAATATTAAATGCAACCTTTTCGGATTATGATGCAATAAAAATTATATGTAATAAAGGGCCATGGAAAGATAGACTAAAAATTAATTGGAAACTAAATCCTAAAGAATGAGTGGGTCAAAACAAATCATAGAAACAATCGATAGCTTCATCCGAGAGAATGACAATAATGAGCCAACATATCAAAATTTACGGGATGCAGCAAAAGCAGTTCTTAGGGGAAATTTTCTCTCTCTAAATGCATGCATGAATAAAACAGAGAAAGAGGAGATCAATGAATTGGGCAAGCAAATACAAAAGTTAGAAAAAGAACAAATTAAAAATCCTCAATTAAATACCGAATTAGAAATTCTGAAAAATCAAAGGAGAGATTAATAAAATTGACATTAAGAAAACTATTGAACTAATCAATAAAACTAAGATCTGGTTTTATGGAAAAAAACTAATAAAATAGGTAAACCTGTGGTTAATTTGATAAAAAAAAAAGAGAGAGAGAAGAAAACCAAATTACCAGTATCAAAAAAGAAAAAGAGTGAATTTACCACTAATTAAGAGGAAAGTAAAACAATAAGTAGGAGCTATTTTGTCCAAGTGTATGACAATAAATTTGACAATCTTAGTGAAATGGATGAATATTTACAAAAATATAAGTTGCCCAGATTAATGGAAGAGGAAATAAAGTCTTAAATAACCCCATCTCTGAAAAAGAAATTGAATAAGCCATCAATGAACTCCTTAAGAAAAAATTAACAGAGCCAGATAGATTTATAAGTTAATTCTCTTAAACATTTAAAGAACAAGTAATTCCAATACTATATAAACTATTTAGGAAAATAAGTGAAGAAGGAGTCCTACCAAATTCTTTTTTATGATACAAATATGGTATTAATACCTAAACTAGGAAGAGTCAAAACAGAGAAAGAAAATTATAGACCAATTTCCCTAATGAATATAAAGGCAAAAATTTTAAATCAAGTGATACACTATGACCAGGTAGGATTGATACCAAGAATGCAGGGCCAGTTCAGTATCAGGAGAACTATCAGCATAATTTACCATATCAACAACAAAACTAACAAAATCATATGATTATCTCAATAAACGCAGAAAAAGCTTTTGACAAAATACAACATGCACTTCTATTAAAAACACTGGAGAACATAGGAATAAATGAATTCTTCCATAAAAATGATAGTTAGCATTTATCTCAAACCATCAGCAAGACTTATATGTAATGGGGATAAGCTAGAAGCATATCCAATAAGATCAAGCGTGAAACAAGGATGTCGATTATCACCACTGTTATTCAATATGGTACTAGAAATGTTTGCTTTAGTAGAAAGAGAAGAAAAAGAAACTGAAGGAATTGGAATAAATAAAGATGAAACAAAGCTATTACTCTTTATAGATGATATAATGGTATACTTAGAGAATCCTAGAGAATCAAGTAAAAAATTACTTGAAATAATAAACAGCTTTAGCAAATTTGCAGGATATAAAATAAACCCACATAAATTCTTGGCATTTCAACACATTACTAATAAAGCCCAATAGCAAGAGATAGAAAGAGAAATTTGCTTTAAAGTTACTCTAGACATTATAAAACATTTGAGAGTCTACCTGCCAAAATAAACCCAGGAAGTATATGAGCACAATTCCAAAACTCTTTTCACACAAATAAAGTTAGATCTAAGTAACTGAAAAATATCAATTGCTCATGGGTAGGCTGAGCTAATATAGTAAAAATGACAATTCTACCTAAATTAATTTACTTATTCAGTGCCATACCAATCAAACTACCAAAAAATATTTATAGACCTAGAAAAAATAATAGTAAATTTACCTGGAAGAACAAAAGGTCCAGAATATCAAGGGAATTAATAAAAAGAAATGCAAGGGAAGGAGGCCTAGTCATACCAGATCTTAAATTGTGTTATAAAGCAGCAATCATCAGAACTACTTGGTACTGGCTAAGAAATAGAGTGGTGAATCAGTGAAATAGGTCAGGTACTGCATTGGTAATGATTGGGACTTTTTTTTTTTTTACCATTTTCCCTTTTGGAGCACAGAGGTAATCAAGTGCCTTTGATGAGTCTAGACTTTGTTTCTTGATTAAATCAGGAGACTTTGATGACCTGCTTAATAAACAAGAAAGCCTAGTTCACATAGATTTGCCTCACCTGGTTGTGACAACCTTTGACCCTCAACAGGGTATATAAGATCTGAGGTTGGTGTTTTGCCTTTGGGGGCACATTCATTGAAATAGTGTTGGTGACAAGACTCTGGGTAAGCCATTGAAGCAGCCACCCTGGCTTTGAAAACCTAGATGTTGGTGCTTCTCTGGTAACTACGTACTGTAATTTGATTAAACAGAAATGTTGATCTGTTTATATTGTCTCTGTTTGTAATTTCTCTTTGTATTTGTTCTGAAGTTCAGGGTGCTGGCTTTTCCCCCAGAACTAAATGAATGGTGCATGTATGTTTAATTAAAGTAAGATTGTTAACCCCTTAAAGTTGCTTTCCTTAGAAAAAATAGATCAAAGGACCTGTGAGGGCAGGCCTCCTTAGTGCTGGTGTTATTGGCCTCACACAGACACAGTAGTGGCAAGTAACATTGTTGTTACAAAATGACATAGTTGTTGCAGTATCTGAAGATTAAAAGGAAAGTATGGAGTTTTGGGGTATTGAGATAGTGGTTGAATATTTCCCAGTTATTAGGTTGCTCTTTATACTTGTGATGGCTATGAGTCTGTGGACCCCAGGAGCTGCAAAGGCCTGAAGGAAAATAGGCACATAGCAGTGAGGGGAGTGGTTTCCTGGGAGCTCAGAGCAGGGGCCCTGGGAGATAACCTCTCCTTCCCCCTCCCTACCCCACTAGCACTCTGGAGGAGACAGGCCAGAGCAGAGGCTGTGGGAGGAAAAGTAGCAGAGGCTTGGGGGAGGTGGGGATGGCCAGAGACAGGGATTGAGTGGATTAGCCCAGCTCCAGACTTTGCTGGAGGAGTGGATGTCTTGAGATTATATTGTATGTAGAGCCTTGAAACAGGAGCAGAGAACTGCCTTTGTACAGACTCTATAGAAGCGGTTGGTAAGCAAGAGAATAAGTGGAGAATGGCCTATACGCAGACTCCATAGGAGCAGTTGGTGAAGTGAGACAACGATGGCTGCCAACATACTGACCCAGCCGGAGCAGAGGAGTGCCTGTGTGAGAACTTTGGAAAGGTGAGACAGAAAGCAGTGAGCTCCCTGCAAGCCAGCCTTGGTGAGGTGAGAGCAAGAGCCAGTACCTGCCTGCATCAGGATCCTGGCAGAAGCCAGGAGCTGCTAGCTCCTGCTGAACCACCAGGAACCTGGGAGCGTAGAATTCAGTCCTGGGGCAAGATAAAGACTTTGCAGTGAGGTGCTGAGATAAAAACTTTACAGAGAGGCACTGAGTGTGCTTTTTCACTGCCTTCCCCTCCAATGGTTTGGGACCCAAGGGGAGGGTCGAGTTGTCTATGGTAGGTGGGGGGAAGTACCGTGGACCCCCAAGGAGCCCACTCTGTTGGCTTTGTTGCCCAGCTGCCCCTCAGGACTTGGAAGTGGGGAGCTGGAACAGTGTGGGGAGGACACATCCCCAAGAGAACTTTATTTGGATTTTTTTATTTGTGTTGGGACTTTGCTAATTAAAGCATACTGGTACCTGAAGGTGTCAGGAGGAAGCCTGCAATAGCAATGTGGGGAAAAGGACACACCCTCAAGAAAGACTTTACTTGGACACTCTGTATTTACTAAAGAAGATTGTAACGTCCTCCTAGGGGTGGCTGGTGCTTGTATTGTAAACAAGTATTTTGGGGATGACACTGAATGATGTTTTGTTATGTTGTGAACGTTATGCTTTAGTTCTCTGATTGGATCGCAAATGTATAGTGCTTCTATTTGTTCCAGGATCCATGGCTATTTAGATCATAAGGCCAAGGATCCTTGAAAGGGATGGAGATGCCTTAGTAATTAGGGTGGGACTTTTTTACTGTCTTCCCTTCTGGAACACTGGGGAAATCAAGAGCCTTGGATGTGGCCTTTGTTTCTTTGATTAAATCAGGAGTCTTTGATGACCTGCTTAAGAAACGAGAAAGCTTAGTTTGCATGGTTTTGAGTCTCATGGTTGTGATGCCCTCTGACCCTGAGAAGGGTATATAAGATCTGAGGTTGGCATTTTGCTTTGGGGCTCTCACTCACTGGAAGAGTGTCATGTAATTTGACCAGATGAGACTGGGTAGCCACTGGAGGGCCAGGGCTTTGAAAACCCAGATGCTGGTGCCTCTCTCTCTGGTAACTATGTAATTCTTTGGTCAAACAGCTAGAGGCCTATCTGTTGATAACTGTGTGTGTTTGCTCTGTTTATATTATATATGTTTGTAATTTCTATTTGTATTGTCTCTGAAGTTCAGGCTGGCTTTTCCTCCTGAACTAAGACAATGATATAAATGATTCAAGTGAGACTATTAACCCCTTGAAGTTGCTTTCCTTTGAAAAGCAGATCAAAGAACCTGTGCTGGCAGTCCTGCTGTGTGCTGGTGTTATTAGCCTTATGCAGCCACAGTAGCAATAAGCAGCATTGTTGTCACAGGTATATAAGACACAATAGTCAAGGACTATAATAATCTACTATTTGATAAATCCAAAGACTCCGGCTTCTGGGATAAGAACTCACTATTTAACAAAAAGCTCTGGGAAAACTGGAAAATAGCATGGCAGAAACCAGGCATAGACCAACATCTTATACTCTATACCAAGATAAAGCCAAAATGGGTGCACAATTTAGATATAAAGGTTAATAGTATAAACAAACTGGGAGAGCAAGGAATAGTTTACTTGTCAGATCTATGGGGAACGATAGAATTTATGACCAAACAAGAGATAGCGAACATGATGAAATGCAAGATGGATGATTTTGATTACATTAATTGAAAAGTTTTTGTACAAAGCCCATGCAACCAAGATTAGAAGGTGAGCAGAATGCTGGGAAACAATTTTTACAGGCCGCATCTCTGATAAAGGCCTTGTTTCTCAAATATATAGGGAACTGAGTCAAATTTATAAGAATAAGTCATTCCCCAATTGATCAAAGGATATGAACAGGCAGTTTTCAGAGGAAGAAATTAAAGCTCTCCATAGTCATATGAAAAATGCTCAAAATCACTATTGATTAGAGAAATGCAAATCAAAACAACTCTGAGGTATCACCTTACACTTATCAGATTAGCTAACATGAGAAAACAAGAAAATTATAAATATTCTAGAAGATGTGGCAAAACTGGAACACTAATGCATTGTTGGTGCAGTTGTAAACTGATCCAATCTTTCTGGAGAGCAAATTGGAACTATACCTAAAAGGTTATAAAACTGCTCATACCCTTTGACCCAGCAGTACCACTTCTAGGGCTGTATCCCAAAGAGATCATAAAAATGGGAAAAGGACCCACATGTACAAAAATGTTTACAGCAGCTCTTTTTGTGGTGGCTAAGAATTAGAAATCAAAAAGATGCCCATCAATTGGGGAATGGCTGAACAAGTTGTGGTATATGAATGTAATGGAATACTAGTGTGCTATAAGAAATGATGAGCAGGCAAACTTCAGAAAAACCTGGAAAGACCTGAATGAACTGATGCTGAGTGAAATGAGCAGAACAAGGAGAACGTTGTACACAGTTACAGCCACGTTGTGAGATGACTAACTTTCATAGACTTGGCTCTTTTCAGCAACGCAAGGATCTAGGTCAACTCCAAAAGACTAATGATGGAAAATGTTGTCCATATCCAGAGAAAGAACTATGGAGTCTGAATGCAGATGGAAGTATACTATTTCCTCTCTTTTTCTTTTGTTGTTTTGTTTCTTCTTTCTTGTGGTTCCTCCCATTGGTTCTAATACTTTTTTACAATGTGACTAATGTGAAAATATGTTTAATATGCATGTATATGTAGATCCTATATGACATTGCATGCCATCTTGGGTAGGGGGAGAAAATTGAAAACTCAAAAGCTTATGGAAGTGAATGTTGAAAACTAATAATAATAATGATAATCATAATAATAACAATAATAATTAACCTAGGAGAACTAAATGCTAAGAATTGTCACTTAGTCCTTCTCCAGGCCATTCTGAACCTAAGGCATGAGAACAAGCCAAGTCAGAGATTTATGATTCTTCCTGCCCTAGAAAAATATCATATATATGAAATTAGATGTATATAAATATGAACATATATTATATAGTGTATATTTTATATATTGCATTGTATATAATTTTTTATATTGTGTAGGAATTATATAGTCATAATATGAATATATATTCCATATCTGGTTTATGTATATGCTATAATAATGAAATAGAAAAACAAAACAAAAAATCAAATCTTCATGTCGTGAAATTATAATGATCAAAAGTGACTCTGAAGAGGAAATATGAAATGGCACCTCCTTATCTTCTTTGCAGAGGTGGTAGAGGCAATGAGTATGGGATACAGCACATAACGTCAGATTTTCCTTATGTGTTTCTTCCATATATTTTTAATTATTAGCTACAATATGACTCTCTGGGATAAATGGGAAGAGAGACACATTGGGAAATAAAGATGAGGTAAAAAGAAAAGGTTATTTTTTTAAAAAAAATGTTGGTCATAGCTTAACTTAAAGTTAGTATTTTGTTTTGTATTAAAAAGACAAAATTAGCAGTGTTCAGGGGGAGGAAATATTTGTTGCTGTATGATAACAATATCAAGGACATAATGTAAAATGTTTGATCCAGAGGTTCCTTCGAGAGTGAGACAGACGATAATTACTAGTATATGTGCAGGTGTACTTCTATGACCTCACGACGCTCCCGAGATGCTTTATCTCTTACACCCTTCTATGCTTCAGAATTTTGTAATGATAAATGCTTATGACATTTTAGATGGATGAGTTTCAGATCATTTCAGAGGACTGAATGGTGCTAGTCTTAATTCTTTGGGGGTACAGAGACATGTCTGTCTTTACTCCTTATATTCACCAAGCAAAATCAGTTCCTTGAGAAACTCTGAAGAGAGTTGAAATACGAGCTATTTTTATGTTCCTAATTTTCTCAGTTTTTGAGTTCACCTCTGTACCATGACTGATGTTGATAGGTTGTTTTTGAAAAGCCTGAAATGCTTTTTGCTTGCAGTGTGTTGTGTTGGATGCAAGAAGCACGCAATTATTATTTGGCCTTTCTTAAGTCAGCATAATCATCACTAATCAGTTTCCTGGGCTCTTTACTTGTCCTTGCTTGCTTTTGAGATTTATTATGTGAGGAAACGTCTACCCTGGAATCAGGAACCTACGTTCTTATAATCTGTTTGCAATGCTATGGTGCCAGTCCTTGCTATTTTACATATATATACACATATATGTATATATATATATATACATATATATATATATGTGCCTCATTTAATTACAGAACCTTTATGCTTTTAAAGTTAGGTTAGGCAGCACCTGGGAACAGTCAACCAACTTGCAGGGCAGGTATACCAGAGAACAGCCACCCCAGGTGCAAAGTACCCTGTGGGTCCATATCCCACAGAGAGGCAGCATGGTATACTAGATAGGGCACTGGATTTGAAATCAGAATATCAGAGTTCAAATTCTACCTCTGACACTACCTGTATGAGCCTGGGCAAGTACTTATGCACTTGTTGTGTCAGTTTCCTCATCTGTAAAATGAGTAGGATGGGTTCTAAGGACCTTTCTCATTCAAAATCTCTTAAGATGGTCCCTTAAAGCAGTCTGAACCAATGTGTTTACCTTCAATGGTTAGCCAGAGTGACAAAATTAGTTCAAAGCAAATATCCATTGTCATAGCCTCATAGTTGGTTTCCCTGTTTCAATTCACTCCCCACTCAAATTTATCCTCTATATAGTCACCAAATTGATTTTCCTACAGCACAGTTTTGACTATCAGTTATTTCTTTGGTCAAGAAACTCCAGTAGCTTCCTGTTGCTGCCAAGATCAAATATAAATTCCTCTGTTTGGCATTTAAAGTCCTTCACAGCCTGGCTTCTACCTACCTTTCTCCCCTGTGCAGCCAAACCAGCCTTCTTTCTGTTCCTCGCATGACAGAGACAGGCATTATTTCCCACTTCTGTACTTCTCCACTTCTTTCCCTTTGTGCTTTGAATACATTTCCTCCTAATTTCCTCTTAGAATCCCTAATTTGCTTTGAGGTTTACCTCAATTGTCACATTCTACAATAATGTTTTCTTGATCCATCCAGACACTTATGCTTCTTCCTCAATTTTCCTTGTATTTATTTTGTATATAATTATACATATATTTTCTTCTGTGGTAGATTATAAACTCCCAGAGGAGAGGTTTGTTTTTCAGTTGTGTCCCACTCTTCTTGACCTTACTTGGGGTTTTCTTGGAAAAGATGCTGGAGCAGTTTGCCATTTCCTTTTCCAGCTCACTTTATAGATGAGGAAACTGAGGCAAGCAGAGTTAAGTGACTTGCCCAGGGTCATGCAGCTAGTAAGTGTCTGAGGCCAGATTTGAATTTAGGAAGATGAGTTTTCCTGACTCTAAGCCTAGTGCTCTAGCCATTGCACCACCTAGCTGCCCTGAGCGGAAAGTACTGTTTCATTTGTGTTGTTTCTCTAGGTCTTGGGACTCAGTAAGCACTTGATAAATAAAGTGCTTGGTGATCCATTATTGACAAACTAAGCTCTGGAGATAATGTCCCTGTCTGTCTCTTCTCCTGGCTTAACTAAAGTCCTGCCCCTTTCATATGCAAATACAGATAGTCCTTAGCCTCAGAGCAGCTTTGAGGTACACCCTTACATTTCAAGTCAAATCAATAAGCATGTAAGTGCTTACAATGTGTCAAACATTGTGCTAAGTTTGGGGGATACAAAGAAAGGAAGAGGAAGTTTCTGATCTCAAAGAACTCACAATATAATGAGGGAGACAATCAACAAACAACTATTTACAAATGAAGGGAAGGGTGTGTGCAGTGTCTATGTACTGTGCAGTTTTGCCCACACATGTTGTGTGCCTACATGGGTCTAAATGTGCCTGGGAGAGAGGCAACTATGTGTGTGTGTGTGTGTGTGTGTGTGTGTGTGTGTGTGTGTGTGTATGTGCATGTGTATACATATTTCTAAAGTCTCTTCTGCTCACCCTTCTCCAAGAAAGACTTTCCTTTCAGCCAGGAGAGGAAATAAGAGGTTGGGGAAAGAGGTCAGCCCTCCTGTTCTCAGAGAGAGGAGGTACTAGACTAGATATCTATCTGCTTCAGTAAATATTGTTAAGCTAGGGAAAATAAGTTTTAGGTTTAAGCTGTGCTCCTAATGTCTGTCCATTAATGAGGAAGGACTGCCCAAAGCTATATATTTAAGATTTGGCTCACTTCCCACCAAAAGCCAGTTCTACAATGAACAAACATAGTGAATAATAAATAAACCAATTCATCAAATTGATAGCAAAACAGAAATCAGAGAAGGCATGCATATAAGAATATACCAGATAATGCAGAGTGAACAAACTCCATGAGTGAAATTACTGAGCTAGAGAGAGAGAGAGACTCCCAGATCTCACCCAAGTAGAAATTCTCCAGAGTATCTAATGTAGTAAAGTGAGGATAGGAAGGAACATGGTTGTTTGTTGGCCCCTGTACATGTTACTTTCTTTCCAGAGTCATTCTCTCCTTTCAAGGTTCTAAAGAGAGTCTGGAACTATACGTCTTCCCTTTCAGAGCTGAAAGCTGGAAGACTAGGGTCTTTCTTCTCTACAGCTTTCAATGATGCTGCGCCTCAGGACGGTGCAGAGCTTTGAATGATCATTCTCTACCCATGAGATAGGCTGTGTTTAGCCAAAGGTCACACAAACAAGGATACAGGATACGTTAGATTATAATCTCAGAAGAAAGGCATGAAAATTAAGGAGGAAGGAGAAAGGCATCTTGCAGAAGGTGAGACTTTAGCTGAGACATGAAGGAAGCTAGGAGATGGAGATGTGGATAGATAGAATTCCAAGTATAGGGGATAGCCATTTAAAATGCTCAGTCCTGCTTGAGGAATAGCAAGGAGGTCAGTGCATCCCAGAATACATGGAGAGAAACTATAAGATTATGAAAAAGGTTGGACAGGGCCAGATTATAAAGATCTTAAAAAGCTAAACAAAGGATTTTTTACATGATTTCAATATAATAATGAGTCAATGGAGTTTATTGAATGGGGGTGTGGTATGGTGGGGTAGGTGATATGGTCAAACCAGTGCTTTAGGAAGATCACTTTGAGTGGAGGAGATTTGAGGCAAGGAGATCACCCTTTGTAATAGTCTGTACATGATGGGATGAGAGACTGAACCAAGGTGGTGTCAGTGTCAGAAGAGAGAAGGGGCTAATCTAACTCTTATTTGTTGCAGGGGTAGGTCATTGCTTAAAATGAGCTCAAGCTTTTCGGTATAAAAATTCCTGGGGAGGTGGGTTCTGAATTGCAAAGACAAATGATTTTGCATGGAGTATTAAAAAATGTTAACTAGACCACCATCGACATAGGCTGAACACCAACATTGGGGAAAACAGCCAGAAAAACTTTTATTCTCACTCAGATCTATACAAGTTCACTTGTCAAATCTAAAAGACCAGCTTATAGAAAAATTATAAATTTTCTGAGACATCCAATTTTCTTTTTTTTCTAAAGCTTGGTAGCAAGGACTTATGGCATGCACTATACACACATATGTGTTTATGTATAGTGCAGCAGTGGATAGAATGGCAAGCTTCAAGTTAGGAAGACTCATCTTCCTGAATTCAAATTAGACCTCACACATTTACTAGCTGAGTGACCCTGGGCAAGTCACTTAACCCTGTTTGCCTCAGTTTCTCATATGTAAAATAAACTGGAGAAGAAGATGGCAAACCATTCCAGCATCCTTGCCAAGAAAACCCCAAATAGGGTCATGAAGAGTCAGACACAACTGAAACAACAGTAGCAACAACAAAAATATATAATAGATAGGTAGATAGATGGATTGATATGATATGATGCGATATGATGTATGATAAACAATTGCTATTGAGATGTTGGTGTCTAAACACAGTTTTATGTGATTATTTTAAGAGGAGAGAAGAATTTAAGCCTTTAAAAATCAACACCAGGAGGCAAAGCCGTGTGTGTGTGTGTGTGCGTGTGTGTGTGTGTGTGTGCGTGTGTGTGTGTGTGTGTGTATGTGTGTGTGCTTTTCGTGTTTCTGTTTGTTTTTTGCCCAAGACAAAGTAATTATGTACCTGAGGTGTAGGAGGTGGCAATATTGTTTTTCTTAAGCATCGTCTAAATTTAAACACTTCAGAAAAAGCCCCAAAATAACGCAATCTAGGTCTGCAATACTTTTCCTTATGTTTCCCATTCTTCTGATATCGAGCTACTAAGAACCCCTGTTGCCCCTGCATTTGAGACAGACAGGAAATGAATAGAGGGAAAGTAAGTGTCTCACTGAATTCCCAATGGTTACCTTATAGCAGGCCAGCTTAAAAACCCTTATTTACATTTGCTTCATGGACTGGAAAGAGTGGATCTTAATTGCTTAAAGCTTTTATTCTGTTATATGGTGATTGCTTCTCAAGTCATTTCAGGAGTGGCATGGTCTAGTGGAATAGCATGAGCTCTGGAGTCAGAGGGTCTGGGTTCAAATCCCATCTCTGATGCTTACCCTCTGTGATGCCTTAGGCAAGTCACTAAACTTCAGCTTTTCCTCTGTAAAATGAGTGGGTGAGTGGACAGGTGGGCTTCTGAAGGCCCTTCCAGCTCTAGATTTGTGATCTTAAGATTTTAATAAATGTTTATGAAGTGCCAATGATGTGCAGAGCAACAAAATAGGGGGCAAACAGAAAGCTAACTGACATAACCCTGACTCTACTATTATTTGGCATATTTTGACAGTGAGCTTCATTGAAAAAAATAATAAATGGAAACAACAGTATATTGGGGAGGGGGCAGGAAATCTGGGTTCTAGCTCAAGCTTTAACTAGCTAGGTATCCTGGGTCAATTAACTTAACCTCATTGACCTTAGATATTTCCTGAGTAAAAGACTTATTTGGAAGGGATTTTCTCTAAGACCTCTTCCAGCTCAAAAAAAAGCTATGATTTCAAATACTTGCCTGATTCTACGATTCCACTTCATTGTTCTCTGTCTTAAAGAAACATTATGATGCAGTGAAATGGAGTTGGAATTAGAAAGACTAAAGTTTCCCCTGGGCCTCTGATACTACCTAACTATGTGGCCACAAGTAAGTCCTTAACATTTCTAAGCATCAGTATCTTAATATGTTAAATGTGGGTAATACTTGTAGTATTTCCTCTAGCAGGTAATTGTGAAGCCCAAGTGAAATCATGTAGTGTCAGCAATCCCTTGAAGTCAGGAACTGTTGAACTAAAGTAAATCTATCCCAATGTTTCCTAGCTGTTGTGTATTGTTGATGGATAGTTTTTCAATTGTCTCTGACTCTCTGTGACCTCACTTGGAGTTTTCCTGGCAAAGATGCTGAAGTTGCTTGTCATTTCCTTCTCCAGCTCATTTTATAGATGAGGAAACTGAGGCAAACAAAGTTAAATGGCTTCCCAGAGTCACACAGCTATTGTGTCTGAGGCCAGATTTGAACTCATGAAGATGAGTCTTCCTGACTCCAGACCTGCCACTGTGCCACTTAGCTGCCCTGTACATTAGTAAATAATACATTATTAATATATCCTTTGTGTATCTTTTTTTGTTTTTTACTCCTTCCTTCTCTTCCTTCCTTCCTTCCCTCTTTTCTTTCTTCCCTCCTTCCTGCCTTTCTGTCTTCCTTTCTTCCTTCCTTGTCAAGAACTATTGGACCAAAGTGAACCTACACCAGTTTTTCCCAGCTAGGGCATTATAAATACTATCTTTGTGTGTCTTTTTTTCTTCCCTTTCTCTCCTTTCCCTCTTTTATCTTCTTCCTCTCCTCTCCTCTCCTCCTTCCTTCCTTCCTTCCTTCCTTCCTTCCTTCCTTCCTTCCTTCCTTCCTTCCTTCCTTCCTTCCTTCCTTCCTTCCTTCCTTCTTTCCTTCCTGTCTTCCTGCCTTCCTTCTCTTCCTGCCTTCCTTCTCTTCCTTCCTTTTCTTCTCTTCTTCCCTCCTTTCATTACTCTATACCCCAGCCCCTGGAAGATCAATTTCCGTCAGTGAGCAAGGGAGCCCTTCTTCTTGTTCCCGGTGTGTGGCTGGACACATTTCTAAATCCACATATTTGCCCTGGAATAAAAAAAATGTTGAGGAGCACTTATTCATAGCACCTGGAACAGTGCCTTGCAGAAATAGGTACAAAATGCTTTTTTGCTGAGGCTAATGTTGAAGAAAATACCTTGAGAGGACCACATTCTTGGAGAGGTTTCATAGAAGAGCCATAAAGATTATTAGAGCATTAGAAAACAGGATTTATGAAATGCAGTTAAAAAGATAGGGATTATTTTGCCTTATGGGAGAAGGAAAAAAATCTGAAGATTGATTTAATACCAGCCTTTAAGTACTGTAGTCACTCCATAAAGGATCTATTAAGAACAGCACAGACAAGGGAACATTCTTGCATCTAGATGGGATGGAGGATGCTTTGGTTTCTGTTTGTAGTCACACTCAGGCTCTGTCTGTTGTGTTTGGAAGAAGAGAGGTGCTGTGTCACTTCAGAGGCTGTAGGGTGGTAGGATGGTGTTGTTTGTTTGAATGATAGCCCTTTGTTCATGGCCTGAGATTTTATCCTCATTTTACCCAATCTGCTCCTTCATAATGAAGCCAATACAGGCCTAATTGTTCCTTCTTTCCTTGCCCACCCACCAACGGGTGTTATCCTCTAGAGAAAGAATGCTGGGGAGTTGGAAAGTGGGATGAATATAGAGTTCCTGCCACTTACCTCCAGTTCTCGCCCCTCCCAGTACAGACAGAGATAGTCACACACATCCATGTACACTTTTGTTTGACTCAGCAGAATAGGGTGATTTAAATACCTCTAGCTCCAGTGCCTTCCCCACTAAAGGTACCTTCCCTATACTCTCTATGTTATATATTCATGTCATCCCCTTCAATGGAATATAAGCTCCTTGAGGTCAGACATTTATTATTTTTTTCCTTTCAATGGCAATTCTTCTATCTCCTTTTTTTGCTATTAGTTATTTTTTATTTTTTAAATTTTGTTCATTCATTCATTTACTTGTTTGTTTATTTTTATTTAATATTTTTAGTTTTCAACATTGATTTCCACAAGATTTTGAGTTAGAAAATTTTCTCCATTTCTACCCTCCTTCCCACCCTAAGTTGGCATAAATTCTGATTGCTCCTTTCCCCAGTCTGCCTTCCTTTCTATCACCACATTCCCCACCCTCATCCCCTTTCCCCTTACTTTCTTGTAGGGCAATATAGATTCCTATACCCCATTGCCTGTATATCTTATTTCCCAGTTGCATGTAAAAATAACTTTTTTTTAACATTTGTTTTAAGAACTTTGGGGTCTAAATTCTCTCCCTTATTCTCTTTGCCCCCCTCCTTGAGAAGGCAAGCAATTCAACATAGGCCATGCATGTACCATTATGCAAAACACTTCCATAATAGTCATGTTGTGAAAGACTAACCATATTTCCCTCCATCCTACCCTGTCCCCCTTTATTCACTTTTCTCCCTTGACCCTCTCCCTTTTCAAAAGTATGTGCTTGTGACTACCTCCTCCCCCAAAATGCCCTCCCTTCTATCATCCCCTCTCTTGTCCCCTTTGCCCCTACTTTCTTATAGGGTAAGATACCCAATTGAGTGTATATGTTATTCCCTCCTTAAGTCAAATCCAATGAGAGCAAGATTCATTCATTCACTTACACTTGCCTCTTCTTCCCTTCCATTATAACTGCTTTTTCTTGCTACTTTTATTTGAGATAATTTACCCCATTCTACCTCTGTTTTTTTCTCCTCCCAATATCTTCCTCTCTCTCCCCTTAATTTTATTTTTTTAGATATAATCCCTTCATACTTAACTCATCCTGTGCCCTCTGTCTCTCTCTCTATATATATGTATATATATACATATACATACATATATATGTGTGTTTGTTTGTATACATATGCATATGTATATATATATATATATATTCATATATATCTATATTCCCTTCAACTACCCTAATACTGAGAATGGTCTCATGAGTTACAAATATCATCTTTCCATGTAGGAATGGAAACAAAACAGTCCCTTATGATTTCTCTTTCCTGTTTGCCTTTTCATGCTTCCCTTGATTCTTGTATTTGAAAGTCAAATTTTCTATTCAGCTTTGGTCTTTTCATGGAGAATGCTTGAAAGTCCTTTATTTTATTGAAAATCCACATTTTGCCCTGGAGTATTATATTCAGTTTTACTGGGTAGGTGATTATTAGTTTTAATCCTAGCTCCTTTTACCTCCAGAATATCATATTCCAAGTTCTTTGATCCCTTAATATAGCAGCTGTTAGATCTTGTGTTATCCTGATTGTGTTTCCACAATACTCGAGTTGTTTCTCTTTGGCTGCTTGCAATATTTTCTCCTTGACCTGGGGACTCTGGAATTTGGCTACAATATTCCTAGGAGTTTTCTTTTGGGGATCTTTTTCAAGAGGAGATCTGTGGATTCTTTTAATTTCTCTTACCCTCTGGTTCCAGAATATCAGAGCAGTTTTCCTTGTTAATTTCTTGAAAGACAATGTCTAAGCTCTTTTTTTGATCATGGCTTTCAGGTAGTCCAATAATCTTTAAATTATCTCTCCTGGATCTATTCTCCAGGTCAGGGATTTTTCCAATGAAATATTTCACATTGTCTTCCTTTTTTTTTACCCTTTTGGTTCTGTTTTGTAATTTCTTGTTTTCTCATGAAGTCACTAGCTTCCACTTGCTCCATTCTAATTTTTAAGGCATTATTTTCTTCAGTGGTGTTTTGTACCTCCTTCGCCATTTGGCTAATTCTGCCTTTTAAGACATTCTTCTCCTCATTAACTTCTTGAAGCTCTTTTGCCATTTGGGTTATTCTGTTTTTTTAAGGTGTTATTTTCTTGAGTATTTTTTTTTTTGGTTGTCGTTTAGGAAGTCATTGGCTTGCTTTTCATGATTTTCTTGCATCACTCTCATTTTTCTTTCCAATTTTTCCAGTACTTCTCTTACTTAATTTTCCAAATCCTTTTGAGCTCTTCCATGTCCTGGGACCAATTCACATTTTTCTTGGATGCTTTTGATGTAGGATGTTTGACTTTTTTGGCCTCTTCTGGCTGTATGTTTTGATCTTCTTTATCATCAAAGAAAGATTCTATAGTCTGAGTCTTTTTACACTGCTTGCTCATTTTTCCAGTCAGTTTCCTGACTTTTGAGCTTTTTGTTAGAGTATGACTGCTTTCAGAGAGGAGAGTGCTTTGTCCCAAGCTTCAAGGATTTTCTGTTGCTGTTTTCAGAACTACTTCTATTCTGAGGTGGTATGATGCTCCTCTCTTGGCCTGTGCTCTGGTCTGTGAGTGCACAACCTCCTTTCTGCCATGTAACCACTAGGAAGACTCCCTCTCCACAGCTACCACAAAGCTCTGCCACACCAGCACTCCTCCTCCCTCAAGAATCATCAACCAGAGCCACAACCCAGATCCAAGCATGGCAAAGCAAGAGAACCTTGCCTCAGTGCCAGCAAAGCAATCTCTGCATTCCTGCTCTGATCAGCCACTTGATTCCACCTACTGTGTGAGGTTGGAAGCAGCCATGGCCAATGCTTCTGTTGCTGCTGCTGACTCCACTGCTTGAATTGTGTGTTTCTGGATGCTTGCAATATTTTATCCTTGACCTAGGAACTCTGGAATTTGGCTATAATATTCCCAGAAGTATTCTTTTTGGGATCTTTTTCAAAAGGCAATCAATGCCACTGCCGCTGCCACAGCCACCTCTGCAGTCTGCTGCAGCCACCTCCATCATCCTGGGGCTGTGGCTGGACCCTGCACTTCCCTCATCCAGATCCAGCAATTTTCCCTCTGCCCTGCTCTTTGGTGTTTGTGGGTTGGGGAGAGCTTAAGCGAGTCCCTGTTTTCAAGCTGCTATCTTGGCTCTGCCACCCTCTACCTTCTATTAGTGGGTTCCTCTTTGAACCTCCATTTGAGGACTCATCTGTGATAGCTATGGTCTTTTCAAACTTGGACCAGCCTGTGACTCCCCAGACTTCTCCTGTACATGACTGATCATGATACCTCCTCCCAGTACTCATTTTCAACTGTCTTTTATGTGTTGTCTTCTACTAGAATGTGAACTCCTTGAAGGTAGGGACTATCTTTTTTTCCTTTCTTGCATCTCTATTCCCAGGGCTTAGCACAGTCCCTGGCATATAGTAAATGATTAACGAATGATGTATGTATGTCTCTCTGTGTGTCTGTGTGTCTGTCTGTCTCTCTCTCTTTTCCTATACAGACACACACACACATATGTATATATATAAAATCTTTGTATCCCTAGCATGTAGCTTAGTGCCTGGCACATAGAAAACATTTAATGAATGCTCTCAGGGGTTGAATAATCAGATTCGGTTATCTTAAAAAGATTTTTTTATTAAGTTTTGGGATTTTTTAAAAAAATTTAAGACATAAGTGGAAAAAAAATTAAAATTGTTCTGCTCTTGGAAAAGTCATACATGTTCTGTAGGGTAGGAGATATCCCTCACTATTGACTATTGAAGAAAAGATACTAAGACTTATTTATAGCTGCCATATCCAAACCTAGAATTAATGATCGGGACTCTCCTGAAAATAGAGTGGTGTTGTCCTGTGCCCTGGTTAAGCTTTTGTGAAGTCAATGATTACCATGGGCATTAGCAAAAGGGAATCACCAATAGAAGATACGTGCAAGTCTAGTCATGTAAGGGAACTGTCCCTCTTCTTCAAGAAGGAAAAACTCTGGAAGCCTTTCCCTCTTCCTATTATAGCCAATAGCAGACAAACATTTTCTTGGGCAGAGAGTTGAGCCACACCTGCTAGCAATGCCTGATGCCACCTCCTGGGAGCTATGTGGAACTATAGGATGATTCTCTCTAGGAAGCTGTGCTTGGCACTGCAGGAACTCATGACACCTGCTGGGAACATGGTGGGGAAAGGGGAGGAAGAATTTATCTCATCCTTACTGTTAGTGACTGAGATTCTATATAGACATTTGGGAGATGGTTGCTCATTAAAGGATATTTTTATTTCATAAGATGCTTGTTATTTCTTTTTTTATTTTCTTGAATCTTTAAATAGAATTTTCCTTCTTTAATTCTGTGAAGAGTATACTTACAAAGAGAGTTGGAGTCACTGAGCTGTGTTGTGGCAGGGAACAGATTTTCTTGGATTTTTTTCTATCAAGAGCCACGTGTCAGGGAAATAAGGAATTCATCCAAAATCAACCTGGGGCCTTGTGAAAGCCTCTTAGAAAAAGTCAGTGCAAGTGGGGCAAGTAGAGGCAAAAATTAAAAGCTCAACAAATATTTTAAAAGTGTTACTATATGTTGTAACCCTTGGTCCAGACCTAAGACTATGGGTTTACATAAACCAGATTCAATCTTAGGGACTTGTTCATATTAATACCTTTTGGTGTATGCTCTTGCCCCAGATAGCCATAGGAAACAGAATCTAACTCTCGAGTAACCATTAAAGGAAAAGAGCTCTCAACTCTCAAGCAAATACTGAGGCTAATTGAACACTAAGACATTGAATATGTGACAGACTTTGTTTATCCCAAACAAAATAATGCAAAAGGTAACCCAGCCCCAAATAGTAAAGACAATTCTCCTTTTTTGTCTAGTGAATCCCTAGGTTCTGGGTTTATTATCATATAATTTATTAAGTGCCTACCATGTGCTATGTACTTTAGAAACACAATTTTATTTCATCCTCATAACTACTCCATAACACAGTTGCTATTAATGTCTCCATTTTACAGTTAAGGAAACTGAGGTAGACAGGTTAAATGACTTACCAGAGTCACATAACTAGCAAGTTTCTGAAGCTGGAGTTCAATTTAGATCTTGACTTCAGGCTCAGAGCTTCATCCGCTGTGTCATCTAACTGCCTTGGCTCCAGCTGCAATTTGGTCCAGGAACTCTTCTGTTGATCCCAGATCTCCTCTTTCCCATTGCACGTGATTCCCTAGGTCAATGGTATCAAACTCAAAATAGAAATAGGGCCACCAAACTGTGCTTAAGGATTCCTTGTAGGTCATATATTAACTTAGAAAACCATAAATGAACATTATCTGTTTCATTGCATTATTATTTATTTTATTAAAAATTTCTCAATATGCTTAATTTAATTTGGTTCAGGCAGCACTCAGGAGTATTGCAGCCCTTGTGTTTGACACCTCTGCCTTAGATCACATAGTTTCCCTAGATTGGCTACAAGAGTAGGCAGAGTTTCCTGTAAGGAACTGAGTTCAGATCTCTCCTTTCTCCTCCTATTCTTCCCCCCCAAAGAGCAAAATTATGATGTTCCTAGGGAGAAATCCTGTGTTAATGTATGATCAAATCTGGTTTCTGTAAACTACAAGGTACATAGCTCTGTGCTAAGCATGTTTGTAGATTCAAAGACAATTAAAACATCATTCTTTGCCCTCAAAGAGTATGACTGTGCATTTGGGGGGAATAGGGAAAGGAATTCTCTCCTTCTCCTTGAATAATCATTCTGAAAGATGCTTCCTCTCCAGGAACGTGAGGAGAGAATGGAACTAACTAGGAGGAAATGAATCTAAGGTGAAATAGAAAGAATCTAGGTGAAACATAATGGAAGCAACTTCTGATGATGAATACTGTTTAATAGTGACAATTCTCACACACTGATGCCTTTAAGAATAGAATCTACTCCTAGCTGTGTTTTGCCAGAGAGTACAGACAAGATGGGCTTTTATTTCAGTAAAATATCATGAAATAGAGTCAGTAGACCAGGGTTCAAATCAGATTTGTTATTTACTATGTCACCTTGGAAAAGTAACTTTACCTGGCTGTCAGTTTCCATTATGCAAAATGGTGCTGATTGTTGTTTTACAGAATTTTTAGGGTTGTTTTCATAACCAAAGGAGATAATGCAAATCTGAAAATATATAACATTATACAAACTTTATTATTAGCAATAATCATCATTTTTCTACATTTCATAAACCTAGAAGAGATCTCAAAATGGTATTCATTAAAACTTTAATTTCTTTTTTAGTAGAATAATAATATCAATGACATATTGGGGCCTCTAGAGATACATCTTTTAAAAAATTATTTTATTTTTAATTTATGGAATAAAATAAGCCTTTCCATAACTTAGTCCAATAAAAAAGATGATTGTACATAAAACTGCAAATCTACTTTGTACAATTTGCTATTCCTTTCAAATATACCACAAAATTGTCACACAAATTTCTTTTATTTTCTGCCCCTCCACCTACAGATGACCAACAGTAGACACAAATAAGTATTTATGTAAAATTATTCTATACATACTTTGATTTATCAGTTATTTCTGTGGATGCAGATATCATCTTTCTTCACATATCCTTTATAGTTAAGCTGGGTATTGATAATAGACAAAATAACTTATTTGGTCAAAGTCATTCTAAAAACAATATTGCTGGGATTCTACTTCTGGGAGCCAAGATAGCAGAGAAATACAGAAACACGTCACTAGCCTCATCATGTAGCACCAGGACCTTGGTTCAGCACCAGGTAAGCGGCCAGACCCCTAAGGCCTCCAACAGCATCAGTCACTCCATTATAACACTCCCTCAGCATAGCACCAGACCTGAGGGTCCCCCATAAGCCTCAGGGCAACATCAGAGCAGCACCAGGTAAGCAACCAGCATCTGCAGCCACTGGCACAAGAAGCCTGAGACAGAACCCCTTCCACCCTGGGAGCAGAGCTCAAATTTAAAAGAAAGGAAACACACACACACACACACACACACACACACACACACACACACACACACAAGATGAACAAAAAAACCACCACAACAAAAAAAGAATCTGAATATAGAAAGTTATTTTGGTGACAGGGAAGACCAAGACACAAACTCAGAAGAGGATAACAATGTGAAACACCTACAAAGGCAAAACCCCAAAGAAAAATGGGAAGTGGTTTCAAGCCCAGAAAGAACTCATGGAAGAGCTCAAAAAGACACTGAAATGTCATATAAGAGAGGTAGAAGAAAAATTGGAAAAGAAATGAGAATAATGCAAGAGAATCATGAAAAAAAGAGTCAACAGCTTAGAAAACTGCTTAAAAAGTAGAATTGGCCAAATGGAAAAGGAGATGCAATAATCCACTGAAGAAAACAATTTCTTAAAGAGTGCAGTTGGTCAAATGGAAAAGAAAGTGCAAAAGCTAATTGAAGAAAATAACACCTTAAAAGTTAGAATTGGGCAAATAAAAGCTAATGACTCTTTGAGACATCAAGAATCAATCAAACAAATTCAAAAGAATGAAAAAAAGGAAGAAAATGTAAAATGCCTGATTGGAAAAAGAACTGGAAAACAGAGGCAGGAGAGACAATATCTGAACTACCTGGAAACCGTAATCAAAAGAAGGACCTGAACACCGTATTTCAAGAAATCAAGAAAAACTGCTTTTATGTCCTAGAACCAGGTGGCAAAAAAGGCACCAAAAGAATCCACCAATCACCTCAGGAAAGAGATGCAAAAATAAAAACTCCAAAGAACATTATAGCCAAATTTCAGAATATTGGGTCAAGGAAAAAAATAGTACAAGTGGCCAGAAAGAAATAATTCAACTATCAGAGAGTCACAATCAGGATTACACAGGACTTGGCAACTGCAACATATAAAGGACTGAAGGTCTTGGAACATGATATTTTGGAAGGCAAAGGAGCTAGAGCCAGGGTTTCTTAAACTTTTTCTACTCATGACAACTTTTTGTGTTTTGGTGGCATTAGTTGGTGTTGAATGACTTGAGGGCATGCATAGTGCAAAATGTGCATGCTTTTTGTTCAAAATTAAGGCTGCAGTGAAGTTTCATGGTGCAACATGGGTAAGTTGCTGCCACAAACACCTTGGATTCATATATGTTCGATTTTTAAATAATTTTGGTTGTTTAATATTCATAAACCTTTCATTGTTAGAAAATTTTTTGTCACCTCGTATGGGTTTGTGACCTACTCTTTAAAAAGTGCTGAGCTAGACTTCTAGCCAAGAATCATTTACCTGGCAAAAATTAAGCATAATACATCAAAGGGAAAATTGTCATTCAATGAAATAGAAGGATTTTAAGCTTTTATAAGGAGACCAGAACTAAACCAAAAATTTGAACTCCAATATCAAGACCCAAGAGAAGAATAAACAGATAAAAAGACAAAAGAAAACAAAGAATTCAATAGAGTTAAACTGTTTACATTCCTACATGGGAAGATGATACTGTAATTCTTAAAAATTATATCACTGGTTCAGGGACCCAAGATAGTGGAGTAAGCAGTAAGTTGCTCTCACTCTCCTTTACTGACCTTGAAAAACCCAGAAAATACAACCCCAGGAAAAATCCTGGAATAGCAGAGCCAGAAGAAAGAAGGGGTGCAGTAGTTTTTTAGTTTGGCGGGCTAGGGGGATTAACAGGAAAGGTCCCTCTTGCTGTGGCTGCAGGGAACCAGTACAGGACAGGAGGTGCCCTGGCAAGCCAGCAGCAAACCCCACCTCAGCAAACTAGCGGGAGATCCTAAGCCCCAGGGTGGTGAAGCTGGCAAGTGCCAACACCAGAACGCCCCTCCTCCCGTGTGCCTTTCTACAGCCAGGGGAATTGGCAGACACTAGTGCGGAGAACCACCACTCACACAACAGATGGACCTCCACCAGTGGCTGAGTGTATCCATGCTCTAATGCAGCCTCCAGGAAGCCTCCAGTGGTCAGATCACCCCTATCCCACACCTCACCTGGCTAGCTTCAGTGTAATCCCAGGGAAATGCAGAAAGACCTCACCTGGCTGTGGTACACACCAGCCACCACCAATAGCTCCAGCTCAGGACCAGGTAAGCCACAATATTGTATAGCTTTCAGCTGCCAGAACCTGAGACCCCAGCACTCAAAGCCAGTAACCAGGCCCCTAGCCTCCAGCACAAAAATCATGGGACACAGCCCCCTGTGCCCCAGATGCAGAAATCAACTTTAAAAGCAAGGAAAAAAGGCAAACACAATTAGCAAAACACAACTTAGAAAAGCAAAGACTATAGCTTCTTACTATAGGGACAGGGAAGATCAAAACACAAATTCAAAAGAAGACAACATTGTCACTATACCCACATCTGAAACCACAAAGGGGATATGAACTTGTCTCAAGCCCAAAAAATTTTCTTGGAAGAGCTCAAGAAGGATTTAAAAAGTCAAATTAGAGACATACATGAAAAATCAAGCAATTCCTTTAAAAATATAGTGGACAAAATGGAAAAAAAAATTCCCTGAAAATAACAACTCCTTAAAAAGTAAAATTGGCCAAATGGAAAAGGAGGAACAAAAGACTAACTGAAGAAAACAATTTGTTAAAAATTAGAATTGGGCAAGCAGAAGCTAATGACTCTATGAGGCACCAAGAATCAGTCAAACAAAATCAAAAGAATGAAAAAATAGAAGAAAACATAAAATACCTCATTGGAAAAACAACTGATGGGGCAAATAGAACCAGGAGAGATAATTTGAGAATTATTGGTCTATTGGAAAGCCATGATGAAAAAAAGAGCCTGGATAGCATCTTTCAAGAAATCATCACGGAAAACTTCTCTGAGGGCCTAGAACCAGAGGGTAAAATAGTCATCAAAGCATCCACCAATCGCCTCCTGAAAGAGATCCCAAATTGAAAATGCCAAGGAATATTGTAGCCATATTCTAAAATTATCAGGTCAAAGAGAAAATACTTCAAGCAGCCAGAAGGAAACAATTCAAATATCATGGAACTACAGTCAGGATCATGCAGGACCTTGCAGCTTCTGCATTAAAAGATCAGAGGGCTTGGACTAAGATATTCTGTAAGGCAAAAGCATTTGGATTACAACCAAGGATCAACTACCCAGAAAAATTGAACAAATCTTTCAGGAAAGGAGATGGACTTTCAATGAAATAAGGGACTTCCAGACCTTCCTGATGAAAAGACCAGAGGTCAATGGAAAATATGAGCTTCAAATACAAGACCAAAGAGAGGCATAAAAAGGTAAACAGGAAAGAAAAAAAAAACATGCGATTCAATAAGGGCAAATTGTTTACATCCTTCCATGAGAAGATAATAGTTATAAATCTTGAGAATTGTATCTTTATTATGACATTTAAAAGGGATATACATAGACAGGGTGTGGGTATAAATTAAGTTATGTGATAATGAAAAACATAATTAAGTGGTAAAAAGGGATTGTACTGAGAGAAGAGAAAAGGAGGAGGCAGAAAGGGTAAATTACATCACATGATGAGGCACAAAAACATTACAGTAGAGGGAAAGAAGGGAGGCAGATGAGTACTGTTTGAACTTTATTCTCATCGCATTTGGTTGAAGGAGGGAATAACCTACTTGGTTAGGTATAAAAATCTAACTTACCCTATAGGAAGTAGGAGGGGAAAGGGGAAAGAAAAGGGAGGGTGTAGTTAGAAGGGAGGAAAGAAGTAATAAGGGAAAAGAGAAAGCAAAAGGAGGGAGGCTGATAAAATGGAGGAAAGATTGAGGGAAGAGGTGGTCAAAAGCAAAACTCTTGAGGAGGGAAAGGGAGAAGGGAGAAATAAAAGCAAAAAAAGGGGAGGGGAGAATAAGATGGAGAGAAAGACATAGATAGTAATCATAACTGTGAATGTGAATGGGATGAACTCTCTCATAGAATAGAAGTGGGTAGCAGAATGGATTAAAAATCATAACGCTACAATGTGTTGTTTACAGGAAACACATTTGAAATAGGGGGATACACACAGGACAAAGGTAAAAGGCTAGAGTAGAATATATATATTATGCTTCAGCTGAAGTAAAAAAAAAAAGCAGAGGTAGCAATCCTAATCTTAGGCAAAGCAAAAATAGATCTAATTAAAAGAGAAAAGGAAGGACACTATATCCTGCTAAAAGGCACCATTGACAATGAAGTAATATTAGTAAACATATATGCAACAAGTACTATAGCATTCAAATTCTTAGAGGAGAAGTTAAGGAAGTTACAGAAAGAAATAGACAGCAAAACTATACTAATGGGGGACCTCAACTTCCCCCTCTCTGAACTTGACAAATCTAACCTCAAAATAAACAAGAAAGAAGTTAAGGAGGTGAATAGAATTTTATAAAGGTAGACATGGTGACCTCTGGAGAAAACTGAATGGGGATAGAAAGGAATATACCTTTTTTCAGTGGTAATTTTCACTTATACAAAAACCGACCATGTTCTAGGGCATAAAACCCTCCCATTCCAATGCCGAAGGGCAGAAATATTAAATGCGCCCTTTTCAGATCATAATGCAATAAAAATTACATGTAATAAAAAGCTATGAAAAGATGGATTAAAAATTAATCGGAAACTAAATAATCTAATCCTATAGAGTGAATGGATCAAACAACAAATCATAGAAACAATCAATAACTTCATTCAAGTAAATGACCATAATGAGACAATATACCATAACTTATGCGATGCAGCCAAAGTGGTTCTTAAGGGAAACTTTATACCTCTGAATCCTTACATAAATAAAACAGAGAAAGAGAAGATTAATGAATTGGGCATGCAACTGAAAAAGATGGAAAAAGACCAAATTAAAAACCCTCAATTAAATACTAACTTTGAAATACTGAAAACCAAAGGACAGTTTAATAAAATTGCAATTAAGAGAACTATTGAGCTAATAAATAAAACTAAGACCTGGTTTTATGAAAAAAACAAAACAAAACAATAAAATGGATAAACCTTCAGTTAATTTGATTAAAAAAGAAGAAAACCAAATTACCAGTATCAAAAATGAAAATGGTGAATTCACCACCAATGAAGAGAAAATTAAAACAATAATTAGAAACTATTTTGCCAAACTGTGTGCCAATAAATTTGACAGTCTTAGTGAAATAGATCAATATTTACAAAAAAATATAAATTGCCCAGATAATTAGAAGAGGAAGTAAAATACTTAAATAATCCCATCTCAGAAAAAGAAGTTGAACAACCCATAAATGAACTCTCTAGGAAAAAATCTTCAGGTCTAGAGAGATTTACAAGTGAAGTCTATCAAACATTGAAAGAACAATTTATACACATACACCAGTTACTTTATGTACAATAAAGGAATGGGGGAAGGGAATCAAAAAAGAGAGAAAACTATACTGCAGTAGTCAACCAAATCTTGGTTTTCTAATTGCAAATGTATTGTTTTCCTTGGAAGCACAGCTCTGGAGTAGAATTGTAGATTCTCTTTTTAGTAAGTGCCTCGTGCCTGTCGCTAGAATACATCAATTTTATTTTCATCCTCCATTTCCAACTGTGCAGGTGTGTCTGTTTCATTGATTGGTGGCCCATCAAATCAGAATCTGATCTGCCTCACTGACAAACTCTGCCATTCGCAATAGGCTTTCATTAGTTTACTAAGTGGTGTGTGCCTCTTCACCTCAAATTGCACCACAGAACCACTTTGTCCTGCCACCTTCAAATTAATGTGGTCATTGTTTTTTGTCTTGACTCCATCCTTCAGCTTTTCATCAGCCATGGCGAGTCTAGGAGTCTCCTCAGCTGCTGCTTCACAAAAGCGGCATCAGGATAGTCCACTCCAAGGGAACTGGGGAGAAGCAGTAGAGTCAGGAGCCAGAGGAGGAGAAGGAGAAGGAGGAAGAAGACATTCTTGGTGATGGTAAGGAAGAGCAGGAGAAGAAAAAGGAGGAGGAAAAGGAGGAGGAGGAGCTAAGTTATCATTCTTTATAGATGATATGATGATATACTTACAGAATCCTAGAAAATTAAATAAAAAGTACTTGAAATAATAAATTTACCAAATTTGCAGGATATAAAATAAACCCACATAAATCCTTGGCATTTCTATATATTACCAGCGAAGGCCAACAGCAAGAGATAGAAAGAGAAATTCGCTTTAAAGTTACTATAGACATTACAACATACTTGGGAATGTACCTGTCAAAACAAACCTAGGAACTATATGAACCCAATTACAAAACACTTTTCAAGCAAATAAAGTCAGTTCTAAATAACTAGAAAAACATCAGTTACTCATGGGTAGGTCAAGATAATATAATAAAAATGACAATTCCACCTTGCTCTCCTGAAAGGTTGGATCAGTTCACAACTCCACTAAAAATGAACTAGTGTTCCAACTCCTCCTCTTCCTTACCAGGAATGGTACATGAATGTAGTGGAATACTAGTGTGCTTAAGAAATGATGAACAGGCAAACTTCAGAAAAACCTGGAAAGACTTATATGAACTGATGCTGAGTGAGGTAAGTACAACCGGGAGGACATTGTACACAGTTACAGCCACATTGTGAGATGACTAACTTTGATAGACTTAGGTCTTCTTAGCAATGCAAGGTTCTAACACAACTCCAAAAGGCTCATGATGGAAAATGCTATTTATATCTAGATAAAGAACTAATGGACTCTGAATGCAGATAGAAGCATTTTTTCACTTACTTTATTCTTTCTTGTGTTTTAACCCCTTTTGATCTGTTTCCTCTTTCCCAGCTGTAACTAATATGGAATTATGTTTTACATGACAGTGAATGTATAAACTATATTAAGCTGCCTAACATTTTCAGAAGAGGGAAGGGGAGGAAGAAAAATTTGGAACTCAAAATCTTGTAAAAATTAATGCCAAAATTTTTCTTTACATGTAATTGGGGAAATAAATAAATACTACTAAAGACAATATTGCTGTTATTGTATACAATGTTCTCTTGGTTCTGCTCATTTTGCTCTTCATTTTTTGTGCAAGTCTTTCCATGTTTTCCTAAAATCATTGAGTTCATCATTTCTTATAGCACAGTAGTATTCCATCACAATCACATACCACACTTGTTTGGTCATTCCTCATCTACTGGGCATGCCTGCAATTTCCAGTTATTTGCCACTACAAAAAGAGCTGCTATAAACATTGCAGAATATATAGGTTCTTTTCCTTTTTCTTTAATTATCTTTGGTAATAGACCAAGTAGTGGTATTGCTGGGTCAAAGGGCAGTTTAATAACTCTTTGGGCATAATTCCAGTTTGCTCTCCAAAATGGTTGGATCATTTCACAATTCCACCAACCATGAATGAGTGTCCTAATTTTTCTACGTCCTCTTCAAAAATTGTCACTTTTTCTTTCTATCATTTTAGTCAATCTGGTAGATATAAAACGATATCTCAGTGTTGTTTCATTCTGCACTTCTCTAATCCATAATGATTTAAAGCATTTTTATATGACTGTAAATTGTTTTTATTTCTTCACTGGAAAACTGTTCATATCTTTCGACCATTTCTCAACTGAGGAATGACTTGTTTTCTTACATATTTGAATATAATACATAAATACATTTTATATATGCTTCATTATGGTACCTTATATCAGAATGGAGTTACCCTGTTTATCTCTTTTAATTATATCTATTTTAGCCATAACTTTGTCTGAGATCGTAATTGCTACTCGTACCTTTTATTGCATCAGCTGCAGCATAATAAATTCTATTCCAATCCTCCATTTAAACTCTGTATTTATCTCTCATTTTAAAATGTGTTGCTTATAAATAAATATTGTTGGAGTCTGATTTTTAGTCCATTCTACTCTCCATTTCTGTTTTCTGGGTGAGTTCATACTATTCACATTAAAAGTTATAATTGCTATTTGTGAATTTCCTTCTGTCTTATTTTTAGTCATTATTTTTCTTTTCAGCCTCCCTTTTCACCCTATCCCTTTTAACTTATCTTCTCCCCTTACCCTCTTATTCTTATTTTATACTCTCCTCTCTAAAAGTCCCTCTCTTATTTACCACCCTCTTAATCTTAATACACTTTTTGAAAAGTCACTCTATTTCCCAATTTTCTCACCTCTATAGAAGTTCAAAAGACTTCTAAACCACTTCAGATATATATTTTGTTTCCTCTTCATGAGAATAAGGTTCCAATATTACCAACCCTCCACCCCCAACTGCTTCCTCTGTATTAGTTCTTCCTTTCATGCCCCATTTTTATGAGGTAATTTTTCCTTTTAGCCTTTTCCTCTACAACTTTATGTTTTTAGAATCACTTCATCATACACAACAAAGCCCTAACCTATCCTAGCTACATCTATACTCCAACTCCTTCTGTTAGAAGCTGACTAATTATATCTCCCTCTAGGATTTTAGGTCAAACTTTAAGTTGTTTTTTTTCACTTCCACTCACAAGACCCCATCTAGTATGCTCCCCATTGCTTACCAGACAGCTAAATTTTTTATTAGCTTTTGGAAAGGGGTGTTTACGAATAGCCCCCTCCTTGGTCGTTGCCTTGTGGTGAAGGGACTTGTGTAGCTCAATGAAACTATGAGCTATGTCATACAAGGTTACCTAAGATGGACAGGTCACAGTGGAGAGTTCTGACAAATGGTGATCCACTGGAGAAAGAAAGGGCAAGACAACTCCGATATCTTTGCCAAGAAAACCCTAAACAGTACCAAAATGATAAAGTATATGACACTGAAAGATAAGCCCCTCACATTGGAAGGTGTCCAACATGTTACTGGGGAAGAGTCAAGGACAACTACAAGTAGCTGCAGAAAGAATGAAGCAGCTGGGCCAAAGCCAAAAGGAAGCTCAACTATGGATGTGTCTGGTGAAAAAAAGAAAGCGCGATGCTATGAAGATCAATATTGCATAGGAACCTGGAACATAAGAATTATGAACCAAGGTAAGCCGGATTGTTCAAATGAGAGATGGAAAGATTAAACATTGATATCATGGGTGTCAGTGAACTTAAATGGATGGAATTGGGTGAATTTAATTTAAGTGATCATTATATATACTGCTGTGAGAAAGAATCCCTTAAAAGAAATAGAGTGGCCCTCAGAGTTAATAAAAGTATAAAAAGAAAAAAGAAAAAAGAAAAGCAGTACTGGAGTAAAATCTCAAAAATGCCATAATGATATCTATTTATTCACAAGGCAAACTATTGAACATCACAGTAATACAAGTCTCTGCTCTAACCACCGATGCTGAAGAGGCCAAAGTTGTTCAGTTCTATGAAGATCTACATCTTCTAGAAATAACATCAAAAAAAGTCGCATTCATCATAAGGGATTGGAATGCTAAAGTAGGAAATCAAAAGATAATTGGAATAACAGGCAAGTTTGATCTTGAAATAAAAAATGAAAAGACTAATTGAGTTTTGTCAAGATAACTTGCTGGTGATGGCAAACACTCTTTTTCAACAATCCAAAAGGTGATTCTACGCATAGGCATCACCAGATGGTCAATGTCGAAATCAGGTTAATTATATACTTTGCAACCAAAGGTGAAAAAACCCTACGCAGTCAGTTACTACTTACCATTCCTCGAGAATATCTCGCTCTTTTTTTTTTTTTTAATTCTTGGCCCTTGTTCACATTACTCTAATTATCTGAAAGTTCTTTCATTTCCTTGATACCTAGGCTATCTCCACCCTACTCCTTCAAAATCCAACTCAAAGTCCAATTCCTCCATGAAGCTTTCTCTGACCACTATCTACAACACAGAGTAATCTCTTTTCCTCTCAACATCCACAGCTCTTATTGATACATCTACTTTGACATCCAATTCTGTGTTTGTACTGTTAGAAGTCTTTCCAGCTATATGTAAGTCTAGTCTCCTTGTCTAAAGGATAGCAACCTCCTTAAGGCCAAATTTTAAGGCTGACAAAGTTTTATACTTTCTTGTATTCCCCACTCTGTCTGCCATAGTGTTACCCATGAAATAAGTATACAATAAATGTTGATTTAAATGATAATTACTATTCATCAAGCAATTACTTTTCCACCTATCAAGAAATGCTATTCTATCTCTCCTACTTCTGTCCCTTTGCCCTGGCTGTCCTACATGTTAAGAATGTGCTCCCTCCTCACTTTCATCTTGAAGAATTAATGCCCTGCTACCTTCAAGGCTCTGCAGAGGTACCACCTTTTATGTGAAGCCTTTCCAGATCCTCCACAACTGCTACTCTCTTTCTTGCCCTCCTTATTCCCCTCCCCCCATCACCTTGTGCCTACTATACATACTATTTATGTGTGCGTTGTCTCCCCTGGTTAGACTGCAAACTCACCAAGAGCAGGGATAATTTAATTTTTTGTTTCTTACTTTGTGCCAGGTATATAGTAGGTACCTAATAAATGTGGGTTGCGTGATCAATAACGAAGTATTAATGTTCAGCTCAATACTCTGTCTAGGTTGGTTATGTATGGAGAATAGATGTCAATGGGATACACCATGTTCTCTATAAAGCCTTTCCAGAGCCTCCAAAAAAGGGATACTATCTCTATTCACCTTGTATTTATTCATTTTATGTGTATTCTGTATTGTGTATTTGTTCTGTTCAGTTGTTTCGTTGTGCCCAACTCTTTGGGACCCCATTTGGGATTTTCTTGGCAAAGATCCTGGAGTGGTTTACCATTTCCTTCTCCAGCTTATTTTTCAGATGAGGAACTGAGGGAAACAGGACTAAGTGACTTGCCCAAGGTCACATCGTTTTTAAGTGTCTGAGGCCAGATTTGAACTCAAGAAGATGTCTTCTTGATTTGAAGCTCAGTGTTCTATCCACTGTGCCACCTAGCTACTCTTTTTCTTTATATCCTTCGACATTAACTTGTCTCTTCTACCAGAATATAAGTTCTTGAGATTAGGGATTGTTTCTTTTATAGTTTTTGGTGTGTTCAGCACCTAGTGCCTGGCCCATTGTTAGTACTTAATAAATATCTGTGGGTCGATTGATGCCCAATAAGTTGTAACATGGTGGGCTGAAAGTAGGAAAAAGGATAAAGTAAATATTTTTTAAGGAAATTGAAGAGCAAAGTGAATTAATACTGTGATGGAGTTGTAAAGAGTCAGGAAACACTAGAGCAGCCTGGCATTCAGCAATCAGCAAGGAGCTGTGTTCTTACCTTTAGGGGAGATTTCTCTACAAAGTCTCATAGTTGGCTAATAATAAATCATATTTGGTCAGATCGGAGACAAAGATAATCCTGTAGTGCTCTTTCTAGCTTGTGTTAGCAAACATAGAAGGCAAACATTTCAGATCTAATAGAACAGAACAATTTATAAATCTGTGTACTTTTCTTCTGGTTGGCTTTTGATAATATCATATGTCTCTCTGATTCTTTTCATACCACCAAATCTCATTACTCTATAATACACACACACACACACACACACACACACACACACACACACATACACATATGTAACATGATCACTCAAGGGATTTTCTTTTTGAGAAACCATTATTATCTGTGCTTACCTTACATGAGGATCTCTTTATTTGCTATCCCAAATTCCCATTTATTTTAAGAAAATAAAACACTAAGGGAAAAGATTTGGATGGAGATAGTCTGCTAAAGCCCACATTTGGGAAGTGGATCAATTTAATTCACTGGAGTCAACACTCATTGAGTACAGTTGTGTATAAAGTATCATGTGTTTCAGTGCTAGGACCTAGTTTTCCTCATGGGTCATAATTGACTCATTACAAAGGAATGATTTGAAAGCAATTTCTAACTTGTCTAATCTAAAACTTAGCTCTGTTTGAGTTCTTTATTTCTTCATATTCCATGGCTTGTTAATAGTTCTCTCTCTCTCTCCTTCTCTCTCTCTCTCTCTCCTCTCTTTCTTTCTCTTCCACCTCACCAGACCCCTTGGCATCATTAGTTAACATCATTTCCTTAATTAATTTAGCAGATTTTAAAAATCTTGCATTTTTTAATGTAATCATTGTCATCAGCAGATATTGTGCATTGAATCAGCCTCATCACCAACCAAAGTTATTAATTTGATTAAAGTAATCAAAAATTAATTTAGCTATTCAAGTAAATACAGTTATTAAAGTTGATTGATTAAAGTGTTGTTTTGATTTTTTATGTGAATGAAGAGTAATGAGATGAGGTCTTACATGTATATTAAGTTTAACAAAATAATATCTTGTTCTCTTCTATTTTTGAATATTTTTCTCCTGTGTATTTTTAACTTAGTCATTGAAATCAGTGTATATAATAAATATAAAAAAATGCTGCCTTAAAACCAAAACACATATTGTTTATGGAGTTGGGGATCCTGTTATCCACGTTCAAGGCCACCTGAAGAGAAGTTATAATTAAGCTATATTTTGATGATTTCCTAGAGTACAAAAACTCTGTAGTGGGTGCACAGGCCAAAATGATAAACTATCCCTTTAGGGGACAATACCTAGGATCGAACCCTACATTTGGGTCTCTAGGGAGTCCCTGTAGAGACCTGAACAGTAGCTTACATTAAAATATTACATTTAATTTTTAAAGAATTAGCTGCACACATATAGTAAATACTGGTATATGGCTAGAAAACATTCCCTGTAAAAATCTATTGGAATTTCCATTAGGTCACAAGTTCAATTTGAATCATGGAGTTATCAGTCTATAACTAGAAGGTACCTTAGAGGTAATTTAGCCCCCTCCCTCATTTTACTGATAATTAAACCAAGACACAGAGAGGTTGAATGAGTTTCCATAGCTAATAAGTGGCAGAGCCAGAATTGAAACACAGGTCCAATCTCTACCCTATTCTATATGTGCTACCATACTAATATGTGAGGGAGAAGAGAAAAAAGGGGAAAAAAGAAAAAAATTACATAATAACTTTATTATATATTTAAAAGGAATATCAAGTTGTACATAACAGTTTCATGTGCAATCTTTTTTACTATGCTATATTATGGAAATTCTTGTTTTATTCCATAAATTAAAAACAAAATAATAAAGTAGAAAATAAAAAAGTAGAGGTATATGTTTTGTGCAAATCTAGATCAGTTAGCTGAGGTGTGTGTGTGGGGGTATCTACCTAGATAAAACAATGGATAACAGGCACAGCCACTATCAGCAGCAAGAAAAGTAGTTGGCTCTTTGCTTTTTAGCTCAGGAAATTCCCTGTTCTTCCTGAATGAATCCTGAAGTCAGTTACAAGTTTGACTGGTCTGGGACTTAGAGGGAGAAGTTAAGTTGTAGCACCTAGTTGGGTCATGCGTGATAGAGGAGATGAAACAGGACACTTTTGTTACTTTCAGAATAGTTTCCCAGCTTAATCCATGTTTCCAGATGATACTTAGGTACTTGCTAGCCAGAAAGCATAGGGTCCATTTATCTTAGACACATTTTCATGGTGATTTACCTGACCCAGACCCAATTTTTCAGTTTACTCTCATAGCCTCACATAGAGAAATATAGTGTCCCCAGAGATCTCTCCTCAGAGAACATACAAATGAGAGAAATTTACACTTTGTAGTTTATTGTAAAAACATGAAACAGCAGGGGGCCATACAAAACTCACAGCAAGATAAAAACAGCGATACAACTCGATATATCATTTAGGATACAGAAGGATATTTACACCTTGGCCCTGTCATAACCTGCTATCCACAAAATACAAATAATGCCCTAATTGTTCTGGCGCGGTGACAAACAATGCAGCTAGTCTGATGATTACTAGCCGCAGTAAGTTTCTGGCATAGAGTGTAATTATTGGCAGCTGCTCTATACTGCTGTAGGAGGCATGTCTAACATCAAATTCGATAGGATTCTGTTTATGCTTACTGACACAATCATCCATGTTTATCATGACATAATATTTGTAAAACTATTTAGCACAGTGACTGGCATACAGTAGTCACTTAATAAATGCTTGTTCTTTTCCTTTCCCTTGTTGTTTAGTTGATCAGTTGCATCTGACTCTTTGTGACCTCATTTGGAGTTTTCTTGGCAGGGTCTGCCATTTCCTTCTCCCGCTCATTTTATAGTCGAGGAATCTGTGGCAAACAGGGTTAAGTGACTTGACCAGGGTCATAGAGCTAGTAAGTACCTGAGACTGGATTTGAATTTAGGTCCTCCTGATTCTATCCACCGTGCTACTTAGTTGCCTCACTTCCCTTGCTTTATGGTCCCTCTCTACTTACGAGTTTTGCATTACTCTAAATGCAGAGAGGCCAGATGAATATTTGTTGGGAAAATGGTAGAGGGGATTCCAGTAAAATATCAGTTAGAGATAATGGTCTCTGCTTTCCTTTATAGACTCTAGATTCTAATTATTTTGAACATACATTTATTTACATTTGTCTGAGTCCCACTGGTTTACGACGTTAAAGGCTTTCAAATGAGTTAGAGGTGAGGTGATGTGCCAACCATTCTACCATAAAATGGCAACACTTTTGTTGATCCTCTGTGTAAAGAACATCATTATTTTTGAAACACTGAATTCCTTCCTCCATGCTGTTTTCCTCTCCTTACACTGTGCGCACCCCACATGACTTTTGACCTACTGTTTCTGGATGTGGGACATCTTTTCCTCCCTAGCTCCTCGATGCAACATTTGGCTGACTTGCATTCCTGGCTTTCAACTTGGTCTTTGCTATTGCATGATTTATTGATTCTCTAACTCTGGCACTGCATTTGGCTCAGGCTCGCCTTATTCTCCTCACTCCAGGGCTTGTTGACTCACCCTGCAGATTAGCCTTTGCCTGAACGGTACACCTGCTAATCCCTGGTAGCACACAGGCTTGTCAGTACTTATACCCTCTTTCTCCATGCTCCACTTCCTCCAGAATTATTTGCTGTCCTTCAGGTGCTGTCAACAGAAGGGTAACTGTGCTGCAGGCTCTGAAATCTGCTTTTCAGCAACAAATGAACCAAACTGTAAAAGCACAGTCTCATAACTTAACTCTTCCCAGATTTGCATGTAGCAAATGAATGCTCCTAAGGGAGGTGTAGTTAGTCACCTTTCCCAGAAGCACCATACTCTCAAACCAATTCATATGAAGAATAAGGGGCCTCCTGGGATTTTTAAATATAAATAAAACTGCATATGTATCTTTAATGGGAGTAGTACCACATGGAACAGGGGTGGGGAACCTGCAGCCTGGAGGCCACCTGTGCCCCTCTAGGTCCTCAAGTGAGGCCCTTTGACTGAACCCAAAATTCATAGAACAAATCCCCTTCAAATGAGGCCTTCTGACTGAATCCAAACTTCACAGAGCAAATCCTTTTATTAAGAGGATTTGTTTTACAATATCCTCTCTAATCAGGAACATCCCAGAAGACACAACCCTCTTCAGGGAAGCTCTCTTCAACTTTGACTCTTCATTGTCTTTCCTCTATCATAATGATCAATACCTCTGGCTTGCAAACATCTCCCTGTTTTGTGCTTTTCTTGTTGTTGATTATTAGAGCCATTGAATAGGGTTATTTCTGTGCTTGTGCTTCTTAAGAACTTTGGAAACATTTTGATGTATGGACATGAGACATTTTATCGGGGAAAAACATATAAGCTCACATTTTGTTCTACTAAAATAAATTCTTTTTTACAATTAATAAAAAAAAAGTATAGTGAGATTTCACATTTCTTTTAGGCGACTATGAAAAGGTAAAAAAAATGTAGTCCATTATTGGAAAAAAAAGAGGTTCCCCACCCTGGTAGGCAAAGGTGACCTTTGTTATAACATGTCTGTTAGTGAAGGCTACATCCCATGACACGCCCTACATAGGATTATAGGGCCATAGATACAGAACTGGAAGGGACCTTAGATGTTATAATTCCAGCCCATTCCTTTTTATAAATAAGGAGACTAAGGACTGGAAAAGTAAAGAGACTTGCCCAGGGTCACATGGCTGATAAATATCTGAGGCAAGATTTGAATTGAGGTCTTCCGGACTCCAAGGCCAACACACTCTCCACTATATCATACAAGGAACAGTCTCTATGGGCAATATTGAGGGGTTTTTCCAAGAGCTCACAGAAAATCAAAGAATGTTGAAGATAATGGTATCTCCAAAGTCTAACTTGTACCTGGCCAAGAATCTTCTTTGAATATACTTAGCAGGTGGTCATCCAGACTTTGGTTAAAGTTTTCTAATGAGGAGGATTCCACTACCTCCTGAAAGAAACCCAGTACATTTTGAATAGTTCTGATTGTTAGAAATTCCCCTCCCCCCTTACATCAGGTCCAAATTGGCCTCTTCACAAGTTAGGATCATGGAATCCTAGATCTAGAGATATTAGGTAACTCTAGTCCGCCAATCTGATTTTTACCAACAAGAACAGAGATGCCCAAGAAGAGACAATTTGGGGCATAGTAGAGAAGGTACTGGACTTGCTGTTAGGAAAATCTGGGTTCAAATCCTATGTTCAGACACAGAAGTGCTGAGTAACCCCAGCAAGTTGCTTCTCTTCTCACTGCTTTAGTTTTCTGATCTGAAAAATGGACCTTTAAGGTCCTTTCCAGTTCTCAATTTATGATCCTGACTGACTCAAAGTCACATATGTTGTATAAGAATTGGGCACTCTTAAGTCCTGAATACTCTTTTCATCATGCCAAGTCAACTGGCTGGGTCCTGGGGACAGGAAGAATAAGTCTAATCTCTTTTCCATGCAACAGCACTTCAGTATTTGAAGACTGGTACCACGTCCTTCCCAAGTCTTCTCTTCTCCATGTTAAGCCTCCCCAGTTTTTTTAATCCCATCCTGAGGGTCATCTTCTATACAATATGAGGTTGTCAATGACCTTTATAGAATGTGGGCCCAGAACTGGACATAAGATTCCAGATGTGGAGGGGTAGAAGGCAGAGCAAAGCAGGACTAACATTTCTCTGGTCCTGGACACCGTACTTTTCTAAAAGCAGCCCAAGATATTATTACCTCTTTGGACTGATTTATTACGCTCATACTGAACTTGACATCCTTAAAACTCACAGATCTTTTTCCAGACAAACTATTGTTTACTATCCCTCCTAAGATTTCTGATGACCTCTTAGAAGACACAGACTGGTCCAGAATAAGAAAGTGGTGATGAGTAAAAAAAAAACCAACCAACCAACCAACCAAACAAGCAAACATCTCACCACTAAACTGGAAGTTAGGAAGGCCTGAGTTCAAATACCAACTCAGATCCTTATTAGCTTTGTAACTATAGGCAAGTCACTTAATCTGTCTCAGACTCAGTTTCCTCATCTGCAAAACAGAGATTCCCAGGGTCGTTGTGAAGATCAAATTAATAAAATGTGTACAGCATTTTTCAAACATTAAATTGCTATATGAATACTAGTAATTATTATCAATATCATTATACTCAGGGCAGTTACGTGGCACAGTGGATAGAGCACCAGCCCTGGAGTCAGGAGTACTTGAGTTCAAATGTGACCTCAGATACTAACTAGTTGTGTGACCCTTGGCAAATCACTCAACCTTGATTACTTCCCAAAGAATAATTTTAAAAATACTCGTTACATCTGGGCCTTCGATGATTAAGGTAACGGGATAGAGTCTTAAATGGGTGCCAGTAGCCAAAGTATATGGTGTTGCCACAGGGCATAAATTTCACAAAACCAATACACTCTCTTCCAGTTGCCTCTTAAGTAGTCAGTGGTCAGAAAGAAATGGAGTCATGCTGATGCTAGGGAAATTGGAAAGCCAATAATTCTGATGAGTCTATCCTGAGCCCCAGAGGCTTAAATGGATCTGACTCTTACTCCTCAAAGAGCGCTAGCCATCTAACAGCATAAAAAATTGGTCAGTATAATTAAATCTACTGGCAACTTGTAATTTTCCTTTTTCCTTAAATGTCTCACTTTGCCCTCTCCTCCATCACCAGCAAATGCTGCCTTTGTATATTATCTGACAATCATACATTTATGCATAATGCATCTCATCTGATCTTTGCATCTTGGTGAGAATTTTCTAATTACAGTGCTTACAAATGAGTTATGCCATTTGGTTTGTTCAATGGTCTTATGATCCTCTAAAGGTTCCTGAACTCCATCCTCTAAGAAGTTTCTCTCATGGGCAGGTGGTCAGTCTCAACCACAGCATCATCTATTCCAAGGCCCTTACCCAACACATTGAATTTTTCTGGGATGACATCCTACAGCTACGCCAGTGGTACATCTTAGTTGTTTGCCAGGATGGAGAAATGTTAGTGTAAGAGAAAGTGGATGTACCATTTCTGGGGTAAATAACAGAACAGCACTGAATGCAGATCTAAGGTGGGGCCCATGCTACTGTGTGGAAATACTCATGGCAGCAAATTACCTGCAATGTTTCCTGAGTTTTGCAAGATGGTATAACTTCTTTTTGTCCAAGTGTCACACTGCTTTTCATCGACCTACCCAAAAGGCAGGAGTTCCATTAGACTCCTTAAAGCATAGAAGACATAGAGAATTCAAGAGATGGTTCACTTCAGCAAGTATAACACTGCTTTTCACTGACCTATTCAAAGGGCAGTGATATTGTTCTGTATACTGGGCAGTCTCACAATAAAGAGCCTAGCCATCCCATAATCTTCCCTTCTGCTAGGGCCTTCTGGTAAACACTCACTCACAAATCCTAGGGGCTTAGCACCTAATAGCAAAAGGGTGTGGGCCTGCCTACAAGCAAACCTCTCCTAATCAAGCTTCCCTTAACTAGCTCCACTTGAAGCCTATTGAATGGGTGTGGAAAATCTTTGATCACATTAGCACCACAAAGACATAGAGGATTCAAGAAATTGTTCACTTCAGCACCTTTAAGGCAGCATATTGAACCAGGACTTTGAAGATCTGTGTTTAAATCTATCTTCCAATATTTACCAAAGTATGTGACCATAAATAAGTCACCTGATCTCTTTGAACTTCGGTTTCCCCTTTTATTAAATGTGGACCTGTAGAACCTACCTTGTGTAATTATTATGTGGGTGAAATATGTAAAGGACCTTGCAAACTTTAAAGTACTCTGTAGCTATTATTATATTAAGAGTGGAATACAACAATTGAGAAAGGGAAGACTTATGAGAAGACACAGACATGACTCAAACAGGATTCTGGCAGAAATGAATGGGTCGTGAACTATATTATTAGAGGAAATAGCCACATCAATGAAATAAGACATCCATTTGAATATTATCATTTTATTGAAAGGCCAGATGATATAGCATAGAACACAGGCTTTGATATTTTAGGAATTGAGTTCAATTTCTTCCTTTCCTGCTCATCTGTGTGAAGCTTGGGCAAGTCATTTAAACTTTTTAGGTTTCAATTCCTGCTTTGTAAAATGAAAGTGTTGGACTAGATGGCCTTTAAGGCCCTATGTAAGTCTATAAGCAACATCAAATATTTTGGCCACCATTTTTAAACTGATTCCAACACTGCAACCAACAGACAGATATGGAGTTAAAATGGGAAGCCTATATGCTGCACCTACTCCCTAGAAGTACCCCTGTAGTCTAATCCTTACATTGTAGGCCTTCAAACCTCTACTGGATTCCTCTGATATCCCAGTAGGCATCAAATACCTAAACCCAGTTCTCTTCAAATAGCCTTCAATATGGCCCAACCCTTGTGGAAGTAGAGGGTTTGCTTTGTTTCTTGGAGGAATTTAGAGCTAAGGGAGGGCTGTTTAGATTTTCTAATCAAACCCAATTATCTTATAGATAAGGAAATAGAGGTACAAAGTCTTTTTAAATTACTTTAATTGACACAAATAGTAGAATAGGGATTTGATGCTATGAGGTTTTTTTTTTTTAATTAAATCCTCTTTTAGAGGCTTTTTAACCTTTTCCTCAACCTTTAACCACCTCCTCAAACTGAAAACAGCTCTTGCTCCAATTATCTGAGTCTGGGGACATAAACACCAAAGGGTCTCTTTACTGATTCTTTTGACTTCCACAATGTCTTACCATGCTAAATTATCTTAGTTTTAACAGACCTTAAGAGGACACAAACAATGAGTTTTTAACTAGTATTCTTGCTATCACAGCTAAGCCTTTTTTCTTGTATATATTATATAACCAAATTAACTAGCCCACCCTATTTCCCATGGCTGAATTCTACTATTATAACTTAACTCACTCATCTACCCAAAATATGCCTTTTAACAAATCACATATTATCCCATTGATTCTTCTTTCACTTTTCAAATAAGATAATCTTTGTAAAGTGTTTAGCACAGTTCCTGGAACATAGTAGGCACTTAATAAAAACTTATTCCTTTTCCTCTTTCCCTTTTACATAGTATTCCTAATGCCAATGACTGCCTAAAGTCAATAGTCATTTATTTATTAAGTATCTGCCATACGCCAAACACCATGCTAAGTGCTGAGAACTGCCCCCCCCCCAGAAAAAAATAATTAAAAAGACAAAAGACAGGTTCTGCCTTCAAGAAGTTTGGATGAAGCAACAAGCAAATATGTGCAAACAAGCTATATGCATAATAAATTGGAAATAATTCAAGGAGCAAAGTCACTAAAATTGAGAGAGGTTTGGGAAAGGCTTCCTGTAGAAGATGGAATTTCAGTTGAGACTTAAAGGAAGCCAGGAGACAGAGATGAGGAGGAAGAGCATTCCAGGTGAGGGGAAAAGCCAGAGAAAGTCCCTCTTTATTAGCACAACAATTCA
This sequence comes from Phalanger gymnotis, assembly GCA_028646595.1. Taxonomy (NCBI): domain Eukaryota; kingdom Metazoa; phylum Chordata; class Mammalia; order Diprotodontia; family Phalangeridae; genus Phalanger; species Phalanger gymnotis. The sequence goes on from CM053627.1 coordinate 169,537,543, forward strand.
CAGGATTAAAAGAGGGTCATCACTCTTTCATCTCAGCAATTCACATCTCTTTGCAAAGATGATGGGTTTAGAAGAATTTAAGTCCATTTTAATTTTAGAGGAAGAACGTGAGCAAAGACATGGAAATAGGAGAGGTAGGAATGAGAAGAGAGGACCAATAGTTTGATGAAACTATCAAATACGTGAAAATGAACAGTATCTGATAAGACCGGAAAAGTTGATGACAACTAGATTACCGAGAGTCCTGAGAGCTGAGATAATGATTTTATACATTATTTTAGGCAATGGAGTCTCACCAAAGTTTTTTTTTTAGAAGATTAATGACAGGATTAGAACAATGCATTAGGAAGATTACTTGGGAATCACTTGGTCTAAGTAAGAAGAGATGAGGAAGTGAATTATGATGGTTTCAGGGGAAATGAACAGAAGGGTTCAGGGACAAGAGCAAATTGCAGAGGCAGAATCAACAAGACTTAGCAACTAATTAGATTCTGTTGGTGAGGGAAGTATGAGTCAAAGCTGACTCAATATTTTCAAGGCTGAATGAAAGGATGGTGGGGGAAGGGAAGGGGATAGATATCTATATCTATCTATCTAGAAATATATATATATATACACATACATGTGTGTATACACACACACATATGAAGAGAGAGAGAGAGAGAGAGAGAGAGAGAGAGAGAGAGAGAGAGAGAGAGTTTAGTCAGATCAGGTGGGTTTGGGTGAGGAAGGACAAGTTCTGCATTAAGGAGACACTGCGGTCCAAATACCAGTTATGGCACTTACTACCTTGCTTGAGCAAGTCATGTAATTCCTCCTCTCTCTCAGGTCTCAATTTCTTAATCTATAAGATGAGAAGGTTGGATTTGCTAGCTTCTGAGGACCCCTCCAGCTTTAGATCTGTGTTTCTAAGATTCTAGCATGCGTTCAATTTGAGGCATATTGTATTTGAGCGACTGGCAGGTAAACCCAGGTGAAGCTATCTAGCAAGTAGTAGGAAATATGAAAAGTTGGTAGAAATACTAGGAATAGAGAAGTTTAGCAGCCATGTTCACAGAGGTGATCTTTGAAGCCATGGAAGTGGAAAAGAATGAGAGGCAATAACATTATGAATTACCCATTGCATTCCACGCAATTTAACATCAAATACTTTCTTGACCCCGAACAAAAAAGAGATAAAAATATCAAAATATTGAGTGATATCAAGAGAATGAAATGAGATATGTGTGGTTTATCCCAATTATATTTGTGCCTTTGGTTGGTCTATTTAATTTTACTTTCTATATAGGCTTTTAAACTTTTAATATATGACCCATCTTTAAGCAGACTACCATTAAGCTCAAATCTGGTCTATTGCCTTTAGCAAACTCAAACTAGAAACAATATCTACACAGGTGAAACACTCCCAGAACAATAGAAACATATTCCTTTCTACTGCTCCTGTGGAGGAGGGGAAGAGATAAACATGTGCTGGAGATAATTGGTTGATTAACAGTTGTCCCAGCCAGAGTCAAATCCTCTGGGCATAAGTGGGTCAACAAACAGGAAAAGGGAAAAGCTTGTATAGCTCAAATTTAGGGAAATGACAGATCAAGGAATAACTCAATTTAAATCCAAGGCCAAAAATTCAGTAATCAATGAATAAGTTACCAAATTCAGGAATTTGGCAGGAAAATACGATCCAGATTTAAATACTTAAAGTACTCAGGAAAGGGGGTTGAGGGTAAGAGAAGGGTTGTGGTAGTGCCATTCAGAGTAAAATAAGAAAAACAAAATGGGAAGAGGAGCCGTTGCTTTGATAATGACAGTTTACTTTATGAAAATAATTAGCCCCAAATAGCATTTTTTTTTGTCAGAGAGCATTCAATCCCTCTCCCCACTGTCTTCCTCCTTTTCTGCCTCCCACAAGCACATAGTCAGCTCAAGAAAATATAGCTTGTATTTGGACACCATATCACCTTTAAGAATACCTTTGTGGACCTTGAACTCAGCTTGATACGAGATCATAGATGGCAGGCTTCTGCAGGCTCTTATATTCTTTGATCAGTCATGTGTTCTCTCCCCTCCTCTCCTTCCCAATCCTCCCCACCCCCACTTCCCATCCCACTCAGTTGACTAGGCACGAAAGGCAAGCCTATTATTATGAGTCTAGAATCTTTTAAACCACAGATTCCTTTAACTCCTGATCACTAGGCCCTTCCTTAACTTTGAGTGGCTCCATTATAAAGAGGGACATTAAAAAGAAAATGAAAACTCAGTGAGTATAATTTAAGAAGTGTTCACCCATTTCCTAGAGAATTGATTTCATTGGTCCATCTTTCCTTGACAATTATATTTATATAACTTTCTATGTTTCTTTTGTTTGGCGTGTTTACAAGTTGAATAATCTGCTCACCTCTGGTTTCTTTTGCAGGGATGACTCAACACATTTTCACCGATGATTAAACTCAACTTTTTGAATGTCATTCTAAGGTGCTCATCATCTTTTGCTTTTTTTTTCAGTTCTGATTTCTATTCTATTTATTTGATAATGTGGAAATTGATTTTCCTTCGAAGGTGAAGGCCTTTTACCTGAGTGCTAGAAAAATTCCTTATATGGCATTGAAAGTTTATCACTGCCTACTTTGGAGTTTCAAGTTTTAGTGGTGGGTCAACAATCTGTGTATATCAACAGGTACTTCACAATCCATTTTCAAAATGTCTGGAACATTTTCTTGTATTTTTCCTTTAAAATGGCTTTTGGGCTTTTAAATTTATCATTTTCCCCTGGCAACCTATTATCTTTATCTTCGTACTTCTTTTCTTTAAGGTTAATGGCCTTGTTTTGTATAGAATTCATGTATTCTTTCAAAGTCATTACCTTTTGATTCTCTTCTGCAAAATGTCTTTCTTCTATATTTTTGAGTCCCAAATATGTCATTTTCTTTTTTTGGAACCTCTAGTATGTTAGAGAGTTTATCCATTGTATATTCTAAATTGTCTCGATGCTGTTTGTCTTATTTAGTTTTTCACCAAAACCTCTGATTTCTGACGTTATTTCTATCCTGCTAACTTCTTTCAAGGTAAGCGTTTTTTACTACTTTGGAAGCATTTTGGAGTTCCTTGTTCTTGTTCCATGTTCTCTAGAAAATCTGAATAATTGATGTTCTTTTTCTCATTGGAGGTTTTGGTTCACTTGCCCTTAAAATACAGTCCCTGGCATAAAGTGCTTAATAAATGTTTATTGATTGTTATTGACCAAGTACAATAACTACTCCCTATGTTGTAGTCTTTTGGGAATTTTTGTTCATATTTCTTTCTAGTTCCATTAGTTGCATTGTTGACTTATCTGCCAATCCTTCTCTCTGAATTTTTTTTTCTTTCAGCCTTTTTATGTCTCCCCAGTCATTTCTTTTCGGTTTCCATTTTCAGTTTTTGGTCCCTTCCCCTTCCTCTGATGGGCATACATTTTATCATGCATAGATCTCCTGAATCTGGCTTTCCTCATCGTGTCCTAATTGAAGGATGTAATGATCTCTCTGGGTTCCTACCCTTTGTAATTTCCACTAGGAGAGGACTTCAGATATGTTTCTACTTCCACTTTCCTTGGAGGCTGAAGCCTCTTCCCAATCATATATCTCCATGCACCTGCATCTCCCCTCCCCCCGCACTCCAATTTCTTTCATATTTATAATCATTTTTGATACCATAACTGGGCAGGATAAACAAGATATACCTTTTATGAGGTGTCTGGGATTCAGTCTGAGTCATTGCCATAGAGGTACTAGATAGACTTTACCATAGCTGAAACTTAAAATCCAAACCTGTTAAATGGGTTTGCTTGGTTTCACCTATGGCACAGGATGGTTAAAGGTGAGTAGGTTGAGTTGGAGTATTCCATTCAAGTATTCCAGCTATTCAGTGCTATTTTAGAAGTTTCTTACCTTGTGCAATATTTCTCTCTTTTCATCTTGTTCACATTGCCTTAATTATTATAGATTAGCATTTTTTTCTACTTTTGTTTCGAAGTTGTTGGATTAGGGGAGTTATTCTGAACACAAGTATTCTGCCATCTTGTTCATCACATTATACCTGTGTCATAGAGAAAAAAAATTGAGTACTTCTGGAACAGAAGAAAAGCCCAATCTATATCAAAATATCAGGAAGAACTTCCTAATAAAGCTAGATAGCCACTTCCCAAAGATGTTGTTCATGCTTCTGGGGGGGAGGGGAGTGGGAACTAGGCAACTTCTGAGGTCTCATCTATCTCTGAGATTTTCTGGTTATATTTAGGGCCTGTCAGTATACGTTGTTAAATAATTCACCGAAGGTAGGAGCCTTGACACCGTAATTTATATATTTGGTCCAGACAAATGACTCTTCAATGTAGAGAACTCCTGAGGTTGAAACTGACTCCACCCATGCTAATGGAAAACATCAGGTCTTATAGAGTCACCTAATGAACTGAGAGATTAGGTGACTTGCTCAGGGTCTTTTGAATGAAAACAATAAAATCGTATTTTCAAAATACATTCTTTATATCAGAATTTTCACTAATTCAGATGTTTGCTTCCTCATCACCACCACCTACAAAGCCCCACATCAGTCTAAATTAGGAGTATTCTGCCATAATTGCTGAAGAGAGCATTGCTGTAGTTTATTTTTTAAAAGACTTTCTTTATGTTTCAGCGTTATTACTGCTTTCTTTATATATTGAAAAGTGCTATAGTCTTAACTGAATTCCTAGAGAGCTTTGCAATCTTTTCATTGCTTATTCCCTCATCTATGAGTCATTGACTCATAAAATTTATATTTTCCCATTCCTCAGAGTCCTGCATTGATCTATTGTTGGAAAAGAAATTGTACCTCCCTAAGGCTCTTTGACACCCTACCTGTCACAAAGTCTTCCCTTCAGTCTGATGTTTTCATTAAATATTCATTCAACAACCATGACTTTTCTAGAGGCAGTATTACATAATAGAGTGCTGGCTTTGGAGTTAGGGAGACCAAGGTTCAAGTTCTGCCTCTGAGATATACTAATTGGGAACCCTGGGAAGACACTTTGCCATCAAATTCCTCAGGCAAAACACTACAATTATAAATTACAGACAGATGGCCAATGTGCAATCAGAGGAAGTTTTCACACCAGGACTTTGCTTACCCTGACGAAATTCCAACTCCAGACCAAAAAGATACAGTAGGTGGAGACAATTGATGGAGGAGGGAGAGAAAGAAAGAAAGGGAAATGGAGAGAAAGGAGACACAAGGATATCTTTAAAAATCATTTTTTTTTTTCAGGCAGATTGACAAGAACTCTAAGACTGTCGACTTTTTTTTTAGCCTACTTTGTAAAGTCATTGATGTTGTAAACGTGTCATGTTTATAAGGATTTAGGAGAACCAGAATAGAATTATCCCTTCCATATCCCAACTTTCCTTGTTATGGTTTTGATATATCATGGGTCTTCATAAGAAATTAAATGAGAATGATTTGGGAGTTTTGCGGAAGCCCCAGACAACACACAAAGGCCAGCAGATGACACAGGAAATGTTTAGAAACTAAGAAATGCACAAAATGTATGTACAGTATTGTATGATATCAATCCAAAATTTATAATAAGGTACTATAAACATCTCATAAAAGAAAAAAATCAGACCTTCTCTGGCAGGAAGGGAAAGTTAAAAAAAATTACATGGATTTTCCAGATTGTGGGGGTGCCATGTCCCTAACCCCCACAATGTGGAAGCAATACCTCCTAATAGATTATATCTCCAAAGTTGGTCAGAGTGGGAAATTTACGGGGCAATTAAGTGTGCCCTTTCCACAAGATTCTAGGGCAAGCCAAACATTTGGAAAGAGTTTTGTTTTGTTTTCCTAGATATCTGATTAAACCTCTTTCCTACTCTCTAATGGCTGGAAGTATGTACACGTAGGATCTGGATGGGAAATTCTACTTCTTCCGTCTCATCCCTAACCTTCCCACCCCTCTGCTGATGTTTCTTTTTGTGGTTCATTTCAGGTGCCCAGAGCTCATTGAGTTGAAGCATGAAGTTAAGTACAGTGAAGAAGTGAGCATCTGGGAATTTGTCTGTACCCAAGGTGTAGAGACTATTATTACAATACAACTACAGCTAGGACCTCCTCTTTTTCTTGAATGGTGCCATCCTTATATGTTTCTACTTTTCTCTTAAAAAAAAAACTCACATTGGTCTACTGCCTCACAATTTGTAAAAAAAAAAAAGGTTTTTCTCACACCAATCACGTGAGAGATAAGTAACGTAAGCATTATCGCTGTTTTAAAGATGAGGATACTGAGGTTCAGAGAAGGTAAAGCGACTTGTTTAAGGTCACACATCTAGCATGTAGTGTTGCTAGGGTAAAGACTGATGTTTTCTATCTCCAAATCTAGTTCCCTCTCCTCTAAGCTGCAGGGTTTCCGGCTACTAGGATTGTTTCAAGTTAAAAGTGGGATGTTAAGGATAGATGAACATCAAAGACTGCTTCCAGGGCTCATTTTCTCCTTGGCTGATGATATGCATTCAACCTTATCTACATCTGCCATTGTTAAACTTGTATTAGATTTTAATTCCTGCAAAAATTCACAACTAGCACCCCAAAGCACCAAGTCTTAGGAGTATTGTTTTGGGTGATTGCTATCAACACAAAAAGGTACCTGATACAAAGGAAAGAATGCAGTATGTGAAGTCAGAAGATCTACATTCAAATCCCTCTCTTATCTTAAAGTCACTTCACTCCTGTCCTAGGTGGCCTTTGTATTTTTTCATTAACCAGGGTCTTATTTAGACTGCTGTGACTCATGTCATGGCTCAAGGCGCCATTGATGTATGTGGTAGCTATTGAGTCATTTTTCAATTGTGTCTGACCCCATCTGGGGTTTTCTTGGCAGAGACACTGGAGTGATTTGCCATTTTCTTCTCCAGCTCATTTTATAGATGAAGAAACTGGGGCAAACAGGGTTTAGTGACTTGTCCGGAGTCACTCAGACAGTGTGTGTCTGAGGACAGATTTGAACTCAGAAAGAGGAGTGTTCTTGATTCCAGGCCCAGTACTATCCACTGTACCACCTAGCTGCCCATTAACATATGACTTTCTACATATAAAAGTGACACTAAGTGATGGTCCAAATCAATATCATTGCCATTATCATTATCATCATTATTATTTTTTATCATGGTCGGAAATGACAAGTGTAGCTCTTATTTGGGGATATTCCCTTTCTAAAAAAAAGGAAACTTTTGTTTTAAGTGTGGTTTATTGTAGTCTTTTGTTTGTGTGTTGGGTTAATAGTTTCCTCTGAAGCATCCTCTGAAGTCTCATATAGTCGCATGTTGATAATTTGATGGGTTTTGTTTTCATTTTTTTCTCCTTATAACGTTGCAAAAGTTCTTTACTCATGCTAAAATAACAGAAGCTTCTTTTAGTGTCAATGAAGTCATTGTCCTTGAGGTATTTATGAGGATCAGTCCATGCTAGGTCTCCTTCCCAACAACAGTGCACGTCCCAGAGGCCATTAAGGGTCAAAGGCTTCTCATAGGTATAGAAGAGGCTATCCATGAACCAGACATGTCTACCATAGGTAATTAGTACTCAGAAAAGACTGTCCAGGAGCTCATGCTTGTGACCCTGCCCAATTAGTACCTCTAACAATAAAGACACTTGTAGAGTGAGACCTCATTGATAAGGACTGATACCAGAAGTAGAACATTTTTACTAAATAAAATTAGGAAATTCTAGCCTCAAATCTAGGTGGCGAAGTGGATAGACTTCCAGGTCTAGAATCAGAAGACTCATTTTCCTGAGCTCAAATCTGGCTTCAGACAGGCTGTGTGACCCTGGGCAAGTCACCTAACACTTTTTGCCTCAGTTTCCTCCTCCATAAAATGGGCTGGAGAAGGAAATGGTGAATCATTCCAGCATCTTTGCCAAGAAAACCACAAACTGGGGTCATTAAGAGTGGGACATGGCTGAAATGACTGAACAGGAACAAAAATGGGGATAATAATAGCATATACATACATATGTACATTTATATGCAGGTATCATATTATCTGTATGTATGTATGCAGATATGTAGCATATGTACATATACACACAATATGCCACACATATATTGCACAAACAAGTGTGCACAGAATACATATCCTGCACATATACACGTACATACCTATTCATATAAATGTGTTTGTATACCTCTATAGCTTATGCATTTGCATATAGATCCGCATATACATATACGCACATGTCAACACACAAGCACAGTTATACCACATAACCTCATAAATTTGGTGCACAAATATAAATCCATGAGATCACACATATATACATAAGCACATAAGTATATTTTGGTTTTGTTTGGGTTTGGATGAGAAAAACATGCTCTGCAGCTTCTTTGCCATAAGGATGTAGATCTATGTGGAGGGGCTGTCCTGCCAATTCTGTAGTTTCAGCCTCCCTATTATGTAACCTTGTTATTAACTCTAAGCTCATTTCTTTCCTACTCCCCCAAGAGGCCCAAAATGGCTTGTTAACATTTGCTGCTACATTTTACATTTTGTTCTATTTCTGATGAACTCCTATATCTTTTTTTTTTCTCAAAACAGTGACTACGGTTTAGAAAATTGGTGGCTGATCTCAGAATACCCAAGAAATAGCTTAGGGGAGTAGTTCCAAGATCACCTGCCCATTATCACCATACTGCAAATGACAGAAGTGCTGACTCAACTGTTTGGTGTCATGCGATCTTTTCTTCTGTGTTGGCACCGGAGAATTATGTACTGCTTTGGTACATCTGTCTCCACAAATTTGAATAAAGTGTCTATTTTTGGGTACTAACTTATACTGTCTTACTGTACTTTTCCTCTCCTCAGATCGCTCAGATTTAACACATACTGTGAGTGATTACCCCAGTATGGTATATTGACAGATCAACAGTCTCAAATCAGCAATGGAGGGAAAAAAAAAAAGAAAAAGCTTGCTACATATGTTCATCTCACCACAGATGCTTTTTTCTCCTTCTTGTTTTTTTTAAGTGCATCAAATATTAATAAATACACTTGTGAAAGCTCTTACATATGTCTCTAAGAGGAATTAATTCTATATCGAAATTCATTTCTGCTAAAGTCTCAGTCTTTCCAAGGGCAAGTCTATTGAAATCAAGAAGTGCTTCCTACTGGCAGTATAGTACTTATGGTAAATACAGATTGCTTGAGCAAAACAAAGGATTTAATTTGAGAAACAAGACAGAAGCAGTCGTCGGTATTGAAATTCATAAAGTCAAATGACTTCTGCTCTGGGAAGGTTGAATCTGGGTTTGGATTGTAAGACCATTAGATGATGAGTGAAGCAAGAATGTTTCAGGTTATTTGGCTAATAATCCATTATGGTCAACTTTTTTTGAAGGTCAATTCTGGTAGGGGCAAATTCAATATCTGTTAAAGTTAAAATGGGGCAACTAGGTGGCACAGTGGATAGAATACTGGTCTTGGAACCATGGATATTCATCTTCCTGAGTTCAAATTTGGCCTCAGACACATACTAGCTGTGTGACCCTGGGCAAGTCACTTAACCTTGTTTGCCTCGGTTTCCTTGTCTATAAAATGAGCTGGAGAAGGAAATGGCAAACCACTCCAGTATCTTTGCCAAGAAAACCCCAAACACGGTCATGAAGAGGTGGATGTGACTGAAACAATTGAAGGAAAAAAACTGAAAAAAGAATAAAAAATAAAAGTACTTTAAAGAAAAAGCAAGAACTTTGTTAACATTAGAGCAAAAGCAGTATGAAGTGATGGGAAGGCTGAGCACCCTTGAGTTATTAATGACTGGGGTCCAAATCACACAGATAAGTCACTAAATCTCACTGAGGCTCAGTCTCCTTACCTTTAGAAGGGTGGTGATAATAAAATCTATTGTGCCTTGCAAAGTTGTGAGGTTTAAATGAGATTTAAATGTAATAAAATATGTAAAGTATTTATATAACTTTTCAATTCGTAATAACATTTTCCCACAAAAGTTTCTACCAATATATTGATTTTCTTTGAAATTTTTTAATGAAAATTCCTGTTCTCTTCTTCTTCTCCTCTTCCTCCTCCTTTTCCTCCTCCTCTTCCTCCTCCTCCTTCTCTTTTCCCAAAGACAATGAAACATGACCTTAAAAGTGATGGCACTAGCACCTGAAGAAACCAAGAAACACCTCCTGAAGGAGGCAGCCTTTAAACTGATCTCTCAGACCAAAATAATAACCCTGTTTAAAAAACATATTTGTTATCTTTGGGCTCAATAAATACTAATGTTAGTCCAAGTAGTATCCTGTTTGGGAGTAAATTTGAATACGGTAATTTCTCAAATAAATCACCCATCGCACATTGAAAAGTTTAGTGTTTTCATAATACTGGAGAAAGTTATATAAGTGATACTTGAATTGCATTTTTCTTGTGGGAGAGACAGAAAACCGATCATGCTGACAGTAAAATAAGCAGGAGAGGTCAGAAAATAAAGTTATGAGGAACTGTGATTATTTGAGGTAGAGAAAGGAAGGTTAAAACAGTTTCCAACTCCATTAAGAGTTATGAGAGAGAATTTCACTTGTACCCAATCTAGAAAGCGATGAGAAGAAAAGAAAATAAGTTGTGCTATGAGGGTTTGAGGTGGATGTAAAGAAGAATTTGGGCAGTCTGGGTTATAAAGTCTCTAGTTTTCTTCTGAGGAATCAGGACCTTAGATCTGCCTTACTTTGTTGTGCTTCTAGAGCTTAGCAGAGTGCCTGGCACAGAATAGGTATTTAATAAGTGCTAGACGATTAAATTCTAGAGAATTTACCATTACTACAAAGGCCTGTGGGTAGATTAGTTATTGCTAACCTGAGGAAACTATAGGGAAATTAATTCCTATGGAAAAAAAAAGCTGTCACTGGGCTGGACAATAGAAAATATCCGTTAAACTTTCAGCATTTGTTCCTAGAATGTTCTAATTATAACTTGGTCAGTGATATCTTCATCAGAGATCTGTCCTTCCCTCTACCAGTTCTATTAACCTCTATTTTCCTTCGACTCTGTAGCACTCCCAATTTATTGTTTGTCTTGTCAAACAATTATAAACCTAAGAATTGCTCGGTCATACCCCACTTTGTTGGACAACATGATGGTGAGCCTGCTTAAATGTCCACAGGCCAATTTTTACCTTGTGGCTACAAGTAATAAAAATTCCTTTGGCTGAGCCAGAAAAACAAAGAGTACTAAGTTAACTCTTCATTACTTTATAGAATGCCTGCTTTTTTATGATTGTGGATAATGATAAGTATTGGTGAATCTATTAGCCATGAAAGAACACGAAAGTGCTCTCTTACTAGTCTCTAGGTCCAGTGAAGTTTTGGGTCCCAAAAGCCAAACATATCTTTATAGGCTGAAAGAGTGGATGATAGGGATCATCTGTAAGGAAGCAAAACCAGATTAGGAAAAATGTGTGTCGGACACATAACCCACAGTTCCCACGACCTTTCCATGACACGTGAACCAGATTAAAATGTAATTGGGAAATGTTTAACAAAATAAATAAAAATACAGGATCTTGTTGTTTGGTCATTTTCAGTTGTGCCCAACTCTTCGTCACCCTTTTGGTTTGTTTGTTTTTGTTTTTGTTTTTTTTGCCAAAGGTACTAGAGTGGTTTGCCATTTCCTTCTTCATCTCATTTTACAGATGAAGAAACTGGGGCAAACAGGGTTAAATGACTTGCCCAGGGTGACACTACTAGTAAGGGACTGAGGCCAGATTTGAACTCAGGAAGATGAATCCTAGGCCTGGCACTTTATTCACTGTGCTACTGAGCTCCCTTCCCCCTTCCCAATAGAACATAGATAATGTTAAGATGTGATTTTGCTTTCAGAAGTCAATATGTATTCACAAGGATTCTTATGTGATGTGTGGTTTAGCACAGGGGTGGGGGAAGCTACTACCGTGAGGCCACATGTAGTCCTCTAGGTCCTCAAGTACGGATCTTTGATTGAATCCAAACTTCACAGAACAAATCCCCTTAGTAAAAGGATTTGTTCTGTAAAACTTGGACCCAGTCAAAAGGCTGCACCCAAGGACCTAGAAGGCCACGTGTGACCTCGAGGCCACAGGTTCCCCACCCCTGGTTTAGTGCTTTCCTCCCTCATCTTTTATTTGAGTTTGACACCCCTGATAGTGTCAGGAAGGAAGGAAACAAACATTTATTAAGGGCTTATTATTTGCTAAGCTTTTCACAAATACTGTCTCATTTGATCCTCACTTCAACCCTGGAAATAGGTGTTATTTTAAACTCAGATTTTCTTGACTCCAGGCCCAATGAGAGCATTGGGCTCTCTCTCTACCCACTGAAAAACTTAGCTGCCTAGTTGATAGGAGTTCAACCTGTTACTGACACTCACTATATTTTTGACTTTGTGCAAGCCATGGAACTTCTATGTGCCCTAAGTTACTGTCTAAGGCTATAGGTTACAGAGAAGACCTTTGTCTACTCTGATGGAGGGAGTTTACACGTTGGAAATTTCCCCACATTGATGAAATCTATACCTAGGCAGGTGGGTGCTACAATGGATAGAACACTGGGCTTGGAATCAGGAACACAAATCTTCCTGAGTTCAAATCTGGCCGCAGACACTTACTAGCTGTGTGACCTTGGGCAAGTCATTTAACCCTGTTTGCCTCAGTTTCCTCATTTATAAAATGAGTTGAAGAAGGAAATGGAAAACCATTCCAGTATCCTTGCCAGGAAAAAAAAACCCAAATGAGGTAACTAAGGGTCAGACACAAGGGGATATGGCCAAACAACAACATCTGGTCCCTATCTTCTGAAAAGAGAAAAAAATAACATCGTGCATTTTAGTACCAAAAGATCAAGTGAATAAGTATAGGGTGTGGGAGGGGATATGTGGCTTAATTATAATTCACATGAGAAAGCTAAAGGGATTTTAGCTGGCTGTATACTCAGCATGGATCATTAGAGCAAGGTAGTTCCCACCAAAAAAGCTAATGTGATTTTTGGCTCTCAAGGCTAGAAGTATCAAGGCTAGAAGTCCAGAGAGGTGAAGAAAAACAAACCTTGTCCTCTTTGTGTGTCAGAACTCTCCTCTAGCACTGTGTTCAGAACTGAGCATCCCATTTTTGGAGGGCCATTGATAGACCAGAAAAGACTCAAGGAAAGTGGCCAGGATGGTGAGGGACCATGACATCACCTCACAGGAGGAATGGTTGGGGAAACTGGAGATGTTTAGCCTCAAGAAGAGAAGGCCAAAGGTGGACTAAATAGCTGTCTTCTAGCATTGGGAGGATTGTAATATAGACAAGGGGTTAAATTTACAATTTATGGCTATGAAGAACAGAAATAGGACCAATGGATGACTACTTGTCAAAGATATCATGATGGCAAATCAGGTCGGAGCTTGGACTAAATGCCTTTAAGATCCCAATCAATTCTTAAGAGTCCATGATTCTGTTTTTCTATAGGCCTTTTAAAATAAGGATGATACTTATCCTTCCAGGGATAGTTTAGACATAATCCTCTTTTCAGAGAAGAAGAACAAGATGACCCTTCAAAGTTCCATCTAAATCCCTACAAAAACAGAGCGCTGAGGTAGTTTTTAAAAAATAAATTTCTAGGGGACTGTAGTATCCTGACAACTTCATTCTCAGGGCTGATAAGTCCATCAATTTTTAAATTTTATTGTGAAACAAGAAAACACAATATAAACTATAAGTGAATCATAAGACATAAATTACATTTATTGAGAATCACTGTAGACAAACTGCTTGAATATACACAGACACAGACACATATGCTTCTCCCTCTTCTCCATCTTTCTGTCATATTTAGATATATATATATATATACACACATATGTAGACATGTATATACACATCTATAAATGTGTATGTATATACATACACATATGTATATTTAATTTTCTGTCCCAGTTATGATATAGCAGATGTTGAATCTGCTTTTGTCTTTCTCTCTGTCTGAGAGAGAGGGAGAAAGACAGCAGGAGATACAGAGATGGAGTCAGAAAAATGAGAGTACAGAACCAAGATCTGCTAAAACTTCCCTAGAACAAGATGATTACTATAGAATTATGAAAAAATTTGATTAATTTTTAATACAAAGATGTAATTAGATTAGATATTGAGGCATTAGTGGAAATGTTTGCAATCTGGAGCTGGCCCTGGGATACTGAAACACAATATTATCACAGGTATTTAATGAAAAGGTTTTTGTTTTCAGAATCACAGACTCCCAGAGTTGAAAGAGCTATCACAGTTAAATTAAATTAAAAATTAAACTCAAAACACGTTTATCAAGCATCCTACAATGTGCAAGTTTCCAAAAATTTAAAGGTTAAAAATTACAGGGTTCTTGCTCTATAAGAACATATATTCTACTTGGAATAGAGGGAGAAAATACCACATTTGTACAGATAATACAAGGTAAGGGGTTTTGACTCAATAGGAGAAATGCAATAAAAGTGCTCAGGGAAAATTTAGGGAGGACAATAATACTTTCATCTAGGACTATCAGGGAAGGCTTCATAGAGCTGAGACTTGGAGAAGAGGATTTGGAAAAGCAGAGATGAGACAGACAGTGCATTCTAGAGAGAAAGCCTGCATGGATGCATGGAGGTGAGAGATAGGATACTGAATTCTGCAAACAGCCAAATAGATAATTATGTGCTAGAACCCAGAGTACCTGAAGGGAAGCAGAAATGAATAAGACTGGAAAAGAAAGTTCAAGTCAGATTGTGGAGGGCACTAAATGACTGGTGATGGACTTAAGATGCAGAATGAAACACACATTTTGGACATGGCTAATGAAAAAATGCTTCTTTTGACTATGCATATTCGTTATGAACATTTTATTTTTTTCTCTTGTTAAATTTGGGAAAGAGTAGAAAGGGAGACAAAAGAAATGCTTCTTAACTGGAGAAAAAATTAAATCAAAAACAAAAATTGATATTTATTATTTTCTAAAATTCTCTCGGTGTTTTATTCCTCCTAAACCTTGTCTTCATTCACATCATTCCCTCCACCTCATCAATTCTTTCCCAGGCCATCAGTCCTGCACTGGCTATACTTTCCTCTCTTCCCAATCTTGATCTCTTAGTAAATTATTTTAAGTCTATACTATCCTCTGTTCCTGAATCCCTTTCATTCTTGTTTCATCCACAGTTATGCCTTTCTAACCTCCTAACTTTAGATTGCTTCTACCCTTTGCTCATCCATTCCTACTCATAGCTGCTGAAAGGAGCTGAAGAAATTCATACAATTGGGACAACTGGTTTCACTACAAGTTTATGCTTTCAAATTTTAATTGGGTTCTCACTGCAACAAGGCAATCCTTCCACTCTTCTATAATTGATTCTCTAACCCATTCTCCAAAAAGGCTATTACAAACATCGATCAATTATTACCTCTATGCAAATAACTCCTGTATTTGTTAATCCAGTCCTCCTGAACATGTCCCAAGTCATAAACTGCCTATTGGATACTTAGAACTGGACATCTTATAGATATCTCAAATTATATTCAAAAGACAACTCATTATTGCTCCCTTCATATTTATCCCTCTTCCGAACTTCCCTATTATCGCCTAGGATCAAAGCCTTGGTTCCATTCTTGATTCCTCACTCTTCTCTCACATTTCCAATCAGTTGCCAAATCTTGTAATTTTAAACTACGCATCTCTCTCACATATCTCATTTTCTCCGTTTACATAAATACTCTCAAAGTTCAGTCCTTCATGACCTCCTGCCTGACCTATTGCAATAGTCTTTAGTTTCCCTACCACAAACCTTGCCCCAATCCAATCTGTCTTCTGTTGAGCCAGCAAAGCGATTTTCCTAAAGATAGATCCTAGTTTATCAGCCCTACCTACTCAATAAACTCCAGTGGCTCCTTATTATTTCTATTATCAAAAATGATTTCCTCTCCTGGACATTTAAAGCTGTTCCCAATCTCTAAGATCTAGCTATACTTTCCTACTTCTATATTCACATCTTCCATCACTGTATCTTTGCAATAGTTGTCCCCCATCCCTGAAATGGGCAGGTATGTGGTACAGTGGATAGAACAGTGGGCCTGGAGTCAGGAAGACATCCTCTTCAATTCTAATCTGGCCTCAAACTCTTACTAGCTGTGTGACCCCGGGAAAGTCACTTCTTTGCCTCAGTTTCCTCATCTGTAAGATGGGCTGGAGAAGGAAATGACAAATCACTCTAGTGTCTTTGCCAAAGAAAACCCCAAATGGGGTCATGAAAAGTCAGACATGACTGAAAACAACCGAACAACAACAAACAACAAATCTCTGACGTTCATTCTCTCATTAACTCTGCTCTTTGGAATCCCTGATTTATATCAAGATTCAGCTCAGTTGCCACCTTCCACATGATGTCTTTCCTGATCTCATCAGGTGTTAGTGCTTTCTCTCTTAAAATAAACTTATTTTCATTTTGTATGTATTCTCTATCTACTTATAGATTATCTCCTCTGTTAGAATGTGAGCTCCTTAAAGGCAAGGACTCTTATAGTTTTTCTTCATATTCTCAATATTTAGTACGGAGCCTGGCACAGAGTAAGAAATTAATAAATACTTGTTTATTGATTTGATTGTTGGTGGTTTTGGACTTCTCTTTGTAACTTGTGCTTCTTCCCCAGGAAACTCATCCTTGGGGAATCTTGTCATGTTGCAAGATTGAATCTGCCTGGTACTCTCATCTTATCTGTACCCTTTGCCTGCCCTTCTAATTGGACCTGATGATTAGAGGGCAGGCATATGGGCTCTAGGGACTCTATTTAAAGAGGGGGCCCAGAACAGCTTTTCTTTCCCTTTTCCTACCAGATACATTGCTTTTGGACTTTTCTGGAACTCTCCAATCTGTCCCCTGAGCAGGTAGGTACCCTTCCCTTTCTCACATTTTTCATATTCCTTTGGTGTGTTGTCTTCCCTCATTAGATTGTAAGTTCCTTGAGGGCAGGGGCTGTCTTTTTATTTGTATTTTTAGTCCTAGCACTTAGCACTGTGCCTGGCACATATTAGGCACTTAATAAATGTTTATTGACTTTGCAGACATTGGAGGGGAGAAAAGGGAGGGAATAAGGACACATACACACACACACACATACACACACGCACACACACTAACGAGTTCTACAAGAGGCAAAGTATTACAGTGGCTAGAATGGCTACAATGGAAAGGCATAATCCCACATCTAAAGCTTATTAGCTGCTTGACCCTGAGTAAGTCACTTAACCTTAATTTGACAAGTGATAAAAATTGTTCCCATTATAAATCCATACATTTCCAATTAAAACTTCATAAATATTCTGGCTTTTGAGTTGTGACCAAACTTCTTTCCATTGGAGTTTTATGGTTCTAAAACTTGTGTGGTCCTCCAGAGTTATGCTCGATCTGTAATAAAGTTTTGTAAAACATCTATATAAGAATAAACTTTCCATTTTTGCAAGAGTTTCAAGATGCTCTACATTTATAACAACTATTTAGCATCTGTGAACAGCACTTAATTTGAGGTTGAAAAGACCTCAACACTTGGTATAATATCATTTTTCTATTTTAAATAAAACCTATCTACCATTGTAGAACAGGAAGGAACAGCTTTGGGAGAGTGGTATTTCTTTTTGGTGAGCAAAACCCAAAGAAAACCCCCAAAATGAATAAAACACTCCTTGGGAATTAAGAGAACTGGAAAATTGAGAAACACTTAATAAATTATAAGGAAAAACAGAAGATAACCTCAGTCTAAGACCCTGAAGCCACTCACTTAGACAACAGGAGAGAGACATCACTTCACATGCTTTTAAGTTTTCCTTTAAGAAGGATATAGTTTCAGTCAAACGCATGTCTGTGTCTGGTAAAGAGATAGGAAAGCCACTTAGATGGCAAAGTAGGAGCTAACTCTCACTTATAAGTTAGCACAACTGCAGGTTTCTTCTTTCCTTAATATCAACCTGTTCCTTTTGAGAACATGGTGGTCTCTGAGTGTACTGCCATTGAAACATCCAAAGCATGATAGCAACTGATTTAATTCTAGTAAGAATTCCAATTTGAGAATGTCAGTGAATCTATTGTTCCTTGGTGAAGCCTGTTTCAATCTTACTAGCTGGTGATTTTCTGCTCTTTTTCATGGTACTTTAGAGGAACTTTTACAGATGTCCAAGGATGGGGCAAAATAAAACATGGGTGCTCCAAGTTTTACAAAAAAGGTAGTATTTCTATAATTCTTTAAGGTTTGCAAAGCCCTTTTAAATATTATTTAATTTTATCATCACAACAATCATGGAAGGTATGTGCTTCTATTATCCTTTTTTTTCAGGTGAGAGCACTGAGGTACAGTGAGCTTAAGTGACTTGTCTAAGGTCATACAGCTGGTAGATAGCTGAGGCTGCATTTTAACTCAAGTCTTCCTGACTCCAGGACAAACCACAACTTGTGAATGGTCCAAGCTACTGAAAGGAGACCCAACTGGTCGGTTCTTCCTCTCTCCCCTTCCTCTCCCCTCTCCCTTTCCCTTCTCCCTTTCTCCTCTCCCCTTCCCCTTCCCTTTCCCCCTCCCCTTTCCTCCTCTCGCCTCCCCTCTCCTCTCCTTCCTCCTCTTCCCTTACCTCAGGGTGTTCTGCCCAAAGGAAGGTAAATTTTGATGGCCAAAAGCTACCTATTTAACTTGGGGTTTACTGGCTAGATTTCTTTCTCAAAGACCAAGTCTTAAACCCAATTTCACTCTGGATCTCATGGATTGGACAACAATAGGTCCCTGCCCAACACCACTTAATGGTTATTTCGGGGGCCCTTCTGGCTCAGAGTGAATGTCAATAGTAACTATTTTTCTTTTGGCCAGTAACCCCAAGAGTCCTGGTGCAGTGCTAATCTATTGAATTACCTAGCTACCACTAAAGAAATTTGGTATTTCAATGGATCAGTGCCAGTTTTCCTTCAATGGTACATTGGTAGCAATCCACCCATGAGTTCTTTCTCTGTGAATCTCTTTCTTATGTACTCCTGTCAATCTTCCACAGAGAGTTCACCTTATATAAGGGTAACTTCTACATCTCCTGATATAGCATGGCTACCAGGAGGTCAAAATAATTCAGCAAATATTCTATATTGTCTATTATGAATATTTCCTAAATTGAAATGTCACATTTTCCCCAAGCAAATACCAGTTAGCTCAGCACTTTACATATAGTCATCACTCAATAAATTTTTTGACACATTGGCTCTAGGGCAGATACAAGAAGCTGAGATTGGTGTTCTGTGCACATTGAACTTTCTATTGAAAAGGATTCATTCATCTGATTCACAGGCTTTCCCTATACAATAGATTCGATGTGGTAAATGTCCTCCTCTTCCATTTTACAGAAAACATTTAATCAACAATATAGTTCAAATTTACCTCAAACTCCAGTGTGAGCAAAAAAAAAAATAACAGATTAGATACCTTCTCCTTAGTACCTACTACCATAGTCACTTGCATTTATTTGTAGTTTTAATTTACATTAAAATTTTCTCTTAGTTAAGGTCACATATAAAGAGATGAAAGGAATCCCTCGGGTCATCTATCCCATCTTCTATTTTACAGATAAGAAAACTGAGACCTAGAGAGCTTAAGTGATTTGTGAAGGGCTTTGTAAAACCTTAAGGTGCCATAGAAATACTAGCTATTATATTATTACCACCATTTTGTCTGAAGAGGAAACTGAGTTTCTATCATAGGTAGTAAGCAGCAGAACCAATATTTGAACCCAAGTCTTCCTGATTTCAAATCCAACTATTATTTCACTATGATACCCTCACAAGCTCATAGGATTTTCAAACTGGGGAGGGGATATTAATAGATTGTATTACTTCCCTTTAAAGATGAATTTGGACGCATGCCCCTTGACTCCAAATGCAGGACCCTTTCCACTAGCCCATTCTCTGGGTTCAATCTCCATAACATTCTTCGTAAATGATAGAAATGATTTGATAAAAATTACATTCTGATAAGACTAGCTTGATTGGCTGAGGTTGATTTTCTATGCATTAGGAAATGCATGTTTCTTAGATCCAGGTTGGGCATGTGGTAGAAAGAAAATTCAGTTCTCCGGACTCTTCGCTCACTTGAACTCATAATAGTATCCTTTATTTGTATAGAGCTTTATTGTTATTTCATTTGATGTATATGAACTAGGAAGTATAAGTATCTCTATTATCATTTTACAGATAAGGAAACTGAAGTCAAGAGTGGTAAAGGGACTTACCCAGGGTCATATACCAAGTAAACAGCAGAGCTGATACTCAAACACAGACTTTCTGACTCAAAGTCAGATGCTCTTTTTATAAAATTCATTCTATTTCTCCAAGATTAACACTCAGGAAGACATGAGCTAACTTCTGGTAATTGTGCCGTGATGATGTGACTCCTAAAATAGTTCCCTATGCACTATTTTAAAGAGGGCATAGAACTGGCAGCATGACTCCTGAAAAAAAAAACTGCTGGCAGTTTGCAATGACTAAAGTCAACCTAAACCTTCCCTTTACTCTTATCCTTACTCTTCTGCCTTAGATCTAATCTACTTACAAAAGGTTAGGTCTATGTTGGGGGTGGGAAAGTCCATGCGTTATAATATAGGGGACTTGAATAGACTGTATCTGTGAATTAATTGGGATAAGGCACTTGAAGGTGAGGAGAACTCCTCAAACAATGAAGGCTTGCACCTCTTCTGCAGGCACCTAGGTGGTACTGTGGATAGTGTGATGGGAATCAACAAGACTTATCTTCCTGAGTTCAAATCTGGCATCAGACACTTACTAGCTGTGTGACTCTGGGCAAGTCGCTTAACTCTGTTTGCCTCAGTTTCCACATCTGTAAAATGAGACGGAAATGACAAACAACTCTATTATCTTTACCAAGGATGCCCTAAATGGGGCCATGAAGAGTCATACCAACTGAAATGAACAGCAAAACAGCTTCTCTACAATTTATAGTCTTAGAGAGTGACCTAGAACACTGAGAGGTGTTACAAGTAATGATCTCAGGTTCATAAAGCCAGTATGTTTCAGAGATGGGACTTGTACCCAGGTATTTCTTGCTTTTAGGCTTGCTCTTTATCTATTCCATCTTGTCACAAATGTAGCTTTCCTGTCCCTAAATGCATTGATGTGCCAGTCTATCTAAATATCTTTCCACTCCACCTTGTGGTTAAAGTAAAGTCACCTACCCTCATAGTGAGGAGGACCTATCCTTCATTTCCCCTAAGTTTTGAGAGCACTGAGAGTAGAATGGGAAAAGGGGGAATAACGACACTGAAGACTTTGAAGGGGGATGTAGCAGAAGAAAAATGCAACATTCCTTGTAAGGATGCTAACCAAGTATGGCAGGAAGGAGGGTTATTGGAGAAAAGAATGTGGTGCATTGGACAGTTAAGATATCAATGTTTCATGACCTCTTGGATCTGGAATCTTTGGCACAAATATTCCTAAGAAAACAGGGAAAGGTTTGAGAAGGGATATTAAGAATGTAATTATTGATTAGAGAAATGCAAATTAAAACAACCTTGAGATGTGATTTTATACCTATTGGCTAAAACAATGGAAGGGGAAAGCAAAAAGTGTTGGAGGGGATGTGGAAAAATTGGGAGACTAATTCATTGTTGGTGGAATTGTGAACTGATCCAACCATTTTGGAGAGCAATCTAGAATTATGTCCAAAGAGTTATTAAACTACCTATACCCTTTGACCCACTAATACCACTCCTTGATCTATTTCCAAAGATGATTAGGGAAAAAGGAAAAGAACCTATATGGTCTACAATGCTTTTTAGCAGCTCTCTTTATGGTGGCAAAGAGCTTTTGCAATTGCAAGAATGCCGATCAATTGGAGAATGGCTGAACAAGTTGTGCTATACGGTTGTGATGGAATACTACTGTGCTATAAGAAATGATGATGATTTTAGAAAAAAAAACATGGAAAGACTTGCACAAAATAATTAAGAGTGAAATGAGCAGAACCAAGAGAACATTGTATACAGCAACAGCAATATTGTTTTAAGAATGACTTAAGTGAATAAGTTATTTCGTCTATTAACAATACCCAGGTTAACTATAAAGGACATAAGAAGAAAGATGCTATCTGAATCCATAGAAAGAACTGATAAATAAAGTATGTACAGAATAACTTATACACAGACAGACAGACAGACACACACACACACACTTATTTGTGTCTGATGCTGGCCATCTGTAGGGCAGAGGGGAGGCAAGAAAAAAAAAGAAATATACATGATAATTGTTGTATATTTAAAAGGAAAAGCAAGTTGTACATAGTAACTTTGCAGTTTCCTGTGCAAGCATCTCTTTTTTTTATACTGTGTTATGTAAATCTTTGTTTTAGTCTATAAATTAAAAATAAAATAAAATTTTAAAAATGTACACAGAATCATTGTGACGCTGAGTCATTATTATCTAACACTTGGGTGAACATTGCACCTAAATCCTCAGACAGCTTGAGGCACAGGCCAACCAACGTGTAAGACTTTTAGGGACAAATGCAATATGGGGGAACACGGTTATGGAGACAAAGGGAAGAATCACCCAATGCAATTCGCCTTCTTTAGACCGTCATATCTGGCCACAGTCTCTCTTGCTTTGTTCTCCCTTCTTCTAACTCTGAGCTATGCAGCCTTAGCAAAGAGGTAGCTTACAAATATTAGCCACTCCTTGTATTTATATGCTGCCTATAGACAGCTGTAGGCCAAAGTCTCCCTCTGCACCCTGGGCCATCTCCAGATGTCCTGATCTATATCTGGCCACTCGACCCAGATGGCTCTGGAAGAGAAAATGAGGCTGGCGACTTTACACAGCCCTCCCTCACTTAAATATAATTCAATTTCAAATCATGGCATCATCTCCCTGATGTCACGGTCCTCTTCTAGAGTGAAGGACAAACCATAAGACAGCTATAAAGTGGAACACGGACTTCTGTTCTCATCAGGACTATTAGAAAGAATTGGAGCTTTTTCAATCTCAGATGCTAAACTCCTTCGCTTCTCTTATTATGGTTATTTTTGACAGCTACCAAGTGAGGCGTCAAGATCGACTGGTAGATCCTTATCTACTCATGGCAGACCTCCTTTAAGATAATTAATTCAACAACAAATTCTATTAAGCATTTATTAAACTTCCACTATGGGTAAGCCCTGTTTAAAAGGGAAATATGTTAAATGGTGGGAGTAACATTCATTATTGTGTTATTAGGCACCAAAGTCCTGAGGAAAGGGAAAATAGGGCAGGTAAATTTTGATGGACACAAAGAAGGGTAAAAACTCAATGACAAAAAGCCTGGTATTTTGGAACGCAGGATGGAATGGGGACATCTTGGCAACCAGGAATGAGCATAGGGGCATTGAATACCCTAAGAAGAGGAGGAGGAAGATATTGAAAAGTAATATAGGAGTGTGCTAAACATATTCTTTAGAGAAGGGACTAAGCATTTATTAAATTCCCGCTATGTGCCAGGCATTGAATAAAGTCTTTTACAAAGATTGCATTTAATCCTCACAACAACTCTGTAAGGTAGGTACTACATCCCTTGGTTTTTGAATGGCTATTGCCTCAGACAAACTAAGACCTGGGAGAGACCTTAATTTAGAAAGGCCAAGATCATCCACTGCACCCTGGACTTTTGTCTTGCCACTGGACTTGGAAGACTCTGGAAGAGAGAGTGAGGCTGGTGACTTTATATAGTTCTGCCTCACTTAAATCCAATTCACAGGCAAGTCAAGATATCACCCTGAGACCTCAGTGGTCATCTTTGAGAACAAAAGACGGACAACAGCAACATAATTATTTCCGTTTTACAGATGAGGAAACTGAGGCAGACAGAAATTAACTTGTTGACTTGTCCAGGATCACACAGCTAGTACTGCCTGAGGCTGTATTTAAACTTATTCTTCCTGACTCCAGGCCCAGCACTCTATCTGCTGTGCTCCTTACCTACTTCCACTAATTCAGCTTTCATTCATTCCTTCAACATATATGAATTGATTATCCGTAATATATGAGAGACATATTTTACTTATTTAACAGTGTACTAAAGTCCAGCCTGACCTGGTGACCTCTCCTTCCTCTTCTATTACTAATCTATACCATTCCAATCTATGTCACTTGTCCAACCCAGCATAAATATAGAGATGCCACTATATCTTTTCATAGGAAAACTTTCCTATCTGTCAGGGCAAAGATATGGTATGGATTTGAGGGGAGTTATAATAGAATCACAGATTTAGAGCTAGAAGGGACCCATAAGGCTATCCAGTTCTATTCCCTCATACTAAAAACAAGGCATCTAATGTCCAGATGATATAAGGGACTTGTCTAGGATCACTCATGTAGCAAGTGGCGGAGCCAGGATTTGACCCGAGGTCCCCAGACACAAGATCCCACACTTGTTTGACTGTGCCAGGGAAAGGGACGTGGCAAAGAAGTGGAAAAACCAGGCTAAAAGTGTCTTTGCAAATTGATGTCTTAGGCTCAGTTACCAAGGCAATAGATGTCTTTTAAGGTATTTGCATTTTTGTGCAAATCTGTTTTTTAAGGAATTTGAATTTCATTTTAGCTATGATGGTACACATGATTCATTTTCCCCCTATAGACATAACACTGCATTTTATTAAGATATATAATAAAAATTATATTTTTCTTTTTTATATACTCCATAAAAAGACTAGCTCAGTATAGTCTTTTCTCCATTTGTAATATCCCTTAAAATGACAACTTGCTTTTTGAAATGGTTCTGCTACATGATGACCATAACTTAGGGTTTTTAGGATTTGTTTCTGAGATTTCAATACATACCGGAAAATATAGTTATTATTGTTGTGGGGTCGCCGAATCATTGCTCTAGAGGTGGGAAGGACCTCAGAGGTCATCTGAGTGTGATGCCAAGTATTGCTGAGGTGGGGTTGGCACTGGGGGTGGGGTGGGGTGTTGTTGCTACATAGGCAAATCCTGTAATATTACAGATTGAGAATTGAGACCCAGGAGATGAGGTGACTTGGCCAAGCTGACACAGGGTATAGCTAGGTCTAGATTAGTATGTACAAAGAAGCCCAAGAAGTGATTGAATGTATTCAAAGTCATAATTTTACAAAATATGATAATTAGTTCCACCTTAGTGGATAGAGTGCTGATCCTGGAGTCGGGAGGACCTGAGTTCAAATCCAATCTCAGACACTTACTAGATGTGCGATCCTGGACAAGTCACCTAACCCTATTTGCCTCAGTTTCCCCATCTGTAAAATGAGCTAGAGAAGGAATTGGCAAACCACTTCAGTATATTTGCCAAGAAAATCCCGAATTGGGTCAGGAAGAGTTGGAAACCATGGAAAAATGTCTGAACAATGACAACGACAACACCATCAACAACAAGTCAGTTCCAGCACAATGGAAATATACAGTGCAAATTTGAATTATGTGACCAATTCACAGTATTCATTATTCACACTAATTAGATTCTAGCTGTAAAAAGTGGCAGAGGTAGGATTTCAATCCAGGTCCTCTAACTTCTAATCTAGGGATTTCATTTGATTATTTTCCTGTTTGACTTTTTAAGTAACTAAAATCCAAACTGTTTATTTGAGAATCAAAAATACTTATGCCAATAATTAAGCATTTTAACAATTAACAGAAAGAGTGACTGGACCAGACCGAGTAAACACAGATGAAACCTGTAATGGAGGTGACACAATTTTACATTCACTGAGTGACTGATTTTCAAGAGAGTTGAAAGAAGGGGAGATACTGAACAACTGGAAATTCACTAATAATACAATTTCCCAAAGGCAAACAAGAGGACATCAATAACTACCAACCCATATTCCTACTTTCCCATTTCTATGAAATCTGTATGAAAGTGACCTATACATGTATCATGAGTATTCTTGCTAATAATGGAAATAATATTCATAAATATAAATAATAATAATAAAATAATTAGCATTTATATAGCATTTTAAGGTTTACAAAGTACTTTCAGTGTTCTCCCATTTCCCCCTCCAAAACCCTAGAAAGTAGGTACTATTATTATCTCCATTTTGTAGTTGAAAATACAGAAGCTCAAAGAGGCAAAGGAGGAAGAGAAGGAGCAGGAGGAGGAGGAGGCAGCTAAGCGGCGAAGTGAATAGAACACTAGGTTTGGACTCAACAAGACTCATCTTCATGAGTTCAAGTCTGGCCTTAGGCACTTACTAGCTATGTAACCCTGGGCAAGTCCCTTAACATTGTTTGCCTCAGTTTCCTCATCTGTAGAAAAAGCTGAAGAAGGAAATGGAAAACCACTCCAGTACCTTTCTCAAGAAAACCCTAAATGGAGTCACAAGAGTTGAACTTGAGGGAAATGACCTAACAACAACAAAAGTAGTAACAACACAAATAATTATGATAATAGCTAATTTACATAATACTTTTTAATGTACCACACACTGTGCTAAGGGCTTTACAATTATTATCTATCTCATCTGATCTTCACAACAACCCAGGAAAGTAGGTGCTATTATTATGCCCATTTTCCAGATAAGAATAGATAGAATAAAAGAGGTAAAGTAGTAAGCACAACTCAGGACTTCTGGACTCTAAATTCGACCCTCTAACAATGGTACCGTCTAGCTGTTTTGCATAATGATATGATAAAATTCCCATTTTTCACAATAAAAACATGAAAAAATGGACTTTCACAAATGATTTTTCTATAACTACATCTTCACAGTCACACAATTGGCTCAAAGGTTTAGAGAATAAAAGGTCCTGCTATGTTTTTTATGAGTTGATTGCTTAAAAGCATTTGATTTAGCACAGGGCAAAATGAAACCTTGAAGGCTTTCTTTTATTTGTTATCTGTCTATCTATCTATCTATCTATCTATCTATCTATCTATCTATCTATCTATCTATCTATCTATCTATCTATCCATCTATTTATTTAATGACTATCAAGGTAAAAAAGACCATTTACTTACACAAAGTGGAATAGAAAAGGAGGACTACATATGACATTGTGAATCTCCATTTTGTACAACTTCCTTGAAACAAGTATATAAAATATTCAGCATGTTACTTTCGAAGTTGTCCTATCTATATTTCCTTCTCAGCTTTATTTTTTTCTCTTCTGTACATTTTAAAAATACTTCAAAGACATTCTTTTCTTCCTTTCTGGTGATCAAGGTTACCAAGGGAAAGACTGCAGGAGGATATGATAACAGGGAATAGGACAGATCTTTAGAGGACACACATCTCTAGGGGGAAAGAGATAGCTAATATAGCAGACTGGCAAAGAGTGGGTAGGAGAGTGAGGAGAAAATAGTGACATGGAAACCAAAGAAGAAAAGAATATCCAGGAGTAGGAAGAGATCGATAGTGGTAAAAGCTTTAGCAAGGTTAAGGGATGAAGACCAAGAAAGAGCTATCTATTTAGCATGTACTATAAGAGATTTTGGGCAACCTTCCAGAGAGCATTTTCAAAA
>CM053627.1:169565182-169576881 GCA_028646595.1 Phalanger gymnotis
TCTCTCTCTCTCTGTTTCTCTCTTTGTCTCACTCTGGCTCTCTGTTTCTGTCTCTGTTGCTCTGTCTGTCTCTCTTTCTTTTTCTCCCTGCCCCACCTCTCTTCTTTTCTCTCTCTCCCTCTGTCTCTCTATCTATATTTCCATATGTGTGTGTGCATTAATGTATATATGTATGTATTGTATGTATATGTATATGCATCTATATGTATGTATGTATCTGTGAGCAAGGTAATACAGAGCAGTAGAATGAGCGTAGAGTAGAACGAGTTCTAGAGTAGAGGGCCTGGTTTTAAAAATTACTTCTAACAGAGATAGATAGAAAAAGTATTTATAAAGTGTTCACTGTGTGCTGGGTACTGTACTAGAGACTTGGATACAAATACAAATAAGTAAGGCAGTTCTTGCCATCAAGGATCTTACATTTGAATTGGGGAAGGCAACACATCATAAAAGGGAGGTAGAAGAAAAGGCTGAGATTTGTGCTTATCATGGCACAGTTTGCATATAAATGGGCAGTGAAGCATCAGACTAGATCAGATTAATTAAGGCAAGAGCTCACCCCTCAGAACTGAGAGTTTTTCCAGGGCTGGAATCCAAGACAGGAAGTAGAGATAATGGCTAGAGGGGGCCTTTGGGCAAATCATTTAACCTGAGTTTCCTCACCTGTAAAATGAGGTCCTTTGCAGCTTTAGATTTATGATATGAATTCTCTATAAACTGATAAAATATAGTGTGGGATCTTCCATCATTAAACTAGATTACAAAAGAACCTATAATGTGCAATGCCTTTCTAATGTATATAGTTGAAAATTTTAAAATCTTTCATCTCTTTTCAAATATCCCATTATGGCTATGGGAAGAAAGGCATGTTGATTGCCACATTGGTGGAGCTAAGCATTGGTCCAACCATTCTGAAAGACAACTTGATTTACGCTAAAGATTTTAATTAACTAGAAAAAGGGGTGGGGGAACCTGTGGCCTTGAGGTCACATGTAGCTTTCTAGGTCCTTGGGTGCAGACTTTTGACTGAGTCCTAGTTTTACAGAATAAATCCTTTTATTAAGAGGATTTGTTCAGTGAAGTTTGGAATCAGTTAAAAGGCTTCACTTGAGGACCCAGAGGGCCACATGTGGCCTCAAGGCTGCAGATTCCTCACCTCTGATTACTAAAAGATTCATATCCTTTGATAAAGAGATCCTTTTGCTAGGCATATTCTCCAAGAAGATAAAAGACATAAAAAGTCCCATATATACTAAAAAATTCCCGACAGTACTTTTTTTTGTTATATCAAAGAACTAGAAACAAAGTAGGTGTCTATTTACTAGGGAAATTGTGGTACTTGAAACTAGTGGAAAACTATTGTCATAAGAATTTAGAGAAGCATTGGAAGACTTATATGAATTGATGCAGTGATGTAAGCAAAATCAGGAAAACAAAACAATGACTACCATATAAATGTGTGTGGGGGGCAGAGTGTATGTATAAAGAAATTAAATGCTATGCAAATCTAAATATAACAGGCAAGACTGGTCTTGCAGAAGACTTGAGAAAATGTACTTCCCTACCTTTATTGCATAGGTAGGAGATTATGGGAGTAGAATGGTGCACATGCTGTCCGTCACATTCAGTTCTGATGAACATCTCTTATTTCATCTTTGTTTCAAAAACTTTGTTATAGATAATGGTTCACTGGCCTGGGAAGAAGGAAAGCCTGTACTGAGAAATAAATGTGATGCAAAAAAAAAGACATCAATAAAATTAAAATAAAAAAAAGGATGCCCTGTTCTATTTTATGTAACAAGAGCAATGCACAGTGTGTTTGATATCTTTTCCAGATATAGTTTGGCCTTCCCCCATTTAACAATAGCTCACGTTAAGGTCACACTCTAAGCTTTACAAAGCACTATCTTCACAATAGCTAATGGAGGTAGGCATCCTCATCTTACAGATGAGAAGACTGAAGATCAGAGAGTTTGAGACTTGCTTGTGATTCCACAGCTAATATGTGTTTTATTCAGGATTTAAACCTAGGGTTCCCTTGACTTCAAGTCTCACATCTTTTCTACTTCACCACACTTTCTGTGCCATTCCTTTGTTTTTCTAATATGGGTAGCTTTCATTTTACATTAAAAGGCCCCAAAGATTTTTTTTGGAGCATAATCATTGTTCCTTATTTCCTCTCTCCCTTAACTCTTTTGGTCCCATAGCTTGTTTCCTCTTGACATGAAGCTCTCAGGTAGACTCTGTGCCTCCTCAGGTAGACTCATTGCCTCTCACCTGGTGGAACCTGGGCACTTTGTTATCTGGCTCCTCTTATGAGCAGTCAGATTCACAAGGTTCAAAGAATAGGATCGTTTTATTGATAAATAATTCCAGATGAATATAAATTCCTTGAGGGCAGGGATTGTTTTATCTTTGTATTTCAGCACCCAGCATTATCTGTTTCTCTCTCTCTCTCTCTCTCTCTCTCTCTCTCTCTCTCTCTCTCTCTCTCTCTCTCTCTCCCTCCTTCCCTATCTAATCTAGACATAGATGTATACATGTATACAGTAGGAGCCTAATATGTGTTTGTTAAATTGAATTGAATAAAATAAAAGATTACATAAAGTACTCACTTCTGAGCCTACAGAGAGGCAAGAGACTCTTCACAGCAGTCTACTCTCCTTCGGAGATCTGTGTAGTCTCTGTGACTTAAAGTACTGTCATGGGTGGGACTCTCGATAAGGCAAAAGTTATACTACATTCTTTCCTGTGGTGCTTTCCACTGAGGCTCCTTAGTCTTTTCAAAGTCTCTTTCACTGATATCTCATTGGTCTCTGGTCACCACTGGTGCTCCAGCTTTTCCTCAGTTCCCCTCCGCTGCTGAGAGATGATGCTATTGTTGCCGTCCTCTGAAACTTTTCAGCAGTGTGGTCTTCTCACTGTTGCTATAGTTCAGCTTGACTTGTTGATCCGTGTAGTTTAGCTCTCCCCCAGCAGATGGAGCTTGTCATCTTCTGGCCACGGGGCTAGTTCTTTAGCTGTTGTTCCACTTAAACAGATTGACACACCTCTGAACCATGAGGGTGCTGGTCCTCTGAAACCTGTTTTTTACTACTCGTAGGTTTCATAGTTCTTGCTCTATCATCCCAAGAGGGATAATCAGAGTGCTATGGTAACACTCCCTTCTTGCCCCCTCAACTAGTTTCTACTCCCACCCAATTTTGGACACCACTCCTGCTTGCCCTCTTGTCCCCAAGATCCCAGGTAGCATGCTTTTCATTCATCATGGAGTCTTGGAGCTTTCTTGTGGGTTTAGAACTATACACTCACTAGCTTACTCATTCACTCACTCACTCATTCACTCACTTATTCATTTACTTATTCACTCATTCACTCATTCATTCACTCACTTATTCTCTCATTCACTCACATATTCACTCATTCATTCACTCACTCATTCATTCACTCATTGAATTATTCACTCACAAATTCATACACTCACTCCTTCATTCACTAATTCACTCACATACTGAGTGAATTACTTCATTCACTCATTCAGTCATTCACTCACTCACTCATTCACTCACTTATTCATTTACTTATTCACTCATTCATTTACTCACTCATTCACTCACTTATTCCTTCATTCACTCACACATTCACTCATTCATTCACTCACTCATCCACTCATTTATCCACCCACTTATTCACTCATTCATTCACTCACTCATTCACTCATTCATTCACTCACTCATTCATTCACTCATTCACTCATTGGCTTATTCACTCATGAATTCATACACTCACTCCTTCATTCACTCACATACTCTTTCACTCATTCATTCAGTCATTCATTTACTCACTCATTCATTCATTTGTTCACTTACTCACTTATTAACAAGCAGCATAAGTGCTTATTATGCAACAGCCACTGTCCTCACTGGTCTTTCTGTTTCTGATCTTTCTCCAAGGCAACTAGTTCAATTTATAAAAGTGATCCCAGGGCAGTTTGCTGAAATATTCCCAAAGAGGAGAGGTGCAAGCAATTGCTCCCAGAGTGGGGGATATTTTGCCATCCTTCCTGTACGTGTTTACATATAATAAATTTTATACACAAACTTATATACATGCATATATGTATACATATAATATGCACATATATACACACACATATATAACAATTCAAGAGGCAATATTGCATAATAGACCTGAGTTCAAGTCTAGCCTCTGCTATATACAAGCTGTGTGACCCTGGGCTTGGACACTTAACTTCTTAGTGCCCTAGGGAGTTCTCTAAGAATATAAGTTAGAGATGAGTTACCGTTCTATGTCAGTAGAGGAGGTTTCCCCACTAGGAATTACCCACAGTGATAAAATCATAGTTCTGAACCTCTAGCACCCCAAATGTATATCTTTGCAACATATTTGGTAAATGAATCAATTGATGACAAATACAAATCAATAACTATATATAAATAAACATATATATAAATATATACACCCACTTGTTACCCAGACTTCTCTGAGTTTGCCAAGTTTGCCTAAAATGGACGTTCCCTTGAGGGGCCTTTGGTGCATGCCCAGATTGCCTACCATAGAAGTCTGCATCTTCTACCACATGGGTGTGGGGGTACTGCACTTTGATTGGATGCCTGCATCTCTGAGCATTCTTTTGGGTTGCTATTTCCATTACTGTTTCTGCTGCACTCTTTTTGGCAATCTTATCTGCTGTATCTAAAGGGGAAAGATCCTAATTCACCCAGAGGACACCGTGAACTGAACTGGTAAGAAGGGAAGGACTTTGCTTTCCCTGCTCCCTCCCTTTTACCACTTTGCTTTTCCAAGAAATGGGCCTGGCGTGTTTATTTAGGTTCCATGCTGTTTGTCCTCACTTTCAGGTGCCTTAGGTGATCCTCATGGGAAAAGAAGCTTGACCCCTGGCAATCTTGGAGTCAGTATTGCAAAGCAGGGTGCAGCCAGGCAGTCAGGAATGGAAACTCTGAGAAACCAGGATTCTTGGGACTCAAGCCCCAGGAGGGATTTGGGCTGGAAACTGGGGCTGTGCACCACAGGAACCCTGCTAAACTATGAACCTAATCCCCTTCCCTTCCCTTCCCCAGAGCCTGAGGTGATGAAAGGTGGGAAGGAAGAAGATTATGCCTCCCACGTGGTGGAGGAGTAAGTTTGTATATTTCTGGCTATACCTTCTGAAGTAAAGATTTCTGTGGAAAAACTGACGGTTCGTGTTGAATGGAACTGGGATGCAGGGAAACACCCCTCCTACACCCAGGGAAATAACCACCAGTGGGGACTAGACTAGTTTGGAGAAAACCAAGATAGCCCCAATCCCCTTAAGTGTATTGGAGAATTCTAGGGGTGGGGAAGCAAGAGGAGAAGCAGTCAAATCTAAGCTAAGTGGCCTTCTAGGCAGTGAAGACCTGTAGTGTTGTTACTTTTATAATCATTTATTATATGTAAGCAAAGGCAGTTAATAACTAATAATAGCTCACATTTATATAGCACTTTAAGGTTTGCAAAGCTCTTTATGAAGATAATCTCTCTCTCCCTCCCTCCCTCTCTCTCTCTCTTTCTCTCCCCCACCCCCCATCCCAGAATAACAAAATTTTAGCATTGGGTGGTGCCTTGGCAGTCATTTTGTCATACCCATAATGAAAAAGGGATACATACTATACTTGAGAGATTAAATTGGTCATATAATCACTTGAAAACTTCCAATGAGGGGGAACCTACTATTTCCTGTGACAACCCATTAAATTTGTAGATGGCACTAATTGTTAAGAAGTTTTTGCTTATATCTAGGCTGAATTTTTGTAGCTTCAACCCATTTCCCCTGATTCTGACGTCTGGGCCTATCAACCTGAAATAAAGAGGACTATCACAAGTAGCAACAACAAGGAAATTTAATCCAGTCATAAGAATTGCAATTTGGGACACCATTAGCAGTGTAGTATGGGAGTGGCTGCGACAGGTAGAAGGGGCAAGGTTTAAATATACTTTAACAGGGAGGAAGTCTCATGCCTTGAAGCTGTTACATAAATTGTTTTGCAAAATAGCCAAAAGTCCATATAAAAGCCTGGGGAGGCTTGAGGAGTGGAACATCTGATCAGAACAGTGGGCTACAGGTGCAACAACAGGGAGTTTCCAGAGAAACCACAAGACTGGCTTCAATTGGTTGGAATCTGGTCTGACCTTGAGATCAGAGTCAGGTAGCCTCTCTGATGGCTGCATCCAATGGGCCAAACATAATAAATCAAATCATTCTTTTACCGGCCAGTCCTATAGAAAAGTGTACAATGCTATTATATCTCTCTTATTCTCCTTGAGTTTTCTCTTCTCAAGTTCTTTAAATCTAACCCTATATAATATAGACTCAAGACCTTTAAGAACTCTCTATCTTATTGTTATCTTTATTAAACTATAGTACCCAGAACTGAACATAATAGTCTGGTTGTGGTCTGATTAGGGTAGAGTACAAAGAGGTTATCACCTCCTATTTTCTGAAAATTCTTTTTCTCTTAATGTTTCCCAAGATAGCATTAGCTTTTTTGGCAGCCATATTACACTGCTGGCTGGTATTGAGCTTGAAGCCTACTAAAATCTCCGGATCTTTTTCTAATTACCATCTATCAATGCCTACCCATCTTGCAGCATAAAGCTGATTTTCTGAACTAAAATGTAAGACCTTATCTTTATTCCAAATGAATTTCATTTTAATATATTAAGTCCAGGACTGTAGCTTGTCAAGAACTGGATTCTATCTATCAACCACCATTTGAGTAATTCCTCCCAACGTTATCTCATCTCCCAAACTGAGGAGCAGGCCTTTATACAGGTCAGTAAGAAAAATGGCAGATGATAGGGTTGAATGTAGCTCAGGAGCATCCAAGACTCTGAGCTCATATAATGTGAGCTTAATTTGGGGAGCAATCCCAACAGAGTCATTTGCTCTTTTTGACTCTTTGCCCGCACTTAGTTTAGGAAAAGTCTCCAAATGTACTTAGAAGAATCATTTGTATCTAGGTTTCTCCAAAGATGGATAACAAGATCCTTGTGTCTTACCAAAGTACTGAAGGTAACAAGTGAATGTATTGTCTGTCCTTTATTTCTCCCCACAGAAAATGTAGAAAAGCTCAAAGTGCTGAAACAGGTGCACAAAACACATAAGGGAGTCAAAGTACACACAGAAGCACATAAAGTTACAGGATTATTAATCAGTTCCATTTCACACTCATCAGATTGGCAAAGTTGAAAAAAAAGAAAAATGGCAAATATTGGAGGGACTTTGGGAAAATGGTTATATTAATGCACTATTGGTGAAATTGATCTAGAATAATAGTCATTCTAAAAAGCAATTTGGAACTATGCTCCAAAAGTCACTGAGATAATGCATATCCATTGATCCAGAAATACCAATACAAAGTCTATACCCCAAAGAAATCAAATAAAGAACAAAAGGATTCATATGTACAAAGATATTTCTATTTCTCTTTTTATGGTGGAAAGAACTGGAAGATAAGAGGTTGCCCATCAGCTGGGAGAACGGCTAAACATATTGTGTCCTATCTCAATTTACTTCAATAAACTTTTAAGTACCTGCTATGTGACAGTCACTGTGCTAAATTCTGAGAATACAAATAAGTAAAAGAAAGTTCCTGTCCTCAAGGAGTTTACAAATCGATGGGGGAGGACAACACACAAGAGGAAGCTAAAACAGGGGTATGGAAGAACCTAACTAGCTAGAGAATGGGATGATGGTGGAGTCAAGTCCAAGGAGTGCAGCTAAATGTAATCAAATGGATGAAAGGTAATTGAATTGTGTTATAAGAAATGATGAAGAGGACAGTTTTAGAGAATCCTGGGAAGGCAAGCATGTACTGGTACAGAGTGAAGTGAGCAGAACTAGGAGAATAATCTACACAATTATGTCAATGGTGGGAAGAGGGAGAGAGGGAGAGAGAAAGAGAGAGGGACAGAGAGAGAGAGACAGACAGACAGATGAACAGATAGAGAGAAAGACAGAGAGACAGAGACACACACACAGAAAGAGACACAGAGAGAGACAGAGACACACACAGAGACAGAGAGACACATACACAGAGACAAAGAGACAGAGAGAGACAAAGAGAGACAGATGAAGAGAGACAAAGACAGAGAGAGAAATAAAGACAGAGATAGCAACAGACACACACACACACAAACATACACACAATAATATGAATAAGTGTGCTCATCTATCAGGTCCGATTCAAAGACCTTGGAGGGAGTAGCTTCTCTGACAAGAATCTGTACTTCTGAACCCTAACCAGCTAAACGTGTTGCAGTGTCCTCTTAGCAATGTGCTGGATGGCATGCCCATTTCACCTGAGGAGCAATGATCCTCTAGAGCCTTCATAAAAGAGTCTGTTGTGTAATCTTATTAAGGTGCCTGGAGACATCATGAAATTGACCAGAGAGCTTTCTGATCAAACTTCTCTTCTACATAGATACCACAGGCACTCCCTTGAAGACTTCCTGGGAAGTTGACTACAGGCCATCAACACTACTCTTTTTGTCTTACTATTCAAATCGTGTAATCATATTTACTATTAGCTAGTCCATTTCTTGCCATCTTTTCTACAAGAATAGTATCTGATACTTTACCAAACATTTTGCTAAAATCAAAGGACTTATATCTACATAATTGTCCTAATCTACCGGCTTAGTAACTCCCTCCCTTTTTAAAGAATTTATTGGGAAACACATCACCCACTGAAATGTGTCTCTTGCTAAAATCCATGTGTATATGGACATCAAAGTCTGTGTTACATAAACATTAGTAAACAATTCAACAGTAAAAAAAAAACATTTGTATGATTCAAGTGTCAAAACACACTTTAGATATAACGAATTTGCACAGTGAAGAAGAAAAGTGTAAGTACTTCATATTAATTATCATTGTTAATTCACTATAGATGATGTTCTTTTAATATTCCTTTATATGTTGGGGATCTTTTCAGGTATCTTTGCAGATTCCATCTTTAGGAATTGGTTTGAACTAGTTCAAAGGTGAGATTAAGATTGGTTATATGCTTCTGTAAGCTAAAGTTGGCCATGCCTCATACCAGGAAATATTCATTCCTATTCACTTCATTTCTGCTGTTGATTTTTAAGAAAGGTTTTAAAGTCAAAATCTGATGTTACAATTGATTCGCTTCTTTGGGGAATATAGCAAGCAGGCTTCCATGCACACCAGTAGTTCTCAGGGGGATTTTCTTTCCCCATGAACTAATAGGAAGTCTTTTCCTTCAGTTCTAAAATGAGATTTTTCACCTGCCTTTGCAATGGTAATGACTTAGTTTAAAGTAACTGGAGTCCCTGGTGCTGACTGATTCATCTCTAGTCTATTGAATTAGAACTCACTTTAAATTTTAAATTTAACTTTTAATGTTAAATTCATAGGCTTGTGGTCAGGTTTACAAGGAGGCCCCATGAGCAGTTTCCTGTACCTTTTCCTCATTACTTTTCTCTTGGTTTCATTACAGTTAGTTTTTACTTTTCTATGTTGAATTTGAACTTTTCTATGCAGATGAAGTTCAGGTTAGTGCTTGTCATTATTTGTGGTATTAGTTTCATTGCTGCTACCAATAGATTACAGGATTGAATGGATCCCAATGCCCTGCTAGTTTGATATTATAAGAAATCAGTCAATTAAAATGGATCAAAATTCCTACTGTGTGTCAGATACTGTGTGAGATTCTGAGTATGCGCTGTTCTTTGCCATGAGATTTTTGAGACATTTTTTTTTCAAATATCTATGATTAGATGGGGAAAATGTTTATTCTGAATTAATTCTAGACTTTCGTTAGTGATTTTAATCTGACATCTCAATACTTATCCATTCTGAGTATACTTTGAGGTTTAAGGATGAAGCTGCCTTCTCCTTGGTCCTTTTGTCAAGCCTTTATAGATTGAAACTGAGGGAGAATACAGCAATCAATGACTAATAGAGGGTTTCAATGTAAATCCGCACTAGTATTGTTTTTGCACTGCCTCTTCATTAAATCCTACAGAATATGTGAAGCTGCTTTTAAATATAGAAAACATTCCTTCAAATAAATCTGCTTTAATCTAACAGCAGACTCTGACCTTTTGTTCTAAATTGTGGTTTTTTTTTTAAGTTCTAATGAAGTTTTATGGAGATCCTTCAATATGTCCATCTGAGATGGGGTTAGTACAGAAAATTTCATTTCTCGGATCCTTCCAATGAGTTTATGTTTCACGGTTGGGGGATGGAGAGACACGGGAGAAGTCCCAGCAGAGATCGACAGAAAATTATCAAATCATTGGAAAACAGAAACTTTGAGGAAGGATTAAAGGAGGGAAGAGACAGGGCAACTTACTGTCCTTGAATAGTCCAGGGCTTTTACAAGGAGCATCCTGACTATTTAGGCCCCTTATCTACAGAAGTCCAAGCACATGAAATGAAGTTAAGTAGAAAAAGGTAGGGAGAAGGAAGGAAAGAATCATTTACTATGTACCGGGCTGGGCTAACTGCTTTATGAATATTATTTCATTTGATCTTCACAACAACCCTGGGAAGTAGGTACTATTATTATCTTCATTTTATAACTAAGGAAACTGAGGCAGAGTGTCCACAGTTCCAGTCACACAGTTGGTAAATATCTGAGGTTGGATTTGAATTCGTGTCTTCTTGACTCCAAGTCTGGTGCTCAGTCCACTACGATATCTGAGTACAGTCTCTGGTGAGTACTATCTTCAATCAATAATAACTAAAATAAAATTGAAAAAGATAATTCAAAATTTCTTGATAATGCAAACCTTAAAATAACTCTGTTCTATGACCCTATGATTATTAATATTGAAAAATAAAATATTATGTACAGCACAGGTGTTTGCTACAGACTGTCATGGAAGATAAGCTACTTTTACATAAGACACAAATGGAAAAGAATTCCCAATCGATGGCAAAGTGCTACAGCTTGCCCATGATGTTGTGCTAATTACATTAAGCCTTCTCATGTTACAGGCCTTCCTCAAAGAGATCTAGGATCACTCAAAAGAAATCAGCCTAATAATTCACACAGGTAAAACCAAATGGTTGAAGAATAGACTATAATATACTGTTGGATGGCAAGCCAATTGAGTTATTACATTACTATATACATTTGCAACGGATGCTATAGATTGATAATGCCTTGGACCCAGAATTGAATTGAGGAAAATGAGAGACAGGGGAGAATTGAATGTGTGTGTGAGAGAGAGAGGGTGAGAGAGAGAGAGAGGCCTAGGTTATTGTATCTGGGAAATCGTACAGTTCTTTCAATGATCCCAAACTGCTCCCCAAAGCAAAAACCTATTTAAAAAAAAGAAAGTGTGTTAAAATCCAGGAAATATATTAGCAGAAAAAGTGAGATGGTGAAAATAAGGGAATTAAGAAAGGAACAGGCCAAGGGCTGCACTGGTAACCATGAAATGTAAACATCAACAACAATAAAACAATCTGGAGCTTACCAGCTGTATATTCTCTAAATGGGATGCATGGAAGAACATGGATAAAAATCACACTGGAGGGGTAGGGGTGGGAAGAGGGTATAGATGACTTGTTATCTGTATCACCGTAGGCTATACCCATACAACACGTGACCTAGCCCATTCAACTTTTGGATAGTTCTGTTATCAAGAAGTAGGATTTTTTT
>CM053627.1:169577381-169601886 GCA_028646595.1 Phalanger gymnotis
CTCCTTTTCCATTCCTCTCACCATTGCTTTGTCTCCCTCATTGAAATGTAAGCTACTTGAAGGAAGGCACTGTCTTTCTTTTCTCTTTTCTTTATATTTTTATCCCCAGAACTTAACACAGGGCTTGGCACATGGTAAATCCTTAATGAATTCTTGTTATCTTGTTAGACTCCAATACCAAACTGAATCCATGGGGCAAATGATAACTGGGCACAAATATAGCCTGCTTTCCATAGACTCAATCCTTCCTCCTATATCACATGACTGTATGAAGTAGCATGGTCTTATAGAAAGAGGACCAGGCTGAGCATCAGGAGACCTGAGTTTTAGTCCCAGGTATGCATCTTGTACAAGTCCTTTTAGGAACATGAGCTTCAATTGTCTCACCTATAAAACTAGAAGGTTTATTTCAGATGAGCTCTAAGGTTCCTTCCAGCACTAGAACTATGATACTAGAGAACTTACTAATTGTGTGACCATTTAACATCCCAGGGTTTTAGTTTTTATATCTGTCAAAATAGATGGATGGACTAGCTGGCCTCTGAGATCCCTTCTAGCTCTCACAGTCTATTGGCCTTTGAAATCTGCTCTGCTTGGTGGATTTCAGAAAAACCAGGGACAATTTATATGAACTGATACAAAGTGAAATGAGAAGGACCAGGAAAACATCATACGCAGTAATAGCAACATTGTATGATAAGCGACTATGAATGACTCAGTTCTTTTCAGCCACACAATGATCCCAGACAGTAATAAGACTTATGATGGAAAATGCTATACACATCCAGAGAAAGAAGTGATGGACTGAATGCAGATTGAAGCATACTATTTTCACTTTCTTTAGTTTTTTCATGCTTTTCCTTTTGATCCATTTCTTCTTTTACAACTGTGACTAATATGGAAATATATTTTACATGATTGCACATATGTAACTTATATCAAATTGTTTACAGTTTTAGGAAGAGGGAAGGGGTGGGAGGGAGGGAGAAAAATTTGGAACTCAAAATTTTGTAAAAAAAATGAATGTTAAAATTGTCTTCTATGTATATAATTGGAAAAAAATGAAATACTATTAAAAAAGAAATCTGTTGTGCTCACAAGCACAGTAATGTACAGTACTTCATAGGTAATACTGTTAATTGATGCAGCCATTTTGAAAAACAACTTGGAATTATGTTGACAAAGTTATTAAAATGCCCATACCCAGAAGCTTCAGCTGTAGGCCCTAAAGAGAGAAGAAGAAGAAGAAGAAGAAGAAGAAGAAGAAGAAGAAGAAGAAGAAGAAGAAGAGCAACAAGCATTTATGCGTGGTTTTAAGGTTTTCAAAGCACTTTACAATTATTATCTCATTTTTCCCTATAAGCGGTTAGGTTCTGCAGTGGATAGAGTGCCATGCCTGGCATCAGAAAGAGTCATCTTCCTGAGTTCAAACCTGGGCTCAGATACTAACTACCTCTGTGATCCTGGGCAAGTCACTTAACCCTATTTGCCTCAGTCTTCTCCTTTGTAAAATAAGCTGGAGAAGGAAATGACAAACCTCTCCAGTATGTTTTGCCAAGAAAACCTCAGATAGTGTAGCAAAAAGTCAGATGCAACTGAACAAAAACAACAACACCAATCTTCATAACAACCTTGGAAGGTAGATGCCATTTTTCCATTTTACAGATGAGAAAACTGAGGCAGAAAGAGGTTAAATGATTTACCCAGGGTCACTGTGGATTAAATGGATTATGGATACAGTTAGGAGTAAGAAACTCACAAATACTCTTGCTAGGTCTAGAATGATGTTTGGTTAGTAGCCAACTCCATCTTGTTTGAACATTTATACATCCTGCTACCTTGGCCACATACTCCATATATCCTGCATGCCTCAACCCACTCCCTCCTTAAGCAGTTTCAGTAAAACATATAAATAGCTTAAGGACAAAGCTCCCACATGGACTTATACCATGGTGTGCTCTGCTTGCCTGCTGTCCTTCTCAAGATTCTACTGTGAGGGTCTTCTATGAGTAAATCCCCTAATGAAGCATGGACTGATCATCCTGGCTTTGTGTTCATCTTTTCTCAGAATTTCTGCATCACAAGCAGATGCAATAGGACATTTCAACATCCTGATCTGCAGCTATAATGCAGACGGATCTGAACTGTGTGTCTGAAGCTGAATTTGAACACACAGCTTCCTGACTCCAAGCCTAGCATGTTATCCACTGTGCCACGTAGTTGCCTCTAAAAATTAAAAAGATAAAAAGAAAGGCCATATACAAAATGATTTATTGGGGAATTATTAAGTACATTGTGGTGCATGAATGCAATGGAATATTACTATTTTGTAAGAAATGATGAATATGAAGTATACAGAGAACCCTGGGAAGACATAATCATAGCAATAAAAATAATGTAGTAATTTGTTGGTGTTCAATCATTTTTCAGTCATTTCTCTTCAAGATCCCATTAGGAGTTTTCTTGGCAAAGATCCTGGAGTGGTTTGCCATTTCTTTCTCCAGTTCATTTTACAGGTGAGGAAACTGAACTTGCCCAGGGTCACACAGCTAGTAAGTGTCTGAGGCCATATTTGAACTCAGGAAGATGAGTCTTCTTGACTTCGGGCTTGGCACTCTATCCACTGCACCACCTAGCTGCTACTTGTGGGACTACTGATGCAGAATTCTGTATTTACTGCCAGCCTCAGCTGATAAGCTGGTTAGTTTTGTTGAATTGCTGCCTGGGTAGAGGAGGACAGAGGTGAGGGGAAGGGAAGAGAACGCCTTGGGAAATGCAAGTGATTTAAAAACTATATATGTGTATGTATGTATATGTGTGTGTGTGCGCGTGTATATATATATATATATTATATATAATTATATATAACTACTCTCAAGTGTGTGTGTGTGTGTGTTACATTATCTATATATATGGTTTGACTAACTAATTACCTCGAATCTGGGTCTGCAGGTCTGAGAACCAAGTTAGATAGTAAGCTCCTTGAACAGGTGTTTTGTAGGTGAATGAATGTGTAGGCAGCATCTGAGCTGCTTTCTTTGCCCTGGATCTTTCAGGGAAATAGTCTGATGGTGACATAGATTCATTTGGTTTTTAACTGTCCGCCATAGCTGAGTCCAGAGAGGCATGTCGGAATTCTCATCTACACACTTAATGGTAAGAGAATGGTTGCACTCTATCTTTTTGTTTCTCTCTCTCTACCTTTTCCTCCATCTTTATCCCTCTGTCCCTCTTTCCATCTCTCTTCCTCCCTGTCACTTTCTACCTGTCTGGCATTTTTTCAATCACTTCCTCCTCTTCTTATCATCGAGCACAAAGCAGCACAAACAGCACACATGTGATTATACTTGGTGCTTTGGAAGTTGGCTTATTCTGGTCAATTATGTTGTTGCCCTCATGGAATTCATAATCTGGTTGGGACACAAGAAAACCAGACGTTACTTAGATACTGAGGCTGAATAGACTAGATACCATCCTATGCTGCTTTCTTCCTCCAACCATTCTCTACCTTGTTACCCCAAGGGTACTTCCTCCTACCCCATCCCATTCTTGCTCAGAAAACACAAATCAAATCACCTTGCTATTGCCTCCAGAGAATACGAGTCAAGCAATCATCTCCCTTATTATTCTATTTACAATCACTGCAACTTCTTGAGCAAAACATTCTTGCATGACCACTACACCTCCCTATGTGATGTCTCTCCATTATAATTTAAGCTCTTCAGCATCAGGAAATGTCTCCCTTTGTATTTATATCTTCAGGATTTATTATGCAATAAGCACTTAATAAATGCTTTTATTCATTCATTTAATCAATATATATTATATATATGCATATATATATATGTGCTAGATGCTATACTAGACTTTGAGGATTTAGAGAAAAGCCAAAAAAAGTGTTCCTTGATCTGAGTGAGTTCGAGTTTACTCATTCATAAAAAAATAGACATTTACAGAAATACAGGGACCTGTGAAAGTTTGCTTGCAATGGAAAAGTGTATGGTGAATGATTCTGAGCTAATCAGAGAAGGCTTCCTGGAAAAGGAAAATTTGTGAAATGAGCATTGAAGGACCAGAGGCCCATATGCAGAAATGGGGAGAAGGCACCTATTTTGGGTGAATTAAAAACAAACAAACTCAACCAAAGGACCAGAGGATGGAAAGGAAAAGCTCTTTGTGAAGAATGGTAAAAAGTCTGCCTAACTGGAATAGAGTCTGTTGTTAAAGTGCAGGAGCTTACAAATAAGGTTAGGTAAAGCAGAGAGGAGCATATAAGGTGATTCAAAACCCCCACGCAGGAATTTGCATTTGATAGGGAAGTCCCAAAGGCTTTTTTGAAAAGAGATTTGGCATAATCTGTGAATTTAGTATAAAATTCTGTCTGAAGCATATGTGGCCAGAAGAAGGTGGGTGTGAGATAGAAATGGAAATCTGAGTGAGGAATGAGTTACAATCATACAAACATAAAATATCCCAAACAGATGGCTATTTTATTGTGTGTTTATAGACCTCCAGAGAAGTAGACTTTCAGACCTCCCTTGGAAACCTATTCTGTTATTTGACAATGCTTATTGCCAGGTATGGGAAAAAATATGCCATTCTTCAATTTAAGCCTATTTCTTCTTATTTTTGTCTTTATGGGGGAAAGATAACAATTGGTCATGATCTTGCATATACTTTGTGTATTTACCACTTAAAGATCTTAGAAATCTGTGATTTTGTGGGTGTGGATGCTCTTTCCACTGGACAGATTGCAAGCCCTCTGTGCCTTAGTCTTTGAAAGTAGTTGTGTATTTAAAGAATGTTGAATATTGAAGATTTTATAATATATACATATACATATATGAGAAAGAGAGAGAGAGAGAGAGTCAGAGTCTGAGGGAGGTCTGACTCATGACTTTATAGGATGATAGATCTGGAGATGGAACATATATCACAGATTATCTAGACCAACTAGTTCATTTTACAGATGAGGAAACTGAGACCCACAGAGATGAAATGTTTTGCTCAAGGTCACACAGGCAATAGCATCAGAAGCAGGACTTGATCCCAGTTCCTCTGACTCAAATCTGACCCTTTTTCCTTACTGCATCATTCAGAAGGACTCTCAAGGACAAAATGAGGGGTTTCATGAGAGGTAAATAAAGTGATTGAAGAGAGAGAAAAATGAGAATAAAAAGAAACACAAATGGAGAGAAGCTGGAACTGCTGGTCTCAGATGAAGGGGTAGGTGCAGTAACAAGGGTCGCATGAAGTGGGCGAAAGGGTCCTTTGGGCCAATCCTATGTCTGATAATCATTTACACTAGGTGGTTTTGAACTCACTTTATTCTTGTTAGTTGAAGTCCTTGCTTTTGTGGACTTTATAATCAGGTATTACTCTGGTACTTAGGTTGAGTGAGCTATACATGGCTACTAAATAAACAAATAAAAATGTGTGTACACAGACACAGAAACACACAGACCACACATTCCTTTAAAAAGGTCTTGTGCTATTTATTTATATATGTACATATATGTATACATACAGAAGGTGAATATACATTTACATACATGTATATGTGAGTATACATGCCCTTTGCATATACACAAGATAGGTATACACACTGAGTCCACATATTATATGTTTAATGTGTTCATATATGGGCTCTTTGAATGTACATGCATACATAAA
This sequence comes from Phalanger gymnotis, assembly GCA_028646595.1. Lineage (NCBI taxonomy): Eukaryota > Metazoa > Chordata > Mammalia > Diprotodontia > Phalangeridae > Phalanger > Phalanger gymnotis. The sequence continues at coordinate 169,583,055 of CM053627.1, forward strand.
TGACAGCAAACTTTTATAAAAGAATGTATATAAACATGCATATGTGATATGCATGTACATATGTGTATATATGTATGCAATACACATATGCCACAAAACCTTTTATAAAGCAATGTTTCTTTCAAAAGGTAGAATCACAAATACACATACTTCCCCCAACACCTGGGAGCTATAACCTTTCTTCTCCTTGCACGAGCTTTGTTTCTAAGGAGGAAAAGATGATTAGGTTCATAGCTTAGCTTGATTCCTCTAGAACATAGTCCTAGTTCCAAGCCAACCCCCCATCCTCAATCCCCTGGGATTCAAATCCCAGGCAACCTGTTTTTTCAGGGTTTCCATGTTAGACTGGCCAGCTGCACCAACCTGCCTACTATCCTGGCTCCAGGATTTCATGGCTCAAACTCTAGGGTCCTATGAGGATTACCTCTGGAACCTGAAACTGAAGACAGACAAGACACAACAGAAACAAGCCCCCCCACCCCAAGCCCATGTCTCAGAGCCAGAGTAAAGAAAGAGTCAGGAAAGTGGTCCTTTGTGTCTCACTAGTTCAGTTCATGGCATCCATGTTGGGCACAACAGTCTAAAGATGGTAGAAAAGACAGCAAATGGTTGTCTCCCCAGTTTTAAAGTTGCAAGCAGCCAGTGATAGGAGGCTGCTTCTATATGGAAGGGAACACAGCAGGCTCCATGAAAGGAAAAGCAGACATGCTGAAAAGGTCCGTCATAAGCGTTTCCATGTTTTAACTGAGCGTGATCAGAAAAAAATTGGGCTACACATATAGATATGTGGCTAATGGAACATTTTTAGATACTTCACACAGAAGATGCGCTAGAATTTCCATTCCTAAAACTGTAGAAGAATCATGGTATGGTGAAGAGTACTAGCTTTAGAATTAGAGAAACTAGGTTCAAATCCTACTTCTGACATTTATTACTTGTGTGACCTTGGGCAAGTCACTTAACTTGCCTGGGTATAGTTTCCTCATTTGTAAAATGAGGTTGCATGGCTTGTCCTTCATTCTCGAAGAGGACCATGACATCAGGGAGATGATAACATGGCTTGCAATTGACTTTGATTTGAGTGAGGGAGCGCTGTGCAAAGTCAACAGCCTTACTTTCTCCTCCAGAACCATCTGTGTCCAGTGGCTAAATATTGATCAGGATAACTGGAGATGGCACACAAAGTGAGGGGGTTGGATCAGATTGCCTCAGAGGTGCCTCTCCAGATCTATTTTAGTGTTTGAAAAGTATCCCCAGAAGTACTCAAGAATAAACTTCCAAAGCATGTATTTGAGAAATGTGTTCCTGTTTGTTGTAGGAAGGGCAATTCTCAGAAATGTAACTCCTTCCTGATGTGCCTCCATTGCAATCACAGTTACCAAGGATGAAATGGAAAGAAAAAAAATGACCTATGATTCAGGTTTGTTGCTGTCTGTGTCAGAACATGCTTTTCTTATTCATTTGAAATATGACGTGTAAGATATATATGAATCTTTTTTTTTTCAATTTCTTTTCTTGTTTTTCTTTTAAATATGCTACTCATAGAAATAAGGTGTTTCTTGTGAAGATAATATATTTCCTCTTCTCTCCCCAAATAATAAAAGGCAGCCTCAGGATAGGGGATAGAGAGCTGTCTTCGAAGTGAGGAAGATTTGAAATAAGCCCCATCTCTGATAAATACTGGCTGTGTGACCCTGGGCAGGTCCCTTAACTTCTCAGTGCACTTGACAACTGAGACTATAATCAAAAAGAAGGTACAGACCTGCACTGGTAGAGGGAGTTTCCTCATTTATCACTTCCTGATACTAATAAAATCACAGGTCTTATCTCCACCATTGAAGAATAACATATTCTTTTCAGTTTAGTGGAAGGCTAGGTGGAAGAGCAGCTCGTGGGGCTGGTCCATCAGTGCAAGTAGCTTGGATACACTTTGCAGATAGATGGGGAGCAGAATTTAATTGGAGGAGGATGAACTATATTAGATTTGGGAAATTATATTTTTGTTCAGTCATTTTTCAGTCATGTCTGACTCTTTATGACCCCATCTGGGGTTTTCTCGGTAAAGATACTGGACTGGTTTACTATTTCTGTCTCCAGCTCATTTTACAGATGAGGAAACTGAAGCAAACAGGGGTAAATGACTTTCCTAGGGCCACATAACTGGTAAGTGTCTGAGGCTAGATTTGAACTCAGGTCTTCCTGACTCCAGGCCCAGGACCACCTAGTTGCCCTGAAACTATACAGTGTTTTCAATTACCCTCAAAATGTTGTCTGAAACAAAAACATCTTTTTTAAAAAAAAATGTATTTATTTATCTTTAGCTGACAACATTCAGTTCCACAAGCTTTTGAGTTTCAAATTTTCTCCCCTTTCCCTCTCCTCCCCCCTCCCCAAGACAGTGTGCAATCTGATATAGGTGCTACATATACATTCACATTAAACATATTTTGGTCATGTTGCAAAGAATTATAACCAATGCAATGGACCACAAGAAAAAAGAAGCAAAACAAAACAAAACAAAAGAGAGAGAGAGCCAACCGTATGCTTGGATCTGCATTCAGACTCTGTAATTCTTTCTCCGGATTTGAATAGCATTTTCTACCATGAGCCTTTTGGAGTTGTCTTAGAACCTTGCATTGCTGTGAAGAGTCAAGTCTATCAAAGTTAGTCATCGGACAATGTGGCTGTAACTGTGTACAGTGTTCTCCTGGTTCTGCTCCTCTTACTCAGCATCAGTTCATATAAGTCCTTCCAGATTTTTCTGAAGTTTGCCTGCTCATCATTTCTTATAGCACAATAGTATTCCATTACATTCATATAACACAACTTGTTCTACCATTCCCCGATTGATAGGCGTCCTCAATTTCCAGTTCTTTGCCACCACCAAAAGAACTGCTGTAAATATTTTTGTACACGTGGGTCCTTTTCCCATTTGTATGATCTCTTTGGGATACAGCCCTAGAAGTGGTATTGCAGGGTCAAAGGGTATGCACATTTTTATAGCCCTTTGGGAATAGTTCCAAATTGCTCTATGAAATGGTTGGATCAGTTCACAACTCCACCAACAATGCATTAGTGTTCTAATTTTCTGACATCTTCACCAGTATTTATAATTTTTCTGTTTTTCATGTTAGCCAATCTGACTGATATGATGTGGTACCTTAGAGTTATTTTGATTTGCATTTCTCTAATCAATAGTGATTTAGAGTATTTTTTTCCATATGACTACAGATAGCTTAAATTTCTTCCTCTAAAAGCTTCCTGTTCACATTTATTGACCATTTATCAATTGGGGAATGACTTGTATTCCTATAAATTTGCCTCAATTCTCTACGTATTTTAGAAATGAGGCCTTTATCAGAGACTTCGGATATAAAACTTCTTTCCCAATTTTCTGCTTCTCTCCTAATCTTTGTTGCATTGGCTTTGTTTGTACAAAAACTTTTCAATTTAATGTAATCAAAAATATTCATTTTGCATTCTATAATGTTCTCTATTTCTTGTTTGGTCATAAATTCTTTCATTCTCCATAAATCTGACAGGTAAACTATTCCTTGCTCTTCTGGTTTTCTTATAGTACCAGCCTTTATATCTAAATCGTGTACCCATTTGGCCTTTATTTTGGTATTTGGTGTAAGATATTGGTCTATACCCAGTTTCTGCCACATTATTTTCTAGTTTTCCCAACAGTTGGTGTCATATAGTGAGTTCTTATCCCAGAATCTGGAGTCTTTGGGTTTATCAAACTTGTGACTATAGTCACTGACTACTGTGTCTTGTGTACCTAACCTATTCCCTGATTCACCACTACATTTCTTAGCCAGTACCAAGTAGTTTTGATGATTGCTACTTTATAGTATAATTTAAGATCTGGTATGGCAAGGTCACCTTCTCTAGCATTTCTTTTCATTAATTCCCTTGATATTCTGGACCTTTTCTTCTTCCAGATGAATTTTGCTATTATTTTTCTAGGTTTATAAAATAATTTTTTGGTAATTTGATTGGTATGGCACTAAGTAAATTAATGTAAGTAAAATTGTCATTTTTATTATATTAGCTTGGCCTAACCATGAGCAACTGATGTTTTTCCAATTATTTAGATCTGACTTTCTTTCTCTGAAAAGCATTTTGTAACTGTGTTCATATAGTTCCTGGGTTTGTTTTGTTAGGTAGATTCCCAAATGTTTTATAATGTCTACAGTAACTTTAAATGGAATTTTTCTTTCTATCTCTTGCTCTTGGGCTTCGTTAGTAATATATAGAAATGCAGGTTGTTAGTAATATATAGAAATGTAGGATTTATGTGGATTTATTTTATATCCTGCAACTTTGCTAAAGTTATTTATTATTTCAAGTAGTTTTTCACTTGATTCTCTAGGATTCTCTAAGTATATCGTTATATCATCTGCAAATAGTGATAACTTTGTTTCTTCTTTGCCTATTATAATTCTTCAATTCCTTTTCTTCTCTTCTTGCTAAAGCTAAAATTTCTAATACAATATTGAATAACAGTGGTGATAATGGACAACCTTGTCTCACCCCTGATCTTATTGGAAATGCTTCTAGCTTATCTGCATTACATATAATACTTGCTGATAGTTTTAGGGAGATGCTGCTGATGGTTTTGGGTATATACTTTTTTTTCTTCTACACTAATAGCAATGCTACATGGCTACAAATAATGAGAAATAATAATCTCTCAAAAAATCAAAATTGAGAATGACTGAAAAGGCAACAGAAACTAACACAATAGGTGAATCACCTATAGCCCTTCACCAATAATGACTCGTACACAAGAAGAGGCATAAAAGTAATAATGCAAGAATTTTATAATCAGAAAAGAAGGTGGGCCGGTCATATGTCAAGAATAACAGGTAACAGATGAACAATCTCAGAGCTATTCTCACACCCATGGATTATTTAAAGAGATAGGGAAGGGTCCCAACATGTTGGATTTGTTGCCACTCTTCTTTTTTGTTGTTGTTGTTTTTGTTTTTTTTTTTTTTTTGTTGCCACTCTTCTGATCTTACCACGGTAGATAAATGGATGAGAATCAACCCCAGTGAGGTATGACTGAGATGTTTTCCCTGCTATTTGAGAGATAACCTGTTATGGCATCTCAGCCCATTGAAGTAATATTAATGGAAAGATCACTGCATTCCCTGAGACAAAGTACTTCATTTTCACCCTAGCCACTTTCCATCTTCCCACTGAGCCTGCACCTCGTACACTTCTCCAGATCTTTCTCTGAGACCTGTAATCACATCACTACTACCATTACCCCTATAAAAGATATGATAGATGCATCTATTTCAGTACTAACCATCTTTGTATCTTTTCGAATCTTAACTCCCCCCCCCCCAATGTATATTATCTCCCCTTTAGAGGGCAGAGACTATCAGTTTTTATACTATATGCCCAGAGCTTAGCACAGAGCTTGGAACATAGCATCTATTATTATGTCTGTCAATACAATCCTTATGTGTTGGGCCTCTTGGTCAGTGTGTATCAGAGATGGGAAAGTTTTCTTGACTCTGAGATGACTTTCCATTCATAAGGCTGTTCATATGAGATACTACTATTTAAAAACAACAAGCGTCTTCTTCTACCAATTGGATTTTTGTTTGCTACTCGGTCATTTACAAGTTCTTTGTACATTAATATCATTTTCAGTTTGGCTTTGTATTTGATTTTGGTGTTATGAGGGAGAAAAGAAAGAGCTGCCAAAGGAGTTTGCAATTAATTTTCATCATCCTGTTTAATTTTTTTTTTCTTTAAGGAAATAAGAAGGTCTGCTTTTCAGTGGATGGGACATATCCTGTAAAATTAGCTCTGTTTTCTTTCTTGTGATGCTGTGAACAAACAAACAAAAATCAAAGCCAAGAAACCACAACTCCCAAATTTCAGGAATGCCTCTACAATTTGAATGGGCTTTCCCAAAGCCCTTGGATGTTCCTTCCTTTAGTCTCCATATACAGTGCATGGCATACTGCTGGTGTTAGAACAGATGAATTCCTTCCCCTCTTTTTCTTGGCCCACTGTCTCAGGATGAGATCATCTAGTAAACAGAATTCACTGATACTGTTCTGGGTGGAACTGCTCTGCAATGCTAATCCAGGCTCCAAGATTTGAAGAGCACAGTGGCATTTTCAGTACAGGTCACTTTTGTCCCCTAAGTCTCAGACTTCTTTTAGAAATGCTGTTTGCAATGCATGGGGCTGCTGGAGGGGAGGGAAGAAATGCCAGCAAGTCCTTCCCCTGTTCCCTCAGGAAAATGAGTCATGAAGCTTCAGATGAGGAGGCATTCCACAGGCAAGAGCTCTGTCTTCTTTTGAACATCTTATGAAGTGCATTTCATCCACATTTATCCCTCTTAGAGAACTACCTGCCCAACTTCTTGAAGCTCTCCTCTTTGGGTCTTTTTGTAACTCTGTTGATTTATTTCTTGTTCTTGATGCACCCTTTGAGCTCTCACAGACTATATGGTATGCTCCCTAGTATTTGGGCTTTATATTAAGAACAAAATTTATGAAACACTGACTAAAGTTTGCATAGGGCTTCACATTATTAAATGATTTGAATATCATGACAGTCTTATGAGATAGGTTTTATAGGTATTATTGTCTACATTTTATGAATGAGGCAACTGGGGCTCAGATAGGCTAAACTTTTCCAAGGTTACATGGGCAATATGTTAGAGGCAGACTTTGAAACATGGTAGCATAGAGCATTGGAGCCTGGAGTCAGGAAGATTCCTCTTCCTGCGTTCAAATCCAGCCTCAGACACTTACTAGCTGTGTGACCCTGGGCGTCACTTAACCCTATTTGCCTCAGTTTCCTCATCTGTAAAATGAGATGGAGATGGAAATGTCAAATCACTTCAGTATCTTTGCCAAGAAAATTCCAAATGAGGTCACAAACAACTTGACAACAACAAAAACCTCTGACTCAAGAACCAATGCTGTTTCCATTGTACTGTGACTCCAAGTACAGCAAAATGTCTATTGTACTATACAGTAGTAAAGAACAAACAGGGGTTTGGTCCCCATCTCCAGGAAAGACAAATCCCAAGCATAACTGTTATCCCTGAGCAATTGCCAGAAAGCAATCTTTGAATAGAATTATGATAGTGGGAGTAGGATTGGATCAAGGGCAGTCAAGTCAGGAAATCCTTATTGGAGGCTATGATAGGGTAAGAAGGAGGAAGGATATTTTTTTCATGCAGAGGGAACAGATTGTTCAAGAGCTCAGGAAAGGCAGTGGGAGGCTCCCAGATTCTAGGCACACTCTAAGTCTTAGTTTCTTCATAATTATAGCATTAATCTCACAGGGCTGTTTTGAGGATCAAATAGGAGTAATATATGTAAATGACTTTACATGCTTTAAAGTATTATATAGACATACTTTTGTTATAATTTAATTGTATTTATTATATCTTAAAGACAACGGTGATCCTTTGATGGTTTTTGAGCATGGGACTGACATGATGAGATCTGTGATTTAGGAAGGTTAATTTGGCAGCTTTTTGGCAGTTGGATTGAAGAGGAGACACATTGTTAGTCAATAAAAATTTTATTAAGCATCTGCTAGGTGCTAGGCACTGTGCTATATACTGAGAATGCAAAGAAAGGCAAAGAAGCCCCTGCTCTCAAGGAGCTCAGAGTCTAATAGGAGAGACAAGACATAAAAAGGAGCTGAAAAGTGATAGGTGGGCTGGAGGACACATGGTACTCGTGATAAAGTTCAGAAGAGAGAAGACAGGTGAGAAATGATAAAATGGCTGCCCTGGGGACCTCCTTAAATGGAGGATATGGGAGTAACTCTTTATTGTCCACTTTCCACTGTCCCTGTCCACCCTCTACCCTCTCCAGTCGGAGGGCAGGAGAGGGAGTCTCAGGTGTGAGAGAGTACTGAAAAGGTATGAATTTTCTGGGTTGATATGATTTTATAGAATAAGTTTCAGGTGAAATTTCAAAGGGTTTGGTCAAGTGGGCAATGACAGAAAAGTAGAAGACCAATTAGAAGGCTATTAAAGTAGTAAAGGTGAAGAGAGCCTGAATTATTTTGGTGACTGTGTGGGTAGAGAGAAGAGGCCAGGTATAGAGGAAGAAACAAAAAGATTTGCCAATGGATTGTCTATGGAGATGTAAAGGAATGGAAGAGTCAATGACAACTGAGATATAATTGAACTCATTGGAGGAGATGAATCCCTGTGTAGAGAGGAAAAGACAAAAACAAAGGTCTTGCATTGCCCACCCTTTTGTGTTATCACATCTCATTTTTTTCTCTTTTGGATCTGTGTTTATTTTTTAATCTCAGGGGTATGGCTGATTCATGTAAGTCCCCACACACTAATAACAAGTTTCCCAAGTGAGTTCAGTGCCTCTGATGGAATGCAGATTTTCCATTTTGCATATTATTCTGACTTGTATATGATAGAGAAAAATGTTCTCAACAAACCTATTAAGTATAAATTGCCCAAATCATGTTATTATTTCAATGGGAAAACTTCCTGGGCTCAAGGGCTATTCTAGGATAAGAAGGAAAAGAGAAAGCATCTGTGTTACTCCATTCAGCTCAGCCACAAATGGACTCTCATCACTGGGCCTTATTGGGGAGAGGAAGCACGTCACAGGAATTGACTCACATAAATCATGGGCCTACTGCAGATCTCTTGGGGGACACTATAATCACCCATGGCAATAACAAAGATTTTCCCTTTGTGACTAGAAAATGAACTTTCTACCTCCAAAGATTATAATCACAGAGGGAATGTGAGACCTGGAAAAGAATTTTCCATTCATTTAGTATTTCTTACTGCCTTTCATTATGTACGAAGAAACAGGGGCTAGGAAAGTTATATGACCTTACTAAGAACATACAGCTTGTCAATGATATTCATGCAGGTTAAGCATCTACTATGTGGGGGAAAAAGTACTGTGTTTGATGCTGGATCTATATGGATGACACCCACTCTTAGCACAGTGCTTGGCACATAGGGAGCACTCATTCATTGATCTCCAGGAATTTACATTTCATTGGAGTAGGTCACAATATTTACATAGATAAGTAAGTATAAGATATGAGGAGAGAGAGGACACTAACAATTATACGGATGAGGGAAAGCTTTCTGGAGGTGTCATATGAACTCACATTTGAAGGCAGTTTGTGGTTCTGATATGCAAAAATGAGGATATACTGTATGCCGGGCAGGAGGTTCAACCAGTACAAAGGCATGGAGGTAGGAGAGAGAGTCCTGAGTGAGACGAATAGTAGTTTGCCTCAAACATAGACAGAAGGAGTCATGTCATCATTTCCCTGATGCCATGGTCCTCTTCGAGAATGAAGGATGAACACAGAGGGAAGGAAGAGAAGGGATGTGAAAGAAGCATGAAAAATTAGGCTCAACTGGCAAGAAAGGATGACAGAGCTGGGACAGAGCAGGGCATGATTGCAGTCAACATCCAGGAACAATATTTACAATTCACCGTTATATCCTGGGGCCTCAGTGACATGGAGAGGTTTAGAGTAGAAAATCTCCAAGGTCATTTATAGGTCTATCTCTGGGATCTTGTGATTGTCTTATCTTATGATCTATGTGACCTTAGGCAAGTCACCTAATCCTTCCGGGCCTCAGTTTCCTCATTCTTAAAATGATAGGTGTGGACACAGATCCATTTCTAGATCGGTTATCCTACCAGAACAACCAGAATAGTTCATTTGTAAAACATTTTACCGTTTACAAAGTATTTTCCTTATAACAATTGTGTAGGCCAATAGAGCAAATAGCATCCTTCCCATTCTACAGGTAAGAAAATGGTCATTTTGAGCGAAAAGTCATTTGACTAGCTATTAAGTGGCAAAGCCAGAGTTGAACCCATGTCTTCTGATTCAAGTTCAGTGCTCTGTTATCTAACACCACTGGGACATACATCTCTTTCAAATGAAATGAGAATTTAGAACAATGCTCTAGAGGAATGAGCCCACTGCTCACAGGTCTAATGGAGGGTTAGTGATATTTCCCCTAGACCAAAATCAAGCTGACCAAAATTCTATTAAGATATCAATTGGATACATATAATATGAAAAGCTAAAAAGAATGGGCAAGGTGACCTAATGCATCTTTCCTACCTCGAACTTCTGTCATCCCATCATTTCTGTGTAGGCGTTCAGTTTGCTGAAAAAGCCAGATTTCAGAACAGCTTTCTTTCGGCATTTTTTTTAAAGAAAGAAGTAGGGGGTTGGGGGGGGGGGAACCTTGCCACACAGTTGAAGTGGCAGTTACAAAAATAGATTTAAAAATAAATTGAAAAATGCATAACAAAAGTTTCAGTGCAAAGATGTATTGAGAAGTGAATTATAATATGAAGTTAGCAAAATGAAACTATTAATACAAGTTCTTTATTAGAGAACCTGGTCTAAGTAATGTATAAATGTGGAAATGGCCATAACAGGCAAAATAAGGATACACCTTTTATACCCAAGAAGGACTGCACTGTGGTTAAATGAGGCTTTTAAGAAACTGGTGTGAGCTTGTGGTTACAGCTTGAGTCAGAGAGCTGGAATGAACCCAGGGGGCTAATTTAAAGAGCATGGATAACATCAGGCACTGAGCTAGTTTGGGAATATGAAGACGGAAATTAAATAGTCCCCACCCTCAAGAGATTTACATTCTACAGGAAGCAAACAGCATGGAAACAGAGAAGTCAATACTAGATATGTACCCAATAAATACAAAGTTTTTGATTTGTTTTGGTTTTTGGCTTTTGTATGTAAGGAGAACCCTAATAACTGGAGAGAGGCATGAAGAAAGGCTCTATGTAGGAAGTCCATATGAACTGATGAGGAAGGACATACCAGGTATTGAAGGCAGCCTCTATAGAAGTAGAAAGATAGGAGATGGAATATAGGGGTATATGACTCACAGTGATGGTATCTCAGAATTCTCTTTAACATAATGATCTAGACTAGTAGCCAATTAGCATGATTTTACAAAGTAAGTGTTAGCTATTGCCTTTGAGGGCAAAACCAGGAGCAATGGATGTAAGTTGCCTGAAGCAGTTTTAGGTTTTATGTCAGGAAAACCTTTCTAATAATTAGAAATATCTCAAAGCAGAATGGATTGCTTTGGGAATGGGTAGGGTCTTTCTTACTGGGGAGCTTCATCTTATGAACCATTGTAGGGGGAATTTTTGTTTGAACCTGGATTATATTGGATGGTCTCTAAGGTCCCTTGCAAGTCTGAGATCCTATGATCCTGCAAAAGTACTTCGGGGGATAAATGCTGAAGCCAAGAAAGTAATGGCTTCCCAATATACTGCTGCATCACAAACTATGCTTCACCTTTATTTCCTCTTCAGCTATTCACCCAAGCCATTTTCCCATCTGCTTCCTCCATCTTTCTGTGCCCCTCTACCCATACACACTTTCTACTACTTTCTCTGAACATTGTAATCAAGTCAACAATATTATTACTTCTGGAAAGAATGTCAAGTCAACAAGCTTTTATTAAAAAGCACTTACTAAATACCAGGCATGATGCTAAGCACCTAGAATGCATTTACAAGGTAGTCCTCTCCCTCAAGGAGCATGCATTCTAATGAGGGAATGCAATACATAAAAGAAAACTGAAAGGGAGCATGGACAGGGAAGAAGATATCCACATAGGGGCATGTTGGAGAAGCATGGAGAGTCGTGATTAGAGGTGGGACAAGTAGGAAGGAGAGAGCATGACTGGCCTTGACACTTTGTCAAAATGGATGTTCCATGAGGAACTCATCAGTTGGAGGAGGGCTGTAGGGGCAGAGGGATCTTCCAGGGTAAGAATGCTCCTTGGGCATGGTTGACTTGTCAATTAACTGCCCTATACATCAATTCACAATCCCTATGGCTCCCAACCACAAACTTTCTTCTCTGCCTCCCAGCCCAATATGTATTATCTTCCTCTATTAGTATGTAAGGTCCCTGAGGTTAGGGGCTGTCTCTCTTCTGATATTTGCATGCCCAGTATTTAGGATGGTGTTCAGAATGGAGAAAGTGCTTTAGAACGTGATTGTGTTGATTGATTCACGTAGTCACCTACACATCTTCCCCATTTATCTCTTTCTTCCCTCTGTCTTAGCCTCTAGCCTCATAAATGCAGTTGCCAACACCCTGAATTTTTAAAGAATAAAGAGGAATACAGACTTCTCACTGATATCTGTAAAGGTGGCAGTAATGCAGTATTTAATCAATCTCCTCATTACATATTGTCGCAGTCTTCTATTCAAGGGATTCATAAAGTCAGGTGGAGGATGGTGCTAAAAAAGACACACTCGTGAGGTTAAGTCCTTTAATCAATCAAAAAGTATTTATTAACTAACTAAGCCTGTGCTAGGCTTTTACTTCACACCACTCACCTTCATGTCTAGTTTGCTTCAGCTAAACTAGACCACTGCCTGAACGTGGAACTTCATACCTTTGTCCACGCAGTATTCTTTCCCTGCAATGCCTCTAATCTGTTTAAATGAGTAGCTTAATTGAAGTCATGTCTGTGAGAGAAACTTGTACTGTGGACCGTTACAGCCTGGAGCTAGAAGGTAACTTAGACGTCATTATCCAGAAGGACCAACCATTTTAGAATAAGGGCCCACCCTCTCCACCCCAGCACCAAAGAAAGGGGCAGCCAAGCCGGCTTTGATAGTGAAGCAGTGTCCTGTTGTGGATCAAATTACCTCTGCTACTTGACATCTCTCAAGCCCAGGTATAGATAGTTCAGAACCCTGCCTCTAAGAACCCTGGAAGTAGCAATACTCTTGCCCTGCCCCCCACGACCATCTCCATTTCCTAGGTCACGGGCCCTGCTTCCAGCCCAGCCCCCATAGCCATCCTCCAGGGGAGCGACCCTTGTGGAAATTTAAAATGACAGCTGCCTCTTCAGGACCTGGAGCCCTTACCTCCACATCAGCCCCAGCTTCTGAAGATCCAGGAGAAAAATCTTACTTTTAAAGTCCTGGGTTCTTTTAAATGGTACATTGCCAGAAACCCAGATGCTTATATTAATGGAAATGAATTAAAGAAGAATTACCATCTACTTTGACGTTGTTTCCTATGCACCGATGTGCCTTTCCATGTGATTTTAAGCTAAAACTTCCCATGTATGTTGTCCCTCCCTATTAGAAAATGAGCTTCTTGAGAGCAAGGACTATCTTGCTTTTCTTGTTGTATCTCCAAAGCTTTGCACACAGTAACCACTTAGTAAACGCTTTTTAAAAATTTTACTTTTTTCAATCCATTCATTTATGCAGTTATTAATTCATATATTCATTCATTGGCAGTTTGGTAGCATGGTGGATATAGACCTAGGCTGGGTCCTAGCCCAATAGTGTCAGCAAGATATATCTTCTAATCCTACCCCAGATACTTATAAGCTTTGTGACCCTGGGCAAGTGACTTAACCTCTCTCAGCCTCAGTTTCCTCTTCTGTAAAACAGAGATATTAATAGTACCCACTTTGCAGGGTTGTGGGAATCAAATGAGATGATACACATTATAATACTCATATAAAGCACTTTATAAATCTTAAAGCAGGGGCAGCTAGGTGGTGCAATGAGTAGAACACCAGCCCTGGAGTCAGGAGGACCTGAGTTCAAATCCAGCTTCAGACACTTGACACATTTACTAGCTGTGTGACCTTGGGCAAATCACTTAACCTTAATTGCCCTGCCTTTCTCCCTCAAAAAAAAATCTTAAAGGACTATGTCAATGACAGCCAGTATTAAGTAGATAGGTAATAAGAATTTATGAAGTACCTACTAAGTACCATGACCTCTGCTAAGCACTGAGGATAAAAATAGAAACAGTATAAAAGATAATCTATGCCTTCAAGGAGCCTACATTCTAGTACGGGAAGATAATACATCAAGGCAGGGTATGTGGATAAAAAGTCCCCACATGGGTGCCATGACAGCAATGTTCTTAGAGTCAGAAGCACTGTCAAGAGGGGAAAGAAGCATGACAGTTCTGGTCACATCCTCAAAAAAAGAGACTTCCAGATTAACTCACTGGTGGGAGAAGAAGACCATCCTGGCTAAGGGATTTTGCAGGGCCAGAAGCCCCTGTACAGTAACGGAAATTTATTCATTTATCTAGTGATCTTCAGCTCATGAATTTTCTCATGTGATGAGAGAGTAATGAAAAGTGATGAAAGGACTAGCCTTATACTATCCAATGTGTCTATTGGGAACTGATATCCCTGCAGAATTGTACTAAACTCTGATTGAACTGTGTTTGGAAGTGAAGTTAGCATTGGATGGATTGATTGGTTCCCAAGGCTAGGTTTCCTGTGATTGAGAGATTTCTGATTGAATCAGCTTCCTAGATGCTATAGGAACATCCAACTAGTTGCACATTAATCATTTGTTTGTTAACATAGTTCATGGCATTTTTGCAGAATATCCTTGTTAGGGCAATCCAAGGGAAATATCTGAGTGAATGCCCAGTGCTAGCCCCAAATAATCAAGGACAAAAATAAGGTGACATTTCACTTTTTCACCTTCTTTCCATCTTCTATCTTCTAATTCAGAGGTTTCCAGCCTGGGAAATGAGTACCCTTGGGTATATGAGAAGCTTCTCAAGGGCTCATTGGGTATAACTGATATTTTACTTTCTTTTAAAAATATTAATTAATATTTTATTTTTCCCAATTACATGTAAAACCAATTTTAATATTCTTCTTTCCCCCAAAATTTTGGGGGATTCTCTCGGCCCCTTCCCTCTCTCTCCCTCACATTGCAAAGGCAAGTAATTTGACATAGGTTTTACATGTATAGTCATGCAAAACACATTTCCATGTAAGTCATTCCTAGAAAGAAAACAGACAAAATCTCAAGAAAAATAAAGTTAAAAAAAGTGTCTTTGATCTGCATTCAATCTCTACCAATTCTTTCTCTGGAGGTGGATAACACTTTCATCATAAGTCCTACAGGATTGTCTTGGATCATTGAATTGTTGAGAATAGCTAAGTTATTTATAGTAGATCATCATACAATACTGCTGTCACTATGTACAATGTCTTCCTGGTTCTACTCATTTCCCTTTGCATCAGCTCATGTAAGTCTTTCCATGTTTTTCTGAGAGCACTCTGCTTGTCATTTATTAAAACACAATAATATTCCATCACAATCATATATAACAACTTGTTCAGCCATCCCCTGTTGATGGACATCCCTTCAATGTCCAGTTCTTTGCAACTACTTAAAGAGCTGCTATAAACATGTTTCTGCACATAGGTCTTTTTCCTTTTTGTTTTTTATCTCTTTGGTATACAGACCTGGTAGTGGTATTGCTTGGTCAAAGACTATGCATGGTTTTACAGCCCTTTGGGCATAGTTCCAAATTGTTCTACAGAATGGTTAAATCGGGATACAACTTCACCAACAGTGCATCAGTGTTTTAATTTTCCCACATCCCCTCTAACATTTGTCATTATTCTTTTCTGTTATATTAGCTAATCTGACAGTTGTGAGGTAGTGGCTTAGAATTGTTTAACTTTCATTTCTCTCATCGATAATGATTTAGCGCATTTTTTCATATGGCTATAGATAGCTTTGATTACTTTGTCTGAAAATTGTCTGTTCATAGCCTTTGATCATTTATCAATTGAAGAATGGCTCTTATTTCTACAAAATTGACTCAGTTTTCTACATATTTGTGAAATGAAGTCTTTATCAGAGAAACTCACTGCAATTTTTTTTCACAGTAATGATTACCATGTATCTTTCTCTGCCTTATTTTCCCCCTATTTATCCTAATTTCTCTTTCCTTTTAGCCTGTCCATTCTCAAAGGTGCTTTGCTTCTGATTTTTACTTCCCCCAACTACCCTCCCTTCTATCAGTTCCCCCACCCTTATCCTCTTCCCTTTCTATTTTCCTCTATGGTAAGATATATCTCTATATCCAACTGAGTGTGTATATTACTCCCTCTTTGAGCCAATTCTTATGAGAGTAAGGTTCATGTGTGCCTCTCGCCACTTCCCCCATCTCCTCCTCCATTGTAAAATCTCTTTCAGACTTCTTTTATGTTGGACAATTTATCCCATTCTACCTCTACCTTTCCCCTTCTCCCAGTATATTCTTCTTTCTCATCCCTTAATTTAATTTTTCAAAATAATCGTTATCACATTCAATTCATACCTCTGCTTTCTGTCTATATATATTCCTTCTAACTGCCCTAAAAATGAGAAAGTTTTTAGGAATTATAAATATAATTTACCATGTAGAAATATAAACAGTTTAACCTTATTGAGTCCCTTATGATTTATCTTTCTTGTTTATCTTTTTATGCTTCTTTTGCATCTTGTAGTTGAAAGTCAGATTTTCTATTTAGCTAGAGTCTTTTCATCAAGATTGCTTGAAAGTCCTCTGTTTCATTGAATATCCATTTCTCCCCTGACAGATTATACTCAGTTTTGCTGGGTAAGTGATTCTTGGTTTTAATCCTAGCTCTTTTGCCCTCTGGAATATCATATTCCAAGAACCTTGATCTTTTAATGTAGAAGCTGCTAAATCTTATGTTGTCCTAACTGTGGCTCCATGTATTAGCAATTTTGATTTGAAGATCTTTCCCATCCATTAATAGGCCATGTGACCTGCTTATGTCACAAGAAGCCTCAATTACATGGTGGGAAGAGCTTCCTGACAGGAAAAAGAAGTGGTGTCACAGAAAATGCTGAGAGAAACAGAGAGAGAAAGACGTTATGGCTGCTGGTGGCTGCTAATGTCCACCCTCATGATTGTTAGAACTGAGTGGGTTGACTTAGCTGTACTGCGAGTTTGTTTTGGGGAAGATGCCAGCAGGGGCTCAGAGAGGTTTTGGGATGTTGAGGCTCCATGTTGTGATATTCTGTATTGAATGTTTTGGGTTCTTTGCTGTTATGATGAAGTAGCCTGACTGGCTGCGGAAGCTGAGCATTGGTTGTGGGATATGGTTGACTGGTGTCTGAATAAATGGTTTACATCTTCCACCTTCTATGTGGAGAGTCTCGTATACTTTGTGATACAGAACTACATAGGCATTTTGACTATTATCATCTACATTGTTATTATTATCTTACTGTTTCACTACATGATACTCGAATTGTTTCTTTTTGGCTACTTTCGGTATTTTCTCCTTGATCTGAGAGGTCTGGAATTTGGCTATAACATTCCTGGGAGTTTTCATTTTGGGATCTCTTTCAGGAGGTGATCAGTGGATTCTTTCAATTTCCACTTTACTATCTGGTTCTCAAATATCAGGGCAGTTTTCTTTGACAATTTCTTGAAAGATGATACCTAGGATCTGTTTTTGATTATGACTTTCAGGTAGTCCAATAATTCTTAAATTATCTCCTTGGGATCTATTTTCCAGGTCAGTTGTTTTTCCAATGAGATATTTCACATTTTCTTCAATTTTTGCCCTTTTGATTTTATTTGATTGTTTCTTAATATCTCGTAAAGTCATTAGCTTCAGTTCTAACTTTTAAAGAATTATTTTTTATATTTTTATGTGTATATTTTTAATTTATTTAATATATTTAGTTTTCAGCATTGATTTTTCAAGAGTTTGAATTATGAATTTTCTCCCCATTTCTACCCTCCCACCCTCTCCAAGATGGTGTATATTCTGATTGTCCCGTTCCCCAGTCAGCCCTCCCTTCTGTCACATCGCTTCCCTACCATTCCCCTTTCCCCTCTTCTCTTGTAGGGCAAGATAAATGTCCATGCCCCATTGCCTGTGTATCTTATTTCCTAGTTGCATGCAAAAACTTTTTTTGTTTGTTTTTGAACGTCTGTTTTTAAAACTTTCTCTCCCCTCTTCCCTCCCCGCCCACCCTCGCTAAGAAAGCAAGCAATTCAATATTGGCCACATGTATATCATTATGTAAAACCCTTCCACAATACTCATGTTGTGAAAGACTAACTATGTTTTGCTCCTTCCTAATCTATGCTCCTTTATTGAATTTTCTCCCTTGACCCTGTTCCTTTTCGAAAGTGTTTGTTTTTGATTACCTCCTCCCCCTGTCTGCCCTCTCTTCTACCATCCCCCCTTTTTTGTCTTCTTCCTCCTTCTCTCCTGTGGGGTAAGATATGCAATTCAGTGTGTATGGTATTCCCTTCTCAGGTCAAATCCAATGAGAGCAAGATTTACTCATTCCTCTTCACCTGCCCGCTCTTCCTTTCCTACAGAACTGCTTTTTCTTGCCACTTTTATGCAACATAATTTACCATATTCTATCTTTCCCTTTCTCCCTCTCTCAATATATTCCTCTCTTATACACACACACACACACACACACACATATACATATATACATATATACATATATATATACACACCTACATATATACATACACACATAAATATACATATATATACACATTCCTTTCAGCTATTCTGATACTGTCTCATGAATCATACACATCATCTTTCCATGTAGGAATGTAAACAAAACAGTTCAACTTCAGTAAGTCCTTTAGGATTTCTCTTTCTTGTTTACCTTTTCATGCTTCTCTTGATTCTTGTGTTTGAAAGTCAGGTTTTCTATTCAGCTCTGGTCTTTTCACTGAGAAAGCTTGAAAGTCCTCTAGTTTATTGAAAATCCATATTTTGCCTTGGAGCATGATACTCAGTTTTGCTGGGTAGGTGATTCTTGGTTTTTATCCTAGCTCCATTGCCCTCCAGAATATCCTATTCCAAGCCTTTTGGTCCCTTAATGTGGAAACTGCTAGATTCTGTGTTATCCTGATTGTTTTTCCACAATACTCAAATTGTTTCTTTCTGGCTGCTTGCAGTATTTTCTCCTTGACCTGAGAG
>CM053627.1:169602386-169638812 GCA_028646595.1 Phalanger gymnotis
GAAGAAGAAGAAGAAGAAGAAGAAGAAGAAGAAGAAGAAGAAGAAGAAGAAGAAGAAGTTGCTTCTCTTTTTTAAAGTCTGCTGAGTGGACAGTGGCTAACCATTTTTTACCTCATTCTCCCTCACTCTTCCTTGCCACCATCATAGAGATCAAGGGAAAAATAAGAGAATTGCTTGTTCAACTAAATGTACAAATCTGCGGGGAATAATGACAGTTACTGCATCACTCCAAAACAAAAGTCTTTCATTATTGAGCCAGAACATGTGTATCACCAGATATGACTAGGGGATATTTGCTCAGCTACATGCATACTGCATAGGCTGGTCCCTATAGATCCATTCTTGCATATGCTCCATGTGATATGTTCCTTATACATACACATTCATATATCCATATGTATACACATTTCATATATACTATATATGTGCACATTGGAAACACATATACACGTATATTGACTTATCTAGCTTCATGGTTTCATCAATGTAAAGATCTCCTGATGGGTTAATTCCTTCTACCAATGCAGATCAACAATATTCTGTAACTTAGGGCCAGAAAGAGTTGCCTAGGCACACTGAGAAGCTAAGTGACTTGCCCAGGGCCACACAACCTCTACATCAGAGGCTGAGTTTGAATACATGCTGTCTGATGATGACCTTCTATCTATCACTCCATGCTACCTCTTGACCCAATTAGAGCAAATCAAAAAATGGTTATGATGAAGTTTCCTAGGATGGCTTAACAGAAGCAAATCCCTTCTATCATTGCAAGCATCAAGGAGAAATGTAAAACAACGACAACAAAACAGAAAAATAAAACAGAAGGTACACCATTGTTAACAAAAATTCTCTCTTCATTTGTTGTAAGTCGATGAGAGAAGAGACAGATTTTGCTATGTGAACAATTAACAGAAAGTAGAATGCATAGTACTAAGATAGAGTCTAAAACTAGTCATTTAAAGTACAAAATGATACATGGAATGGAAATAAGTGCAAAGGATTAGTACTTTAGAAATGCTCTCCTGTACAGGAGGCCTAAAGTGAAGATTTAGGATAAATGCTATTAGAATGTAAAATGCAATTGGGAACAATGCTTAGGGTTTTCTCTTAGGGCCATTACTGAGCTGGCAGCTACAAGGTATAGTAGATAGAGTGCTGGGCCTAGTGCCGGGAAAAATCTGAGTTCGGATATGAACTTAGACGCTAACTACATGACCCTGGCTAAGTCACTTAACCTCTTTTTGCCTCTGTTTCCTCAATTCTAGAATGGGGATAATATCACTTACCTCTCAGGGTTGTTTTATGGCTCAAAGGAGATAACATTTGTACATTGTTTAAAATATTACCTTTCATGTAGTAGGCAGTTAATTAATGTTGTTTCCTTCCTTCCTGGTAAATATACCTCAGATTTTGGGATGTTCTCAAGGTGGTATACATAGGGTACATCCATCTCACAGAGGCAATAAGTAATGAGGTCCAAAGAGTCACCATTTGCTTGAATCCCACCAGAGACAGGAATGTAGACTCAAATTGAGACATGTAGGGACTTTTCCATGCTTATTAATTGTTGGAGGTTGCTCTAATAAGTATTTTCCTGCTTTGTTAAAGGATGTCTGAAGGATAAGGGCCCAAACTCAAGTTTCTGATTGGCTTTATAGAATCATTAATGTAAGATGGCTCTTTGCTAATCACATATACATATTAAAGGCAGGCATATGACTAGGAATGAAGCTAAGTAGGTAAAAAACAATGACCATGCCTCTTGGGCTTAGTTTTGTTCCTGTACTTTTTCTGTATTCTACTGAGTTACAAAGAATTACCCCTAAAAAATGAGGATCAAGAATCTGGGTGGGTAAGATGGGGGCTGGAAAGCAGGGACTCACTTAAGCTTTCCCCCAGGTCCCTCCAAACACCTATAAAAGTGGCTCTGAACAAATCCTAGATCTGCAAAAACTATGAAATAGTAGAGGGAAGCAGGGCTCCAGCCCAAGACAGTCCAGATAGTCACTGGGAAGGGTTTATTGCATGATGCTGGAAGCGGAGTGCAGCCCAGCGTGGGGAGCCAGGATCAACCAGACCGGGAGCCAGGAGCAACAGGCCATAGGGCCCTGAATCATTGATCTGTGGCAGTAACCAGACTTGTCAACCCACAAACGCCAAAGACAACAGAGCAGATTAGTGGAAAAACTGCTGAAATTGAGTGAGAGGAGTGCATGGTGGGCCCCAGCCCCTGGGGCAGCGGAGGTTGTACAGTGCTGGGGCTGCTTCCAGAGCCCCAGCTGCAGTTGCTTCTGGCCCCAGGCCCACCTGACCAGAGGAATTAAGCTGCGGATCAGAGTGGGAGTGCAGAGCCTGCTTGGATCTAGATTGCAGTCCTGTTTGGCGGTTCTTGGGGGAGGAGGAACTCTGTCTATCAGATAGACTCTGCTGTGGCAGAGCTTGCTATGTAAAAGTAGCTCTGAAAACAGCAGCACAGCCCTTAAGCTTGGGACAAAGCACTCTCTGCACTACAAGCAGTCATACCCCGACAAAAAGCTCAAAGGTCAAGTAGGTGGCTGGGAACATGAACAGGCATCAGAAAAGGATGCAGACTCAGACTCAGACTCAGACTCAGATTCAGACTCAGACTCTAGAATCTTTTTTTGGTGACAAAGAAAATCAAAACATACAGCCAGAAGAAGTCAACTAAGTCAAAGAGCCTACATCAAAAGCCTCCAAGAAAAACATGAACTGGTCTTAGGCCATGGAAGAGGCTCAAAAAGGATTTGGAAAAGCAAGTTAGAGAAGTAGAGGAAAAACTGGGAAGAGAAATGAGAGTAATGAGAGAAAGCAATAAAAGACAAATCAATGTTGGGTCTCCTTTAGGAGACCCAAAAAAATACTGAAGAAAATAACACCTTAAAAAATAGACTAACTCTGAAGCATCACAGATATAGCTTGGCTCTTTACACACTTGCCTTGGCCACGTGTGTTTCTTATGTGCGTGGTTCTCCATACATATTCACTACCTGTGTGCATTCTTCTCCGTGATGATGCATGTATTAACAAGGGAATGTGCACCAGATTTATGTGGCAAACGTTTCATTTCTAGTTTTCTTACTATGCTTTTTCATGGAATGCCTTTTCTTTGAACTAGTTATGCCCTCTGGGTGACTAATAAAAGTAAATATACCCATTGAGCGCATGACCTATGATTTTGAATTGATGTGTACCCTAAAGAGTAACTTCAATCTATGGCAACTTTGTCAGGGGAATCCATTACATGAGTTGAAATGTAAACCTAGTGCTACATTAAAATGAGTCAATATTTAAACAAAAAAGTGACAAATGGATTTCCATGATTCATCCTGATACTTCTGGTTTACCAGAATTCTTAATAAGAAATCAAAATGTCTTGGTAATAACTATCAAACATTACTTTTGCTCATGAGGCAGAAGGAAAAAAGTCTCAATAAAGACCTATGTGAATTACTTTAATGTTAATTCAATTTGAAGATCTTCCCCACCCCTTACTAGGTCTATGTGACCTGCCTTGAACCTGAGTTACATGGAAGCCTGTGTCACATGAGCCTGGGTCACAAGGATTGTGATGCCCTCTGGACCTGGAGGAGGGTATATATACTCTGAGGATAGCATTTTGCTTTGGGGGTTCACTCATTGGAAGTGTTTATGTGATTCGGCCAGATGAGACTTTGGGTAGCCATTAAGGAGACCCCTGGCTTTGAAAAACCCAGATGTTGTTGTATCTCCCTCTGCTAACTCTGTATGTATTCCTTTTGGTCAGACATTTGGAAGCCCTGTCTGTTGGTCTTTGCTGTTTATATTTGCTCTGCTTATAGAATTTCTGTTTGTATTTTCTCTGAATTTCAGGGTGCTTACTTTCCCCCTGAACTAAGTGAATGATTATGTATATATATATATATATATATATATATATATATATATATATACACATATATGTATATATGGTTATATATATAATATGTATATATGTACTATATATGTATATATAATATGTATTATATAGTATATATACCATATATACTATATATATATTATATATATACACACAAATATGTGTATATGTATACATATAAGTATATGTATATAAATATGTTTGATTAAAGTAAGATTGTTGACCCCTTTAAAGTTGCTTTCCTTCAGAAAAGCAGATCAAAGAACTTGTGCTAGCAGCCCTCCTGTGTGCTGGTATTATTGGTCTTATACCCCCACAGCAGCGGCAAGTTGCATTGTTGTTACAATTACACAAGCCAAAACATTTTGTAGGCCTGAAATAGCTCTTGTGATTCAGATGGTAACTTAACACTTGCACATCCTGATCCCAATCATAGGCAACTATTGTCCTAGACCAAGTCAATATCTAGTGATTTACCTCTCTGGCACTTAGTCACATTTGACCTATGTTGAAAGTCTAGGAAATTTAGAGCGTGCAAATGAATTTTTATGAGGGATTATGATTTCTGATGTTCCTCAGTTAAAATTCTCCTGAGCTCTTACTGTTAGTTCGATCTTCCTTTGAACCAAACTTCCCTGACCTGTTCCCAATCCCAAATTCTTTGTCTCTTCTTGAGGTGAAGCTTTCCAGACAGCATCAGAAGAGCTGCTTTGCTCAGGGGCAGAAAAGGAAGAAAGGAGGCAGGGTTTAAATGAGTGAACTAGGAAGAAGGAAAGAAAAGAATTACAAAAGTTATTAGATTTAGAATTGTGTTTGACACATTTGAGCTTGGTGACCACTAAAGCCAAAACATTTAGACTTTTTGACACTCCAAAGGAATAATGAGATGAGAAACTAAAGGATGGAAAATTCAGTGCTAATATGGATTGACTTTCATACTCTGAAAGCAAATCTGCCTCATATAACTTCAAGGCAAAGGGGGAAGCAGTTTGTGAGATGGCAGCTCAGGAAAGTAGAAAGTCTTCATTTGAAAGTCAAAAGAATAACTAATATGGAAATATTTTACATGATTGCACATGTATAACTATATCAGATTGCTTACCATCTCTGGGAGTAGGGAGAGGAAGGAAGAAGGATAGAATTTGGAACTCAAAACTTAAACAAATATTAATATAGTTATAACATGTAATTGGGGAAAATAAAATGCATTAAAGATAAAAAAGAAAGTCAGAAGAATAGCCTACAATTTATGTCTAATGCTTATGTTGGAAATAATGAAGAGAAAGCACAAAACAAGTAACAGGGTCATTCCTTTCTGAAAAGTCATGAAGTATCCTTAAATCTTCTCAAGTCTCTTTAAATATTTCTGTTGAAATCTTCCCAGTAAAGACCTGAATTTCATAACAATGATGAATGTTTCCCCACTTGGTTAGGGGGAAAGTAAGGCACAATGAAGAAATCAGTAACTTCATTAATAACAGATTGTTACTACAAGCCAGTAAATACAAGTGTATAATGTGTCGTACAGTTTAATCAATTTATATGCATTTTAGAAAACAGTACACTGTATAGGCATATAATTTACAGTTAAACATGGCATTTATGGTTAAGCACAGGCCATGCCAGGGCCGACTTTGATTAGGAATATAACTTCCCTCCTCAGCTGCATTCCCAACACTTGCCACCAAACCATTGTTTCTCTAACAGGAGTTGAACTGAATTTGGACTTACTTTAAGGGAGAATTTGCAGAGCTGAGGTTTCACATAAAATGCCTAATCTCTAGTCCCCCAAACTGCTTTATGTTCTGATGAGGTCTAAGTGTTAGCTACAGTTTTAATTTTAATGAATGAATCCTGTCTTAAGCTTTTCTGTCAATACATGTTTGTGTTTGGTATTACTTATTTCTTTTATGTGTAGGAATAAATACCTGTCCTATACCTTACTTATATTGTACATCGAGTGAGTGCCTTTCTTTCTACTGCCCATTTTTGGAGATACTTTAGACATGAGATAAAACCTCGGAGTTAAGTAATTTTATATTGGATTTTGAGTTGGGAGAGCCCCCAAATATGAGAAAGAGTCTGATCTCTCTACACCCTATTGCATATGTGTGCTGGAGCCAGTTCAAACCCACTCTTTTCAGAGTCAATTGTTAAATTTTCAGTGTGAGCATTTATGCCTTGGAAATCAACAAATGCTGTAAATCAAGGCTCAATTTATTGTTTTATTGATTATCTAATCTTAAGAAAGATGAAAAATGTTAATAATGCAGATTAAACTGAGAACCCAGTGTTAAGCATCTACTAGCATATCACTGCCTGGCTCCCCAGGAGTTAATCTTTTTTTTTGTATCACCGCTGTGTTTCCTGATCAGATGTGATCCTTAGAGGAAAGGGAACAAGTTCAGTTCTTCGGTACCTTGGGTCTAGTACTTGTAACTATTATTAGATTTCAATAGA
This sequence comes from Phalanger gymnotis, assembly GCA_028646595.1. Classification (NCBI taxonomy): domain Eukaryota; kingdom Metazoa; phylum Chordata; class Mammalia; order Diprotodontia; family Phalangeridae; genus Phalanger; species Phalanger gymnotis. The sequence continues at coordinate 169,608,763 of CM053627.1, forward strand.
ATAATCATATTTGGCTTACATAACTTCAACTAAGAATACTCCCCTTGCCCCTGACTGGCTTTAATCGTATGAGAGCTGCCTTTAATTAATCCATTTTCATGTTAGAGTAACAAGTGGATGCCAAAAGAAGGAAGCAAATGTGAAAAGGACAGGACGGAAATACATTTGTTGAATGACAGGGTCTAAGTCTGAAGAGCTAGTATACTTGTCATTTGTCAAGGTGATAAGATGTCCTTTAATGGTTGAACTGGACATTGATGGAAGTAAGTTTCAAAGAGTAAAGGACAGAAGTAGGAAGTATGGTTGGTTATGCTTGTTCTTTTCTCAGTGTATAGCCTCCCACTGCATCTCCAGCCCTCCAGATCTATGTCTTGCCACTGGACCCAGATGGCTCTGGAGGAGAGAGTGAGCTGGTGACTTTGCACAGCCCTCTTTCACTTAAGTCTAATTCACTTGCAAATCATGCCATCTCCTTCCTGATGTCATGGTCTTCTTGGAGAACGAGGGACAAACAACCACATCATTCTAGATTTATCACACTGAAATACAGTGATTAGGCCTGACCTTATTCATAACCACAACAGGCTCCCACCCAGTGAAGAGTTTCCTGGGTTGCCAAGAAAGGCCTTAACAAAAATATATTGCCTCTCATAGGTTAAATGATGTCTAACTTTCTTTGCAAAGGAAATAGAAGCTCTCACAAAAGAAGATGAGAGTTGCCTTGAAGAACATCCAAGAGAGCTAACATGGAGATTTAAATTCACATTAAAGTATAAATGATCATTTTCAGTTCCTTTCTTTAAAGCCAGTATTGAAGGAAGTGGAAGGCATGAGGTCTTTCTGACAAACAGTTTGGAAGCAAGGCAGTGTTCTTAACCCGGGTCCATGGACTGTCCATGAATTTGTTTTTGTTTTTAATATTCTGGTAACTGTTTCTTTGGTAATCCTATGTACTTCATATTATTCATTTAAAAACAGAGAAGGCTTGGTCTACAGGCTTCATAAGACTGCCAAAGGAGTCTTTGACACACACAAAAAGATTAAGAAGCCTTGCTGCAGAAGGTCATAGACTGTCGACCTGGAAGAGAAACTTCACCCAACTCTTAATTTTGCTCAGAACTACCCCTAATTAATAAGACAACAGTTATATTCTTCAGCCTTTTTATTTTGTTTGCTCATATATAGTTGCTGCTGCCTTGTCATATTCTGCTAAAAGAGGAAAACCATAGGAAAAGCCTGAACTAAGAATGTGGCTTTACTAGGTGCTTTAAGACTATAAGTCTTCTTACCTAGAAAGTAGTTTACCATCCTTGAGATTAAGGGAGAGGAGGCAGGGCCTTAGTATGTAGTTTAAGAACCACTGGGCTAATTGTATAAAGACTTAACTTCTTATATGACTTCGTGAGCCAAATCATGGGGAGCTTTGGGCCTCCAACTCCTTGTGTGGATAAGGTAACCTAGAATTGCTCAGTAAGCAGTAAGGTCATTAGCAACAGTTGTATAATAGAAATGACTGGAGACAGAAGACCTGAATTCTAGTCTCTGCTTTGTCACTAATTAGTTATGAAACAGGACAAGTTTGGGGCAGCTAGGTGATGCAGTGAATAGAGCACTGGCCCTGGAGGCAGGAGGACCTGAGTTCAAATCCAGCCTCAGACACATGACACACTTGCTAGCTGTGTGACCTTGGGCAAGTCACTTAACCCCAATTGCCCTGCCTTCCCCCCTCCAAAAAAAAAAAAGAAACAGGACAAGTCACTTCATTTCTCTGGGCCTCATTTCCTCATTTGTGAAATGCATGGAGTTGGACTAATTATTTCTCAAACCTCTGCATTTTCCCTGCTTAACTTGAAGATCTGGCTGAAGTCTAGGAAGGCCAACTGGTACTTGAATGGCATTAGTAAATTTTACTCCTTTTCACATCTTATGGTTCTCCAGCCCATATTCCGTTGTACATATTGAGAGTTGACCCCAAGGGAACATTCAGTTTAGTAATAAAGAGACCTATAAGTAAAAAATAAATTGAATATTGCCCAAGATATATCCTGATCCTCCACACTGTTCTATAATCCTTGTGTCAGAAATTCTCGTGAAGATGAGGATACACTTTGGTGATTTTCTCCCTCTCTTAGCTCATATCCCCATTTAAGAAGCCTACATTAATGTAGGCATGACTCATAACTATGTGAGTTATATAATAATAACCGATAACTATACATTTGTAAGCATATAGTTCACAATATTGCAGAAGAATGTGCATTAAAAGGAAGAAAGAAAAGCAACCTCTTGAATGAGTAGTAGTTGCAAAGATGACTATGAATCTTAAGAGTTATTTTCAGTTGTAAGTATGAGGAGCTCCTTTTCATGAGGCTTTTCTACACAATTCCTATATTGGTGAATTGTACTTTGGCTTTCCACTGACTCTCAAGTAAAAAGAGGTATTGGTTGTTGGGGAATTACTCATCCTGGGTTCCTTAAGAGCCCAGGCAGAATCTCACTTACAGGCAAGTCCACACAACTGGAGGTCAAATAAACCAAAAGGAAAGTAAGTTTATTAGTGTGCTAAGGAAGACTGATCGCTGGTAGGAGCATCAGCTTCCTAAGGCACTATTCTTAGTTTACATAACTTTGCCAGGTCTTCTTAGAATGCATAGCCAATTAGCAGCATCCTTAAATAGAACAATGAGTTTAAATAAAACAATGAGATACAGTCTGTTCCTATAAGAAAAATAGGTCTGGAAAGTCCCTAGTTGCATGTTGGGTTCAACATTGGTGGGGTTGTTTGCAGCTAAATAATACTGTTTACACTTGAGTTTTCACCCTAAGTAGGGTGAAGGTAGTCGAAACAAGTTTTGCTATTAAGTTTACAGCAGAAGAAGAGGCAATTCAATCAAATATTTTATTTAGTCTGGGATTATCCAGTTAAACAGTCCATTCCATTTTTGTTCCAGAAAGTGACATATTTCTTTGCCCCCAAAGCCAGGGTCTTGACTATACTCGGCTGCTCTGAAGTTACCTTTGGCCACTCATTCCCAGAGAAACAGATCACTCGGTATATAAGAGTGTACATACTTCTTGAAAAGCAAGCTTGGTTATGGCAAAGAATATCTGCTTTTTTTTTCTTTTTAAAATTGTTGACCTTTATTTTCATTTGTTTTTACATTACTATAATTTCCACACATAATTTCCTCCTCCCCATCTCCCCTACTCAGAGACTCATCACCCTAACAAAACTAAATATAAAAAAATTAGAAAAAAATAGTTCATTAAAACTACCCAACACACTGAGTTTGATAGCATATGCAATATTCTGTACTCAGAATCCTCAACCATGGTAAAGAAGGAAGTGAGGTACATTTTCTCACTTCTCCTTTGGGGCCAAGCTTTGTCATTGTCATTATAGTGTTATGTTTGAATTATTCCATTTTTCCCATCTACATAGTTTTATATATTTTGTATATTTTGACCTGGTTCTTTCTGCTTACTTCAGTCAATATCAATTCATGTGTCTTCACATGCTTCTCTGAATCCTTCATATTCACTGTTTTTTTGATAGTGCATTAATATTCTATGTTGCTCTTATGCTACAATTTATTCTGTCATTCTCCAAATGTGTTCTAGTTATTCGCTGTTACAAAAGTGCTGCTATAATATTTAGGAAATACTTTATTTTTTCTGATGATGAATTCATTTAGCTGTTCTGCAAATTATATCTCTACAGGGTTGAAATGAGGATTGATTTAATTTTTACATAGTAATTTGACACTCCCCACCCCCCGAGAAATGAAATCATAAATATAGGAAATCAAAGAGAAATTTGATAAGACATGCCCTACTTTAGGGGTGCTTTTCTCTTTGAGTTCCCAGAATCTGTATGTCTCCCCCAGCACATGTTTTTTTTTCTGTTCCCACACATCTAATGTGCCATATGGTGCTCTTTAGAAATGACTTTCATTTTGTTTTATTTTCTCCTTCAGTCTTTACATGTTTTTTTTTCTTTTTTCACTCTATCAATTAGTACTAAGATCCTTGATTCTGTATATCTAAAGGCCTCGCTTAGTTGTTGTTACCTATGGTTTTCCCATAGATTTTCTTGTGGAAAACCTTTGACTTGCCCATTTCATCAAGTTCAAGTTCAGTGAGAAGCAACAAAATATGGACTTACTGGGTTTTGGAGCAAATGCATCTTCACTCATGTCAGGTTAAAGCATCAATATGTCTATTGGGCAACTAAATGGCATAATTGATAGAGCACAGGGTCCTGGGAGTCAGGAAGACCTGAATTCAACTCCAGACCCTTACAAGCTTTATGAGCCTGTTTGCCTCAGTTTCCTCATCTGCAAAATGAGCTGGAGAAGGAAATGACAAGCTGCTCCAGTATCTTTATCAAGAAAACCCGAAATGGGGTAATTAAGAGTCAGACATGACTGAAACAACACAACAGAATTTAAAAAGTGTTTTGAGAAGGGGTCTATAGGCTTCACCAGACAGCCAAAGGGGTCTGTGAGACGTAAGTCTGTTGTCCTTTAGTGTCCTTTGATAGTGCACGTGCACATGGTGATGTAGGAGGAAGAACACTTAGCCAATTCAGTGATGATTCAGAAGACTAAAGAAATGTGTTGAATTCAACTGAATTGAGTAGAATTAGAAGAGAGAGATTGCTAAATGCTTGGGACAGAACAGACCGACAGTGGACAATGACAGTCTTCAAGTGGTAAAAGATGCCAACAAGACAGCAGGGTAGAAATAAACTTAATTAGATACAATTAAGGAATGGGAAAATAAGCCAACTGAATGAAGAGGTCAGTTAGACCAAAGACTAATGTATTATGGGAGGTCCTACGGCTTATACAGCTTAGAATCATACACTGGAAAAAAAAAGGACCTTGAAAGAATTTAATAGAAGGATGCTTTTGCCAAATGAGGGAGAAGGAAAAGGGGCAGTGGGAAACATTTATCCATCTGACTCACAGGAGGTCAGAGCTGGGAAGATAATTTAGAGATAATTTAGTCCAGTCACTTAATTTTACAGATGAGGAAACTTGTGAAATAACATGACCAAGATCGCATGGTGGTGAAACCTGGGGATTGTAACAATCGCCAACATTTGCACAGCGATTACCACGTGCCAGACACGGCTAAGTGCTACAGAATTATTATCTCCTTTGAGACTTACCACAACCTTGGGAGGTAGGTCATATTATTATATTCATTTTACACATTAGGAAACTGAGGTTAAGTGACTTTCCCACGGTCACACAGTAAGTGAGGTTAGATTTGAACTCAGCTCTCCCTGACTCCAAGACAGGTACTCTATCCACTGGTTGATCCATATAACTTGGCACCTCCTGATTCACAATCCGGTACTTCTTCCCGACAAACCATGATTCAGGGTAGATACTTCAGTTCTGTCTGTACATGACTTATTCCTTTTCTGTTCACCCTGTCACTCACTGCTTATGGCTTAATAATTTCATTTCACCTTATGTGAGAAGCAGCATGGTGAATTCAGAATCAAGACAGGTTCAAAGCCTAGCCCTGATACTTACTTACTAGTTGTGTGTGACTTGTGTCCCTTGTTCTTTTCTTACTCCCTGTTCTCTTGTCTTTAAAGTAGTAAAAACAGTCATTTCACTACTTCCCTCACAGAATTTGTTATTGTTGAGTCATTTCTGATTCTCCGTGATGCCATTGGGGGTTTTCTTGACAGAGATACTGGAGTGATTTGCCATTTCCTTCTCCAGTTCATTGTACAGGTGAGGAAACTGAGGCAAACAGGATTAAGTGACTTGCCCAAGATCACACAGCTAAGTAGTATCTGTGGTCACATTTGAACTCAGGAACATGAGTTTTCCTGACTTCAGGAACAGGTGCTTCTAACACCACTTAGCTGCTCCCCATCTCACAGAATCACTGTCTCTCACAGTTGCTATGTGGATATGAGTTGTCTTTATTGGGATGACTAATTTCTACATCAACCCTGGAGAGTCGAACTCTTGGGATCAGCGGGGAGGGATCTATCAGCCATTACTGCGTTAACTTGTTTATTAGATTAGATTATTAGATTGTTTATTAGATTAATTTGGGGAGCAAGAGAGTGCATGAGATGCAGGACTTTTCAATAGGAGGGCAATGTGGCTTAGATGAAAGGTGTGAGTGGGGATAAATCTAGAGTGTGCCATGCAGCTTAGGTAGAGTCGGAAAGGTAATTGAGAGACAACTTAGTCCGATTCGTCTCTGACTGGATGGCATTGTAGGGGATTGGGGACGTGAGCAGGGTCTCATTGTGCATGGGTCTCATTGCTGTTGTTTATTGCTATTTATTCTGTTGTTGTCTGATTGTTTCAGTCATGTCTGACTCTTCGTGACACTACTTAGAGTTTTCTTGGCAAAGATACTGAAGTGGTTTGCCATTAAGTGACTTGCCCAGGGTCACACAGCTAGTAAGTGTCTGAGGCCAGATTTAAGGCATCTTTCTGACTCCAGGCGAGGTACTCACTCCACTCTGCTCTACACATACTTTCCTATTAAACACATTTTCACATTAATCATGTTTCATAGAAGAATTATAATGAATCAGAGAAACCGGGAAAAAGAAAAGAAAAGAAAACAAAAGAGAAAAGATTCTGCTTCACTCTGCATTCGAACCCACAGTTCTTTCTCTAGATGTGGATGACATTTTCTATCATGAGTCCTTTGGAAAAGTTTTAGGTCCTTGAATTTCTGAGAAGGACTAAGTCAATCAAAATCAGTCCTCTCACACTGTGGCTGTTACTGTGTACAATGTTCTCCTGGTTCTGCTCACTTCACTCAGTATCAGTTCATATAAGTCTTTCCAGGTTTTCCTGAAGTCTGCCTGCACATCGTTTCTTATAGCACAATAGTATTCTATTACATTCATATACCACAACTTGTTCAGCCATTCCCCAGTTGATGGGCATCCCCTTGATTTCCAGTTCTTGGCTACCACAAAAAGAGCTGCTGATATTTTTGTACATGTGGGACCTTTTCCCATGTTTATGATTTCTTTGGGATACAGCCCTAAAAGTGCTATTGCTGAGTCAAAGGTTGTGCACATTTTTATAGCCCTTTGGGCATAGTTCCAAATTACTCTCCAGAATAGATCAGCTCACAGCTCCACCAACAATGAATTAGTACTCCAACTTTCCCATATCTTCCCCAGCATTTATCACCTTCCTGTTTTATCATGTTAGCCAATCTGGCAGATGTGATGTGGTACCTCAGAGTTGTTTGGATTTGCATCTCTCTAACCAGTAGTGATTTAGAGCATTTTTTCATATGACTATAGATAGCTTTAATTTCTTCCTCTGAAAACTTCCCGTTCATATCCTTTGACCATTTATCAATTGGGGAATGACTCATATTCTTGTAAATTCGACTCAGTTTTCTAAATATTTTGGAAATGAAGTCTTTATCAGAGACACTAGTTGTAAAAATTCTTTCCCACTTTTCTGCTTCCCTTCTAATCTTTGTGGCATTGGCTTTGTGCAAAAACTTTTCAATTTAATGTAATCAAAATTATCCATTTTGTATTTCATAATGTTCTCTATCTCTTGTTTAGTCATAAATTTCTCCATTCCCCATAAATCTGACAGATAAACTATTCCTTGCTCCCCAAATTTGTTTGTAATATCAGTCTTTATACCTAGATCGTGCACCCATTTGGACTTTATTCTGGTATATGGTGTGAGACGTTGGTCTATGCCCAGTTTCTGCCATACTACTTTCTAGTTTTCCCAGCAGTTTTTGTCAGTGAGTTCTTATCCCAGAAGCTGGGGTCTTTGGGTTTATCAAACAGTATATTGCTATAATCATTGACTACTGTGTCTTATGTGCCTAACCTATTCCACTGATCTAGTCCTCTATTTCTTAGTCAGTACTAAGTGGTTTTGATGATGGCAATTTTATTTTTTAGGGTTTTTTTTAAGTGTCTAGTTAATGAGGTTTGGAATAAATTCTGTCTCCTCCTCCCCTCCCCCACCCCACCCAGGCATCCAAAATCGATGACTTATGTTGTTATTCATGGTGCTGCTACCTAGAACACTAGCATTAGTCTCGGATTACTTTCCTTTGCCTGATTAGATTGCTTTCTTGTGTTGTATTTGAGCTACCTTCATTTCATCCAGATGTGGGTTTCAGGCAGATGATGGAACAGCTATAAAATAGTTCTTGGATTCAGTGTCACTACACAGACACACACACACACACACACACACACACACACACACACACACACCACCCAGAAGGCTCAGTGAATAGAGTACTGGCCTAGAGTCAAGAAGACCTGAGTTCAAATATGACCTCAGACACTCATTAGTGGTGTAACCCTGGGCAAATCGCTTAACCTCTGTTTGCCTTAATCAATTGGAGAAGGAAATGGCAAACTACTCTGTCTTTGCAAAAAGAAAAAAAAAAACCAAAATTGAACCCATGTGGGGTCATGAAGCATCAGACAGAACTAAATGACAGCAATAATGATATATACTATGCCTACATCTTTGCTCAGTGAAGTAGCCTGATATGTGATTAAAAAAAAAACTACATACCTTTATGTAAAGGGGGTGCATTTTTAAGTTGCTTTAAAACAAATACACCCCTCTTTTTTGGTAGAAGGATGGCCAACAGACCTGGAGTCAGGAAGACTTGAGTTCAAATCTGATACCAACTGTTGTGTGACCCTGGGAAAGTCACTTAACCCAGTTTGCTTCAGTTTCTTCATCTGTCAAATGAGCTAGAGAAGGAAATGGTAAATTATCCATTATCTTTGCCAAGAAAATATCAAACGGGGTCATGAAGAGTCAGACGTGACTAAAACAACTGAACAACAACATGGGGCCTATGAACGCACACTGTCAGGTGATGACTATGGTGTCTGGTTTTGTTTAACTGCTTTTCTTTAATATAAGGAAGTGTCAAAAGGGTAAAGGAGGGTTATATCCAGAGATGATTTTTATGTAAAAACAAGCTTATTTTAAAAAATTCTTTCTTGATGATTCATTTTTTATACTAAAAAATACATTCTCAACTCATCATATATACCACCAAATCAATACGGAAATATAAGTATGGTTGGTGATATGTTTAGCTCAAGCCAAAGTCATATTTTGGTAGATATTAAAATGTAGATATGTGTAGATAATATTCTCTCATAGTCAGTTTTTCTTTCTTTTTTAATTATCAAACATGGTGCATAATTTTCATAAGATAATAGCATTTTAGAGTGATCATTTGTAGTAAGCACAGGGGAACATTGCAATTGTGCTTCTAATTGGATTTGATATAAGCTGGGAACATTAGTTTACAGCAGATACCAAGGATGTGTTGCTTAGGCAAAGTATGAACTGACTAAAAATAAAAAGTTCCACAGGTGAATGAGCTCCTGGAGTGGACAACAAAAGTAGTGGGGAAAAGGCAGTAGGACAGAATTTGGCAAGCAGTAATTTCCTGCTTAAATGTAATTTATTGTTAGAGCAGCTCAGGGAAGATGAAGGAGAACTTTTAAGTGATTTCTCAAAGTTTAAAAAAAAAGTCTTTTGTTAGGGTTCATGCCTGTGATTTCATGATTCTCAGGAACTCCTGGTATGCAAATTCTCTCTACTCATGTGCAATTACCAGGTCTAATAACGTTCATACTCTAAGAGTTGACTGGGAACAATGCATTGAGAAGTAATATGACTTGCCCAGAGTCACACGGCCATATATATGAAAAATAGGGCTAGACCTGAAGTATTTTTGAAATATACAACTTCTTTTAACTCTAAGAATCTACTACAACATGTGGCTGCATAAAAAAAATCGTTGTGTTCCAATGTGCCAAATTAGAGTCATTATTCCAATCCATTTCAGCTCTTTTTAATTTTCTTCGCATTAATTTCTCTGCAGTATTTTTTTTTCAGTCAGACCCGTTAGCTTCATCTACATAGGGATCTCTTGGCAAGGAAACTCTTCTGTCAATGCAGAATAGAACCTTCTTGAGACACATATGACCTGCCCCATGCTGATGTTGACCTGTGCTGCTTGCTTACTGGTGTGACGGGAACTCCAAATCAGACTTGTGCTCACCAATAAATGCAATCAAGCCTTACTAAAGTATAGCATGCAATTATTGCTTCAACAACATAAACATCAAGCCCCCTAGGAACAAATCAACCACTTTTGATTCCCAGAAGTCTTGGTAAGTATGTCTCATTGGAGCATATGACAAGGTTCCCTCTCTGTCCAGGTGGAGGTCAAATGACTCCGTCCAAGAATGTTGTCTGGCAAGTCTCTCTCAATCTTCACTGCCCTCAAGCAAACTAAATTTGCTTTAGTCTCAAAGCCTTGGGAACATCAGGACTCTATTCTAGTTGTTACCCTGGGGCAGATTGATGCCTGGTACTTTGGGCCAGCTTTTGTGGTTTTGGCAAAGACATTAACTGATTATGCTCAAGTTCTGATTGGTAGTCTATTAACTAATGTGTTTACTGCATAATTTGATTAGTAGCTTATTAAATAAGCTACTGATAAAATTGTTTGCAATACTTTTTCATTGGTGGTCTGTCCAGCATGAGATTTCACATGTTTATCAATTGTTTATCAACACACACACATGTTGTTTCCCAAACTATGGTACATAAGTGTTTATATTATTGAAAAACAACCTACTAGCAAAGCAATCCAGTCAAAACAACTTAGTCATAAGATGGAGGCTTATAACAAAATGGAGTTGGTCATGCTAATTGAATATACTTATTTTCAGTGGACTTTTCTGCATTTTATAGTCTTGGAGAGTTGCCTGCGCGTTGTGAAGTTAGGTAATTTACCCAGGATTACACAGCCAATATAAAAAGTTAGGTTTTAATTATGCAAATAATGATTCTCCTAAAGTGGTCACATGTATTCAAATGAATTTACACTATTTAAATTTATAATTATGTAAACTGTAATCATTGGATCCAGCCCAAGGGAAATATGCCATGCTAATTCAAATAATGCAGCCACTTAAGGGAATTCATTATTCACACTGATCAGGACCTTGCTGTTGTTCATCCTTTGTTTTCAAAGAGGACCAATGATGTCACAGGGTGACATCTTGACTTGTATGTGAGTAGGATTAAAGTGAGGCAGAGTTGCGCAAAGTCTTCAGCCTCACTCTCTCTTCCAGAGTCATCAAAGTCCAGTGGCAAGACAAAAGTCAGGACAACTGTCAATGGCCCGGGATGCAGTGGATGACCTTGGCATCTTTGTCTGACTAAGCTCTAAGTGCTCCATAGAACCTGCTTTGGCCACCTTCAAGGGCCCTTGTAACGTATTGTTCTCATCCGCCCATTCTGCTGGGGGGGAAGTTTTCACATGCTTGGGGTAGGTAGATTACCCCCTCTCCCCTCTCACCAACAGGTTTTAGGCCTGTTGGTTACCCTCAACCTGGTAGCCCACCTGCAGAGATGATTTTACCAGGGTGTAACCATTGCACATGCTACAGCTTCTTGGAGCCACAGGTTAGAGCTGGATGATAAATGAACATCAAAGATGGATGAGCAGCCCTCACACTAGAGGTGCTAGTCTTCCCTAGATATACATTAGAGGAAGGACTTGAACCTAAGTCTTTCTGACTCCCTGGCAATAGCTTCTTACACACTGTGCTAGATTGCCTTACTTCAGCGGAGTATAAACAAATGATAATTGAACAGAATGGAATCCTCACTCAGCTACACAGACATTGACATTTCCTCACTAAAGAAGTGATTTTCTCATAGGACAGCATTCTGGGAGATGGGAAAAAAAGAAGCAATACAGGAGGAAATTAGGTGACGTGAAAACAAAAAGACATCAATAAAATACATTAAAAACAAAAAAGGAACTGACTTTTCTCTTCTTGCATCACGGAGCTTAATTCTATCACTCAGAGATCTTAGGCCCAAACAAGTATTTTCACAGCAATTTATAAGAATTTATGAATAGAAATACTCTTGTTCCCCCAGCAAGGGACTCTACCTCTCAGTTCTGGGCACTCTGGCTGTAACCCATTCCTGGAACGCTTTCCTTCTTCCGTTCCTACTATTGAACTCCCTGGCCAGCTTTAAGTTCTGACTAAAATTCCACCTTCTACAAGAAGCCTTCCCCAACCTTCTTCTTAATTCCAATGTATTCTCTTTGTTAATTATTTCTTATTTATCCTGTATTTCTCTTGCTTTGATATATTTGTGTGCTGTTGTCTCCTCCCATTAGATTATAAACTGCTTGAAAGCAGGGACTTTTTCATCTTTTTAAAACAAATTTCCCATGATTGACACTGAATATATGTTTATTCTGGGGCAACTAAGTGGCACAAGGGATAGAGTAGTGGGCCAGAAGTCAGGAAGACTCATCTTCCTGAGTTCAAATCTGGCCTCAGACACTTACTAGATGTATAACCCCGGCCAAGTCACTTACCCCTGTTTACCTCAGCTTCTTCATCAGTAAAAAAAAAATGAGCTAGAGAAGGAAATGGCAAACCACTCTAGCATCTTTGCCAAGAAAACCCCAAATGGGGTCACAGAGAGTCAGACATGACTGAATAACAACAACAAATGTTTATTGATTGATTTCATTCTCTTGCTATTGTGTTCATTTATTAAATATTTAGTAACCTAAAGCTTTCTAGTTCTAGCTCCTCAGCCTGGTTGCTGGCTTCTTATTGTCTTTGTTTAAGAATGTGATTGGATTAAAATGTGTTACTAAAATATACAATTCTTTCCAAAGAAAGTAGCTTTTTTATTTTCTAATCTAATTTTCTAACCTAATTTCCAATCTTTTTTTGAGGGGTGGGGGACAATGGGGAGCATCCTTAAATCTGAAAGCTGATAAATAAAACTGTCCATGAGATTTAAATTTGAAATTCAAGATAGACAATATGCTAATCTGGGAGTGAAGTGAGATCTGTCTCTTGATGTGAGATCTAACTCTCACCTGTGGCTTCCAGAAGTAGTAGCATGAGCAGCAGCCACGCCAGCTTGAGTGTATGAATGGGCTCCAGCACCCCTTGGTACCAGACATTCTTCATTTTGAACAGGGACTGTTGAGACTGAGAATGCAGTACATTTACACATTAGGGAAGCTTAGGGCCAAAAGTTGTCAGAAATCAAAAGAAGGGGAAAAAATGTTTTTCCAGAGTTGCCTCTAAGGACTCTCTGCTACTCTCTGCTTGTACCAAGCCATCTTTTTACGTGGCGCTATTTGAAGTTAGGAGTGGCATTATGTGAAAAGAGACTAAAACACAGCAGGTGGTGAAAGGTCTCAAATAGATGCCCAGAAAGGGGAAAATCTCAACTGTGAATGTTGTATCTATCGGTATGACCAGTCTGTTAGAAATGGAAAGAATCTTCAAGATTAATAATAATAATAATAATAGTAATAGCTAGTAGGTAAGTAGCATTTTAAAGCTTTCAGAGCTCTTTAAAATATTATCTCAATACTCACATGACACTTGGAAGATAGGTGCTATTTTTAGTTCCATTTTATAGATGGGGAAGCAGAGGTTTAAGTGACTAGCTTAGAGTCTTGTAGCTGGTAAGTGTCCAAGGCTGGAATGGAACCCAGGTCTTCCTAACTTCAGATACAGCGTTCTAGCCATTGCATCACCTAGCTGTCAGTTAGCCTGAGGAGCTCAGGGACCAGAGCTCTAAGAATGTTTTCACCTGGTGGAAAAACAGCTGGGGAAGAGGGTAGTGCAGGCTGGTGAAGCAGAGAAGGGGTAGTCTGACTGCTTTTGCGAAAAGAGAATGGTCTGGCCCTCACCCTCTTGAGGGTTGGGAACTAAAGTTAACCTTTAAAGAGGTTTGGCAGGGCAATAAGATATGGAGTCTCTTGGAATGGCTGTACTATGCTGTCTGGTTGCCTAGGGTATGACCATGAGATAGAGTTGGAGATAAAAGTTGCAAAGGGAAAGAAATTTGTATGAGAGAAATACACTTGTTTGGGGAGAAACATCCCCCCTCAAAAAAAAGTTAGTGCCTAGTAAAGATTCATTTGGCCCATACTAATTATAGTTTCTCAATCATTCAGGGGGCTGCTGAATCCCATTGTTTCAGTCCAGTGAGAAGATGACCTTATCCCCTGGGCTGCGCATGTGCAGGGCTGTGACTACAGCTCCTCTACCTGTTGCTTTATCACTCACTCACCTGTCACCACAGGACTTCAAGGTAGGTAAAAATAGTGAAATAGGAAAATAATAATATAGTAAAATCATTAAATTGTAAAATAATAAAATAGCAGATGATGGATGGTGTCTTGACTTGTACATGAATTGGATTAAAATGAGGCAGACTTCCACAAAGTCATCAGCCTCACCCTCTCTTCCAAAGTCATCAAAGTCCAGTGGCGAGACAAAAGTCAAGACAACTGGCAATTACCTGGGATCCAGTGGATGGCCTTGGCATCTCTGATGTCTGAACAAGTTCTAAGTGCTCCACAGCCCCTGCTGGAATGAATTATTCTCATCCACCCATTCCACTGGGAGAATTCTTCACGTGCTTGAGATCGATGTCTCCTTAACTCACCAGTGGGTTTGAGGCCTATAGGTTTAGCCCATTTGAAGAGATAGTTTTAACAGGATGTGGCTGCTATACATGCTTCTTGGAGCTATAGGTGAGACAGGTGGGTGACAGCTGGACCCCAGCATCATGATTTCATTGGTCCTCTTCAAGTACAAAGGATGAATAGCAAAAACAGGTAGACATTAAAGGTGGATGTGTAGCCCTGAAAATGACGCTGCAAGCCCTCACACTGGAGGTGTTACTTCTCCCTGAACAGCCTATACACCTGCATTGATGCACCTGTTACCAGAACCAGATCAGCCTTTGGGAAGCTCTGAAAGGGAACATGTAGGAGAGAAGGGGTATTAGGTGGCACACTAAACTGAAGGTCTCATTGTTGCATGCCAGTAAAACCTGGGCAATCTACCAGCACCATGCTAGAAAATTGAACTGCTTCCATTTGAACTGTCTTAGGAAGAGTCTGAAGATTACCTGGCAAGATAAGATATTGGATACTGAGGTCCTCTCTTGAGCTGAATTGCCAAGCTTTCAAACTCTACTGCGGAGAGTGCAATTCAGATGGGCCAGCCATATAGCCTGAATGCCAAACATATATTTACCTAAAAGATTATTTTATGGAGAATTAGTACAAAGCAAGCACTCACATGGAGGTCAAAAGGACACTCTCAGGGTCTCTCTGATGAACTTTTGTATTGATTGTGAGATATGGGAAATGCTGGCACAGGCCTGTCTAGCATGGCATGCCTGCATCAGAGGGCTGCATGTTCTATGAGCAAAGCAAAATTGCAGTAGCACAAAGGAAATGTGATATATGCAAATCTGGAGACATTTCCAACCCAAATGTTCAAATGAACTATTTGTGCCTGACCTGTGGTAGAACCTTCTGAACTTGTATTGGACTGATCAGCTACAGCCGAACCCACTGTATCTTGACCCAGGCATCATGATTTCATTGGTCTTCTTTTACAACAAAGAATGAACAGCAAAAACAACTAGTTAGAGTTCTGAAAAAGTCAACTTAAATGTGAAGAATCTCTAAGAGCTATTTGCTTAAATATCAGCTTTCATCAAGTGCCACTACGAAGATGCAAACATTAAGGGGGAATAGTGACAAATCAATCCAGAAAGATATGGTAGACAGATTATGAAGGGGTTTAGATAACAAAAACAAGACACAAACAGGGAGTCATTGAAGTTTTTTTGTGAGGAGAGTGACAGTCAGATCTGTGCTTTAGAAAATAACAGTTTGGTATTTGACAACGTGGAGGATATATTGAAGGGAAAGAGGACCTTAAAGGGCTTACAAACTAGTTAAGGAAAAAAATATACACATATTTTAAATAAAATTGAAGAAAACATAATTTCTTTATGTATAAAATGAAAGGGAAGGTAGGTTTCTTGACCTCAAGGGTGATGTCTAGTTCTAACATACTATCATTTTAATATCCACAAGCTCAAAATAATAATAGCATGCCATTTAAATGCTTCAAAGATCAACGGTGCCATACATAGATCGTCTATAACTTAGTAGATGTTTCTATCATTGAAAAATTTCATCAATTCATGTGCATCCTGTTGATGAGCCTCACTCAAGTCTGGTCTGGATATAATAGTCATGCAGTTCTTCACTAGGCCATACTTGATAGCTTTCTAGTTTAGTAAAATGAATCAGAGCAAATGATCTGAAAAAAGTCTTTAAAAACTCAAGCTGAGGAAATGAAGAAAATGAGGAAAAATCAGAGGACATCAGGGAAGTCCAAAATGAGTATAATAAAAATCCTATCATTAACAACTTACTGACCAGAAAATATTTCCAATTATTCCTACTGCAAATCTTCGATTTATTAGCTGGTATTGGTAGCCAAAATAACCAGAATAGAAGAGGCTATTCTAAGTTGCACAGTGGTTAGGGTGCTCAGATTGGAGTCAGGAAAACTGGAGGTCAAATCTGTCCTTAGACACTTACTAGCTGTGTGACCCTAGGCAAGTCACATAACCCTGTTGGTCTCAGTTTTCTCATCTATAAAATGATCTAGAAAAGGAAACGGCAAACCACTCCAATACCTTTACCAAGAAAACCCCCCAAAATAAATAAAGAGAACAATAAGATGAAAAAAAAAGAAAATCTCTAAATCTGGTCATGAAGTCAGACATAAATGGAACAATTCAACAACAACAAAGACTTCTGGGATTAATAAGAATTGCCACAGGATTACTTTAAACGTTCTGAGTGGAGAAGATAAAAGCAAATGTTTATTTAGATATCCTCTCTTCCTTCTGACTTTTGTAGTGAGCTTAAATTGGTCTAGAGGTACTATCTCATGGAGCATACTCAGAATTACCATTCCTTGTTCTGCCATATAAAATCTTTGGGGTCTGTTTCTAACCGTGTGTGACTCATAACTAAAGAGATTATGCTTTGAGATGATAAATATACCTCTATTGGCTATAGAGCAAAATGTGCTAATGAATCAGTGTATGTACAAAAGGGAGTGACCATCCTGTCAGTGTCTTTCTTCCTTCCCAGCTGTGAATCATCAGGGCTCTTTTAAGCTGCTTCCCAATAGGGAGACTTAAAGGGGGTAGCAACTTGTCTTATTCTCTTATCCTTGCCTCCATGCAACTATGAACACATGGCATCTAAAACACGTCTTTGCTGGGTAAACTTGAACTTGTGTTAGAGTGTGTCTTTTGTGTTTGTTCTTTCTTTATCCTAGGAGAATGAGTGTCTGTTCTGAGATGGAAACATCCAGGCTTGGAGAGGACCTCGTGAACTTTAAAGGTCCGTTGAGTCATAATTCAATGGCAGTGTGAAAGAAGTCACCAGGATTATCTATGGTCCTGGAAAGGATGACCATCAAACAAAAGGAATGGTCCAAGCTTTTTACCAGCAAACATATACTCGAAGACGTTTAGATAGTGCAGAACCAAAGTGAAATATTAAATGCTTAATTAATTAGCAGTCCTGAAAACTGTCTTATTTTCTAATGAGGTTTAAGTATCAAGCCCCTAGCAGATTGTAACAGTGGTTATAAGTTAAATTACTGAATACTGCTCAAGTCATTCTAATAATGTGTATGGTGAAACTCGTATACTTAGCCTTTCTTTTGTTTGTAGGTATGTAGGAATACAATGCACGTCTCATTCCTGATTCATATTATATACCTTTTTGCTCCCTCATTTTTTGAGAGCAAGTCCTAGATATGAGTCATAACATAAACTGTAAGTAAATTTGTACCCATGGTTTCAGGGTAAGTGTTTAATGAGCTGATGAATGTGAGAAAATGCAGCTTAAGTCCTCTCATTAGCGGCAGACTTCCAGAACTGAACTCAATTTACACTTCATGCCAGGGCATGGAATAGGGATTGGGTACAGGACCCCAGACCTTTGGGGTCCGGTTCTTGCTCTTCGAGGTTAAACTATAGCTCATCTCACCTTTTCCGTGAAGCCTTCCCTGCTTATTCACCCTCTCATTGCTCTACATTTTCATTCACTTTGAGTTCTTACGAGCTCTGTGTCCCTATGCGGGAGTTATTTAACTTCTCTAAGTATCATCCATAGCCCTGGCTCTAAAATATGAGTATAAATACCTGCATTGTCTGCCTCATGGGGTGGTCATGGGAAATTGCTTTATGAACTGTAGAACACTATATAAATGGGATCTATTATTACTGGAATAATTTTGTCATAGTTTGATTTATTTCATCTAAAAAGTAAATTAGTTATTAGAGGGCTGGTTTTAGAACAGGAAGACCTATTTTCAGATACTCTGATGCCTACTGGCATGTTACCCTGGGTAAGATATTGAATCTCTTAGTGCTCCATTAATGCTCTGATTTTATAAATTGTAAAAGAAGTTTTACTGATCCACACTATAAAGAAAGTTCCTCAGGTCTGGTTCCTCCTCCCATCCCCCAAAAGGATTAATTCAGGATTATATTCTCTAGCTTCCTACTTATTTCATTCTTATACTTCCATGTGGTAATAATATGTGTTAGCTTTGGTAGTCTATAGTATATGCTCTAGTATTTGATTAAATATGTGCATGGAGATATGTATATGTGTATGTAGACATGCATGCATACATAGTACACATACATGCGTGCACATATATTCACACACTATATGCACAAATACATGTGTACAATATATACATATACACACACATGTGAATTCACATACAGAGAGAGTCTATATCACTTCTTATTTAATGTATTATTTCATATTGGTCTTCTTATCCTACAAAGATTGTATTTACCCTCAGGGTAAGGGCCATTTTATATGTACCTTTTGCATTAGTCAATCAAGCAATTGGCCAATCAGCAAGCATTGATTAAATACTTCCTGGAGAGCAGGCATTTTGTAATGTGCTTGGCAGTTGGGAGGTAGGGGGTGTAAAAATACAAAAGTGAGATCATCGCTACTTTCAAGGATTTTACATTGTATTAGAGAGAAATGGTATATTCCTAGAGAAGTAGATCCTTCACACCCATAGGGATAGGAACTGAATCTAGGATTTCATTGGTCCTGGGAGCTCATGGTGGGGAACATCTACCAATGCAAAATAAAATCTTCTCTGCGATTTAGCAGCTTAGAGAATTAGTTTCCTCAGGTACTAAGAAGTTAACAGACTTGTCCAGGGCTGCTCAGATTGTGTGAAAGGTAAGACTTGACTTCCAACATTCCTGGCAGTCAAGCTGGCTTTCTTATCCGCCATACGGTGCTGCCTCTAAATAGGAGACATAAACAGCATAAATACATTATGATGGAAGAATGCTAGCAACTGGAGGAATTAGGAAAGATGTTTTGAAGGATGAAGCTCTTCATTTAGGGCTTCTAAGAAGTGGAGGTAGGGAGAGAGACAATTCCAGTCTCAAAAGACAGGATGCAATTGTGCTGTAACTCTATCAGCACAGAGCAGAGTGTAAGCACATAGTAACTATTAAATAATTGTCTAATTGACAGAAAGGTGAAAATCCCTTCCCTTTTTTATTCACTTATAGATTTGAGCAAGGAAAGCTAGTAAGAGGAAGCCAACTTGGGGCTACAAAAATCACAATGAGTCAACTGGAATTTTTGAATAATCAGAATATCTGTTCTTTCCCTCACCCTGGGAAGTACACATGTACAAAAACATTGGTTGTGCACATTTGATTTTAAAGTTCTGAGAAGTATAGGGACATAGTGGGAAGAGTGCTTGATTAGGAGTCCAAGGACTTGAGTTCAAATCCCTGTTTCCAGGATATTAGTTCAAATCCTTGTCTCATGGCTTAGTTGTATAGTTTTAAGCAAGTTATTTCATTTTTCTGGGCTTCATCTGTAAAATTAGAGGGTTGAACTAGATGAATTTTGCATCACTTCCCGCTCTAAATCTATGACCGCATGATATATTAGAAGGTTTTCAAAAGTTTTTTTTTTAAATTCTGCCTGATAGGCAAGGTTGTATGCCTTGATAGGAGATCAAACTGTCCAGAGCTTGAAAGGCTACTCTCATTCCTTAATTTGACAGAGCAATCAATTAACAATATTAACTATTAATTAATATTAATGAATAAGTATGTGTTAATGCCACTATGTCACCGCTGACACATACTTGCTATGTAACACTGGGCAAGTCACTGAACCTCTCTATGCCCTAGGCAACACTCTCTAAGTTGTGGACCTGCATTGATGGAGAGTGTTTCCTCACCTGGGAGTTCCCAGTAATAATGACATTATAGGTCCAGTCCCCATCCCTATGTGCAAGACACTGTCCCAGGGGCTTTGACTACAAAGACAGACAAAAAAGAAACAACTTCTACCCTCATTCTATCAGATAAACTAAATAATGGCCAAGAGACACAAAGCAATGGGCCCAGGGTAACACAGCTTTATTGTTCTTGTGTCTGACTTCAAATCTAGGCCCTTTCTACTATGTCACACTGACTTTGTGGAGGAAGGGAACCCTGCTGCTAGGTTCTTCTTCCTGGTTGCTCAGCTCCCACAATACTATCCATCCCATTCCTCTTATATGAACAAATACATTGGCTTCTACTACAGTAGGAAGAGATAAGTTAAGGCTTCAGCAGGTGGCTGTAAAGGCCTTTCTCTGGACCACTCCTATGGAGAGACCTATTGTTCCGAAGTTAGCCAGCTGAAATGGCCATCTAAAATGGGCAACTGGTTGATTATACAATCTTTCCAAGACCCTTCTCTCCACATTTCAATATGAGATAAAAGAGGGACAGATGGAGGAGACACAGGGGAAAGAATATTACTGGGGAATTTTTCCATGCATTCTGATGGCTCCTTTTGTTTATGAAAGTTCTCTCTGTTCTAAACATGATTTATAAGTTGCTGTGTGCTCCCTGCTATATAAAAGCACAACTTTTTCCAACAGCCAACTACAAGTGCATAACATTTGCAATTTGTTTCTATTTTTTCCTTCTTTTTTGGCCAAAGTGAAGAGTTGTTATTGCCTCTATTTCCTCTTACTGTTATTGCTATCATTAATCTCTCCAATGAGTTTTACTGAGAAGCATAAATCTAGCCAGATAAGACAGAAACTCAAAGAAATATATGGAGACTTAAATCAAAAATGATGCAATTTTAAGCTCTATTGTTTTCTTCATTTAAATCTTAAAATATTTTTTGCTCTTGCCTATAAGATGACCAGAGAGCTAAAGGAATAGTCACTGAGGATTTCCTAGATAAGCTTAAAACTTAAATGTAAAAATAAGTACTCCCAATGAACACTTATGAAAGGCAATATTTTCAGAATGTATAAAGCAGCAGGCACATAAGGATGCTTTAGTAAATATAAATGTGATGATATGCTTCACCATAGCTAGAAATCAGCATCCTGTCCCATGTGGGTGGTCTGACACATGTCCACTGTCTCTAATCCAAATAGTTCTCCTATGCCTATGGGTTGGTTCAGTGGATATATTTTCCTTGAAGTGGAAACTAGTATGTAATCTCTTATATGTGACCTATCATTTCTACATCTTCCCAAACTGACCATGACTTTGACCATGCTGATAGACAGAGGTATATGAACAAAAGTGATAGGAGACAAAAGAATAAAAATGTGGGTTAAATCCTAGTGAAACAAAATGAATCAAACAATGACAAATCCCATTTGTGTAGCACTTTACAGCTATTAAAGCAATCTCCCACAGCAACTGTGTAAGCATTCCTATGCCAATTTTACAGGAGAGGAAAAAGAATGTCTAAATGACTTACCCATGGTCACAAGACAGGGACATAATGGTATCAGGACTCAAACCCAGGGCTTTACACCCTATGTCCAGGCTGTATCATATCTATTATATATGGATATATAGCGATCAGGAAGGTCTTTGGGAAAGTTAATACCTTTACTTTAATTCTCAATTTCAGAACCAAGATAGAATGATTGGCATTGGGAGAGCTAAGAGAAATTAGACTCCGAGCACTTCTTTTTAGTACTCACAACTTTTTATAATTTTAAGGCCAAGTGTTATCACTTACATCCACATCTATTTTAAATATGCATAGATTAGAATGTACCTAATTATTTAACATTCATAATATAGAAACTTCTTCAAAATTGAACATAGTATATGGGTCAGAAATTAAAATCCATAAACCGCCAAAGGGAAGTCTTCTGAAGGGATAGAATATGATTCTTCATGTTATTTTGGAATAAGAGATTATCATTTAATATGCAGGGAGCCTCTCTAGAGTACCTGTATATTCCCAAAGTGCTTTGGGACCCAGAAAGCCTCCCTTATCGGGAGAGAGAAGGTTCTAAACTACCTGCTCCAGAATTCTATGGGTAGGCATAGCAACATGCAAAGTTTGAAAAGAAAAGCCTCATTTAGTCTCATGAGCAGAAACTGATGAATTGTGGGAAGATTCAAATGGGCAAGACAGAAGAAAGAGTCAGAGAGAGAAATAGAAAGGGGAGAGAATAATGGACATGGAGCCAGCAAATTGCATTGTAGATGTGCTAACCTCTTGCCACTGCTATTTGCCACTGCCACTTGCACTTAATTCTTGACATTACTAAAGGAATGGTTCCTTAACCCCTCATACCTTGTTAGACTTTCAGACATGTGTGACACTGCAGTACAGATGTTGAAGCTGCATTACTCCAAGACAGGGAATATAGTCCTTTCCAACCCCAATGCATCAGTGACCCCATACCAGGAGACAGTTCTGTCTTCTAGACTTTGAGCAATTGTTTACAGAGCAAGTCTTTATATCAGTTCTGTCCCTTTGCCTGCAGTGTTATGCAGATGAGGGCATGTAAGAGTAGGAATATGGCCTCTGACATTTATCATATGTACGTTCTTGAACAATTCACCTAAACCATGTAGGTTCTTACTTCCTCAAAAGTAAAATGTAGCAGTTGGACTAGATGGCCCATGAAGTACTTTCTAGACATAGATCTCTGACTTCATGATCCCACCTTTGTTCTCATTTTCAGAATTAAAAAAGGATAGTTAGCCAAGGCCTGAGGGAAGAGAAAATGTGACTAAGACCATCTAAATTTTGATAGTCATGACTTTCCACCACTTATAGAGCTGGAAGAAATGATTATTTTTCAGGGCAGAGCCAAGATGGTGGAGTAAAAGCAAAGATTTGCTTGAGGTCTCCCCCAAACCCCTCAAAATACCTGTAAAATATGACTCTAAATAAATTCTAGAGCAGTAGAATCAACAAAATGACAGAGTGAAACAAATTTCCAGCCCAAGACAACCTGGAAGGTTGACAGGAAAGGTCTGTTGCACCAGTCTGAGAGAGGAGCACAGTCTGCAACACACCAGCACAGACGAGGCCCCAGGAAACCTGGAGCAGGCCTCAGGGGAGTGATTCACTGGCAGCTGTGGTGGTTTCCAGACTTCTCAACTCACAAGTGCCAAAGACAATTTGGAATGTCAGTAGGAAAGGTCTGTTGGACCTTGGTGAGAGAGGAGCATGGTCTGGCTCTCATCCCAGGGTGGCAGCAGCAGCTGCTTCTGGAGCTCCAGGCCCACTGTCAATGGGGGGATCAAGTGGCTGATCAGAAGGGAATTGCAGGGATCTCTTTGCTGGCTCTGAGGCAAGATTCTCTTGCTTTCCCTGTGTTTCAATCTGGGTCTCAGTCTTGGGTGGTGGTCCTTGGGCAAGGAGGAGTGCTGGTGTGATGGAGCTTGTGGTGGCAGTGGGGAGAGAACCCTCCTCACAGTTCCAAGGGAGAAAAGAGTGCTTGTGGTCACCCACAGACCAGAGCACAGACCAAGAGAGGAGTAAATATCTCTCCTTTGATCATACCACCTTGGAAGAACTGAAAATTTACAGGTCCCTAGAAATCTCTCTGAACACAGCTGCACAAAACCCCTAAATCTTGGGACAGTACACCGTCCACACTGGAAGCAGAGACCTACCTTAACAAAAAGCTAAAAATTCAAGTAATTGGTTGGGAAAATGAGCAAACAATATAAAAAAAAACAAACTATAGAAGCTTACTTTGGTGACAAGGAAGATCAAAATGTACAACCAGAAGAAGCCAACAAAGTTGAAAAAGCTCCTATATCCAAAGACTCCGAGAAAAATATGAATTGGTTGCAGGCCATGGAAGAACTCAAAAAGGATTTAGAAAATTGAGTAAAAGAAGTAGAGGAAAAATTGGGAAGAGAAATGAGAGTGATGCAAGAAAATCATAAAAACAAATCAACAGTTTGTCTGGGTGTGTATATATAGACAGAGGGCAACAGGGTGAGTTCAATATGAAGGGATGATACCTAAAAAATAAAATTAAAGGGTGAGAGAGAAATGTACTGGAAGAAGGAAAAAGGGAGAGGTAGAATGAGGTAAAATTTCTCACATAAAACACACAAGAAAAAGCTTTTATAAGGGAGGGAAAGCGGGGGGAGATGAGAGAAAATGAGTGAACCTTACTCTTATCTGATTTGGCTTAAGAAGGGAATAATATACACACTCAATTGGGTATGGAAATCTATTTAACCCTATAGAAAAGTAGGGGGGAAGGGGACAAGAGGGTGGGGGGCAATGATAGGAGGGAGGATGGATTGGGGGAGGGGGTAGTCAGATGCAAACACCTTTGAGGAGGGACAGGGATAAAGGAGAGAATAGCATAAATGGGGGGCAGGATGGGATGGAGGCAAATATAGTTAGTCTTTCACAACATGACTATTATGGAAATGTTTTGCATGACTACACATGTATACCTTATATTAAATTGCTTGCCTTCTTAATAAGGGTGGGTGAGGAGGGAGGAAAGGAGAGAATTTGGAACTCAAAGTTTTAAAAATGAATGTTAAAATTGTTTTTACATACAACTGGGAAATAAGATATACAGGCAATGGGGTATAGAAATCTGTCTTGCCCTATAGGAAAATAGAAGGGAGGGGATAAGAGAAGGAGGGGGACATGATAGAAGGGAGGGCAGATTGGGGGAAGGGGTAATCAGAAAGCATGCTGTCTTGGGGGTGAGGGGGAGAGATGGAGAGAAAATTTGGAACTCAAAATCTTGTGGAAGTGAATGTTGAAAACTAAAAATAAATTCATTAATAAAAAGAAAAATGTTCACAATTCACTACTCAATTAAAATTATGTAAAAATGATTATTTTTGTAATATTAATAACCAATTATTAAACTAGGATTGAAGTTTTTCCTTTCTATTTCCTCATTCAGCAACCAGCCCTTGCAGGTCATTCAGTCAGTCTCTGAGGGACATTGCTGATAGAAGAGATTGGCCAAATCCTAGGGGTACATGCTCCTCAACCTTGGGCAGGACCCACCCCACTAGAATGCCTTAACCTCTGTTTAAAGTGTAAACAGAATCCAGTCAGGATAGTTTTTGCCCTAAGGAAATGAGTCCCTATCCTGGGAATCTCCAATTAGAATTTTGGGTGACCCAGTT
Organism: Phalanger gymnotis; assembly: GCA_028646595.1. Lineage (NCBI taxonomy): Eukaryota > Metazoa > Chordata > Mammalia > Diprotodontia > Phalangeridae > Phalanger > Phalanger gymnotis. The sequence continues at coordinate 169,634,190 of CM053627.1, forward strand.
TATGAAGGATAAAATCAACCAAAGTGGTCTGGGTAGAGATGGATTTCTTTGTCCAGATTGCTGGAGGCAGATGAGTCTCATTATCAAGTCACATTCTCAGCAGGAGTAGTTGAAGACTTTTAGCCTACCTCCTCATTAATATGTCCACCCTCTCATTAATTGTTCATCAATCAGGGTTAATTTTCACCTGTCATGAGCACCACCTTTTCCGAAGGTATTTAAGCATTCAAGGATCTCCATAGTGTTGTCTTTGGTTACTGAGATAGACCACTGACCATCAGTTTATTGATTACTTGCTAGTCTAATTAATAAATTAATTATTAATTACTCAGAAACTCCCTCTTGGGTTTTTCATTCATCACAGAGCTAAATATTGATGATTATCTAACCACTGTTTGAAATACCATTAGTTCAGTATATATAATTATTTGTCATTCACCATGTGGAATGGGTGGTGATCTCTTCAACATTCCACACTTTGCAAATGAATCAGAGATTGGAATTCCCAAGTCCTAAAGCCAAGTCTTTTGAAGGAAGAACAAATTATTTTTCATGTTACCACCAATGTAGGACTGAGGGTACAGAAGGAGTTAGTTTTGTGAAATAGGCTTCTTGAATTAATGATTTGTTTGCCTTGAACATTATTTTAATAAAAGTCTTTTTGTTTATTGTCAGATCATGTGATTAAATTCTGACTGGTCATTGGAAGGTTCAGAGGAAAAGAGAAGATTTTTGAAGTGGTTTTGAGTAGATTTTGAAATCAAACAGGTTCTAAGAACTAGAATGTGGCTTTGTGTGCTACCAATAGGATTATAAAAGACTGAGGAGATCATTTAAAAGTGTCAGGGACCTTAGATACCATCTGGTTCTATCCCCTCATTTTAGAGATCAGTAAATTGAGGCCTACCAAAATTAAAGTGATTTTCCCAAGGGACCATAAGTATTAATTAGGACATACAAGATTTGAATCCAGGTCTTTAGAATTTAATGTCCTTCCCACTTGCCCTATGTTGCTTCTCTCTTTTGTTGTTTGATTCTGAAGCATTCAAAGACAGCAATGATTCACTGATTCTTAGTACTGTAGTTTCTCAGGTATGAACACAGTGAGGGAGCTTTAGACAGGAAAAGAAAGGTAAGTTTTAGAAGAACAATGTACGTTTAGCTGCTGAAAGCCAGAGGCAGATATTTGATGTCCTTGTTGGAACTGCTGTATCAAATCTCCTATGGGCAAGTAAGCGTCTCGTACAACTCTCAGTAGGGAAGTACAAACTAATGAAAATTGGGAACAAAAATGTTCCTAGAAACTCTTCTGTGAAGAAGCACAATTTAGTATGTACATTCTGTGATCCCAGTGTGGTCTGGAACTGGGAAAGGTGCCATGCTGCTACTTGTCGTCAGCACTCTGGCACAAGCACTGCCATGCTGTGATGGGAAGCAATGACCTCCCTCTGGTGCTCCTTCCTTGTCTCTATTACTGCCTCAAGCCTGCATCAAGAGCATTCAGGGGGAAGCCTAATTGAACACAAGCACCTGAAAATATAGTCTGAGTGAAGACACCTCTCCCATTCTCCCTAACTGCTAGTGCTTTGCCCCCTACTCAGTATCAATCTTGTGCATGCTTATTTATTTAAGTACCATCTTCCCCATTCAAATACAAGCTCCTTGAGGACAGTGATTGTTTTTGCTTTTTTTTTTTTTTGTATTTTCAGAGGATAGCCTAGTGCCTTCCACTTTGTAGGATCTTAATAAGTTCTTGTTAATTGTTGGTTTAAAATAAAACAGAATTAGATTTGGATTTGCTTGCTTCTAGCCATGCAGAGACAAAGACAGTTCTGGTTGCTAGGAATTCTTGCTGGGGCTTTACTTGGTATTCAGGGAGGACTAGCACCTCTGGTGTGAGGGCTCGCTGAGCTCTTTTCAAAATGCTGCTCACCTACCTTCAGTGTCCACCTGTCATCTAACTCTCTCTGTGGCTTCAAGAAGCTGTAGCATGAGCAGTAGCTACACCCTGGTAAAAGTGCCTCGGCAGGTTGGCCTAAATCAGGTTGAGGGTAATCTACAGGTCTCAGACCTGTTGGTGAGTTAGGGGGATTTCTACCCCAAGTATGTGAAGACTCTTTCCTCTCCCTGGAATGGGCAGGTGAAAGCAATTTGTTCCAATAGGCCATGAAGGCAGCTGAAGCAAGCTCTGTGGAGTGCTCAGAGCTTGGCCAGGCATCAAAGATGCCAAGGTCGTCCGCTGCATTCTGGGCCATCATGAGTCATTTTGACTTTTCTCTTGACACTGGACTTTAATGACTCTGGAAGAGAGTGAGGCTGACAATTTTGTGCAGCACTGCCTCACTTAAATCCAGTTCACATACAAGTCAAGACCACCCCATAATGTCTTTGTTCCTCTTTGAAAACAAAGAATGAACAACAACAATATTTGTCATTTCAAGTGATCACTCCAGTTCACTTTACCATCTGGTTAGCATAAGTAGCTAAGGCTGGAATTTCCCCATTTGTATGATGTAATATCCACCTAGAAACTGTAACGAGAACACACAAGATCATCCTCATTTAGTGTTATACATAGGTGGGGCACTTTCTTATTTTCAAGCACATTTATACATCTAGAGTTTACATAAGGTTTGTTCTTTATATGTTCCAAATTTGTGTATCTTAGATTGTGTAGCCAAGGTCCCAGGACCCCAAGTTCTGGGTGCAAACTTGAGGGTTTCTCATCAGTCTCTCTGACTTATTCACTCCCCACCCAGAATTTCCCCTGGGGATGGCAGAATGTAATTCATGTCTACATCGCTATAGATGAACATAAAAAGGCCTTCGGCTCCCATGCAAACACCCAATTCATAATAAAGTTCTCAGATATTGGACCAATCTTAATTCACCCCACAGAAAATGGTACAAAAATAGAAAGGACTCATAGTTGTCTATAAGTTGCCCTAGGTAGTTGTTCCTATCTCACCTTTCTCCCTCCATTATTATCCAGGTAGTATTCCAGAATTACAGCACTACCTTAAGAGCTTAGATTCACTCTGGAAGGGAAATGAATTTGAGATTGCTCCAAAGTCAACACCTCATCATCCATTGACTGTGTGTAGGTGTTATAAGGATGTTTTTCCTTTTAGATTTTAGTTGGGTGTAATGGTAGCCAGGGAAGGACTTCTTTGGTGTTTTTCTCTTTTGGGATGCTAAGGCTATCAAGTGCCTTTAATGAGTCTGGCCTTTGTTTGAATGGGGCAGGTGAAGTGGGATCTTTTTTGTCTTGAAGTGTTTCTCTGCACTAAGACAATCAAGAGTCATTGATTTGTATATGATGTGGTGCTGGTGGTTGAGGAACTTTCCCACATCCTGGTTTCCCACACCCTAAATGCTAAGTTGGCCCCAGCCCTCAGGATCTTGAACAGGTATGTGTACTAGAAGGTTAGCATTTGACACTCATTGAAAGAATGTGGGCAGTGAGACTCTGGGCAAGCCATTGAAACAGCCCCCCTGGCTTTGATAATCCAGATGTTGGTGCTTCTCTGGTAACTATGTATTGCTATGGATAGACTGGTTTGTGTTATTTGCTCTGTTTATAATACATGCTTATAATTTCTGTTTGTATTTGCCCTGAAGTTCGAGGGGCTGGTCTTTTCACCCTGAACTAAGTGAATTATGTATATATACATATATGTATATATATGTATATATATACATATATATGTTTAATTAAACTGAGATTGTTAACCCCTTAAAGTCTTTTTCCTTAGAAAAGCAGATCAAAGAACCTGTGCCAGCAGCCCTTCTGTGTGCTCTTGTTGGTCTTTCACCCCCAAAACAGCTGCTAGCTGTTACATTTGGGGAAGCAGAGAAGGAAAGAAGGGTTAGCAGCAATGTTGCCCAAAGCCAAGTACACTGAAACACTATTTTAAATACACAGAAGAGAGCAGAGCAAAGTTCAGAAGGAAGCACAGACAGGACAGTTTTGAAAAGTAATGTGAAGAATTTGTTATAACCTTTTTAAACTAAAAAATGGTATGAAATGGAGATCCATGGTTTTATTTACAATCTTTTTATGTTCTTTTGTGTATATGTCAACGTTCTTTTTTAAGTTCAGAAAAATAATATAAAAGTGGGCAATAAAAATATTTTTTTAGAGAGCTGGAAGAGACTTTTGAGGCCATCTAGTCTAACCCCGTTGTTTTACATATAAGAAATCTGATTCCCAGTGGATGAACCTTCCCAAGGTTACACAGATTGTGAACAGCAAAGCTATGATTCAAATCAGGTCTTCAGAGTCCAAAATAGGCATTCTTTCTACTCTACCATGTTGCTTAACACCCATAACACCATAAAAGACATTGACTTTTATCCTATGGTCCCATCATCATCTTGGCTGGCTTTTTTAACTTTAATTGAATAAAATAATCCATAAGTCAATCAAATTATTTGTGCCAGGTTCTGGGTCTACAAAAAGATTAGAGCACAGACTTGAGGAGTGTAGTAGGAAGGCCGAATTTATGATCTCAAATATAATCATGTATATGTTTGAATGGTCCGAAATCGCAAGGTATGAGAGATTCTCTAAGGAGAAAACAACAAGAAATTTATTTAGGCCCCACCGCAGCAAAAACTTGA
>CM053627.1:169639312-169672686 GCA_028646595.1 Phalanger gymnotis
ACCAGAGACCATTGGTTCCCCAGCTGGCCCCTCCTAAGTCACCAATCCACACCCACACAGGTTTCACACCTGACAGGGCCCTGGGCCTGGGGCTTAGCACTTAACAGCTGAAAGTACTTCCACTCAAAAGAAACAAAAGCCATGCTAATGAGACAATTTTGCTTAACAACACACTCCACCCCTTGTTCTAGGATACAAGGAGGTGGGGAAGAAATGTATATCTGATGACTAGATGGATACACTAGTCACCATATTGATACTTATCACCAAAAGAAACAGGTGCTAAGAAATCTGATAGTTTTGTACTTTATCCCACATCAAAGTGAGCTCCAGGAAAGTGCCAGGAGTTCCATGGGGCTCAGACTGACAAGCTCCTATCTCCTAGATCCACCTATTTCTAGATAGTTGTGCTCTTTTCATTAGTCTAAGAGGTATTGTTAGCGTGATTCTTTTTTTCTTTCTTCCCCCACTAAACAGTATTTTATTTTTCCAATTACATATAAAGATAGTTTTCAACATTCACTTTTGTAAGATTTTGAGTTCCAAATTTTTCTGCCACTCCCCTCTCCAAGACAGCAAGCAATCTGAAATAGGTTATACATGAACAATTATGTTAAACATATTTCCACATTAGCCATGTGATGAAAGAAGAATCAGAACAAAAGGGGAAAACCATAAGAAAGAAAAAAATAACAAAAAAGTAAAATAGTATTCTTTGGTCTGTGTTCAGATTCCAGAGTCTTTCTCTGAATGTGGATAGCATTTTCCAACATGAATCTTTTGGAACTATCTTGAATCATTTTGCTGAGAAGAGCTAAGTCTATCATAGCTGACCATCATGCTGTGTTGCTATTACCGTGTACAGTGTTTTCCTGGTTCTGCTCACTTTGGTTAGTGTGAATTTGATCAATTGAAGTGACTTCAAGGCCGCATTCCACTGGGAAACATTGTCTCCTTCCTGTATTCACTGCATTTTACTGAGCTTTGATCATCTAACAAGGTCATATGGCATCTTCCACACAAGCAAACAGACAGGCATGTTTAATAATAATGATAATAAATTTTCTTTTTGGAATGGAATCAATAAAAAGAATTAATAATACCTTATATTACGTGAATCAAAAAAGATTTATTACATGTCTACAACATGTCAAACTCTAGGAATTAAAAAAATAATGAAAGTTGCTGCTTTCAAGGAGCTTATATTTTCTTGGGGAAGAACGTCTACCTTAAGGGAGGGAGGGAGAAAGGAAAGGAATAGGTATTTTTATAGTGCCTACTATCTGGCAGATTCCCTGCTAAGTGCTTTACAAATATTATCTCAGTTGATCCTCACAATCACCCTATAAGGTAGGTGTTAGTATTATTTCCACTTTACAATTGAGGAAACTGAGGCAAACAGAGTTTAAGTGACTTGCCCAGGGTCATGCAGCTAGTAAGCTTCTGAGGCTGAATTTGAACTCAAGTATTCCAGGCCCAGCTTTCTATCCATTCTGATGCTCAGCTGTCCCTGAAGCTTGAGGGGGAAAAACACAGTTCTGGGACAGGACACAGTAAAAATAAGAAATGGACGGTAGCTAGTTTGGCTGGAATGTAGGGTCCATGAAGTAGAGAAGTATAAAATAAATTGGAAAGGTGATTTGGAGTAAGATTATAGTACCAGGGTGTGGAGTTATTCCTTTTTTTAGGAGGCAGTAGGGAACCACAGAAGGTTTTTAGTTGAGGAAGGTAGCTGGAAGAACAATGCATTATAATGACTTCTTGGGCGTGGGGAGAGGGATAAAAGGTACAAATTAAAGGACAAAGGACCATTTCAGGATGGGAGGGGGCTGTCATGAGAGTTTAGAAGAGAAGAGATGGGGTCTGAATTAGGATAGTTACAGGGAGAACGTAAAAGTGGGGACAGCTATAGGAGATATTTTGGAATTAAAATCAACAGGGCTTGGGAGAGGGAAGAGTCAAAGTCAAATTGAATTTAAGAACCTGGGTGACAGCTGCCATTACTTAAATTAGAGGATTCTGGGCAAGGGGCAGATTTTGTGAAGAAGATGAGCACAGTTCCAGACGTGTCTTAATCTCTTTGAATACTAGAGATGGGGAAGAATAGAAAGAGAGAGGCTCTCTCCATGCTTATTTTCCTCCTGTCTTGTCTTTTTTGTCTTGTTCTCTTTGTGCATCTGAGTATTTTTTTCCTTGAGCTCTTTTAAATCTAGTCTGAATCCCTGTCTATATCAAAGCAAAACAAGTGAGCGAAGGTGCCCCAGGGCAAATAGATATGTGACATTTGACTCATTGCTTTTGCAGGATGGGATCCAAATGGGGATTATTCTAGGGAAGGAGTAAATTGGGTTGGAGGGGTGGAGAGTTATTGCAAACCAAGGAAGAGTTCTTTTCCACTCACTGGAATATTAAGCTATAGACTGTGATTGACTTTAATATTCAGTAAAGTCTGCCGAGTGCTCACGTTCAATGTTGTGGGAAGAGCTGAGGCAGAGACATTTGACAGCCTCTAGACTTATTTCATTTCTTTGCATTCTTCCTACCCCACCTCTGTTAGTCACCGCCCCCCCCCAACAGTAGGCATAAACATGCTCACACTTGTGCTTCTGTGTTAACTATCTCTCTCTCCCTCCCTCTCTCTCCCTCCCTTTCTCTCTCTCACTCCCTCTCTCCCTCTCTCTCTTCCTCTCTCTTTCTCTCTGTCTCTCTATGTCTCTCTCTCCCTCTCCCTCTCCCTCTTTCCTTCTCACTCTTCCCCCTCTCTCTCGCTCCCTCTTTCTTCCTCTCTCTCTCTTCCTCTCTCTCTCTCTCTCTCTCTCTTTCTCTCCCTCTCCCCTTGTCCCCAGCAATATGCTACCAACAAATGCTATTTTACTCACTTATTTCCAACATAACTGGGAGATATAATGGAGTATGGTCAAAAGATCAGTGAGTGGATCAATCACAAGCTTGAGATTCTGGTCCTAGCTCTTTTACTATCTAGGCAACTCTGGGCAAGTCAACTCCCTGAACCTCAGTTTCCTCATCTGTAAATTGAGGGCATTGAGCAAAAGGATTTCCAGGTTCCTTTCTTTTTTTAAAAAAAAATATTTTTTTACTTAAAGAAAATTTATCTTCTCTTCTCTCATTGAATAAGAAAGAAAAAGAAAACCCTTGTTACAAAGATGCATAGTTAATCAAATTCTTATTCGGCCATGTCCAAAAATACATCTCAATTTGCATCGAGCCCATCACTTGAGTCCTTTGGAATCAGGTTTGGACATTGCATTGATCAGAATTCTTAAGTCTATCAAAATTATTTGGCTTTATCATATTGTTATCGTATACATTGTTCTTCTGGTGTGGCTCACTTCACTCTGCATCAGTTCATACAAATCTTCTCAGGTTTCCCCAAAACAATACTTTTTATTATTTCTTATCACACAATAGTATTTTCTTACATTCATACCATTTGTTCAACTGTTTCCCACTTAATAAGTATCCCCCCAGTAACAATTCTTTGTCATTGCAAAAAGATTTGCTATAAATATGTTTCGCACATATGGATCCTTTCCCCCTTTCTTTGATTTCTTTAGGGGTATAGACTTAGTAGTGGCATTGCTTTATCAATGGGTATGCACATTCTAATAGTATTTTTTAGTCGTAGTTTCAATTGCTTTTTAATCTGGCTAAATAAGTTCACAGTTTCACCAACAATGAAGGCATTAATATACCTGTTTTCCCACAGCTTCTCCAGCATTTGTTATTTTCTTTCCCCCAATCATATGGATTTGAGATGGAATCTCAGAATTATTTAAATTTGTACTTCTCTAATTATTAGTGATTTAGAGCATTTTTCTATGTGGCTATTAATAGCTTATATTTCTTCCTCTGAAAAATGAAAGTTCATATCCTTTGGCCATTTATCAACTGGAGGATGGTTCTTATTCTCATAAATTTAAATCAGTTCTCTGTCTTAGAAATGACACCTTTATCTTTATCAGAGAAACTCATTGCAAAGATTCTTTCCCACCCTCCACCCCCCAATTTGCTTGCTTCTCTTCTAATTTTAGCTGCATTGTTTTTTTTTTTTTGTACAAAAAGATTGTTATTTTATGTCATTAGAATTGTTCATTTTACCTTGTCTGATCTCCTCTATCCAGTGTTTGGTCATGAACTTTTCCCCTATCCTCTAAGTTTTTTTCACTGTTAAACTTCTACCCTTCAGCAGCACTAAAACCAGCAAGCTGATTCTAGGGCAAAATGCTATTTGCACGGCTGATTTTAACCAAAGAAAATGTCATGTTAAATATGTTCAAAAGTTGTATTTTTCTTTTTATTGCATTCTACATCAATCCAACAGAGGCAGTGGTAGACAGAGAATCAGGAAGACCTGGATTCATGTACCACCCCACCCCCCCCGCCCCTACCCCCGACCTGTATTGGCCATATGACCCCAGACCAGTCCCTTAACCTCTCACTGTCTGGCAACTATTTAAGATGGTAGGTTGCAGAAGAGTTGTTGATCTGCTTTAGGAGAGGGAATTTCCTCATCAGGAGATCCCTATACAAATAAAATGAAAGCATACCTTCGGTCTCCAAAATGTCAAGATGAGCTGGTTCATTTTGAAACTAGATAATTTGGGTGGATTGAAGACATTCATACTCTCCTGCTCCTGGCTGCCATTTTTTTGGAGCTTAAAATACCCTCCAACTCCCAAATAATGAGAATGCTAAGGAGGGCAACACTTTTAATTATGGCTGGCTTGAAAGAATATAGATTTGGAGCAAGAAACGATCTGAGAAACCACCTAGTTCATCCTCTCATTTTGTAGATGACAAAACTGAGGTCTAAGGAGGGTATGTGACTTGTCCAGGGTCATACAAACAGCAAGTAGCAGAGTGATGATTTGAACCCAGGTCTTCTGAGGCCAAATGCAGTACTCTTTCCACTAATGATTTCTACTTTTCTGTTACATTTTATATTTTCCTCCCTCCTGCTCCATTTTATAATCTGGCTACACTGGCCTACTTGCAGTTGACTAATTAAGACATTCCATCTCTAGCCTCGAATCCCACCAGACCTTCCCATTGCTCCTTGATGTTGATGCCTTCCCCTCCCATATTACCTTTCATCTACCTTGTATTCATCTTGTATGTATCTGGTTATTTGCATGTTGCCTCCTCCATTCCAGTGTATGCTGTTGAAGGCAGGGAGTGTTTTTGTTTTTCTTTTGTTTTCACTGCTTAGAGTGCCTGACACATAGTAGTAACTTAATAAATGTTTTTTGACTGCACTGATTGTATGCTGTTGAAAGGGCATTACTTCATTCTCAGGGAAATGAATGGATTTGGGGCTAGGATTTCTGAAACGTAATGCCAGAAATTGAAGATTTCAAAACAAAGTCAACTCACTCCCCTAAATGTTGAAACCCTAGTGGTAGCCAGCTCTGGACTTGTGACTTCCTGCCACCAGGATGCCAGTGAGTGAGACTGAGTGCCACTGGACTGGAAAACCTAGTGTAGGGCCTTGGAGTGAAATTCTATCATTGGCTTCCAAGAGACTGTCTCTCCTAAGCAGAGCAAAGAACACTAGTGACTGGAGGACCGTTTGTCAGCTGGAAACCGTTAGTAGGCAATATGAACCTGACTAGTTAATCTAATGAGGAGAGAGAGAGCCATGGCAATGCTTACCCCAGATAGGCAACAGGGAAACTTGCTGAGCGTAAGAGTGGTTTGTGGGTTTGGCTTTAAATATGGCTTAGGGCAAAGGGTGGTTGGGAAGTAACCAGTCAGACATTAAAAACTACTTCTGTGGCTATCAAATTACTCGCTGGACAACCACTCAAGGCCGGATGAAGTCTTATAATTAGGAGGGCTTGGATTAGTGTGTGATATAATGAAGCAGGCAGAAACAGGGTAAAAACACCAGGAAAGGAAAAAAAAAAGTCAAAGCAAGGATATGACAAAGCTGGAATTTTATCCCATGTCCCATTGAAAGTAAACATGTTTCTCACTCTCTCGCTCCTCATAAGCCAGCTGTGGTAGGGAATTGGCCCTGTTCTTTGGAGAGATTAGGAAGTCACAGAGTGAACACAAAGGAAGTTGGAGCCCAGCCTCAGGTGCGAGTTTCCTACTGAAGCAAAATTTTAACTTTTCTTTCAAGGTTACATAACAATGAATATGTCCCATACCAGACATTCCAAGTCTCATCTCCAGGCCTTTGCTTAGACAGACCTTCCTAGCCTGGGAGATTCTTCCTCTTTGCCTTTGTCTCTTGGAATCTCTGACACTCTTCAAGACTCAGCATAGGCCACCTCCTACAAGAAGCCCTTCTTAATCCTCTTCTACTAGTTGTTAACATTTCCCCTATCCATCAAATTATTTGTATGTCTTTTGTATTTATTTTGCATTGATTTTTTCTGCATACACCCTATGTCTTCCAATAGAACCCAACCTCTTTGAGGGCAAAATATAAACTTCTTGTTGTATTTTTGTTTTTACTTCTCCAAAGCTTAGCATGGCGTATTTTGAACAAAGTAAGTGTTTAATAAATGCTTGTTGAATGGAACTGAATTGGATTGGCCTGGTTAGGAAAAAAAGCAAAGGAAAACTGCTGATATTTTATGACCACAAGTCCCCAGGTTGACTATGAACTTCTCTCTTAGATTTTGGTAATTTTCCAATGCTCTTTTCATGAAAAGTTGTGCATTTTAACTTTTGTATTGATGTCTCATCCTCTTATTAGACCATTAGCACCGTGAGAGAAGCTAGCCGTGTCTACATTCATTAAGTGCCTGTGCACCAGGTACTGTGTTGGGCACCGGCTGTATAAAGACAAAAATGAAACTGTCTTCATCTACAAAAGAAATTACATTCTATTGAGAGAAACTCAGGCACATGCCTTGTCTAAACTTCATATCTTCTTAGCGCCTCATACAATATTCTGCGCATAGTAGAAATTTAATAAACATTTGTCCCAACATTGTCTTGTGGATAATAACAATGGCAGAAAGAAGCTAGTATATCTGTAAGGGGCTTTTTTATTCTTTAAAGTCCATTCACATTTGTCACCTCATTTAGTTCTCACATCTCTTTCAACTGTGTTTTTATTAACTCTACCTCAAAGATGAGACAGAAATGCCAAATGGTTTTCTACAAGGTCATACAGCTAGCTTGTGGCCTAGTGAGCTAAAATTTTCTTAAGAGTCAGGGGCCTTTTTATAACTTACTTTCCAACTCCTCGAAAAATGATATTCAAGAAACATATAAGGGCTATATGTTTTGAAAAAAAACCTCATTTTGCAATATTCTTTATGTATTGTGGTAGCTTGACTTAGGGTATGGAGAGGTGGCCTTGGGGCTACCTGGTGTTCAAGCTTCGTCATTGAAATATGCTAGCTGTGTGACTGGGTAAATCATGTAATTTCTCAGCACTCTAGGCAAATCTCTAAGGCCCTAAGTTACAGAGGATCTGGAAATATGCATTGGTAGAGGTAATCTCCTTTTCTTGACCTTCCCTATGTTGTTGAAATCACAGGTCCAGTCTGTATCCTATTTGTTATGCATATAAGTCCATATCCAGATCTCGGATCTGGCCTCAAACATTACTAGCTGTGTGACCATGGGCAAGTTGCTTAATCCTGCTTGCCCCGGTTTCCTCACCTAAAATGAGCTAGAGAAGAAAATGGTAGACCACTCTAGTATATTTGCCAAGAAACCCCAAATGTTGGTCACAGAGAGCTGGACATGACTGAAAACGACCAAACAAAAATAATCTATCTTCTCATTGAGTATGGCCCCACTGCCATGATGTGTCTGCAGGCAATGAAAAAAAGGCCTTGATCTGGATCCAGATGCATGAGTTCAAATCCCAATTGCGACTTGTTGGACGTTGGACACATCACTTCTGCTCTCTGGTACTCTTCATGCTTCATCTATAAAATGAGGGAGTTGGAGTCAACGGTTTCAAAAGTCATTCTTGTCCTGTATGTATGCTCATCAAGACTGCAGAGCAAATCTTAAGATATCAGGTTTCCACTGTAGATTAAACGTAAGTTTCTTTCCTCTACTGCCGAGGTAGCCTAGAGACTTGTTGCCTTGACTCCATCAGGTCCATTACTCTTCTGTACATGGGTAAGGAATGAAGTATTGTGGGGTGAAGTCAGGACCTTATAAATTACTCTGGACCATAGTAAGAACGTCAAATAGACTCCCTAGGTGGTACAGCGAATAAGGCACTGGGCCTGGAGTCAGGAATCCTTGAGTTCAAATGCAGCCACAGATCCTTACAAGTTGTGACCCTGGCCAAGTCACTTAACCCTATTTGGCTCAGTTCTTCATCTGTAGAATGACCTAGAGAAGGAAATGGCAAACTACTCCACTATCTTTGCCAAGAAAACTCCAAATGAAGTCGTGGAGAGTTGGACACAACTGAAAAACGATTAAACAACACCAACAACAGGAATGTCAAATAGTGCATATATCCCCAAGGATCTATGGAAGGAAGAGAAAACAGGAAGAGATTTCACAATGGATAACTTACTGGAACAAAATGGTCTCATCTCACAATGAGACCAAATCAAAACAGTCCCAAACATGCCAGCATAGGGAAGGAGGGAAAATCTCTCATCTCCTGGGATAATAATGACTTCTTTTCTAGCTAACCACTAGGTTTATGGCTTTTAAGTCCTTTAAGGATATAAAGTATGTTCCTTTAAGTTCTAAGAAATAACAGCTTGAAACATATTTATTCTAAGACATAACAAGTTGTCCAAGGGCTGCTGGCAGAAGGGTTAGCATTTTCTTTCCTAACCAATGCTTCTGAAGGATAGAATAGACAGTTTGGGTTTTAGTATCATTCAATTGCTTTTTTCTTCCTGGTTATTGAATATATATATGTCTTTCATTTCAAACTTTGCTCCTGGTTCCACCAATCAATTGAGAAACAATCTAGGTCCCATACTAGCCTGCAGTGGTTTCCTAGGCAACCAGCTCATATCCAGAGAGCTGGACTACTCACGGTGAAACTAAGTTAAACTCTGCAGCATTGCCATTTCTTTCTATGCTTCAGAAAAGGGAGACCATACCAAGCTTGCACAGCTAGCAACACAAACGCCTTCCTGATCTGCATAACATTTTACTGCTCCAGCATCTGTCACAGAGCTCAAAAAAAAAAAAAACCTTTCCAAGATATTACAGGATTTGTGGATTTTAAGGTTGGAGAGGACCTTAGAGACCATCAATTTCAATTCCTTAATTTTACAGATGAGGAAACTGAGATCCAGAGTGGTTAAGTGACTTGACCAAGGTCATATAGTTAGCAAGTTTGTAAGGCAGGACTTGACCCAGAGTCTTCCTGATCCCAAGGATACCTCATCCACTATGCAACATAGCCTTTCATTCAACCCCCCAGTAACAACAATGTGGCTAGCAGTTGCTGTGGGGGTGAAAGACCAACAACACCAGCACACAAAAGAGCTTCCAGCACAGGTTTTTTATCTGCTTTCCTAAGGAAAGCAACTTTAAAGGGTTAACAATTTCAGTTTAATCAAACATGCATATATCATTCACTTAGTTCAGGAGGAAAAGCCACCCTGAGCTCCAGAGCAAATACAAACAGAAAACATCAACAGATCAAATAACACAAACCAGTAGACAGGCTTCCAGCTTTCTGTCCAACATCTCAGTACATAGTTACCAGAGAAACATCAATATCTGGGTTTTCAAGCCAGGGGGTGCGGGTGCTCTTAAGGCCTGCTCAGAGTCTCTCTAGTCAAATCACAGGACACTCTTCCAGTGAGTGAGAGCCCCAAACAAAATGCTAACCTCTAAGTTTATATACCCTTCTTAGGGCCTGAAGGCTTCATACCTAATTAGCAAAAGGGTGTGGGCCAGGGGCTTAGCAACTAGCAAGACTTAATCAAAGGCACTTGATTACTTTAGCATTCTAAAAGAGAAAAGTCAAAAAAAAAGTCCTTTTCTGATTACCATTACACTCCCCAAAAGCCCTATATATTCAATTCAATTTAACATTGATTAAATACATATGAAAAAGAGTGCTGATATTTGACCAGCTCCCTTCTCATCCCAGACTAGAAGGCTCAGAATATAATAACAAGAAAGTAATAAGGTGTTAAGCTAACTCGAATAAGCTCATTGTCTCTTTGGGATGTATGACACATTTTGGAAGCAAAGTCTTTGGATGAGCAAGACATCAAATAGCTAAGCTTTACAGAGTTCAATTCCTGTTTTTTTTTTAATTCAATTTTATTTTATTTTCGGTTCTGAATTCTCTCCCTCCTACCTCCTCCACCACCCACTGAGAAAGGAAGAAAAACAAAACCCATTACAAATATGTATAGTCATGCAAAACAAAATCTGGCATTAGACATGAGACAGAGTTCAATTGTGAGCATATAGGTTCAGGAGTACATTTTAGAGGAGATTCCTTGAGGGACATAAAAGGAGATTTCTTTTCCCAGTTTCCTCTTCCTTGGTCATGGCATCTAGCAGTGACTTGCCAGAGAGAGACACTCTGTTAAGCATTCTAAGAGTTTAAAGATTTGAGAACATTCCAGGCACAGCTAAGGGAGCAGAGACCTATGCTACAGACAGTCAAGACACTTACTTGAAGAAGGAAACAGCTTTAAATATAGGACCTATAGTAGAAGAGAAGAGTTTCTGTTACAGAGAGGAAAATACCCTTGGATATTAGCTGAGCAACCAGTTTGGCAGAGACACTGAACCCAATTGGAACTACATTCGGACTGTAGAAAGAGAGAATGGACTTCCAGGTACTACAATATCAGGAGTTGTGAGTTGTCTTGCCTACATATGTCCCTTACTACTACCACTGCACTCTGTGTTTGAGCTCACTTTTACCATGGATATTATATATGTGTTTGTGGGAACATGTGCCCCTGGTTGATGGGGGTGGGGGGTGACGATTGGTAGTTAGAATTTTTACAATGCTGTTTTAGTAAATGCCTTTACAAAAAGTTAATTGAGTCTACTAGTTAATTGTTGAGGGGAAACATGTTCAAAGGGGATACTGAAATAGGGGTAGCCACTCACAGAGTTGCCCCTAGAGCTAGAGATAGCAGTTATCCCTTGGGGATTCAACCCATGACTGTGAATATGAGTTGGGGGAGTACCCTAGAGGGTATGCTATATGTCCACTGTGTTCAAGGAACTGGAGACACAAAGGAAAAAATTAAGTGGTCTTTGCCTTTGAGAAATTTATATTCTGCTGGGAGGACCTAACATGTATTGAGGAATAATTAGGCAGAGTGGAAAGAATACTACCTAACTAGGGGATCTGGGTTCAAATCCTGCCTCTAATACCTATTACCTTGTGATCCTGGGCAAGATACATAGTTTCTCTGGGAATCAGTTTGCTCATTTGTTAAAGGAATGAATGAATTAGATTCATTTCAGCTCTAGAGCTGTGATCATACGTTCACATACAAGTAATCGCAAGGTTATTTGAAGAGGGAGAAAGCATTAATTATTCAACAACCATTTATTAAGTGTCTACTATGTGCCAGCCACTGTGCTGGAAGGAGAAGGAAGGAAAAGACAGTCTCTGCCCTTGAGGAGCTTACAAAGGCTTCATACGAGATGATAACTTTCAAGACCTTAAAATGGATATGAAGATTCTGCGAGGCAAAGGTGAGGAGGGAGGGCAAATGGAAAGTGCACTTTGCAAAGGCCTGGAAAAAGGAGATGAAATGCTAAGTTCAAGGAACAAATGAAAGTCTAGTTTTGTTAGAATATAGAGCAAGTGAGCAGAGCAGTGGAAATTGGGAAGTTACATTGGAGCCATACTACGGGGGGCTCTTTAACCCTCAACTGAAGGGTTTATATTTCATCCTGCATGCAAGAGGGAGCCAAGGAGCCTTTTGAGCAGAGAAATAATACCACAAGTGTCATGCTTTGGGGATATTATATTAGTAGTGGTGGAGAGGATGGATTAGATGTAGGAGCAAGCAGACAAAAGGAGTCAGATTAGAAGACTGTTACTATATTGCAGGGGGGGAGTTGATTAGGATCTAAACTGGGGAAGTATCTGGGGTAGTACCTGAGGGCAGAGAAATGTACAGACATGAGACATATTTTTTGTTTGGTCTTGGTTCAATTGCGTCCAACTCTATGGCCCCATTTGAGGTTTTCTTGGCAAAAATGCTGGAATGGCTTGCCTTTCCTTTACCAGTTCATTTTACAGGTGAGGAAACTGAGGCAAACAGGGTTAAGTGACTTGTCCAGGGTCACACAGCTAGTGCCTGAGGCCAGATTTTAATGCACGAAGATGAGTTTTCCTGATTCCAAGCCCAGTGCTCTATCTGCTACACTACCTAGCTGCCCCATGAGAGATGTAATGATTGCAGAAGGTAAAAGAGAGAGAAGATGAAAGGAATATTTTAACTCAAGTGACTTGGAGAAGGGAAAAGTTTTATGGGAAAATTCTGACTTTTGGATACATTACATTTTAGAAGGGTAAGGGTGTAAATGTGTAGCAGAAGTGAATTTGGGACACATTAAAATTATTCACATATATGTATGCAATACACATTTTAAAATTATCTGCATCTGCATGGGAACTGCTGATGAGGTCAAGAAAGAGTATATAAAGAAAAGAGGGCCAAAGGGAAGAATTCTGAGAAAAAGCCATATTTAGGGAATGGAAGATTGATTAACAAAGAATACTGAAATATGGCAATCAGGATAGGTAAGAAGAGACTCAGGAGATTGCAACCCCAAAATCAAGGAATAAGAGAGTATCTAAGAAGAAGATGTGGTCAAGAGTATCAAAACAAAACAATTTAAGCAATTAGAGAAATATTAATTGTTCATGGGTAGGCAGGGCCAATATAATAAAAAATGACAATTTTACTAAAACTGATTTATATATTCAATGACATCCCAATTAAATTACCTTTTTTTTTTATCAAATTAGAAAAAATAATAACGAAATTCATTTGGAAAGACAAAAATCTAAGAATGTCAAAGGAAATAATAAAAATGTAATGGAAGGAGGTTTAGCAGTATCAGATCTTAAACTATATTATCAGGCACTAATTATCAAAACTGTGGCACTAAGAAATAGAAAGGTAGATCAATGGAAGAAAATAGACATACAATTTACAGCAGCAAATAAATATAATAACCTTATATTTGGCAAGTGTCAAGATCTAGGATTTGTGGTTAAGAATTCATTATTTGGTATAAATTGTTGGGGCAACTAGAAAGCAGTATGGCAGAAACCGGGCATAGATCAACATCTTGCACCATTTACCAAGGTAAAGTCAAAATGGTTACATAACCTAAATATAAAGAAACATTTTACAAGAAAATTAGAACACAGGACATACTACTTATCAGACTTGCGGGTAGGTGAACCATTTGTGAATAAACAAGAGACAGAAAGCAAAGTTTGGTTTAAAATGGATAATTTCAATTACATTAAATTAAAAAGTTTTGTACAAATAAAACAAATATAGCCAAGACCAGAAGGAAAGCAAAAAATTGGGAAAAAAACTTTTTATAGACAATTTATCAGATAAAGGTCTTATAACTAAAATACGAAAAAGAACTTTGTCCATAAGAATATGAGTCATTCTCCAATTGATAAATGGTCAAAGTATATGAACAGGCAGTTTTCCAATGAAGAAATCAAAACAATTTATAATCATATAAAATGCTGTAAATCATCATTGATTAGAGAAATGCAATTAAAAAAAACTTTGAGATCTCATTCTACACCTACCAGATTGGCTAAAATGATAGATGAGAAGAGTGATAAATGTTGGGGAGGATGTGGAAAAATTGGTAAACTAATTCATTGTTGATGGAATTGTGTACTGACACAACCTTTGAGAGCCACCTAGAATTATGTTGAAAGAGTTATTAAAGTACTTATACCATTTGACCCAGCAATACCACCATTTGGTCTATTTCTGAAGATAATTAGGGAAAAAAGGAAAGACCTATATGCTCTAAAATTTTTATAGCGGCTCTCTTTGTGGTGGCAAAGAAATGGAAATTGCAGGAATGCCCATCGGTTGGGGGATGACTGAACAAGTTACAGTGTATGATTGTGATGGAATACGACTATGCCATAAGAAATTATAAGATCAATTATTTTAGGGAAAAAAAACATGGAAAGACTTGTTCAAAATAATGAAAAGTGAAATAAGCACAACCAAGAGAACATGTTATACAGTAATACAATATTATTTTAAGAACAACTTTGAACAAATAAATTATTTTGACTATTATAAATACCCAAATTAACTCTAAAGGACACATGAAGAAAAATGCTATCTGCACCCAGAGAAAGAACTGATAAATAGAACTGATAAATGTATAGAATAATTAGATATATGTATATGCACATACTTATACATGCATACATATATATGTACATATACCTATTTGCGTCTAATGATAGCCATCTCTAGGGTGGGGGGGGGGAAGAAAAAATATACATGATAATTTTGTTGTATATTTGAAAAGAATAGCAAGTCCTGCATAGTAGATTTTCAGTTTCCTGTACAATCATCTTTTTTATTGTACCACATTATGGAAATGTTTGTTTTATTTCATAAATTAAAAATAAAATTTAAAAGAAGAATAACAAAGCCTACAAAAAAATCAAGGATCGTGAATACTGAGAAAAGTCCATTGGATTCAGCATTAAACAAAAATCACTAGTAACCTTGGAAAGAGCATTTTAATACAAGTGTGGAGTGAGAAGCTTCAGTTTAAGGAGATTAAAAATTTATAGGTAGTTTGAAAGTCCAGAAGTAAATGACAAACCACTCCAGTATCTTTGCCAAGAAAACCACCTAGACAGGTCCATGGAGACACAATTGAACAACAACAAGAAAGTAGAGTCAGTGAGAGGGCAGATAGCTTTTTTTGAGGAATTAGAAAATAAATGAACAACTAAAAAATATAGAATGATAGTTTGAGGGGATGGCATAGTCAAATGAATAGTAGGTTTTGAGGTGAGGACAAGAGAATATAAGAAATCCAAGATGGATGGATGGTCTTGATTTCAGTAAAATAGAAAGCATAGTTATTTACCGAGACAGAACGGGGTAGAGGAAGTGTGAAAGGATTGAGGAGAGAGAAGATCTGAAACATCCACTCAGGACAGTGGGGTAAATAAGGTAGAACAGAATAAAGTAGAATGAAAAACTGATGTCCATCATTGAGAACCTGGTTAATTTCCCAAGGACTTTTTGCAGGGATTTCAGGTCATCAAGAATTGTCAGAAAGAGTAGATAAACATGATATTGGGGATTAGACAGGATTGGTGATTTGTAGGGTGTGAATGATGATAGGACAACTAGGCAATGGAGTCAAAGGTGAAAGATAATATATATTTGAATTGGTCAACAAGAGAAGTAAGAATGTGAGGAGTGGAGCATTAGGTCGTGGATGGAGGAAAGGACGTGGTAAAGACAAAAAAGCAGATTGGAAGCAGTGAGACAGAGAAATGGAAGTATAGGACACCATGACCAGGAAGAGGAATTTAAAAGTTTGAGATCATAAAAGTAGCATAGTTGAAAGAGTCTTGCATGTTCAATCAAAGGATCTGAGCTTGATTTCTGGCTCTGCTATTTATTACTCGGGTGACCTCATGCAAGTCACTTTCATTTCTTTAGATGTCAGTTATCTTATCTGTAAAATGAGGGATTGGACAAGATCTCTGAGGTCCCCTGTAGCTCTAACTCTATGATCCTATGATTCCTGTAGGTAGCTGAGGTAGAGTGAGGATGTGAATCATGGGAGCTGAGGTAACAGATGAACTAGGAGTCTAGGTAGGGTGTTTGATGGGAAATCAACATATATAATGAAGTCCCTAGGTCTGTAATTAATAATAATAATAACAATAATAATAATAATAATAATAATAGCAGCTAGCATTTACATAGCACTTTAATGCCAGCAAAATATTTTAAGTATATTGCCTTCTTGATCCTCCCTGAACTACATTACATGGTTCAGCCACACTGTCCAGTGTGCTGTTTTCCACAAATGATACTCAATTTTCCATCTTGATGACTTTGCATTGGCTTTCCCCCATGCTGGAAGTGCTCTATTTCTTCACTTATGCCTTAGAATCTTTGCCCTTTTTCAATAATCACAGCAAAATCTATCTTCAGAGGCCTCTCCCACTCCTTCCAGCTGCTGGTGCCTTCCCCTTAGGATTTTCTTCCATCTACTCCATATTTATCTTTCATGTACTTATTTGTATATATGCTGTCTCCTTCATTAGAATATAACCTCTCGGAGAGCAGGGATTATTTTTTTTTGACTCTTTAGTACTTAGCACAATGCCTGACATTTGGTATTTGGCTGCTTGAAGCTTGTTGATTCATTGATTAATTATTTTGAACTAACATGTACATCTAGGGAGCACATGTGCTATAGTTTTGGTTGGGTTGACCCACAAATATAGGGTAGATTTTTCTGAACACTCATGTGTAAGAAGGGATGTTTTAGATCTTCCAGTTCTCTCTCCTTCTTTCTCTTCAGATCTTCTTCCCTCCTTCCCTCCCTCCCTCCCTCCCTCCCTTCCTTCCTTCCTTCCTTCCTTCTTCCCTCCCTTCTTCTACCTTTTGCAGAAGAAGAAGATAAGAATATTTCTATGTCCATTTCCTGCAATTTTTAATACCACAAGTGAAAGTATCATCCCACATATGATCTAAGCCATAAGGTAGTTTAAGCTTAGAGAGCTTTCTCAAGTGATCTCTTGCTGGGTGGGTATGTTTGCTAAGAAGAGGGCCTTGAGATAGAAAGACCTGAATTCAAATCTGTCCTTAGTCACTTACTAGCTGTGGGACCCTGGGCAAGTCACTTAACCTCTTTCCAATCCACTAGAAAAGGAAATGGCAAACCACTCCAGTATGTTTGCCAAGAAAACCCCATATACAGTATCGGTGTGTTATGATTGGACATGACTGAATGACTGAACCATGATATTTGGTGAGAAGAGAATATTGTTCTGTACTTGTGGATCAAAGCTGAAGATCTTTTGGGGCCCTTAGTAATAGTTGGGCCAGAGTTGGATGAAGCATCAATGACACCTTGTGGCTTAATCTTGTCATGGCACCCTTTTATTTTCTTAACACTCAAACTGGCTCTCTTTTGGGTGGTCTCATCAGCCTAAGGGCCTCCCTAAGGCTGTAACAGAAGATGGCATACAAAGCCTTCAAGACTGTGGACAGTAATCCTGATATTTTCCCCAGAGCTTTAGCTGAGCTATCTTTCTTTCATAGGTTCTAATAAGCAGCCAGAATAACTGGTTAAAGTTTCTTTCTCTCCTTTCCACACTTCAGGGAATGCTAACTAACTGTTAAGAGGATGGTAATCTCTGGGGTCAGGGGGAAGAAGGGACTCTGTAAAAGGCTGTATTTCTGAATGTGAGAAGCTGATAACGGAATCCCTAATAAGTGATGAGACAGTTAAGAGGCACAATGGACAGAGTACAGGAACTGGAGGCTGGAAGATGAGTTCAAATCATGTCTCAGACATTTATTAGCGTGTGACACTAGATAAATCATTCAGCCTCTTTGTGTGTCAATTTCTTCATCTGTTCAATGAGGATAGCAATAGCTCCTACCTCACAGGTTTCTTGTGAAAATCAAATGAGACAACATAAAGTGCTTTGCAAACTTTAAAATGCTATGCAAATATTAGCTGCTATGTTGGCTGGGATCCTTTACTTCTTAAAAATAATCATCTAATTTCCAAAGAGATGATTGCTAAAAACTAGAGGCAACTTGGTAATCCTTAGTCGTAAGAGACACGGTGTTCCTAAAGACAGAACTTCTCTGAATAGCCTTCCAGTGGCAATTATAAATTATAAACCTGCACTGGATTTGGAGTCAAGGAATTTCTGTTTGGAACCTGGATCTAGCACTTGCTTGTGACGTCAGGCTAGTGAGGTTGTGAGCTCAGGTCACTTGCTTTCTCTAGGTTTTGGATAACTTTTGTCAGCTATAAAATAGAAGACTATCTGATTATGATATGTTCTGATGGAGGAGGAGGTTAGACTAGGCAGTTTTTTCCATTTTTGAATCTATGAGTTTATGGAACCAGGAAATATGCACATTTAAGTGGGAATTCTAGTCCATAGCAGTGATTTGGAAACATGAGGCTTCATTATAGTTTGTAAAACCTGGAGATTGATCAGAGGAAGGTAACCAGGGTAGGCAAATCCTTGGGTCCATGATTTACAAGGATCAGTTGAAAGAACTGGACATAATTAGCCCGGAGAAGAAAAAACTCAGGAGGAACATGATAGACTTCTAGTATTTGCAAAGGTTTTGTGGAGAGGTAAGGTGGTAAATTAGACTTGTTCTTTATGGCCCCAGAAGGCAGAAGCGGGAACAAAGGGCATGTATTTCAGAAGACTGGAGATCATGAAGAAATGAAAATTGGATATATAGTTTGGGGAGTCACCAGCACAAGGGTGATATTGAAGCCAGTGTAATTTTGAGAGAGAGAGAGAGAGAGAGAGAGAGAGAGAGAGAGAGAGAGAGAGGAAGAGGAAGAGGAAAAAAGAGAGGGGAGGGAAGGGGAGAGAAGAGAGGTGAGGTGAGGTGAGGTGAGGTGAGGCACAGGACAGAGCATTTGAGGACTCCTAAGGTGAAGGATAGGACAAGGATAACATTTCAGCAAAGGTGACTGGTAAGAAGAGAATAAGATGAGAGCAGTCCCTTGGAAATCTAGAGAAAACAATGTCAAAGGCTGTAGAGAAAAGAAAGATGAGGAGAAAAAGAAGAGAAAGGAATGACAGGTAGATGAGCATAGTGTTCAGCTAGCACTGTCATAATGTTTAAAGAGATAAGAAAGGTATTCAGCACATTGGATCGCCCTCTGTGGCATTCTTCTTTTGGAAGAATATTGATTAGATTTGCATAGCATAGGCTGGCATGGATGAGTTGTAGTCATGGTTGAAGGGAACCCCAGGGTATATATCATAAATCCATATGAAATTTTATAGTTTATATAGCTAAAACTGTATCTATATGTGTGTATATGCATGTGTGTATATAATAGTTTATAGTTTAAATCACAATTTCCATATAAGATCATAGGTTCATAAATCTGGAACTGAGTGGGATCACTGAGACTGCCCAAGCCTCTCATTTTACACAGGAGGAAAGTCAGGGAAACTAAATGACCTGCCAAAGACTTCCTGTCTGGGAGTTAATTCCTTATTCTAATGGAATCATCAGTCCAGATCCTATCACCTATCATATATACAAGGCATTATGCCAAGGGCTGGGCCTTTGCTTTCATGGGAAACCTAGGTTTTGTGAAACGGGTTTGTATTTCCCTGAAAATAATACAATGCCTTCTCCCTCATTTTTAATCTGTAAGGCATTACATAAATGTGAGCCATTAGTCTTTTTAGAATTATAGAATAAAAAATTAAAATCTGAGTATCTCAGAGATCACTGAATCCAAGTTTCTTATTTTACAGATGTGGAAACTGAGATCCAGAGAGTTTAGCAGACCTGCTGTATTGGTAATTAAGGTGGGACTTTTTTACTGTTTTCTCTTTGAGAATGCTAAAGCAATCAAGTGCCTTTGATTAAGCCTTACTAGGTGCAAAGCCCCAGGCCCACACTGTTTTGCTAACTAGATGTAAAGCCCCAGTCTCAAACCCTTTTGCTGATTAGGTATGAAAACTTCAGGCCCTAAAAAGGGTGTGTATATATATAAATATAAATACATATATATATATACACACACAGACGTATATATGTATATATATGTACACATATATACACATATACACACATACACACATATATGTATGTATATGTATATATACATACACATATATACATATATACACACATATATACATATATACACATACACACACACACACACACACACACACATATATATATATATATATATATAGCATTTTGTCTGGGGCTCTCACTCACTGGAAGAGTGTTAGGGGTGGAGACTAAGAGCCCCTGAGATTTGAAGAAACCCAGATGTTTTGTTTGGGGATCACTCATGGAAGCAGTGTTGAGACTCTGGGCAAGCCATTGTAACTGCCCCCTGGTTTTACTAACCCAGATGTTGGTTTGTATTTGCTCCGTTTATATAATGTATGTTTGCAATTTGTTTGTATTTGCTCTAAAGTTCAGGGTGCTAACTTTTTCTCCTGAACTAAGTGAATGATATTTGTAAGTTTGATTAAAGTTACTCTCCTTAGTAAAGCAGATCAAAGAACCTGTGCTGGCAGCTTGTGTTGCTGGTCTTGTTGGGTCTTACACCTCAACAGCAGCTGCTAGCCGCATTGTTGTTACACTTGCCCAGTGTTACACAGCTGGTAAATGTCTGAAGTAGTGTTTAAACCTGTATCTTCCTGGCCTCAAATCCAATACTATATCTCCTATACCACGATGGCTGTTGTTATTGTTATTATCATTATTGCAATCTGGTAAGTGAGATGATGCTTATGCAAATAAATTGTGATACAAGACTCCATGTCATAAATACAAAAGAGAGGTCCATAAAAGTGGCTCTGAGAAACCTGAAAAGCTTCCTTTTTTTCCTTGTGGTATTAAGCCAGGCTTTGTGGAGGGGGTGGCTCCAGAGTTGAGCTGTAAATGGAGAGTATTTCAATAGATGGAAGGAGTATGTTATAGAGAATGAGTTGTGCAAATTGACAGAGACTATCTTTATAGAAGTCAGATTCAAAATATTTATTCAAACACCAGAAAGCCAAATCTCAACATTAGAAAATCAAATCCATCAAAACAACAAAGAAATCCATACACAATAATGATGGAAGGGGCACCGCCATTCCAATTCAACACGCATTTATTAAGCACCTACTATGTGTGAGACACTGAGTATACAAAGATAAAAACCAAATGATCCTTGCTCTCAAGGAGCTAATATTCTGGTTAGGGGCAGAGAATAAAATTTGTAACTAATAAGTATAATAGAATTGGGTGGAGTTAACCTACTGATTTCTTCTTAGCCCAATATTACAAGTAGGTAATAGAGTGTTAAGGTCTTGGTGTCTACATGCTATTATCCCTTTAACAGGTATGAAGAAATACTCTGAGCAAAACTTCCCCCTCCTCAGGCCTTCCCACAAACAAAAACTCATAGCTAGCCGTTTCCTCTCTTTCCCTAAGTTCTAACTGCTCTGATCTCATTTTCTCTCAGTTCTGCTTCACTCTTTCCTGTTCCACCTGTTCAGCCAGCTCCTCCCACCACAGGCTTCATGTAACAGGCTTCCATGTGACTTAAGCAGGTCACAGGAGCCTATAAATGAATGGGAAAATCTTCAAATTATATGCCTGGGGTCATATAATTATTAAGTGTTTGAGGCCATATTTGAACTGAGGTCTTCCTGACTCCAGGCCAAACATTCTGTTTACTCTGCTACTGAGCTGCCAGGGAGAGGAAAAAAAGAGGAATAAATGGGAGGAGCACCATGGGGAGTGCTGCCTGCAGGATGGTTGTATTCGGATTGAAAATCTTTCTTCCAGTTATACTTTACCAAGCAATCCCTGGAGCAAATAGGTTCCATATGTACACGGATGATGTATCATCTTTCTTGCTCAATACATCACCAAGAAGCCAATAACATTCATAAGATGCTGTGTTTTTTACGTAGTCCATAACAACATGTAAAGAAACTGAAGTCTAGAGATCATCATATATACCTACCACAGTACTTTTTTTTGTAGTAGATGCCTAATAAATGTTTGTTGAATTGAACACATTAATACACTGAGAATGTGGTTTTCTGACGTAAGAGGTAATTAGGGAGCACAATGGATAGAGAGCTTGGCATGGAGTTCAGAATATCTGAGTTCAAATCCTGTCACAGACACTTAGGTATAATCCTAGGCACAACACTCAATGTCTCCTGGCCTCAGTTTTCTCATTTGTAAAATGAAGGGCTTAGATTTTATGGTCTCTAAGGTCCCTTCCAGGTTCAAACTTTGATCTCACCCTATGATCGGGTTATATTACTTTCATATCTAATACCCTGTCAAAGAAGTATTGCCAATCTGCATAGGCAGAGGGTTTTTACATACTAGGAATTCCTTATATAGATGAACTCACAGGCTTAGAGTTTTTAAATGTTGCGATTTTTTAAAGATATTGACAACAGGCATATGACAAGAATATCTACATCAGTGAGGATCATAAATCTATCATCCATAGAAGTATTAAGAATAAACTTTTGAAGACCCCTGTCCCCACCCATTGGACTGTGAGCTTCTTAAGAGCAAGGACTGAGTTTTGGCTCTCCTTACATCCCCAGCACTTAGCACAGTGTCTGGCACATAGTAGGTACTTAATGAATGCTAGCCAATTGATTTATGCCAAAGTTTTATTGTTTTGAACATTCAAAACTCCCCTCTGTGGAGTGAAAGACTGATAAAAGATATATGAATGCTGTGAAATGTCTTACTGTGTCAATCATTTTATTAAAGCTGCCTTGTTCTTCACGTAAAACATAAATTAACAGAACCAGTCTTATAAATTTTTGTTTTCTTCGTTGCGTGCGCTTTTATTTGAACTGGTCTTAAGTCATTCACTTAGTTCAGGAGGAAAAGCCAGCACCCTGCACCCTGAACTTCAGAGAAAACACAAACAAATTACAAACATACATTATACAAACAGAGCAAATACAAACCAACATCTGGGTTAGCAAAGCCGGGAGACAGTTCCAATGGCTTGCCCAGTCTCAACACTCCTTCCACAAGTGAGCCCCACACAAAACATTTGGGTTTCTTCAAATCCAGGGGGCTCTTAACAATGGCTACCTAGAGTCTCCACACTAACATTTTTCCAGTGAGCGAGAATCCCAGACAAAATGATAAAGTCTGAGTTTATATACCCTTTTTAGGGCCTGAAGGGTTTGCACTTAATCAGCAAAAGGGTTTGCTAACACCTAGTTAGCAAAAGAGTGTGGTCCTGGGGCTTTGCACCTAGTAAGGCTTAATCAAAGGCACTTGATTACTTTAGCATTCTCAAAGAGTCAAGACTTCATCTTGTGATGTCATTGATTCTCTTCAAAAATGAAGGGCAAAAAACAAACAGCAACAAGATCCCAACAAGGGAGGTCCCTGTGGTAGCTTCAAAATACAGAGAGATTACTTTGAAATCAAATGACCAATCAATAAATAAGCACATATAAGGTACCTACTAAATTCCAGGTGCTATGTTAGGGATTGAGAACACAAAGACAAAAATAAATAATCCCTGCTATTCTGGGCTGGGCCTATACTGGATGCTGTAACAAAAGGAGATACTTGTAGGTCATTCAACAAGGAAGAAAAAGCTATAGTGGAAGAAGGATATTCAATAAGAATTTGAGTTGATTAAGCAGACTGAAGCTCTCTTGCCAGAGTTGCCCATCATGGTCCATCAGCCAAGCATTGGAGTGTTCAGAGTACTTTCATATTCTTTTTTCACTCAGGCAGTGATGGCAGCCTTTAGTCCCTTGAGACAAACAAGTCTCAAGGATTGCTTCAATTCCTTTTAAGAAAAAAAACTAGCATAACTTGCAAAGGAGAAGAGGTTAGAATCTTGTTCCTACTATATTCCTTGATGGTAAGATCCTTAAAGTTCTCTAAAGCAGTGATATCAAACTGACATAGAAACAAATTCCTGAAAACTGCATATTGACATAGAAATCCTAACTTATAGGGATGTTTGGGCATCAAAAGTGATAATATATATAATGCAGCTTGCAAACCCTAAAGCACTTTATAAATACTAGCTATTATTATTATTGTTGTAATTATTTATCAAAATTACATTCTCTCTGGGGAGATCATGAGGTCTTACAACTTGTAAAGTTGAGTCAAAAAACTTGGCTATTCATTAATAGAGCTGTCTTTCAAAATTCATATGTAGTCACTTTCACTCCAGATGTATAGTTATCAATGATACCTAAACCAGACACCTTTCATTGGAAAGCATACACACACACACACACACACACACACACACACACAATGTTGAGAGAGAAGGCTGTTTGTATGTTTGTATAGAGATTGGAACCTAATAAATAACTTCATCTGTGTTCCACTAAATGTGTTGTTTCATATTTTGTCAGAAGATTTTTGCTTTCTTATCCATGTTTATCAAACCAAGAGAAAGGATCATAAGTGCTCTGATTTCCCAGGATTGAAACAGCCAAGACTATTTTCAACCTGTCTACAATTTGCTGGTATAAAGTGAGAGAAAAACTTCTCTCAGAAGAGCCAGCACAAACTGCCATAGAGAAATATCTTAGATATTACAAGGCTATTCAAAAAACTAGATATCTTTAGTCCTTTTGACTCTTATTATCCTCAAAATAAATTCTATTTGCATATATTGCAACACTCAGAGGAGTGGATGTTGAGGATCAGAGCAAATTAAAGGGAGAAATAGCCACTTTTAACCTGTTCTAAAGTGTCTATCTCAAGGGTAGAGATAAGCCATTAAGAGATAAGTATTAAATAGTTAGAAATACTGGGCCCATGGTTAGAACTGTAAATGAAACCAATCTCTAGATATATCCCCAGGCTGCCTTTTTAGTTTTATTAAATTTGGGGATGAATGGGTTCAAAGAGGTATTTTTAAAGTCTCTAAATTTCTAAATCCAATAACATTTTCTCAATCCTCAGAAATTTTTTTTCTTGACCTTTCTGCACCTTTTAGAACTCTTAACTGCTTTCTCCTCCTGGATGTTCTCTGCTCTCATTGCTTTCATGAAATTTCTCTCCTGGTTCTCATCTTACCTGCCTGATTCCTCCTCAGTCTCTTTGGCTAGATCATCATCCATATCCCACTAACCTTAGGGGTCCTCTTTCAGGGCTTCTTAAACTTTTTCCACTCACAACCCCCTGTGGCATTTCAGCAACATTCTTTGGCGTTGCAAGCTTGGGGCACGTGCAATGCAAAGTGCTCATGCTTTGTGTTCAGAAGCAAGGCTGAAGTGAAGTGATGCAACTTGGGCAAGATCTGCCAGACACACTTCGTATTCATTATGCATTTGATTTTTAATTAATTTTTGGTTGTTGCATGTTCAAAAACCTTTTACTGTTGCCAAATTTTTCACAGCCCCATGTGGGGTCACAACCCACAGTTTAAGAAGTACTGCAAGACATTTCCTATGGACCGTCTGCTCTCTTCTCCTGTCTCCTATCTTGGTTAGTTACCATGGCTTTATTATGATTTCTATGCTGGTGACTTGCAAAACTATATCTAGCTTTCATCTATCCTCTGATTTCCAGTCTTACATCACCAACTGCCTATTATACGTTGCCATCTGGATGTCGCATAGGTATGTCCCATTCAACGTGTCCCAAATGGAACTCATGACATTTGCATCTGTTCTCACCTTTCCAAATTCTGTATTTTCCTGTCATTCTTCCAGTCAACCAGGTTTGTAACTTTAGTGTCATCCTTGACTTTACATTCTCCCTTTCCTTTCCATAGCCAGTCAATTACGAAGTCTAGTCAGTTCCACTTGTGCAACACACTGAATCTGTTCCCTTATTTCTTTCTTTTTTAGAAAAGTTTTATAGATATTCTCTATTTTTAGGCTATGAACATTTTTTCAGATTAAAACAAGTAAAACTAGCAATAAAATAATCTTACTTGAAAGTACATGAAACATTTTCCTACCTCTATTAAAAAATTGAAAAGAAATGTAATTTCTTTCCCTCTTCCATTCTATTAAAAAAAAACAAAAAAATCCTTTGAATAAATTTGAACAAATTCCTTGAACAAATATGGATAGCCAAGCAAAATAAATTGTCTCAATGCCTACACACACACACACACACACATATATGCCTCATTGTCTTTCCCATATCCCTCAACCTCTCTGCAGTGAATCTCAATGATTCATCACTAATCTTCTGGAATTATGAATCATTGCTATACTGATCACAATACTTATAGCTTCCAAAGTAGTGTTTGAAGTCCTGTTGTTATTGTATAATTCATTTTACTGGTTCTGCTCTTTTTATTCTTCGTCAGTTTATAAAAGTCCTCAAAATTGTTCTTTCATATAATATTGATAATATAGTATAAATTTCTATTTTTGGTTCTGCTTATTTCATTCTTCATAAGTTCACATACATCTTTCCATGTCTTTTTAAAAATAAACTATTTCCTCATTTCTTACAGCACAATAGTACTCCATCACATTCATATATCACAACTTGTCCAGCCATTCCTTAATTGACAGGTCTCCCCTTAGTTTCCAATTTTTTGCTGCTACAAACATTTTTGTAAATACAAAACCTTTTGCTCTTTCTTTAATCTCTTTTGGTTATAGGCTTAACAGTGGTATGTCTAGGTCAAAAGGCACGGATTGTTTCACCTTCTGTATATAATTCCAAATTCCTTTCCAAGATGGTCGTACACATACATAGGTCCCCCAGCCCCTCCAGTATTTGTCATTTTCCTTTTTTTAAACCATCTTTTCACTCTGGTGGGTGTGAGGTGGAATCTTAAAATCTTTAAATTTGAATTCTCTAATTTGTAGATTTAAAAAAAAAGCATAGCTATTGATAACCTATGTTTCTAATCATTTCTTCCTCGGACTTTTATAGTAGTTTCCTGATTGGCCTCTCTACTTTCAATCTCTAACCTTTCCAGGGCAGTTGCCAAGATAATCTTCTTAAAACACAGCTTTGAGCAGCCTGCTCCTCCCTCCCCCTCAAAAATCTTTGGTAGTTCCCTTTTGTCTTTAAAGCAAAATATAAACACCACAGCTTAACATTTCGTCCTCTTCGTGACCCAGCTCCAGACTACCTTTCTAGCCTGACTTCACATTCCACTCCTTTGTTTATTCTTTGCTGTTCCCTGAACTTCTCATTACCGGTCTCCTTGTCTTCCCAAGTCCTGTCCCTCATGTCTCAGATTGACTCCTTTCTCATCTTTGCCTCTCCGAATCCTTCAAAGCTCAGTTCAGCTATTGTCTACTTCATGCAGTCTTTTGAAATCCCTCCAGATGTTACTGCTCTCTTTCTCCCTCCTTACATTATTTGTATGAATGTTATTCCTCTCTGAACTACCAGCATAATGTAAGCTCCCTGAGGCATGGACTGCTCTTTGTTTTTGCCCTTGTATTCCCAACATTTAGCAGAGTGCCTCGTACATAGTAGGCACTTAGTAAATGCATGTTGATTAGTTGGTTGATTCCTTTTATATGTAGGCATCTATCTATGTCCCTCATAATCCAGATTTCATTTGGCAAAGCCACTGCCAATCCTATTATTCAAGACTCCCATGAAAATGATTATAGATAATTTTAGAAAAATAGATTTTGAAAGTTGTATAACTAGTCCCACATATTTGGGCCTGAGTATGAATAACATTAGGAGGATTCTGTACATTAAACATGTAGCAAGGTGCAGCTAGATGGCACAGTTGATAGAGAGCCCGGGCTGGAGTTAGGAAGACTTGAGTTCAAATCCACTTACTGGGCAAGTAATTTAACCCTGCTTGCCTCAATTTCCTCATCTGTAAAATGAGAGGAGGAAATGTCAAATTGCTCCAGTTTCTTTGTCAATAAAACCCCAGGTGGGGTCATGGAGAACTAGACATGACTGAAATGACTGAACAACAACAAAGTATTCTCATTTTTCAGGCTTATTAGGAAGTTTTATCAGAATTATGAGAAATGAGTTCTTGTTATATATTTATTAGATAGCCTACATGTAATCCTACCTGAAACCAATGTAGCTAAATAACTTGCTTACATATGCCAAAAGTATTGTGTCAAAAACAGATAAGGACTGGAAACTTTGGATATGGAACAATTTATTTTAGAAAACTTTCTGCTTCTCTGTTAAGTCACCAACTCCATCTCTCTCCCTCTGAAAATGACTTAGTTTAAATCAATTCATTTCAGTTCAGTTAATCAAACAATAATTTACATACAATTACTAAGTAATCAATGATCAAGCCCATGTTGAATACCTACTATGTGCTAGGAACTGCTCTAAGTGCAAGGGATACAAAGAAAAAATGAAGCAGTCCCTGTCCTCAGAAAGTACTTACATTCTAATGTGGGAGGCTATATACAAAATGAATAACAAATACATTATTGTTGTTTATCCTTTGTTCTCAAGAAGACCGTGACAGCAGGAAGGTGATGCCATGTCTTGGAAGTAAATTGGATTTAAGTGAAGGAGGGCTGTGCAAAGTCTCCAGCCTCACTCTCTCCTCCAAAACCATCTGGGTCCTGTAGCAAGATATAGATCAGGATGACTGGAGATGGCCCTCCAATAGCAAAAAAAAAACCAGTTTGAGGAGGAAGAACAATAGTCAGGAGGATCAGAAACACTTTCAGGTAATTGGTGGTGATTGATCTGAATTTTGAAGGCAATACAGGGTTCCAGGAAGTGAAAGTGAAGAAGGAGAACATCCCAGGCATGGGACACAGCAACAGCAATGGCACAGAGATAGAAGATGGGCTGTCCTGTGTGTGGAATAGCAAATATACCAGTAAGGATGAATTCTAGAGTGGAGGGGCTAATATGTAGAAAGCCTGGAAAAGTAGAAATGGCTGAGGCTATAAAGGGCTTTGCACAGTGGATAGAGGGCCACCTGCAAGTGCGAATGGGTCAAAGAACATGAAAACAGCATGGAGAATTTTAATATTTTTAAAACACCATCTTATGTAAGAAGAATTTCTTTTTAAAATGTTGTGAGATGCTAAAGTCAGACATTGGAAAATAAATCCAAAAGTGTGATTTGCTCATCAGGCCATAAGGTCAAATACTATCTTAGATACTTAGATGTGTGATCTTGGGCAAGTCATTTAACTTTTCTCTGCCTCAGTTTCCTCATGTATAAAATGGGGATAATGGAGTGCTTGGGTGCTTGTGCTTAAACCCTAATTCTAATACCCTCTGCTTGGGTGCCTGTGCCTGAACCCCAATTCCAAAACCACATCCAGTTCTAAAATCACATCTCTCCCTAGCTTCAAAGCATTGGCCCTAGCAGTTTCTCTCCAGCAAAGCAGGGCAGAATGCCCTAGCAAAATACTTTTCTCTCCTCCTGATACTGTAGGCAGCTGTGCCTATCTACTCCCTGTGTAATGATAATTGGCTGTACACTGGGTCATGACAATATTCACTACTTACTGACCTTACTGATATGCACCCTAGATATAGTCAAATATATACTCTCTTACTTTTATTTTGTCTAACAAGACATTTGATGAAAGCTACCTAAATATACCCAGTCAGCCCTGACTGCTAGTTAACTTAGTGATGTTGCACAGTTAAAACCATACCCATTAGTAGCCCCTTCCCTGGGCTATTTCCCAGTGAATTCTAGGTAATGTGCCTGTGCAGTAGATACAAAAAGTACATGTTCTTTTAAGAACTGACCACCCCTTAACCACTCCCTAATCCCACCCCAAAACACCTAATTGACATGTTTCACCCCTAAATCTCTTATAAAAGCTCTCCCTGCACCCCTCTAAGGTTGCAGGTTCCCTAAGAATTTTTGCCCACTGTAAAGCATAATAAATGGTTGCCACCTTGACTTAAAGAATGCTTGAGATCATGAATTCATTCTCGACAGCCTGGACCCTCTCCGGTACTAGGGTCCTGGAGGGGTACTCCCCCTCAACTGGGAACTCTAGTCCTGGGAACTTTAATTTTGGGATTCCCAAATCTCTGGTTTTTTACCCCTCAACAGGGATAGTAATGGCACCTGCCTCAACAGGTTGTTATAAGGATAAAATGAGATATTATCATGGCATCATGATTTTATTAAATGAAATGGGTAGTGCTATTGCAAATTTGAAGTGTTGGTACTCCAGAAATTCAGTATGCAGCATTTGATTTTTTTCTCTCTTAACCACCACTAGCATATTTTTAGTATTTTCCCCCAAAAAAGCAGAGTTTCTACCATCTGTTAAATATGTGTATTTTCCAAATCTCTTGTCTCTATATGCTCTCCTTAGGTGATTTTCATGACCACTTCATGACTTGAGATGCTACCTCTTCGCAGCTCTTTCGCTAATCTATAGCTTTTTTGTTTCTTTTTAAAAATATTTTTATTTCATTGAATACTTACCAATTATTTGTAAAATTTTCGACATCTCTTAAAAATAATTTGAATCCCAAATTCATTCCCTTTCTCCTGCTCCTCACCCAATCCTTGAGAAGATATGGATTATACATATGTGAATTCATGTAAAACATATTTCCATATCAGTCATGTTGTAAAACTGAAAAAAAAAACCAAGAAAATAAAATTTTCAAAGTATGCTTCAATCTTCACTCAGTTAATCAGTTTTCTCTCTCTGAAGGTGATAACATTTTTCAACATGGGTCCTTTGAAAATGTCTTGGATCATAGTCTTTATCGGTGTAGCTAAGTCCTTCCCAGTGAGCAGCCTTAAATTTTGCTGTGTGTACAATGTTCTCCCGGTTCTGTTTACTTCACTTTGTATCAGTTCACATAAATCTTCTAAGGTTTTTCTGAAACGATCATATTCATCATTTCCTATAGCACATTCCCTCACAATCATATACCAAAACCTGCTCAGCCATTTCCCAGTTGATGAACATCCCCTCAATTTCCAATTCTTTTCTACCACAAAAAAAAAAAAAGCTGCTATAAATATTTTTAGTACAAATGGGTCTTTTTCCCTTTTCTTTGATCTCTTTGGGATACAGACCTAGTAGCAGTATTGCTGGGTCAAAGGCTATGAAGTTTCTAATATATATTTTAACCCCTTAGTTCTTTCCAGAGCTGCACTCTCATTTTTTTCTAGTTTCCCGCTTTATATCCCTGCCTGAATTTGGCATTAAAACCTTAAACTGAACACACCAAAAATTAACTTAATAGTCTTTCCCATTTATCTCTCATTTTGTTGATTGGTCCATTGGCTTCCAAACGATTTAGGTTCTTAATCCTAAAGACATTCTCGACCTACTCTAATCTCTCATCTCTCATATTCATTGAGTGGCCAAGCTCTGTTATCAGGATATCTGCATTATTTCTCTCACCCATCTTTCCTTTCCACACCCACTTTAATCATCCTAATTCAGGCTGTTATCTCTTCTCACCCACTGTAATAGACTCTTAATTGGACTCCCTGTCTTTAACCTAGTCATTCTTCTCAATGGATTCCTGCCTGAGTTATTTTCCTAATGCACTATTCTGGTCCGGTTGCTCCTCCACTTAAAACTATCAGTGCCTCCCTATTGCCTTAATGTCAAGGATTGTTTCATTTTTAAATATTTCTGTATTCTTAAACTCTAGAACGGTGATTGGCGTGTCATACGTGTTTACTAAATCACAGCCCTTTCAAGCTTACAAAGAACTTTATATACATTATTTAACTTATGCCTCATGACTGTCCTGTAAAGGGTTATTATTATTCCCATTTTGTAGATGAAGAAACTGAAGCTGAGGGAGGTTAAGTGACACCCAAGGTCATGCAGTTAGATAAGTTTCTGAGGACGTTTTCCTGATGAACAAACTGTACTTTCCTAATGTATGACTTTTGCCTCTCATTCCAATTAAAAGATCCCTATTATAGAAGGTTGTGCTTTTCAAAAAAGTGAATATTTTGCATACTGATGTCATTCTCTTTGTTCCATTTATCTTTGTAGATCATTACATGATTTTTATTTTACAAATGAGGAAACTGAAAAACAGAGAGGGTGAGTGATTACACAGTGATTAAGTGGTCATTTGGTATGAGTAGTAACCTGTAAATAGTAGGAGTGAGGTGGTATTTGAACTCCAGGTGTTTCTGACTCCAAGGCAAGAATTTTATCCAGTTTAGTGGAATACCTCAATGGCTAGATAATAGTGTTTTTTGAAGGTACAAACTTGATCTTTTTATCCTACTTTCTACCCTCTTCCTCTTCCACAATGGCCAACCATCCCATCACCCAAAACATAGTACTGGAAAAATGTTGAATTGAATCAAATCAGCTGAGAGATTTGGATGAAACTGATAGAGAAAGACAAGGGAGGTTGACATTCTTAGTTGATATGGATGTCATTGGGTCAGTTTTCACAAAAGGAACGATTCCATTTAAAAATTCAACAAGCTTTTCTTAAGTGCCCCTTAGGAGCCAGATATCATGCTATGTACTTGGTATAAAAGGATGAAAATGCAATAGCCTTTGTCCTCAGTGAACTTAAATTCTAATGGGAGAAACAACATGTATGTAGAACATTAAATACAAAATATATATGAAAGAATTTTCAAGGAGAGGGCACCCTGCTGGAGGTGCTAATGGGGTCAAGATAGACTACCTATGAAAAATATTACTTGAACTGGGCTTTGAAGGAAGTTAGGGATTGTACAAGGTTGAGACAAGGAGGGGGTGCATTCCAGTGGAGAGTGATAGCCTGTACGACAGCATGGAGACAGCTGATGAAATGTCTTACAAAGAAAACAGTAAGCAAATCATTTGGCTGGAATGTAGAGTAAGCCAAGTAGAGTAATGTGTTTCCCATACCACACTGTCTTTTGCAAACCAAGAGCATATAAATTTACAAACAGAAGTAGCTCCTCCCTTCTTCCCCCAAATATCTCCCTGTGTGGCCTCTGGCAGAGGCACATTGGTTCCTTGAGAAGTTACGGCAAGCCAGACTGCAGTTAGTCTGTGGAAGGCAATGCTGCTCCCCCAGTTTGTGCCATGTAGCCAAAGGTAGACACTTAAGAAAAGCAGGTGCTGCCTCTACCAGGGATTTTGTCCTTATAAACCTGTTGATGGCAGTTGGTCCAACTACTTTTGCTAGTGGTGATGAAGAATATGGACCTTCTCCACAATAATTTCTCCCCTCAATGATGGCTACAAGAGCTAGACTGGATATGGGTCTATTGGTATGGGAAACACTGCCATTCCCAAGGTTCTTGGATTCACAGTCTTGGAATATCTCCATTAGCACTTGAAGGGAGATGGTGGTCAAGGTGGTAGGGGTCATTTGACTTTTCTGGCACAGGGTACCTTCCATCTCTCTCTCACTGTGTCTTGTTGCTTCATTTAGGCTGATGTACCTGCCCTGCCTATAGAACTTGGTTGTCTATTTGGTTGTTTAATTAATTGAGTAAAAAAAAGTTCCTCTCCAAGGCATACTAAACATTTTGCAATTTACTAATTATTCCCAGTACCGTATTGGTAAGCTCCTAGTATCCTTTGGGAATATACATATCTCTGGATGGGAGCCCCTGGGATAGCATGAAGAGCCTTGAACTCGAAGACAGAAAATATAGGTTCAAATATCTCTTCTTCTAATTTTATTAATTCAACCAATAGTCATTTATTAAGTATCTTCTATGGGCAAGGTTCTAGGAATATAAAGATTAAAGCATGATGGGACAGAGGGGGG
>CM053627.1:169673186-169695666 GCA_028646595.1 Phalanger gymnotis
CCTCAAATGCCATAATTCTAGGGGTGGAAAGAAGTTATAGGAAGTGCACACAGATAAACATAAGATGAGATTTGATGGTGACAAAGGCGATAATGAGACAAAGAACAGTAGGAAAATTTGAGGAGGGAATGAACAACTACAGGTATGAAAAAAAAATCTTTATGGCCAAGTAAGTACCTAAGCTAAACCTTGAATATGGAAGGCAAGGAAGAGAAAAAGTGCACTCCTATGAATGCATGCACACTGAATTTGGGGATGACCAAATATTCCACCTAATTCCACCTAATATTCCATCTAATATTTATTTGGAATGTTTGATGCTGAATTGAAGTGTTTAGAAAAGATATCCCATTTTCTGGAAAAATCGATTTCTGGTGTCTGGTGATGGACTTTTACTCTAGAGAGGTATAAGTGAACCCGGTTTCTCTTTACCTTTTTTCATATGGAGTCTTATATATTCACATATGTTTGCATCCCCTTCACTTAGCACAATGTCTGGTACATAGTAAAACACTTAATAAAAGTTTCTGTCTCTGTCTCTCTTTGTATTTCTCATCTACTATTTGAATTTATCTTTCTGTGTGTCTTTCTCTATTGTTGATTTATATGGTGGATCTGCCTTCCACAATTCTCTCCCCATTCCAATTCATCTGTCATTCAGTTGCCGAAGTGACTTTCCAAAGTACTGCCAACCATGTCATACCCCTACTCCAGCTGCTCCCTATCTCCTCCGGGATCAAATACAAAATGTTTTGTTTGTCATTCAAAGTCTTCATAACCTAGCCCTCTCCTACCTTTCCAGTCTTATATTTTATTCCCTGCCACATACTCTTCTATCCAGTGACACTGGCTTTCTTGATGTTTTTAATGAGAAACATTCCCATCTTCTGGATTCATTCCTTGGATTGCTTTCCCTTCCTGTCTCTACTTCCTGGCTTCCTTCAAGTCCCAACTAAAATGCCATCTTCTACAGAAAGCCTTTCCAAACTCCTCCTAATTCTAGTATCTTCCCTCTGTTGATTATTTCAAATTTATCCTATAAATAGTTATTTCTATATAATTATTTGTTTTTCCCCCCTCATTGGATTGTGGGCTCCTTGAGGGTGGGGCCTGTTTTTTTTTGCCTCTTTTTGTATTTTCAGAGCTTAGTACAGTGACTGGAAAATAGTAGGCACTTAATAAATGCTATTTGGCTAATTGACTGATCTATAACTAGCATCCATTTGCATATTTCTCTCTCATACACTCACACACACATCTGTATCTCTACTTATATGTATATTTACCTCTATCCATTTATTTATTGTACAATTGTATAGAAGCCTATGTTCAGAAGCTAAGGTCCCTTTTAGAAATTAAAAAAAATCTTATAAAATGACATCTTTCGATGTTAGAGGCTGACAAATGAAAGGAAATGCTTTACAAAGTGGTTTCCTCATGATATTGGGAAATTAAGATCGGTTAAAATTCCCTAACACTTCTTTTATTTCCTCTCAGCCCCAAGTTGGGTTGTAGATGGGTTAATGTTTGTCCTGAGAAGACAAAAACCCGGAGACTTTTCTGAGAGGTATTTGGGCTTTTGGATGGAAGCTTTAAATTTTGGGGGTGATCTCTATTAATAGGGTTATTCAGAAGCAACTAAAGAGAGAAGAAAAGAAGCATGGGAGGGAGGAGATAAGAGATTCTGATTCAGAGAAACTGAGTTCCAAAATCTTGGGCCCAAGCAGAGAGGAATCTGAGAAGGGATGGCAGAAATATCTGTTTGATTAATGGCTGAGGTCAATGTGTTAGGAAAGAGGTCTAGATATCTGTGAGTGGGACACAATTCAGAGAACCAGCCCAGGCAAGATTTGGGGTGTCAATGCATTTTGGGCCTAAAGCAAGTGGAAAACTGGGTCCCAGGCAGAGAAAGGGCCCTGTTTTCTCCTCTGAAACAAGGAGTAAAGAAAAAAGGCTCAGGCTTGAATTTGGAGGACAAAGAAGGGGAATTCAGAAGCAGAACTACAAAGTGCTATAAAAGCTCAATTATTATTTGTTTGTTTCCTAGGAATATCTGAACTGGAACAAATGAGACTGCATACCCTGTGGATATGCAGATTTATTACTTTTATCCTCAGCTCTTCCTTTGTGTTGTGTGCATGTTTTATGCAGAATAGGATTGAGAAAGGAAAAAGCTACAGTTCAAAAGCTTCATCCTTCTCCCCTTCCATGCACTCCCTCCTCATCTTTACCTCTTTACGATTCTTGATTTCTCTCCCCCACAAACCACCCCTTTTCTCAACCTCCTAGTGTGTTTCCTTCTCAAACTATCTCATATTCATTTCATGTATGTGTAACAGGGCTTAGCTACCCATGCCTGGATTACCTAAGATAGACACATCCATGTAGGAGAATTCAGGAATCTACCTCTGGGGGAAAACTATCCTGTGCACCCCTACTTTTCCTGTATGGAACTGGAGAAGCAAGGTGAAAGATAATGCTGTACCTCCCCAGAGACCCCAGAAGACCATTCTGAATTGGGGGACAGAGATTATGCTCAAAATGCTTTCTACCTATTTGTTTGGGATGACAAATATTTCAAACAGAAGGGAAGAATACATTCTAGTTTTGATCCATGTCTAGGTCACCTAAGGTGAAAGTACCCATGTAGAAGACAGCAAAGACCTACTTCTGGTGTCTTCTCCTAAAAGCAGGACCTTGCTATCTCCCACACGACTGCCTCCATCTTAGGTGATCTGGGCATGCTCCAAAGCTGAGTTACATATGTAGGTATTGTCTTCTCAGTAAAAATGTAGCTTCTTGAGGGCAGGAACTTTTTCCATTTTGTCTGTTTATCCCCAGTGTCTGCAATACGTTAGGCTAGTGATAGGGACTGTGTCTGTGATTTCATTGTTACAGGGTACTCCCAAGTGAGGAAAATACTTTGTGGACCTTCTCTGCAGTTTATAGACTTGCTTAGAGGAGGTTAAGTGACTTGGCTAGGGTCCCACAGCTAAAGTATGTCAGAGGCAGGCTTAAATCAAGGTCTTTCTGATTCAGAGACAAGCTCTCTACCCATTACACCAGGTTCCCTCTCTGTGGTATTTAAAGATTTTTTAATGGATTCCTAGTCAGAAAAAGATTGGGAGTGAAGCTCTCTATTGCAGGCCTGCTTTGAGAATTCATTTCTTCGAACCTTTACTTGTCAATCTGAATGAGTCATCTTTGTTTCTTGATTCCTTCAGAGATTGGATCTAGAGGTAGAAGTGCCTTCACTGGTCACATAGTTCAATGTCTTTATTTTAAATGTCACAGGATCGTAGTCTGACTCTCCTGGTTTTTTTTTTTGTTTGGTTTTTTAGATAGGGAAACTGAGGCCCACCCAGGTGAAGTTATTGTCCAAGGTCACACTGCTAAAAAAGCCGGAATTCAAATATCGGACTTGTAATTGGACATTCTATTGACCAACTAAGTATCATCTCCAATGTACTAATGCAAATCCAGTAAGTCAAGTGAAATGTAGAGCAGAACCCATTTCTTCCACGCTCTAGAGCAAAATTCACCAGGAAAAGAAATTTATATTGAGCTAGCTGCTGCCTCCCAAAAGATGGATATGATTTTTATGACTTGTTCATAGACGTGGAGCTAAGGAACTGCAGAGTTTCATCAATTCCAACCCTCTCATTTTACAGAGGAGGAAACTGTTGCTAGAAGTTTCTATGAATGCTTTGTTTCTGGTTTTCTGAGCTTAAGTCCATTTATTCTACTGCAGGAAACTAAACAAACTCAATTTTGACAAAGGCTTCCACCCCCCCCAAAGTTTGTGATAAAGTAGTCAATTAACTTCTTAAAAATGAATTTATTTATTTTCTCAGTGGATTATCCACTGTTAGCAGCTAGAAATAATCAGAAGAAAGAAACTCTATGCTATTGTGGAAAAAAAGGTCCAAGTTTTGCTTCTGTCCCATACTGTCTATGTGACTATGGGCAAAGCATTTCACCTCCCAGGCAACTCTAAGACTCTACATGACAGAACCAACTATATCAGTGGAGTTTATCCCTGCGAGCACCCAATCCCAATGAAATCACAGATATAGGATAACAAAAAAATAAAAAAGAATCCAGAAATTTATTAGATCTTTAGTGTCAGGAGAGACAAATGGAAGCTAAAACTAATTTTTTAAAAATTGTCCTGGTAGGTAGATGGCTTGGTAGATACTATATATGATGGGCTTAGAGTCAGGAATTTAAATCTTGCCTCAGACATTTACCAGTTGTGTGATTCTGGACAAGTCATTTAACTTTTTTATACCACAGTTTCCTCATACATAGTAAAAGCAGCTACCTTGAAGGGTTGTTGTGACTACCAAATCAGATTATATATATAAATATATATATATACACATATATATAATGTAATATACATATTATATAATATATAATCACTTTGTAAAACTTAATATGTGTGCACACACAGACATACATAACAGCATTATGTATTATAATATTATATATTATATATACCACTACATATAATCTTACTAAGACTGTCTTTATACAAACACACACACACACACACACACATATATATATATATACATATATATATATTATATAGGTATCATTAAGCTTTACAAAGTGCTATCTATAGATAGACAGAGAGATAAACTATTTCCTGGCCCTGCCATGCTCTGCCTCAAAGTGGAATTCTAATAGTTTTATCCCATTTTAGTTAAGCACTTGGTTCTTAGTTCAGTGTTACATACAAAACTAAATAAAATAAAACAAAACTGGGTAATTGAAAAAAAAATAAGAATTCAGTCGATTTACTTGTTTGGTGATTTAGAATCTTGGCCTTTGGTATTTTACTTTCTATTGGTTTACTCTTTTTAAAAATTTTTGATTAGATGTTCTATCACATGTTTATTTCTCGTAAGCTAGCCAGCTGTGTACATAGGTGGGTTTTTGTTGTTTATAACATGATATAGCATCGTGCTCTCTCTCTCTGTGTATATATAAATATACATGGATATAGATATAGACATAGATATATAGATATAGATATACATAGCGCAGGTTTTTAGTCATACTAGTGACAGGTATAAAAACATGTGATTTGTGTGTGTATATGTACAGGGAGATAGCATTACTTGGGTGAAGAAAGCTATGTTAAAGAAAGTATAACGTACATTTCCTGAAGGAGGCAGTGTTATATAGGAGGAATAGTAGTGACTAGGGAGTCCAAAGACCTAAGATCAAATCCTACTTCTGACTTCCTTCTAGCTGTGGACCTGTCATCCTGTAAGGGAAGGAAATGTTTTTGTTTCTTGTTTTTATTTTGTTCAGAGGATTTTTCTTTTGTTTTTGCAAAATGTAGACTCTTAATTTATTTTTCCAAAATGCAGGTGATATCCAGCATCTCACACATAGTATGCATTTAAATCCGTGTAGTTTTTGTTGTTCATAGTTT
The DNA here is from genome assembly GCA_028646595.1 of Phalanger gymnotis. Classification (NCBI taxonomy): domain Eukaryota; kingdom Metazoa; phylum Chordata; class Mammalia; order Diprotodontia; family Phalangeridae; genus Phalanger; species Phalanger gymnotis. Next base: position 169,678,636 of record CM053627.1, read on the forward strand.
CATGGATTTGGAACTAGAAGGGGCCTCAAAAGCCTTATCATTGTACCCCTTCTGTCAGTCAGTCAACAAGCATTTATTAAGGGTTTCCTATATGCCAAACATTGTGTTCATCATGAGGAAACTGAGTCCAGAAAGTTTCAATTGTCCAAAGTTATGAGGTCAGATTGCACCCAAGTACTCTGACTTCAAAGGCAACTTCCTTTCCATTGTACCATGAGTAATCAGTTGTACTCTACATATATTATAAAGGATGATCATGTGACCACCTGTGTTTGTATATACATTTATTCCCTAATACTCTGTTGAAGATGGTTTGGCAAACAAACACCCCCTACTTTTGATATGCCAGCTTTCTCTATTCAAGATGTGTTGCAAAATCTGTCATTGTTTCAGAAGGACAGGATGGAAAGAGAACCAGATGCTTTGAAGACAGCCCCCAGATTTCAATATCCAATGCTTTCTATCCACAAGATTCAATATTATGACTTTTCATATATAACTTGAAATTCTTTGGCAATTGGACAACTGGGTCGCCTCTTTTATTATTAGCACACTCAAACAGCAGTAGAAAAACAACCTTCCGTTTGTTTCTTACTGAGATTTATTGTTTCGAATAATGCCACTTTTCAGAAGTGTACTCATGTGCTCACTTAGACAGGCTGACAAAGTGAAAACTTGTACGTGAGGCAATGTACCCTTTGGGCCATTCTTTAAGACATATTTAGTGCAGTGACAAGTCAAGTTAAACATCAGCAACAGAGAACAAAGCCCAGTCTTTCTCGTTCCCATGATCCAGCTCTGTTCTCCACCACAGGACCTGCAATGGCAATCTGGCAAAACATAGAACACAGATGGCTACCAACTGACGTGAAAAGTAAATTTTATTAAACATGTTTACATAACATGAGTTGGAAGTTCATTTAAAAGCACAGGGGAGTGTTAAGACAAGTGGTCAAAATAGAAAGATACTACCCAATTGTATTTAGTCAATTGTTGGCCACTAAGACAGAACGGACTCTAGTAATAGTGCACCAATGCTTCAGCTTTTCTTGCTCAGCAGGTCGAGCATTAGTCAATCTGTGCCCAATGGAATGGTGGGCAGAGAAGTCTGGCATGTTAAATGATAATTAATAATTCACTCGGTGCAGGCAGTATGTCTAATGGATTAAAACCTAGTGTGTACACAATTTCTACATGTGTTACAGCCCCACAGTAGGAATCTACACCAAAATAATTTATAGGAAGGTTTGGTCCGAACTACATCACGTTTTCCATAGGGTAAAAAATAAAGTCCATCTATAGACATTTTTGTACCAGACTGACTGAGTCTGGCTAAAACCTGCCAAATGTCTATAACAAAAATGGATGGCTTAGATTTCTTGGTTATTTCAGTATAGTATTTAACAAGCAAACTGTACAAGTACATGCAACATACAAGCTGGCCTACGTGGAGCTAACATACATTGTTAAATTACCTTTTTGTTTCTTTACTTTTTTTTTTAACAAAACATGCATGCAGCTTTGAAGAGTTCCAAGTCATGCTGCTCTATCTGTGTGATCACAAAATTGAATGGCCCATAAAAGAAAGGAAAAACCTATCAATGCACCTGCACGGTCTGCAGTTGGTAGCACATCACAAGGGAACGTCAAGGCCAAGAGAAACTCAAATGAAGAAAATGCAAATTGAAATTGGACTTTTTTTTTCCTCAAAAAAGTAAGATATTTTGTGTTAAAAAATCAAGCTTTGTGCTTGCATCAATCTCAAAGAAATGTAAACTAAAATTGGATAAAAACATTAGTTAAGTGCGGAATATCTCAACTGGAATTCCCAGTGGAATATTGAACAGCCCCTACCATGCTCTATCCAGGGCCGACAGGTGTGTCTGAAGAGAGACACAGCAGAGAAGCCTGGGTATAGCTGAAAGTGTCATATGCTTAATTCCATTTCTGGTCAACGTTGTGGGACGTCAAATGTATATTTCCTATATGTGAATGTGATTATTCTCTCTTGGACATTTGAAAGAGAACAGTATTAACAAGGAGTGGTTTCAATGTCAGAAACTAAGATTAAGCTGTTGCAGTCCCCAGCCTTGGTTGCAGATAGGTTTCTTCAAAAGTCTTTCATGCAAAACATAGACTTTAAAAAAAATATGCTTTGTCCAGAATGCAAAAAGAACAGTGGTGCTTATCGTGTTGGGAGGGAAACATTCTGGCCTCTTGGTTTGCTTTGGGTTTCTACACATAAGACTTTGAAGAGCTGATACTGGAGGAGTGAGGAGGGTAGGGGGGTGGGGAACATGAGACCCTTAATTGGTATCACCTTGCCTGAAAGTTGCAACTTTGGGAGCGGTGCTTACAGAGAGGTTCTGCAGCCCTTTATTGGTGATCTGGGAAAAAAAGAAGGGAAGGGTCTCTATTAGTATGGTGAGGACTGTCACAACATGGGTGAAGAGAGGGTTACACAGCCAAAAACTAGAGGAAGTAACAAGTACAGAAAACACTGCTCAAACACCAGGGGAAATAACACTGCTCGTAGTCTGGGTAAGAACGTGAGAACGTGTATAACACAAGATTTTCCACAGAGTGAGGGCTTCCAGTTTGTTCAATTGTGTGTTTTTATGTACTGTGTGTGTGTGTGTGTGTCTGTGTGTCTGTGTGAATTTTAAATCCCCCCTCCTTATTTTTTTGCTAACAGTTAGAAGCATCAGTGACTCTCACTAGCAAATTGACTTTTTCTTTTATTGTAATTTGATAGACACCCTTGATCTGTCATTTGAAGCCAGGTTTAAACAAACAATTCAGACATATTTTTTGGATAACTATTACAGGTAAAACAGAAGTTGATTGTCTGTCTCCAATAACGTTTTTGATCACATAATATCTAGTTTGGGTTATTATCCTGGATTGGTAGCATTTTACTTAACTAGATCCGTTCTCTACGAGTTCACTATGATCGAATGCAAGGAGGCCCAGTTGAACTTTCCAGAGATGATTGGGAAGCCCTGCGGGTCAAGGGCGCCAGGGTTGGGTCCACGAGTGATGAAGGCGGGAACAATTTGTACCATCCTATTACCATGCTGGACAGATCAAGTTCCTCCAGAAGGATCTGAGCTACACCCATGAAACATTTGTGATCCATTCGCCCATAATCCCCCCAGACAATCACCTGAGGAGAGAGAGAGAGAGAACCATGCACAAAGCATAGAATTAATATAATGTAAAAGGCCACATCTTTTCATGCTTTTAAGTTGAAAAGTAAGTTGAAGGAGAGTCAGTATGAATGGTGGAAGAGAAAAGATCATCAAAGACTAAAAAAAATGGTGCTCAAGCGAGTTTCGAGAAATTTTAATATGTAAATGGCCACCTTCCTATTCATTTAGGGATTTTCCAAGCTCAATTAAAAAAAAAGGAATGCTTATATTTCCTTGATAATAATTTTTCTAAGGGAAAGAAGAAACTGGTAAAATGTTTTTAAACTGATAAAACTTGTAAGATGTATCTGAATTACTTTGAATGATAATAATAGCTAACAATTATATAGCCTTAAGTTTTGTCTAACCCCTTACTTACATAATCTCCAGCAACCCTAGGTTACAGGTACTTACTACTATCCCCATTCTACAGATAAGGAGGCTGATGTCAAAGAGATTAAATGACTTGCTCAGCTTCATATAGCTAGTTAAGTGTTTGAAGCAGGATTCAAATTCAAGTCTTCCTGACTCCAGACCCAGTGCTCTTTCTACTGCACTATCTGTTGTTTTTGCTGTCGTTTAGTTATTTCAGTTGAGTCCGACTCTTCCTGACCCCATTTGGGATTTTCTTGGCTAACATACTAGAGTGATTTGCCATTTCTTTCTCTGGCTCATTTTACAGATGAGGAAACTAAGGCAAATAGGGTTAAATGACTTGTCCAGGGTCTCATAGCTAGTAAATATCTGAGATAGGATTTGAACTCAGGTTCTCCTGACTCCAGGACTGGTGATCTTGTAATGGTGATTAGGGTGGGACTTTTTTTACTCTTTTCTCTTTTGGAATGCTGAGGTAATCAAAAACCTTTGATGAGTTTTGCTTTTCAAATGTAATGGAAGGCAAAGAGGAATTTTTGTTGTCTTTATTTTGGAGTGCTTCTCAGCACTAAGGAATCTTTGATTGAATTGGGAATCTTTGATAACCTGCTTATGTCAAGGGAAGGCCTAGTTCCCGTGGGTTTGAATTGAATGGTTGTGACACCCTCTGACCCTGAGCAAGTATTTAAGTCTGAAGAAGGCTTAACTCACCTAGTTTTGAGTCACATGGTTGTGACACCCTTTGGTCCTGAAGAAATGTATATAAACTCAGAGGTTAGCGTTTTGCCTTTGGGGGTATGCCACTGAAAGAGTGTTGGTGGCGAGACTCTGGGTAGCTGTTGAAAACCCAGATCTTGGTTCTTCTCTCTGGTAACTATGTATGTATTGTGATTTAGTCAGACAGATAAAAGCCTGTCTGTTGGTCTGTTTGTAATTTCTGTTTGTATTTTGTCTGAAGTTCAGGGTGCTGGCTTTCCCCCCCAAACTAAGTGAATGGTATATGTATGTTTAATTACAGTAAGATTTTTAACTCCTTAAAGTAGCTTTCCTTAGCAAAGCAGATCAAAGAACCTGTTCTAGCAGCCTTCGTGTGTGTGCTTTTGTTGTCTGTTGGTCTTTCACCCCCACAACAGCTGATAGCAACATTGTTGTCACAGTTCTATCTGCTCCACCACCTAGTTGCCCACTGCACCATCTACCTGCCACATATAATGGAATAATAACAACAGCTAGCGTTTATATAGTGCCTTATTATTTTCAATCCCCTTTGCAAATATTATCTCATTTTATCTTCATCATACTTAGGGTAATACAGGATTTTTATTACTATTTATTACTATTTTATTACCATTATTCTATTATAATTATTATAATAATATGGATTATGTTATGATATATATTAATAATATTATATTATTTTATTACTATTTGTTACTATTACTGTCCCCATTTTAAAGATGAGGGAATGGAGGCAGTCTGAGCTTAGCTGATTTTCCAAGAGTAACATAGCTAGTAAGTGTCTGGATTTAAACTCAGACTCTCTTAATTTCAGGAAGCTCTATCTACTGTGCTACCTAACTGCCTCAATAATTAATTAATTAATACTGAAATGTTAGTGAGCTGAATATTCATTTTCGTAGACTGATAGGATATTGGAGTTGGGGTGGGTCTCACAGGTCATCCAGTCTAAATTCCTGCCTGGTGGACAAAGCCCCTTCATAACATCCTGGATGAGTATTTGATTGGTTGATTGGAAAACTTAAAGGAGTAGGTTACTCTCTTTCTAATGAGATGACAGTCCACTGCATTTCAGGACAGCCTTAATTCCTAGAAAGCTCTTAGTAATAACAATTCACCTTTATACAGCATGTTATGGTTTATAAACCACTTTCTTCAAGATAACTCTAAGGAGTTGTCTTGTAGTAGTTGTCTAGTAAGTGTCTGGATTTAAACTCAGATTCTCTTCATTTCAGGAAGCTCTATCTACTGTGCTACCTAACTGCCTCAAAAATTGATTAACTAATAATGAAATATTAGTGAGCTGAATATTCATTTTCATAGACTGCTAGGATATTGGAGTTGGGGTGATAACTACTATGGAGTAGGTTCATGGCTATCCCCATATTATAGATGAGGAAGTGGAGCTTCAAAGATGTAACTGACATGCTTCTGGGCACACAACTGGCAAAACCTTTATGAAATTTCCACCCATGGGTCCTAATAACTTTTTTTTACCCCACTCGCTCAATCAATCAATACACATTCATTAAGTCATGACAATGTACCAGACACTGTGATAGGAAACTTAAGATGCCAAGACATAAATGCAATAATCCCTTTATTCACATAAACAGTATATATCTTACATATGTATACATATACACACATGTCAATATGCATATGTGTATACTCACACATGTACATATATATTAAAAATATAAACAAAATAAGAACAAGGTGATTTTGGGGCAGAAAGGATCATTGGAAAAGACCTCAAAGAAGATGTCATTTATTTTATCTGAGCTGAATTTTGAAGGAAACTAGAGATTTTTAGAGATGGCAGTAAGGAAAGCATACATTCCATCCTTGAGGGACATTCTACACAAGAGCATGGAGATAGTGAGTGAAGTGTCATGTGTGAGGAACAGAAATGGCAGTTTGGCTGCCTTGTAGAGTAGGTAAAGAGGATTAGAGTACAATAAGGCTTGAAAAGGACTGATTGGTGCCAGACTGTGAAGGATTCTTAGGGCCAAACAGAACAGCTCATGGTTAATCCTGGAGGTAGGAAGTCACTAGAATTTATCATATAGGAGACTGATATACAGACTGAGCTGTACACTAGAAACATCACTTTGGCATCTGTGTTCATAATGAATTGAAGAGGGAAGAGACTTGGGGCAGGGAGAGTCATAGGGAGGTGATTGCAATAACCTAGGGAACGAGTGATAAGTATCTGAAGAAGGGTGATAGAAAGCAGGGAACCAATCTGACAGATGTTGCTCTGTAGGTAGAAACTTTAGCAGCTGACTATGAAGGTTGAGGAATTGAAGATGGCTCCAAGGTTGTGAACCTGGGTGACTGCAAGGGTGGTGGTGCTATCTACAAAAATAAGGGATTTCAGGAAGTGGGATGAGTTTGGAGAAAAAAAAGAGTTCTATTTTGGACTTACTGAGTTTGAGATGCCTATGGCACTTCCAGTTTTAAATGTCAAATTGACAGTTGTAGGCACAGATCCATGGCTCAAAATTATCTCAGAGGTTATTGAGTTTAACCCACCTATTTCATAGATGACAAAACTGAGGCTCAGTAGGGATATTTGTCTATTATTAATCAGAAGCAACAACAACCATTCATCGTTGCTCTTCTTCACAGCATACTGTGCTAAAAATCCTTGGTTTGTTATCTATCAAGCTGAAAAACCTTTAGATATTGGCTTGGTAATGAATTGGCTTCATTATCTATATTTTCCTTCCTTCCTCTGTTTTTCCTTTGTGCAGACCCTTGGTTCATCTTTGATAAACTCAACTTAATTTCTGAGCATTTCAAGTTCTTATTCAATTATATATTTAAGCAGTTTTATTGTTTTAGGAAATTTATGCACACATGGACTGTTTATATATCCATTTATCTATCTGTCATCCCTCCATATTTGGTGGGGGACAAGACGGGGAATGTAGAAATGATCACTTTTAGCCCTTGTTTTACTTCTGAATGTATATTTAAAAAATTATTTTAGACAAATACTAAAACTTAAATACATAACAAGAAAATAAAAAAAATTATAAAATTACATATAAAATAAGGTAAAAAACATGTCATAGGGACAGCAGACCACCGGAGAGGATTCAGAATATCATAGCAATAACGTTCTATTTCAAGAAAGCCCATGCATTAAATACTATGTGTTGTGTTGAAACTATGTATATTTAAAAAAAATCAAATGATTACTGACCTGAAGAACTTTACCCTGTGGACTTTCATCAAAAACCAGGGACTGTTGATACAAAGGATCGAGGGTTTTTCGGGCAATTCTTGTTTTCTTCTTTGCTATGCAGGCTCCATTTTCCAAAAGATAGACTTTAACATATGGAGCTGCAGGAAAAGAGGTTATTATGTGAGTGAATTAGCTCAAATGTCCTTTGAAGAATATGATTGTTTAGTGATCATTTGTTGAGCTTACCATGTGTTTCACTATTTTAAAAAAGCAACCTGTCAATGTAATTTCATATTTATGAAAAATTGAAGTGAATAGTAAAGCAAGCTTTGAAGGACTGGCCCCTTTTTATACATGGGTGCAACACTGATCATGTATATGGATTTCAGCCCTGCTTCAAAGAAAGAAATTATTAAGTTGCTAAATTTAATAATTGTTAAAGTATTTGCTTGTTCCATTCAGAATATTAATTATTTTTTAAATTGAACAAATACTTTCATTTATTGAACAGTGGTATTCTCTTGTCTCAATTAATTAAGACTTTTCCTTACCAGGTGTAGATTTGGAACCAGGTTTTTGAGTGAGGCTTCTTGCTCTGATGACTTCTACTTCTAATTGACCCTTTTTATCCTCCATTCCAATCTGTATATCACCTGAAAAGGGAAAGAATGATAAATCACATGGTTGTTGCCTCTTTTATTCTTTAAAAAAAACTTCTATCTACTCTGCATAGGAATGTCCTATGATGCTATTTTAAAATTCATCCTTTCCTTAATTTGTCCTAGCTTGATATCTATTTTGATTTAGATCATACAAAAGTAATGATATAGTGTTTATGAGCAGCACGTAATTCCGGAGACTTTGGAGGGACTTATCAAAAGTTAGGCATAAAACCAAATGGGGTACTGGCTAATACTGAGAGAGAGAAGGGTCTGACTAACTAGCTGCATAATTTTCTTGCAGATAGTTCAGCATGTCCTAAAATGATTACTAATCCTGGAACTTGCTGTGAGGGATGGACCCAACTGGGACTATGGCTGGTTTTTGCTTTGCTTGTTATCCTTTTCTGAACTTAGTTTTATCTTCTGGATTGAATATTTCTTTTTTAATAGACTCAAAGAACTAAAGATTTAAATGGTGCCAAAAGTTATTAATAAAGTAGATAGCATGATGAAGAATCAGAAACCTTATAACAAGGGAAGAATAACAGATCTTAGAAATTATAAGGGACCTCAATAATCATATTATCTAACTCATTCTTGAAAAAAGTATTCCTTCTTTGTAAAGAATCAACAAAAGCTCCTCTGTATATATTTGACAGGTGGTCCTCTCTATATACTTATTAAGTATATAGTCCTCTCTATATACTTAATTATATGAAAAACGTTCAGTGAAGGAGAATCCATTACAATGGTTAGGAGGCTTTTTACTTTAAGCCTAAATTAACCTGTTTGATACTTCTACCCATCGCATTACCCATTGGTGCTGCTCTCTGGAGACAGAACAAATCTCTATAGTAGATAATAGCCATTCAAATACTCGAGGACAGCTATCAAGTGTTCCCCTTCCCTCCTAAATTTTCTCTTCTTCAGGCTAAACGCCCCTAGTTTATTCCGTTGGTGCTCAAATCTTATGGACTTGAAGCCCCTCACATTCCTACTTGCCTTCTTACAGGTTTTCCAGCTTATTAGCATTGTCCCTAAATGTGGCTCCCAGAATTGAACAATATCATCATTGTGGTCTCACTAGGATAAATACAACCAGACTATCATTTTACTCTTCCTGAAAGTTAAATCTCTCAAAATGTAGCCTAAGACTGCATTAGCTTTCATGATTTTCATTTCATACTGTAGATTCATATTCAGCTTGGGATCTCCCCAAATCCCAGATCTTTTCCAAATGAACAGCTGTCTAGTTCAATCATTTTTCATTTGTATCCAACTCTTTGTGACCTCATTTTGGGTTTTCTTGGCAAAGATACTGGAGTGTTTGCCATTTCGTTCTCCAGATCCTTTTATAGATGAGGAAACTGAGGAAAAAAGCCTAAATGACTTGTCGGTATCACAGCTAGTTAAGTATCTGAGACCAGATTTGAACTCAGGAAGATGAGTCTTCCTGACTTCAAGCCTAGCCTCTATCTACTGCATCGACCTAGCTCTTTCTGTCTAGCTATGCCTCCCTTATTTTGGCATTTTAATCTTAATTTTGTTTAATCCAAATGTAAGACTTCACATTTGTCCCTCATAAGGGCAACTATATGGCATAGTTGATAGAGCACCGAGCTTGGAATCAAGGACTCCTCTTCATGACTTCAAATCTAGCCTCAGACACTTTGTAGCTGTGTGACCCTTGGCAAGTCATTTAACCCTGTTTGCTTCAGTTCTTCATCTGCAAAATGATGTCAAATTTTTTAATCCAAATGCAACATGTCACATTTGTCCTTCATAAATTACATTTTATTTGATCTGGTTATGATGTTTCAAGATCTTTTTGAATCTTTGCTTCATCAACCATTAGGTTACCAATACTTCCCAACTTTGTAACACTAGAAAATTTTATGAGCATTCTATGTATCCCTTCATTTGAGTCATTAAAAAAGCAGTTAAACAACACAGGGGCAAGTATATAATGTTAGCAAGCTATTTACTGGCATGCTCACGAAGAACATGTTGAAGCCATTATAAGGTTTCTGAATATCGAATTCATCCCATGTGGATACAAAGCAGTGATGGGAAGGACATGAGAAACAGCCTCATAAAGGTGGTGGTAAGATTTTTTTGAAGACTCCATTGCTTTCTTTCCTCTGTAAGCAAATTTCAAAGATGTGAAGGTCTGTTTATGCTGCTCACCTTGACACAACTGGCTTATAATCTCTCTGGCACTATAAGCTATAGTTTTGCCTTCCCAATGCAAAATTTTTGTGGACTTGCATCCAGAATGACTAGCACAAACAGTGGCTTCCTGAGTCCATATATATGTGCTTAATACAGATTTGATCACAATCTAACAACAATTTCCATCATTGGGTTATATAGCCACATATTTTAAAGGTTAAATCATGGTTTTAGGATATGAAAGCAACTTTTTTGTTGCCTTAGTTATACAAATGGAGGACAGAATCTAGGTAGAAGGTTAGAGAAAGCTCTGACCTTAGTAATCAAATACTTTTCTTGATGAGGATTTTGACAGCTCTAAGATAATAATATCAAATATTATTATAATATAATTATATTATAATATTAAATAATATTTTATGGATTCAATATCCCAAGTAGTATTGGAATATGCAAAAAACCCAAAACAAAACAAAACCATGGTCATTGCACTTACTCCATAACCTTCTTGAAGGCACTTCCCTTTGGTGTGATTTTCACTGACATATACACAAATGAAATAGTAGTGATCCCAGGGATTACTCTTACCCATAGCAGGAGTTGCTAGTGTTTGTCTTCCAACAAGCTGAGCTGGTCCTAGTCCATCAAGGAAATCACTGAATTGACTGTCAGCTCCCAATCGGACCCCGGGAAATATTAGGCTGCAAGGATGGTGAATTTTTTTTAAATAAAAAAGTAAAATAAAACAACTAGCTTTATTAGAACATAAAAGTCCCAGAATTATTTTATATGAAACATTGTAATGTAATTACATGTAATTTATTAAAACGCATATTAAATTTAACATAATAGTTCAATAAGTGTCCTGCTTATCTACATAATCTCCTCAGAATAATTTTTCACGTCATTTCCTAAAATGATAGCTTTTTACAAATATTTGAAAGGCTTTGTCAGGCATAGTGGCACATGCCTATGACCTTAGCTACGGGGGAGGCTGAGAGTGGTGAATCTCTTGAGCTTGGGAATTCTGAGCTATAGTGGGCTAAGCTGATCAGAAGTCCACACTAAGATTGGTATCAGTATGGTGAATCTCTTGAAATATTGGGCCACTAGGTTGCTCACAGAGGGATAAACCCATATTAGTCAGAAATGGGGCATGACCAAGGCTCCTGGGACTGTAGGATTGGGCTCCTGGGGAAAATAGGGAAACCTAGTCCTTTTTTTATAAAGTATTTACAGGTTGTCAAATGGAAGCTCACTTAGACATGTTCTCTTCTGCTTGAGGAGGCAGAAATAGTCATGCTTAGAATTCCTAAAGAGCAAAATTTAGGCTTAATAACATGAAACACAAATAACTAGAACTATTCAAAAGTTGAAGTTGTTACCTTAGAGTCTGGTGGTCACCTCCTCCCTTCCTCTCCTTTTCAGGGGTTCTTAACCTGAAGTCTGTGAACTTATAACTATGAAATTTTTTTGTGTACTTAAAGACGTTATTCTAAGGAGTCTATGGGCTTCACCAGACCATCAAAGTGTCCCATGGTATAAAATAGTTTCAGAACTCCTGCTAGAGGTTTCCAAGGGAAGACTGGAATTCCACTTTCTGGGAATGTTGTCAGGAGTATTCTCAACCAGGTATGGGATGGACTCAATTCCCGTTCATCTCTAGTAGTCTGTGAGTTTTGTCATTCTGTTATATAGGCATAGTACGGGTAGATTCTGGGGATAAAAAGTAAAATTCCCAACTTTGAAACATAAATATAAGTTTTACATCTGAAGACTGACTCTGATAGTGTCATTGCCAAAATGTTAATTGATTCTATTCGTGGCAATTTAATCCATCATTTGGGAATCTGTACTAAGGTAGAAAAAATTATGAGATGGGACACACTATTCATATGGACACAGTTACTATATTTCACATATTAAATGTTCTATGTATCTACAGATATATGGATATTGAAACATGTTTTTAACATTAAGTGTTCTTTTATTTTAGAAACTGTGCATGGAAATGTAAATGAAATAATATTGAGGTTTTTTTTTTAAATGGATGTGTGATTCCATTGGGAGAGGAATTTCCCTCTGTCAATGCAGGTAAGAATCTGACTTGTAACTAACACTTTCAGAAAAGTTGCCCAGGTCACTGAGAGATCATGTGACCCAACAGGTCACACAGGCAGTCTAAGTCAAAAGCATTACTTGAATCAAGGTCTTTCTGACTCCAAGGTTAGATCTCATTCAAGCGATGAATCCAGCAACAAGAATTTATTCAGTGCTTGCTATGTATCAGACATTTATGCCAAGCACTGACAGCATTAAATTGAGAGCTACTTGAGGGCAGGGACTGTCTCTTGCCTCTTTTTGTATTCCTAGTGCTTAGCACAGTACCTGGCATGTGGCAGATGCTTAATAAATATTTATCAAATTGATTTGATGGCACTAGGCAAATGTATGTCACACTGCCTTTCAATATTGAGGCATAAATTATTTTTGAAAAATTGGTACAAGGTTATTTGTGTCATGAACTTATTCATTCAATTACTCATTTATTTATTTATTAGTCCATCTACTTATTTATTTGTAGAAGCTTAGATCTGACAGTAGCTGGGTTACTATGGATAAATTACATAACCTCGCTGAGGTTTAGTTTTCCCATATTATGAATGGTAATAATAAGATACCATCTGCCTCATAGAACTGTAGGGAGGAAAGAGTATTATTAACCCTAAAGTGCTATAGAAAAATGAGTTATTGTTGCCATCACAAATACAAAATATTTAATATCTATTTTAAAACACAAACATATTTTTGGGAATACTTTTTAATGAAAGAGGTTTGAACTCAGAAAATTCCTATTTCTTTCCAGATATATCTCACATTCATCACATACATTTTTGTCCCTCTTGTTCAATAAACATCACTTATAATTGAAAGCTTAAGTGTATTCATTAATATTGTCTTCTCTGAAGATGATATTAGCTGGTTATGAATGGTATGAATACTGATAAATGAGCAATTAAAACTAATTATATATGACTAATCCCCATGCTACCAAATAAGTAAGAGCAATCACTTTGGGTTAAGCTTCTGGCTCTCAGAAAAAAATCTGATTGTAAAATAGGCATCATGTCCTAGGAACAAGCAATTTTAGAACTGTGGGATGAATGGATAAATGTGGAAATTTGGAGGAAAAGGACCACATGAGTAGGCTTTTGTTTTTCCCTCATAATGAACCCCCATATCTGCATAGTATGAGGGAAATATCAAATTTGGAGAAATGTTATCCTCTGTTTCTGAGAGGGAAGGAATGAGGCTTCAAATAATTGAAAGTGAAGCTGCCTCTGGCAGCAAATTGCCCACAGCTCAGGTTCTGGAATTACAGGGAAAAGTTGCCAAAGAAAAGAGGAAAGAGGGTTTTACACACACACCCACACACCCATACCCCCACCACACACACACACACACACACACACACACACACCTCTGTCTCTGTGTCTCTGTCTCTGTTTCTGTCTTTCTCTGATTCTCTCTCTCTCTCTCTCTCACTCAGTTTCTGTCTCTCTCTTTTTCTGCCTGTCTATCTGTCTCATGCTTTAGACATTGGAAATAGAACCAAACCAAGTTCCTTGCCTTGATTGTTTCTTACCACATGTCTGACCTTAGGTTAATCAAATGAATTCCCTGGGCTTCAGTTTCCTCTTCTGTAAAATGATGGGGTTGGACTAGATAAAGGGATTCGGACACATTCTAGCGCTAGCCCTAGGATCTGTGATCTAATAAGGGTATTTATTAGATGATGTTTAACCTGTACCAATCACATTCAGTAAAAGCATTGTTTTTGAATCCCTCTATGTGTTAGGTATATAGCTGGGATAGAAGGTAATTTATATTCCTCTCAGCATTTGATTATTTGAAAAATGTATGTATCCCAAATGTTGTACTCATCATCAAATGGGGCAACATGCTATAGTTAATGTTATAGACTAAAAAACATGTCATAGTTAATGCTATAGACTACAAAATCCCATGTATACTCATGGATGTGTGACCTTAATAATGATTCCAATCATTAGCATTTAAATGAATAAAGGATCTTCTCAAGCTACTTACTTCCCTTCCGAGCTGTAACTATTAATGCTGCCGTCAGTAGACTCTCGACTTGGCTGCCGTACCATTTTCCTCATTTCAGCTGCCATGCCAGTTTCTGTGCTTCTCTGTATGGTGCTTTTCAACTTCTTGTGGCCAGATTCTATGAGAGAAGGGGAGAGACAGGGAAAGGGAGAGGGAGAGAGAGACAGAAACAGAGAGATAGAGACACAGAGAGACAGAGACACATAGAGAGAAAAACAGAGAGGGAGAGAGAGAGAGAGGGAGAGAGACAGAGAGACAGAAAGAGAGAGAGAGAGAGAGAGAGAGAGAGAGAGAGAGAGAGAGATTGATTGTGAGTTTCATCTGGAACCAGTTGTTCTCTTGCATATTCAGTTTTGAAAGTATAAAAGCTAATTCTATGCATCACTGAAAGGGGGCCAAGAGAGTATCACACACTCAGGAAATAATCTCCCTCAGCAAAGCTCTTGGCTAAACTCTAAACTCCATCTGGTCTACGAAGGATAGCTTACAATTGCTATGGGCCAAGAATTCTGTCAAAAGTCTCAATGAGTTTTCATTAATGAACTTAATTATTGTTAATAATAATAACTCCAATGGAAAACTGGATTTGATGTATGACCCATAATGTGGAAAGATAGTAAGCACTTCATAATAATAATATATGGCATTTTGGTGACACTTTAAAATTTGTGAAGCACTTATATATGTTATTTCACTTGACCTCATAACTTTATGAGAAAAGCACTGTAAGTATTATTTAAACCATTTTGATAATGAGGAAGCAGAGTCTTAGGTAAGTGAAATAAGCACCAGAATATGATTCGAAGACAGGTTTTCCTGATTTCATGTCTAACATTCAATCATTCAATATTTGGTATTGCATTTCAAGCAAGACAGTACTGACTATTCCCCCCCTCACCCCCCAAAAGAAGGTAAGAATAGGGCTGGATTATGATTTATGACCTTCAAATAAAATAGGTCCTTTAATGAAAGAGGCACCAAAAGTTAAAACTATTTTCCATCTTTGTTCCTTTTCTCCAAATAGTCACAAATCACTTAGAATAAGCATAGGATTTTGATTCACGGGCTATGGGTTATCACCTTAAAATTATGCAAGTCCAAAACAACTTCCTCATGCTCTTTAGGATTCTAATAAAAATACTGATTTTTCATAGCAATTAAGTGACATTTCTGGCACCGAGATATTATTTCCAAATGAAACATAGATTTGACTGTACCATGAGCTAAACAAAAGGATATGTTAAGCCACGTGACATATACATATATATATATATTCAAATTTTATCTTTCTCTTTTTCTCTTTCTGTTTCTCTCCTTCCAGTAGATAGCATACAACACATTGGTAAATAAAAAATGCTTCTTATGTGCTAATGGTTTAATCCTTACAACATCTCTGTGACCTGGGTGTCCAACAGCAAAACATATGACAACATCCATGCCTATTAGATCTTCAGCCGAATGTGTCAAAGGCAGCACTTTTTTTTTAATTTGAAGAATGGAAGGAAGTTTGATGCAGTTTATAAATTACTTATTCAAAGATAAAGTAAGTGAATAAAGAAGTTCAAAACAGAACAAAGTTTTGATGCAACATATTATCCCTTCATGGTCATCATAGGTCTTTGCTCCAGGTCTTCACCTGTCTTCTCTTCAAATTGATATGGTTTTTGAAAGTGGGATGTTTAGAACATCACAGAGGAAGGTAGGAAGGAAGGAAGGAAGAAAGGAAGGAAGGAAGGAAGGAAGGAAGGAAGGAAGGAAGGAAGGAAGGAAGGAAGGAAGGAAGGAAGGAAGGAAGGAAGAAAGAAAGGAAGGAAGGAAGGAGGAAGAAGTTTACAACACCAGGCACTATGCCAGTGCTTTACAAATATCTCATTTGATCCTCAAAACAACCCCATGAGATAGGTGCTACTGTTATCTTTTACAGGTGAGAAAATGGAGATTAAGTGATTTCCCCAGGGTCACACAGCTAAGGCTTGAAGTCAGGTCTTCTTGATTCTAGGACTGGTGGTCTATGCATTGGGTCACCTGGCTTCCTTATGTTTCCACAATCTAGCTAGCAGCTTCTGTGGGAGTGTAAGATCTACCCACAGCCAGCACCCAGAAAGCTGCCAGCACACCACAAAAACACAGGTTCTTTTGATCTGCCTTAATAAGGAAAGCAAGGTTTAGGGGTTGACAAGCTTACTTTAATTCAGCACACAAATATCATTCACTTAGTTCAGAGGAAAAAGCCAGCACCCTGAACTTCAGACAAAATACAAACAAATTACAAACATCAACAGACAGACCTTGTCTGATTCAAATCCCAATACATAGTTACCAGAGTTCAACAAAGTCTCAGCATCCGGGTTTACAAGCTGGAGGGCTCCTTAGCTACAGCTGCCTGGAGTCTCCTCATCAACACCATCTCCAGAGCCCTGCGCAAATGGCTCTGTCCTCCCTTCTTATAGGGCTTCAGACGTCATCAAACATCATCTGAATGACCAGAATTTAGGCTGCTATGATTGGCTCTTGAGTTAGCCCCTCCCCTTAGGACCCTGGGAGGTTCACATCCACATAGGTTAGG
>CM053627.1:169696166-169729185 GCA_028646595.1 Phalanger gymnotis
CTGGCCAGTTGGGTCCCAGTGGGGTAGCTACTACTACTCACAGAATGTTGTTTGTCCTTTGTTCTGGAAGAGGAATGACAACAGAAGATAATGTCTCTATTGGCAAGTGAATTGGATTTGTGAGGCAGGGCTGTGCAAAGTCACCAGCCTCACGATTTCCTCCAGAGCCAACTGGGTCCAGTGGCTAGGAATAGATCAGTATGACTGGAAATGGCCAGGGATACAGAGGGAGACCTTGGACTTTTTAAGCTGGGTAACCTTGCTCAATTGACAGCTTTCCTCAGCCTCAGTTTTTTTTTTTTCTAATCTGTAAAATCAGAATTCTTCCTGACTTACCTTACAAGATGGTTGTGAGGTATAGATAATGGATATCAAAAAATATACGAAAAATGAGTTAATACTAAATCTTAAATAATGGTTAAAAAACCCTAAAATAAGCATTTGTGCTGAATTGTTTATATCTCAGAAAAGTCTACCAAGATAGATTATGGGATTTACTTAATTGCAGGTTAAGTAAAAGCCAGCTTTCATTAAAAGTTTGTATTATATAATAGCATCATAGATTCAGAGCAGAAAAGACCTTCAAATGTCACTCTATTCCAACTCTTTCATTTTGCAGATGAGGAAAATGAGACCTAAAGAGACTAAGTGACTTGCCTACATAAGCAGTGAGTGACAGAAGTAGGATTTGAACCCAGGTCCTTGGATTGTAAATTCAGTATTCTTTTTCTCTATACCACACTTCAATACTTTGGCAATCTCTGATTTCATCTATGTGGGTTTTTCCTCCACTAACACAGACAATTATTAATCCACATTTACTCTGATTGGGGTCATTAAGATGACTGATGTTGAAGATGACAGCCTCTCCTTAGTAAGGATAGTCCTTATGTCACAGATAGAAAACCCATCATTGACCCAATACTGAGTCTTTCCAGCACTGAAGTATTTATCAGAATTTTTACTTGATTGACACAACCTTTGAGTACTCACGCCTACCTCCATTACAGTGGGTTATCAAAGTAGGACAACAGGATAGAGTAACAATCATCTACTTCCTATGTGATCTTGGGCAAATAAATTAACCTTTCTGGGCTCCCATTTCTTCCTCTTTAAGGTGAGGGGATTAATCTCAAAGGTCCCTTTGAGCCCTAAAATTATGATCCTACTAATGATGGATTTGCTGCTAGAATAACCTGGTTTCAGATCCAAACTCTAGCACTTACTACTTTTGTGACACTGGATGACAAGTCATGGAACTCAGTTTCCCCATCTACAAAATGACGGAATAGGACTAGATTGCCTCTAAAGTCCCTTCTGACTCTCAATCTATGAACCCATGATCCTATGAAAAACAATTATTCATATTTGATTGTATTTTTGTTAAGATGAAATGTGTTATGGACAATATTTTGTATTGAGTGAATCGCTTATAGAGTAAAATGTGTGCATGTTCCTTCATATAATTAAAACTTCAAAATGCTGAAGGCCTTTTGTCAGATATAGGTAGGTTGTGATTTCAAAAAGACAGTGAAATGGAATGGTAGACTGAATGGGGTCAGTGAAGAAGAAATGGTAGTTATGAGGACAGAGAACGTCTTCGTAGAGAATAGATTAGCTTTCATAAGAAAAAGAATCACTCTGATTTATTTAATGACACCATGAAGCTTGTCAGAATTCTGTCAGGAGGAAAGCAATTGAAGTTTGAGCCAATGAGAAGGGGAAAAACAAACAAACAAACAAATATCCCTTTATTGAATAGGCTGAGAAGGGGAAGGTTTCATTACTGAAATAATAATAGGCAAATGCATACGTACACAAACATACGTATATGTGACTATGTATATGTTCCTTATTTTTGCAAACTCCATCTAGTTGCTAATTCTTAATTGTTTGGCATTATTTTATTTTGTTTACAAGAAGATGCTCTTTTTTTTAATCCAACAAGATGTGTCCGGAGTTAGATTTTTGATCTCTATACATAATGGAGGGAGAGCAGCGTGGTATTGTGGAAAGATAACTAGGCACTAGAGCTCTCGCATTCTTATTTACTGTCTGTATGCCCATTGGCAATTTACTTTCTGACCATTGGTAAAATTGAAATCATCATGCTTGCATTGCCTGACTCAAAGGTTGTTGTGAGGATAAGTAAAATGATATATGTAAAGTGATTTAAGAATTTTAAAATGCTATGCATTGTTGTTTTGTTGTTGGCCAGACTTATGATTTCATTGATGCAGGGAATTCCTGGTGGGATAACCCATTCTACCAATACAGATCACCAACTACTTTGCAACTTGGGGTGATAGAAAAAGGCCTGGGTCACTAGGATCTTAAAGTGATTTACGATGGATCACACAGTGTAACAGATAGGATGTGAAATCAGGTCTTCTTGACTCAATAGTGGCTTTCTGTCTATTAAATTAAGGATATACGTCTCAAGTTGTTGTATTATTATTACTACACATTTCTAAGGGTTCCATGTGGTCATAACTAATCAAGATTCAGAAAAGAAAGTTTTTTGCTGCTAAATGGCTCAATGGAAGAAATGGTTATGGCTTTATTGATGGAAATGACATTAAAGATGTATTACTATCCACTTTGCCATGGCGCCAAAAGGACTACTGGGCTTTTCCATCTGTCCTCAAGCTGAACTCATCTATATATGTTGTCTCAATTACAAGAATGTGAGTTCCCTGAGAAAAGAGACATATATGTGTATGTACATATATATATATACACATGTGTATATACATACACACATACTTATATATTTATATGTATAGACACATCTATATACATCCCAGGATTTAGCACATAATAATAAATGTTCAATAGTTTCATTCATTCATTTATTCATGCATTCCTGCACTGTTATTAAATACTTGTTACCTTCTCTCATCCAATAGTAGAAACCTGAAGGAGGTAAAACTCCTGGAATAAAATCTGGAATATGTAGTTACAAATCATCTCAACCCCCAAAACAACAATAAAAGTTATAGGCAAAGTCAAAGTTTGCAAAGATTCCTAAACTTATTTGGCTTATTGCCCCCTTTAAAAAATTACTCAGTATTTCCCTCAAAATCTACTTTCTTTAACCCTTTAATGTTTTTGCTAAATTTGTGTCATTTCAAAAAATATAATTTTTTAATAAAAATGATGCATCTTAAAATTAATAATTTATTATAAATTTTTGGGTTTTTTCCTGCATTAAAATTTTGATTATGCATTATTGCAGCATGTAACTGTATAGTATCATATTGTAAACAAGTCATAATACACACATATTCTTGCCAATGCATGCTGGACTTCTTGATAATCCATGAGATGTCTGCCTGCCAATACTTGCTTGTTAAGACCTGTCAGCATACTTGACTACAGATCAGTTATAACTTGTATTTTGTGTGTTTATTTGGGAAATAATATAATTATTATAACTTTATATATTTATATATTGATAACTTATTATATCATATATAATATATTATAACTTATATATTTATATATTATAACTTTAACTCTGTTACACAATAGGTGAAACATGTATGAATGGTTTTTCAAAATTTTTTTCTCTTATCTACTTTCCTTATGCTTCTATGGCTCCCTTATTTTTATTCAATGCCCTCAGTTGCACCCAAGGCTACTACCACCTCCCTGGATCCTTCCAGTAACCCCCAAGGGGTGGTATTGCTCACTTTGGGAATCTATGTTTATTGTCTGGGACAACATATATGCTTTTTTTTCCCAGAGGCAGAAAGTTGGAACAGAGGACAATCAAGATTTGCACATTTCTGAGATAAGATGGAGATAAACAGTGTTATAGCAATTATATTTTTTATTTCTGAAAAGAAGACAGAATTTATGATTTCATTAGTATAGAGAACTCCCCAGTGAGGAAAATTCCTTCTCACAGTGTGGACTAGAACTTTCTCTGTTTTAGAGTTGCTTGGATGCACTCAAATGTCTTGGCCAGGATCAGACAGCTGGTATGTGTCAGAGGCAGGATTGGAACCCAGGTCTCCCTGTCTTTGAGATCAGCTCACTCCCCATTGTGTCTCTCATTAGCAGTAACATTGCCAGAGGGGTAAAACCAAAATAAGACAAAACAACCTCCCCCCACCTTACATAAGAATAGGTCTCTTTATTCTTTATTTGGTTGATACCAAATATTCCAGTGTTGTGGTTACCATTACAATGTGGAATTTTTATTAGATATAATAGTGCCACACATGCAATGACAAAATAAATGTTCTTTTTGGTCTATGCCAAGGTTATAAATATCATTCATTACATGTCTGATAAGCTCAGTCTGTGAAAATGTTGCCAGCCTGGTATTCTCTTTTTGAAAATAACCCCTCAGTTTTACCATTTTTTTTCTGTTTTATTTTTTCTCTGTTGCCCTTGTTCACTTGACAGTTTCATCTTTGTGAATCTTGTGCCAATGCTATTTGCTCCCTGTCATTTTCTATTCACCCTCCTCACTTTTTTCCAAAAGGGAGAGAGAGAATGAAAATGAAGGAGACAAAGTTGCCCAGAAGGCTAAAGTATTGCAATACATAATATATTTTTATGAGATACAGAGAATGACCTTCACAGAAGATGGATGAATAAACTTAAAGAAAATACCACAAATGTTTTCCAAGCCATTCTAAAGCCAGTGGTGCATATTATCTTTTTTTTTTAAAATTCCCTTTACCCACAAAAGTACTTTATTTTATTAGCATGTGCTTTAAGTCGCCAACAAATCCCACTCAGAAAATGTAGTTCATCCTGGATGAACCTTTATATTCATGCTTTAGAAAAGTTCCCTTTCTGTATTTTACCCTCGAGTAAGAAAACCCATTTATGAAATAAGATGAATTAACACTCCTCTATGAAACTCTCTCATCTGTCCTCTTTGTTGTCTTCACTTAGCTACACGTTATCTTTACCATAATAAGTAGTTGTATTGAAAATAACCTTGATGTCTTCTCTCTTCTAGATGGAGATAATAAAAAGCCTCAGCAAGGAGAAAGTGACCATTTCAATCCATTTGAAAATTGGGACTCAAAGAGGATCCCACACAGTATTAAAGTGAAGAATTTCACAGATCACTATGAAATACACAGTACAAACCAGGTTTTCTATGCCTGCAAATGTCAAGGCATTCTGGGGGGTAGTCCTGGGCAGGGTGGGGAGGAGTAGATTTTGGTTAAGAATTTATGCAAATACTGTCTTCCTTACCCCTATAAAGTGCTGGATTTAACCAGCTTGATGTTTATAAAACACACCTTGTGACCTAACTTGGCTGTTATTTTAACACTACAGTAACTGCTATTTATTTTGCATTAAAGAAGGAAATTAAGTGGATGAAAGAAGGACATGGGAAGGAAGAAATCAACCTTTCAGTTATTTGAGGACCAGAATATATACATATATGCATATATGTATATATACACACATATACACGCACACAGACACATATACATATATATATGCTGTAAATTAAAATATACTTAATACCAATGGGCTTTGCAAGGCCCTTGAATTCACAGGATCATAAATTTGGAGCTAAAATGGAGCTAAAATTAGAGGTCACTAAATATAATCCCTTCATGTTTACACATGGGGAAACTGAGGCCCTAAAGAGATTAGGTGACTTGTTCAATTTCACACAGGTTGTAGACATCAGAGCCAAGATTTGAACCTGGATCAATTAACTCTAAATTCAGGCCTCTACTCATTGCACCAAAAGTACATATATTTACACATTTATTAATAATTATTGAAACCTAGCTAATGAATTCCCTAAAGTTATAATTTATAAGCTTAAAAACTGGCTTACTTTTATTTGGTAATTATATAAATATTGATCTTAAATGACAGAAATTTTAAAAATAAATATTTGGGGGGGGTCTATGAATGATGGGTTTTAGATGATCCTAGATGAAATTACTTTACATCATTTATTAAAAACAACCCATTATTTTGTTTAATTAACATATAAGTGGAAAAACATAGGATGAAAATCAGGAAAAGGATAATGGTACAAGAGTGTTGGTTATAGGCACTTCCCCCACCCCCTCCCTGCTCTCCTAAACTCAAGTGGCCTTGTTACTAAGAAAGTCTTTCTTTAAATCTACATTTCCAATATTTCATTTTAAGCTCAGTGAGGATTGTAACAGATGGAACCTTTCTTTAAGGGGTGACTATTGTATAACAACCCCAATGAGTCATGCAATTTAGATTACTACACTGAGGGTTCTGCGCTAAAGGGCACATTGAATTGGGATCTAGAGGTTTGGGTTTGAATCTTGACTCTGCATTTGTTCTGTGCAACACCATGGGGAAGTTACTTAAGCCTTTTTCTTCTACACCTCAGAAACTCTCAGTGTCCTCTCCCCCACCTTCTATTCTCATGAGATGAAGTGGAACTCTTGCGGGCTAAGGCTACCTTCCATTGGGCCTTTAATCTTATCTTCTCCACTTTCAGGACCTTGCTCATTGATCATTTCTCTACCCCTCCCACTTCCAGTTTTCCTTTTCTATTGACTCTTTCTCTTCTTACAACAAATATGTTCAGTTCTTTAATTCTAGAAAAAAAAAAACTCCTCTCTGTCATTTTTACTTGATGACCTTCTCAGGTCACCTTCCTGTATTTTTCCTTCCCTTCACTAACAAACAACCACCTCCTTCCTCAGCCTCCCATAGAGGCAGCTGTTGGTAAAATGGATAGAGAACTGGGCCTGGAGTCAGAAATATCTTAGTTCAAATTCAAACTCAGATACTTACTAGCTATATTACTCAGGGTAAGTCGTTTAACCTCTATTTATATCAGTTTCCTCAACTCTAAACTGGGGATAATAATAGCACATACCTTTTCCCTGTTGTAAGTATCAAATGGGATAATATTATAAAAGTGCTTAGCACACTGCCTGGCACATAGTGAGAACTTTATAAATACTTATCCCATTCTCTTCCTATAATCTGGAGTTCAGCAAAGTTTCCAACACTCTGTTAAACCTGCCTTCTCCAAGGTCACTTCCAAAGACCAATGACCTCTCTTAGAAATGCGATGTATTTTCCATCTTTAATCTTTATCTTCTTTAGCTTTTCTGCAGCATTTGACACAGTTGACCACCTCATCTTTCTAGATACTCTCCCTTTTTTTGGCTTCCATATCACTTTTTTTCTTGGCTCATATCTTACCTGTTTCTTCTTCATATCCCCGATTGATTCATCTTTCTCCTTCATTTTAAATGTATGTCTCCCAGGACTGGCCTGGGTTCTCTCTCCTATTCTTTCTATACTATCTCCCTTGGTGACATTATCATCTACTTCTGTGGCTTTTATTATCATTGCTATGACTTCTAAGTCTATATCAAGTCCAGATCCCCTGAGACCTAGTCATGCATTTCTAGTCCTAGACTTGCATTTCCATCTGCTATCTCTTCAGACTCAACCTGTCAAAAACTAAACTCAGCATCATTGGTAACATTATTCCTAATCCCCCCTCAGATTCAGACCAACAGGGATATCAATTGAGAGGGCTGACACATCTGGGTATGGTAGCCATTAGGTGAAAAATTCTTTGGCCATAGCAACCCATTAAACAAAGGAAAAAAAGTACACATACTTATTAGCACATATGCAGCTCATTTTATGAATGTGGGACCACATTAGAGGTGGCACGGTAAATAATGAATTGGGCCTTGAGTCAGGAATACCTGAGTTCAAATCAAGCCTCAGACACTTATTGACTGTGAGATCATTGGTCAATCATTTAACCTTTGTCTGTCTCAGTTTCCTTAACTGTAAAATGGGAATGATAATAGCACCTACCTCTGATGGTTGATGTTAGGATCAAATGAGGTAACATTTGTAAAGCACTTAGAACAGTGCCTGGTACGTAGGCAGTTAACAAAGGTTTGTTCCCCCTCCTTTTGAATTCAACGGAAAATAAATATTTCTTTAGCCTAAAGTCTATTTCATACTAAACTGAAGGAAGGAAAATTTTTAATACTTAATCAAACTCCTCAGGAAACAATGTCCTCCACTAACATTCTTTTCCTTCTTTCTCTTAACCATGTTCTATTATACATAAAAAGATTACTAATACAAGCTATGAGTCTCAGAAGATAGATTAAGGGTGTTAACCAGACTTAGAACCAGAAATACCTTCTGCCTAGTTAGTCACTGTCAATCTTCGTGACCTGAAGGGACTGGATAAAGACCAGTCTTAGATTACTTTAGTTGGATAAGCTGGACCATGTCAAGAATACTATACAAATATAATTTCAAAGTGACTTGTGTTAGAGAAATATCTGAGGACATGAAGAGACTGTCAGAACATTCCTTTCTCTAAACAGAACAATAATGTAGATTAATCTAAAATGAAAAAAAAATATATTTCTGGTAGACTTGTGCCTGCAACATAAATTCCAGTATTAATTTTTCTTTTCTTAATCAGTATAGTTTTTAAGGGCCAAATGAGTTAATATGTTGCAAAACTGACTATATAAAGTCAGTCAGTTAAGAGCCTTCTAGGAGCTAGGCTAGCAATCCAAACTTCACAGAACAAACCCCCTTAATAAAAAGATTTGTTCTGTGAAATTTGGATTTAGTCAAAGGGCTGCACTTGAAGACCAAAGGTCCTCCACCGCTGAGCTAGGCCCTACGTTTAAACACTGAGGATAAAATGGAAGGCAAAAGATAGTCCCCGCCTTCAAAATCTCACAAGAGAAACGTGTACAAACATACTACATATGGGATAAATAGGAAATAATCAACAGAGGGAAGACACTAGAAATAAGAGGAGCTTGGAAAAGGCTTCCTGGAGAAGCTCCTGGAGAAGAAAAAAGTTTAACCGGGATGTGAAGGAAGCCAAGGAAGCCAAGGAAACCAGGAGGCAGAGGAGGCCAATGTCACTGGATCAGAGAGTGCTTGGGTGTGGAGAGGGTGTAAGAAGACTGGAAAGGTAGAAAGGGTGCAGGTTATGGAGGGCCTTGCATGCCAAACAGATGACTTTCTGTTTGATCCTGGAATTTAAGTATAGGAGTCACTATTATTATAAGGACTATCACTCTGTGAAAACCTACCTCATGACATCTCCAAATATACAAAGTAAGGAATGGAGAACTGACCACTGGAGAATTTAGGGTAGTTTATGTTACTCACAGTAAGGATATTCGACATAATTTTTCTTTTGTATTCTGTCTTATTCTAGATAAGCTTAGTGGTACTTTTCCCACAGTGCTCGAGTGAAGAAGAATCGTTAAATGGATATCATATCATGTCTAGGCTCCATTCTTACTCCTGTCTTTGATTTGTCAAGCATCACTCGGGGATTTGTTTGCCTCCCTCGGACATGGATTTACTTATCTCCAAATTTATAGCTAATGCTACATCTCTCTCATGAGGATGTTATGAGAATCCCTGAAAAAGCAGTGGGATGAGATTCTCATCTCACTGGAAAAAATCATGCAACTTTCTCTAGACTACTGTGGAATAGAAGCTGCAGGAGCAAAAGGTCTGTGATGATTGAGAGCTGCCCTGTACAACATTCTTTCCTGGTAAAGACTAGGAGAGGCATTTCAGGTAAAATACTAATTAACTGAGGAGATTTCAGAGTCCTCTTTAAAAGACCAAGGAAATATAGAAGGAAGATAAAGGAATCAAAGACTAGCAATAGAGATCACCGAAAAGACTGTGATTTTTAATCATACAATGTAAAATCTTTGAAATCAGGAAATCTTCCCACTTTTGACTTTATCTTCTCAGCTCCTCACACAGTGCTTTATATATAGTAGGTGATTAATAAGTGCATATTGAATAATATAATTGAGCTCAAAGTCTTTAGAAATACTTACCCTAGTCTTTAGGAATAACATTTACTTGGACTCTAAGGTTTGCAAAGCCCATTACAAATATTAACTCATTTTGTCCTTGCAAGAACTCTGGGAAGTAGATGCTATCATCACCTTCATTTTACATATGAGGAAACTGAGACAAAGGTTATGATTCACCCAGGTCATTAAGCTAAGTAGACTCCAGGTTTACAACTTTAAACGCTGTACAGTCTGGGTGACTCTTCAGAAAAATGAACTAGAAACAAAAACATACCACATGCGATAAAGAGTAAAGAAAATAAGGAGTAGGTGGAGATACTATTAAGATTATTATTTAGAGATGTGATTTATTCAAATAATTTTACTCAGATTACTCATATACTATGGAAATTAATGAATTGTTTGAAATATCAGGGATGTAACGATTTAAGAGAATCTGTGGAGAATGAAGGAATGGCCTGGTATACCAACACTGTCTAAATAAGCAAAAGGAGAGCTGGATAATGTGAAAATCATATCATTGTGAACTTCATACATGTATTAAGAACGCCAATGGGAAAAAACATAACAAAACGAATTTCCAATACCTTGAAGAAAACAAGGCACAGATTAGATAATGTTACAGGGTTTTGTAAACAGTGATATTGCTACACAAATCAAATTGTATGAGAGTGGTGGGACTGAGAGCTTTTTTTTTCCTTTAGGAGAGTTATTGATTCTGTTTGGCTTTTCAGAATTAATAACTGTGGAAATATGGACAGAAGGTGTTAGGGAGGTTAGATTACAAATACTGAAAATGCTGTACTGCATTAGCAAACAATTGCTTTCTTAAAGAAAGATGATTAATTGTCAATAACCAAACTGGGGGGTAGCTAGGTAGTACAGTGGACAGAGTACCAGCCCTGGAGTTAGGAAGACCCGAGTTCAAATCCAAACTCAGACACTTACTAGCTGTGTGACCCTGGGCAAGTCACTTAGCTTGTTTGCCTCATTTTCTCATCTGTAAAATGAGCTGTAGAAAGAAATGGCAAACCACTCCAGTATCTTTGCCAAGAAAACCCCAAATGGTGCCCTGGAGAGCAGGATACAACTGAAAGAACTCAACAAGAACCAACCATATATCTCATTATGGCAGAAGCAATCTTATAAGAATATTATATACACAGGTCTGAATGCTTTTATTGCAGCAGATTTACTTATCCAGCTTGGAGGAATAGAGATAGGCATGGCGGCCGCTATTTCACTGGCACAGGGAACTCTCAGGTGTGCTAGCTTCCTTATCAATGCAGATCAGCACCTTGGTCTTAGAGAATTGCCTCAATCATTGAGAGGTTAAGGGGTTTGCCCAGGAATGCATGGCCAGTCTGTTTCAGATGCCGGACTTGAACTCAAGCCCTATTGGTTCTAAGAATATCTCTGCTCCCTCTGTCATGGTGAGTGACATTCTGAAGATATTTAGCACCACAACTCCAGCAACCCCAATAGGTTTAAGCACCCACTAAAGAATTAAGATCAATTTAAAATCAAAATACCTGGATGGAAATTAAGTCACACGAAAATAAGTTAGGGTATTGCATATTAAAATAGAAAAAGTGTATCATGTCAGAGGTGAGTATAGGTCTTTAAGATTTACATTCTTATTCTATGTATAAGAAAATGGAGTTCCA
Organism: Phalanger gymnotis; assembly: GCA_028646595.1. Lineage (NCBI taxonomy): Eukaryota > Metazoa > Chordata > Mammalia > Diprotodontia > Phalangeridae > Phalanger > Phalanger gymnotis. The sequence continues at coordinate 169,707,661 of CM053627.1, forward strand.
GAGAGGTGGCCAGACCAGGCTTTTTTAAACCTGGACAGCTAGCAAATGGCAGGATTATGACCAATACGTGAGTTTCCTGACTCCCAGTCCAGTTGTCTTTCTCCAAACAAAACTGCCATTTTCACTAATGTGGGTGGTACTTTTTTTAAAGACTGTTCTAGTTATGTAAGCAGGTCTTTATGCCAGTACACCTTGGCATCAGGAGAAATATATTAGACCCTATTAATTCACACTTGAACTGGCCTGGACTAACCTCTCTTGACCTCAATGTTCTCTTGCTACAATGAACTGTTATAAAATGAGTGATGCTACCTGACTACAGCCTTGCACAACATCACCAAAATAATTAGGAGGCAACAGGAATCTTGAGTCAGACCCACTCACTGCTGGTCAAACATACTGCAGACAAATCCTAGCAACACCTCTGGTATATCCAGTCTCCTTAGAAACAATGGGATTTTGTTTGCAAATGCAGTTATCATATGTTGAAGTACAAGAGACTAGCTGTTTCTTGAAATTTCAAACATATATACACATATATAATATACATACATATACACACATATGTGTATGTATATGTGTGTGTATATACATGTGTATATATGTATACGTATACATATATACACACACATACAAAGAAATGTCTGTGTATCACACTGTACATGTGGTAGACTGCTTTCTATTCAAAATAAATGAGGGACCAATTAAGGAAGAAAGGAAAGGAAGAGAAAGAAAAAGAAGGGAAACTGTATTTTCTCTTCTTTGCTTCCTGTATCAGGGGAAGTGATGTCTTTCTTCCTTTCTCCCAGTGCCCTCAGTTCCATCTGCTTCCTTCTGTTCTAATAGTAATAGCTCATCATAAACTTAAAGGTTTATAAAACATTTTACAAATATTATCTCATGACAGCCTTGCAAGGTAGTTGCTACGATAGACATGAAGAAACTGAATCAGACAGAGTTACATAGATAAAAATTCTCTGAGGCTAGATTTGAACTCAAGTTCAAAACTACCTGCTTCTAAAGGCTTGGTCTTTAAAATTATCCACTTTCTCTGTATTATCAGTCCAATATCATCTCTCTCTCTCTCTCTCTCTCTCTCTCTCTCTCTCTCTCTCTCTCAGCAGGTTCAGATCCCTAAAAACACACAACAAAATCTTTTCCTTTTTTTTTTAAAACACCTTTCTGTTTAATTCCATTGTCCACTTTTCTCAATTCTAGTTCCTCTCCTTCCTTTAATGTTGAACTTTGAATGAGTGGTTTGTCTACTTCACCAACCATTTTCTCTATAATTCTCTTTAGTCTGCTTCTTCTGCATCATCCCTTTTCTACCCTACTGAAATTGTTTACCAGTCACTCATGAGTTAGGGCAGCTAGGGGCACAGTGGATAGAACACTGGCCCTGGAGTCAGTATGACTCTTCTCCCTGAATTCAAATCTGGCCTCAGATACTTACTACCTGTGTGACCCTGGGCAAGTCACTTAACCCCATTGGCTTAGTTTCCTTATGTGTACAATGAGCTGGCGAAGGAAATGGCAAACTACTCTGTTATATTTGCCAAGAAAACTCCAAATGGGGTCAGGAAGAGTCAGACACGACTGAAATGACTAAGCATCATTATCATCATCATACCTGTAAGTACCTCATCACAAAATCCAAAGATTTTCTCCCTGTTCCTTCTCTTCTCATCCCAATTTCCATTATCTTTATTGAAAATTCTCTCTTCTATTGCTTACCATGGCAATAAAACCCAGCTAAGTGGCAAAATGGATAGAGTACCAGGACTAGAGTCAGGAAGACTCATCTTCCAGACTTCAAAACTGGCCTCAGAAGTTTACTCTCTTTGTGACCCTGGGCAAGTCACTTAACCCTGTTTGCCTCAGTTTTCTCATCTGTAGAATGAGCTGGAGAAAGAAATGGCAAACCATCCCACTACCTTTGCTAAGAAAATCCAAATGGGGTAACAAAGAGCTGCATGTGACTGAAAATGACTGAACAACAACAAAAGTCCAGAGTTTCTCAACTGTTTATTGATAGAACTACTTTTCTCCTTCCTGAAGACTGAAGAACTGTTTGGGGAATGTTGATAGTAGAGTCTATAAACAAAATGGGAGGCAGCAGAGGAGGAGGGTGCTATCAGGACCCTCTAGGAATTCTGATAAAACTCTAGAGATCAGGAGATGTTAGATCTTAAACTTTACTAGATAAGGTAGAGAGATCGTGGGATCACAGAATCATAGATTTATATAGCTGGAAGGAACCTTAGAGGCCATTGTCTTCCTAGGTACAAAGAAATTAAATGATTTGTCAAACTTACTCCCTAAGTGATGGAGGTAGTATTTGAATCCTCAACTCTCTGAGTCCAGAAGTAATGGTCTATCCACCATGCCAGTGGTGTTAAACTCAGATATATACAAATCTCTGGAACTGCATATTGACTTAGAAAACTACAGATAACATTATCTATATTATATTGTATTTTTGTTCATTTTGTTAAACATTTCCCAATTAAAATTTAATCTGAGCTGCACTTGTGATTGTTGGGGGTCACCTGTGGCCTGGAGCAGTGAGTTTGACACCTCTGCATTACACTAACCTACCTCTTTACCTATAGGTCCAGTTCTACCTGTTGGGTACTCATACTAGACTTTTGTAGTTTTCGTCTTACTTCTCTGACCATTTCTTTGTCCTTTCCAAAAGCTCATCTTCTTCCTTCCACTTTTTTTTGACTGAAAAGACCATTAGATAAGGTTTCAGAGGACCTCAGTTCAAATACCATCCTTTCTAGTTGCTACTTATGTGACTTTGAGCAACCTTAAATATCTCTCGCCTCAGTTGCTTATTTGTTAAATGAGGGAGTAGACCTCTATGGTCTTTTTCACTCTCAGTCTATGATCCCATGATTCTCCACATTTCTAATTCCCTACTTAACATAAGCACTGATTGCTTGAATGTCACTTGCAATTCAACATGTGTAAAGCTGATTTCTTCATTTATCTCCACTCTACCAGGCAAAAACAACAATCATGCATCCATATATTTAGAGCTGCAAGGAACCTTACAGGGACCTAATACTTGTCCAAAGAAGATAAACCTTCTCATTTTAACAGATGAGTAAATTGAAGTCCAGAGAAATTATGTGACTTGCCCAAGTTCATACAATAGGTAGTAAGTGGCAAAGTCAGAATTCGAATCTAGATCCTCTAACAATTAATTCCATGTGTTCTGCCCTGTACCATTAACTCTTCTTGATTTCTCTATTTTTGTTAATGGTATAATTTTCTTGAAATCTCAAAACCTCAGTGTCACCTTTGGTTCTTCTTCATGGACCGCATCTGATTCATCATTTTTTGTGTGCGTGAGAACTATACCTTTAATTATTTCATGCACCTGTCACTTCCATCCCTGCCAGCAAGTATCACTCTAGTGGAGAAACTTGATCAATAGAGTCTTATTGCTTATTGGTTAGGGCACTAGACTTAGAGTCAGGAAGATACTGTATATATTTGACAATGGTCCAAAATGGTAGGCAGCTAGGTGATGCAGTAGAGAGAGTGGTGGTGTCAGGAAGACCTGCATTCAAATCCAGCCCCAGAAAATTTTTAGCTATGTGGCTCTAGCCAAATCACTTAGCCTTTCTGTGCCTCAGGTTCTTTCTCTGTAAATTGAGAGGGTTATACTTAAGGATCTCTTGGCCTTCTCCAGATCTAGAGATATACTCAAACGATGCTCTACCTAACTGGATTTAAAGTCTCATGGTTATCTCTGTGACCAGGCTCAGGCTTCTCTTTCCTATTCTGAATACGTTCAGTTATTTTATATTCCCAAAGCACTGATCTGATCGTGTCATTTCCTTGCTTGAGAATCATCTGTGGCTCTTTCTTGGATTTAACCTAATTAATAAGGCCCTCCACAATCTGTTCCCGGATTTCTTTTCTTGCCTCATTGACTTCTCTCCTGTACTTATCCTTTTTTGCTAGTCAACCTGGTTTAATTCATCCCTTGAAATGCCATACACTCTCCCACCCCCATGTTTGTGTGTGTGTGTGTGTGTGTGTGTGCGTTGCTCTGTCCTAGTGAGCCCACCTTCTTTTCATTTTTTACCAAAATTCTAGAAAACCTTCAAGACTACTTTAAATCTTGCTTCAGCCGAAAGCCAGCCCTAACCACCTCAGTCTGGAGAGTTTCCACTTTAAATTTCTATAGCATTCTTCTCTGAAATCCAATTATCAGTTTATCATGTACTACAGATATATTGCTGTCATCTACTACTACTACTACTACTACTACTACCACTACAATGATGATGATGATGATAATGATAAAAATAATGATAAAAATTATATTATATACCACTTAGAATGTGCCGGACACAGTGCTAAGGGCTTTACAATTATCTCATTTGATCTGCACAACAATGCTGGGAGGTAGGCGCTATTATTATTATTATTATTTTGCCTCAGGAGACTGAGGTAAACAGAGATTACCTGTTTTGTCCAGAGTCATGTAGCTAGTAAGTGTCTGAGGCTGGATTTAAACTCAGATCTTCCTGACACCAGGCCTAGCATTTTCACCACTGTATAACCTAGCTGTCTATTTTCTTGGACTATTGACAGACACATGTGGTATTATACTATCTAGATGGCAAATATCCATCCATCCATCCATTCATTCAACATTTCATAAGCATCCCTATGATTGGAGAGCACCTATGGAAGCCCCCGGGGTTTGGGGTAGGGGTTGAAGGGCTGACATTAATATGAAATAGTTTGAATAATTCTTGCCCTCATTGAACTTACAGTCTTGCAAATTGATCATACAGAAATATCAATAATATAATACATAGTATAATGTCATAAGGACATGTCAGGTCCAAGGTAGAAAAATCAATTAAGTCCCCCCACAAGACATTTTCTTTGGAGAGATAACATGGTACAGAGAATGCCAGATCTGGAGTCAAAAAAAAAAACCAAACCTGGGTTTGAATCCTACCAAAGACACCAACTAGTGTTGCAACCATGGGCAAGTCATTCAACATACCTCATCTTCACTTTTCTCATTCTTTTAAATTGGGATAATTGTAGTGCATACCTCTCTAGATCATTATTAAGATGAAATAATATGTGCACAGTGCCCTACAAATAAAGGGCTATGTAAATGTGATCTAAGAGCACTTCAGATATTAATGAAGATATAAAGGTAGAATAAGAATTTCTGTCTTCAAGAAACATAAAAGGGCCGAGCCAAGACGGCAGAGTAAAAGCAGGGACTTGCTTGAGCTCTCCCCCAAACACCTCCAAATACTTGTAAAAAAATGAATCTAAAGAAACATATAAGAATAAAACCCATTTAAACAGCATGTTAAGACTGATTTAAAGTCACAAAAACTGTGTGAGGGAAATAATCTAACTACCAATATTGACTTTTACAACTCAATCAATTAATCAAGGATTAAGTACTTCCTGTGTGCTAAGGACTATGCTGGATGCCAGGATACAAATACCCAGGGAGACACTGCCTGCCCTCAGGGAACTTCTATTCTAATAATGGATATTACACAGGACAAGGAGTTCTGGTCAAAGGATTATGAATGGAATCATGGGGCAGTAGAGTGTCTCACCTTTTCTGGCAGCAGTAGGAGCATCGATCTGATTGCTCAGGAGGCAAGAAATGGAGAGGAAGGAGAGCAGATGGGGAAATTGCAGTTCAGGGAGATTAAATGACTTGCTTATGGCCATAGTGCTAGTGAGCATGAAATCCCTGATACTAACCCAGGGCTCTGAATACAAGTCCTAGTCTCTTTCTACAGTTTCATGCTTTCTTTTTCCCCCCCGCCCCATCTCCTACATTGAACTTCCATTAGTGTGATAAACCTTGTACATAAATAATCCAATAGATAACTCATGTACATAAATAATATAAAAGGTCATAACATCCTTAGTATTATATTTATACCAAGGAGGACCAAACATGCTGTTGTGGGAGTTTACAAGTGGATAAGATCACTTTCGGCTTCAGAGCACAAGAAGGAAGCTACTGAGGTATAGACTTGTAATTAGGAAGACCTGGGTTCAAATCCTACTTCTGACCACTTTCTGCATGACCCTGGAGTGGCCACTGAAATTTTTTGGCACACCGTTTCATCATTTATAAAATCAAGGGCTTTTTCTTGTCCAAAAGGTAATTGTAAATTAACAATGGGTAAGATTGATGACTTTCCAGCTTTTACTCTTTCAGCTCAAACTTAGTATAAGTCCTACACATTTGAAACACTTTTAAAAAATGATATGCTGTTGAACTAAAATTCTAAAACTATGATCCAGAGGATTGGGGTCATTGTTGTCTTCAAATAAGCTTCAAATGGCTCCTATTAGTTGATCAAAGAGAGGTTAAAAAGGAAAAATAATCCAGAATATCTTCATAGTATCACTTGTAAACCTTTGGTCTAAGACTAATTTGGAGTTGCGGGGAAGAAAAAAGAGATTGCCTTGATCATTGAGAAATATCTCAGCCATAAAAAAGACACCAGATAAAAAGGAAATGAGTGTTTCACTTAGTAGATCAAGTAAGAGGAGGACATTAAACCCAACAGACCTTCAGATTTTTTGCTAACGACAAATGACTGAAACCATACTGGGGGAAGGGTGAAGTAGATAGAAAAGAGGTAAATATCCCTTGCAGTTCCAGCCTTAGCTAAGTGTGTTTATTCTTCCCATTCCAAGGATAAGTCTGACATAAAAGTTAGATTCAGAGTTAAATGAAACAATTAACCAGGAGCCAGGAAGGCCCTCTGTGTATGAATTACCTAATCGAATTCTATAAAACTGCATATGAAGTTGAGCATTCTCTCTCAGTATTTCAACCTAGTCCTCTGCTGCTAAGAAAGTCCTATATTAGATTGTAAAATGAGACCTTTAAGGGAGGCACAGGCAAGGGAACGAGCTGACAGATGTTGATTTTACAATGCAGACGATGTTTAGTCTTTAGGGAAAGACACTTTTTTTTTTTGGAATGTATATACCATCATACTTGTCTATCTAATTCTAATACAGGGTTGGCACAAATTCTGATGATGACATTTGTCCATCCCAGGCAGGGTGTGTGGAAATAGTAGCTACAATAACTGAGTGAGCATCATACGTTTAAGGCAGGAAAGGACTCAAGAGCCGTTAATTCAACCTTCTTAGTTTACAGATAGGAAATAGTACATTCCTAGGGTCATCTAATTAGTAGAGCCAATCAAGACAATCAGGATTCAAACTCGAGTCCTCTGACTCAAAATCCAGTCAAGGCACACTAAACAAAAACTCAGAAAACAACTTCCTCCAGGTAAATTAGCTGAAGACCACAGGTTTGAATTGAATCTTAACACTGATGTTTTCTTGTAATTTAAAGTTAGGTTTTTCAGAGACATATAGTAAGGCTTATTGTAGCAGAATCTTCATGTTTTCTCTTCATCCTTGTCTGGTTTCTTTATAAATAGGCTAGTTCACAAAAGAAAGCAAGAACTACCTTAAATAATGTGCTCAGCAGTAGTTCCCACAGGCAACTGACAACAAAATTCTCCATTTCTTTGGTTCCTGTTTTCACATTACAATAGGCAACACACAGTTCTTACATTGTAAGAGATGGTCTTTAGCCTGGTTAGAGAATGTGGTTAATAATGTGAAAATGACAAAGTGTTTGTCCTAAAAAAGCTATCAGGCATTAAGGTATTTTAAATTAATTGTTCATACAGAGACACAATGTAAATAGAGCGAAGGAAATTATGTCTAATACGAGTATTTTGAAGAAAAACATAAACCTTTCACATGCTTAATATTTATATTTTGTTACTATGTGAGTTTCCAGAGCAACAAAAATTCCAATCTATCAGGCACCCATTTCTGTTATAAAATTTTATGATTCTATCACTCTCAGAAATCAGATTTTGATAGCCAGCATCCTTGTATAAATACTTCATGTGCACATTTACCTTTTATTTCTCTCTTTATTTACCATCCTTCTCTACAAATCAAAACATAGCACTACCTTTCAACAACCACAAAAAAAAAATACATGCATTGAGAGCTTCAGACAAATGCAGAAATTTAAGACTTTAGTTTCAGTTTGGGGTTGAAAAGTTTGAGTTCCATGGTTGAACTTCCTTCTTCAATCTCTAATACAATTATAAGTTCACTAAAAATTACAAACAATATAGACTTACCTCTTTTGCTTCTTCTCCTGCCCAAATTACAAATGAACTCCTAACAGATTCCTCAGTGAGGAGCTGGAGGCTCAGCCTCTTTTAAATAACTCAGACTGTCTCTGGGTAGAATGATATCTGAGCTTCCTGTGCAGTCTCTCTCTCTCTCTCTCTCTCTCTCTCTCTCTCTCTCTCTCTCTCTCTCTCTCTCTCTCTTTTTCTCTCTCTCTCTCTCTCACACACACACACAGACACCAGAGTTATAAAAAATGATCAAATTGCTTCTGTGACAAATTCTTTTTACAATTGATTACATTTTGAGGTAACAAGAATAAAAATTAACTGAATGGTTTGTTAGCTAATATTTCACAACTTTAAAAAATAGCTAAATGCTTTAAAATGTAGTGTCACGCAAGGGGTTTAACAGAGGATAAGTATCCAGGGCAATGTAACAACTATGATTCCTGTTGTTACTAAATAAGCTAATTAAAAGGTGTTTGAAACACTGCAGATTTTAGAGTCGAAGGACTTGGATTGCAGCCTTGGCTCCCTGTGTGATCTTGGGCATCACTTAACCTCTCTGGGTCTCAGTTTTCTCATCTGTGAAATAAAAGGTTAGATGATCTGTTTTATTTTTTCAAGCTCTAAAAACTTATGATTCTTTTTAGTTTGAAATTTGTGAAAATTCTCCACCAAGCTCCAAGGTGATATTCCTAAAGCAAGAATGTATAATGTCACTTCTTTGCTCATGGCTCCCTAATACCTTCTCTAAGTATTTCTTGCCCCTTTTGCAAGGCACTTCTCTAAAGCCATCTCCAATAGGATGTTTCTCCTGATCCCCCAGTTGCTAGTACCTCCCCATAAAAATTACCTTGTATTTATTTTGCATGTACTAACGTGGGAAAAAAATTTTAATTATCATAGCAGCTTTGTAGTAGATTCTCAATAGATGTATGTTGTTGACTGATTAGTTAGTCGACCTTTGATGCATGGAGTTAGTTTTTCATGATTTTCAACCCAAAACAATCCAAAGAACTCTAGTTTGGGATTTGGGAACTTCCAGTGTAGGTCTCTTACCTTATAATACTTTCACATAGTCCTCTGAAGCCAGTGTCAAAATAATCATGACTAAAATGCATTGATTAAACACCTATTCACATTCTCGAACCAATTGTGTTCCAAGAGTCAGACTGTTTAGAGCTCAGTACACATTTTCCTACCAAGATAGCCATATAAAGTTATAGAAACATCTAGGTGATGCAGTGCTTGGTGTGCTGGGCTTCAAGTCAGAAAGATGGGTTCATATTTGTTTTCAGAAACTTACAAGCTATATGACCCTCAGGAAGTCAGTTAACCCTGTTTGCCTCGGTTTGTTCAACTGTAAAATGGGAATAATTATAGCACCTACCTGACAGGATTATTGTGAGGATAAGATATTTGTAAACCACTTAGCACAGAGATGAGCACAGAGGAGGGGCTATATAAATAGTTATGCTAGTCCTCCTTCCCCCTCCCTTAGGTACCTTGATTAGATTCTCCCTGCCTTTGAGACCAGTCCAAGAAAGTCTGTTTCATCAGTAACATAGCTGAAGCACAGTACTAAAATTATCATATGATTTAGCAAATAGGATAATACTTAATAATGACAATAATAGCATTTATAAAGTATTTTAAAATTTGTAAAGCTTTTTGTCTATATCATCTCTTCTGATCCTTACAAGCCTGATATTGTTATCCCCCTTTTCACAAATGAGTAAACTGTGGCAGATGAGGTTAAGTGACTTGCCAAGGGTCACACAGCTAAGTAATCGTCATAGGCAAGATTTTAACTCAGGTCTTCCTGCATCCGTTCCTAGCACTTTAGGGATTATTCCATTTAGCTGTCCTAGAGTTCATAAAAGATAATATACTTGAAGTTCTAATTTGGAATGGCAGACACATACCTCCTCCCCATTCTTCACAAAACATCAGGTAGTAAGAATAGGGATTCTCCTTTCTCATTTTCAGGTCAAGTGCCCCTCATGAAAGAATTAGGGGAGCCAGTTGATGATAAAAGAAGACAAAGTATCTAAGGAACTAGGGAGCCAGGGTGGTGGGATTTCTTGCATTAAATCATATTGATTTTCTAAAAAGAATGAGGAGCTGGAAGGAGGCTGGGAAGATAGGGATATGAGATGAAGTTTGGTGTTATATACTGAAAAGCATGAGGACAAAAGTTCAGGGTGAAATGGAACAGAATAGGGTCTTCCTCCCTTTTCTCCCTCATGTTTCTCCTTTGTCCTCCTTTCTCCATTTTATAGGATCAAGGGATCATAGATTTATTAAAATTCATGATTAGTTTCAACTGTATGCCCTAGCTAAGGGGTTCTTAACCTTTGTGGATTTGAAACGTCATCTAGCATGTTAGCTAACCCTCTTCATTCAATGTCATATGCAAATTTGATGAGTAGTCATCACAGCTTTTATTCAGACATTCAGAAAAATGTGAAGTAGTGCAGACCCAAGAACAGATCCTGCAGTACTTGACAGATCTCTTGTCATGAATATGATGAATCAGAGTCAGTGCTCTTTCTATTGTACTAATATGATGCTTGCATCTCATTTCCTTCCTTTTCGCTGTTGTTACCACCCTTAGTAGAGGAGAACCAGGATCCTCATGGATGCAGCAGGATGGTTTTCTTTTCCTACTCCTTTTGCCCATTTTTCTTTGCTACTGTTGAGGAGTTCAGCGCTCAGCGAGTAAAATATGGATAGCTAAGGGGAGAAGAATGGTGACTAAAGGGTCCTGGTAGGTGACAGATAAACTTCTTGAGGTTAAGGATTCATTTTTGTCTTTGTATCACCAATGGCCAGTAGAGTGATTGGTCCATAACAGGGTGCTTGGTGAATGTTGTTGATTAATAGATAGTAGGATACAGTTTTGCCTTTTCCTTTTCTTTCCCAGAAGATAGTAGGTAGGATGGTGAAAAGTGAAGGTCAGTGATGTAGTCTTCTTTACTTTTCCCTTTTCACATTTCACCCTTTCCTCTGCTCTCTCTGAAGCCTTTTTAGTGCTCTTTTTTAGCCCAATTAAACCAAGATCTGGGTATTATGCTAAAAGAGTGAATAAAATATTTATACCTTTTGCCCCAGAAATGTGATGGCTCATTATACAAAACATGATCACTTTTATATCTTAGTAAAGAAATTGAAATAAAGTATATTTCTATCCAAAGGGAAATTTCTAAACAAAAATGAATATAATGGAATATTACTGTGACAAGAAACAATAAGAAGAATTGGGACAACTTATTAACTGATGCAAAGTGAAGTATGCAGAACCAACAAAATAGAGCATACACGAAATAGAATATACACAAAAAATACACACAGTGACTAAAGAAACACAAATGGAAAGAACAAAACAAACCTCTGAATGTCATATAATTACAATAGTTAAAGTTGGCCCAAGAGAAGAATCGAGAAAATATACCACCTTGCTTCCTTCATTGTAGAAATGGGAAGCTACTGATCAGTGTACTGGTAAATATTCAAAATTTGGTTCGGGGGTGTGTGTTTATATTTTCTTCACCACTTTCTGAAACCTAGACAATCAAAAAAATAATAAATCAAGCCCAGATTCGCAACATTTGTGGATTTCTGAGGTGTAAATGCTCACACCGAAAATTGGACAATTAGTTCTCTTGAGCTAGTTTGATCTGGCTTCAGCACACCTCTGCCCTGGGGCTCTTGAATACTGCATATTTTTTCAGATTCTACTGATATGTTGGTTAGCTGTACTGACCTGTTTTTCTCCCCTCTTTTCCTTTTTTTTTTTTAATAAAAGTTTGTTATAAAGAATGTGGTTCACTGGGTAGAGAGGGAGGAGATATACTCTGAAATGAAGGTTAAATACAATTTTTAAAAAAGAAAGAAAAAACGATGTTAAAGAAACTGAACAAAAGGACGATTATGAAGTCACCTGCAGATCCAAAGGAATAAGCAAATGCTCTAACAGGAATCCTGGAGATGTTTCTAACCTGGTGCTCTCCCAACAATTGCTTGAGTATAATTATCTCTTAAAGGAGTTTTAGCTGCTTGGTCCTCTCAGTCCAAAGAACATAAGACAAAATTAGCCACCCAATGGCAAAGGTCAAACCATAAACAAAGCTGACGGGAAAACTGAATCCAAAGGCAATGTAGGTACTACAGATAACAACTAGGAGATGAAAAGTGGAGATGTCAGATTAGTGTCAATGTCAGGAATGGGTATGGTCTAGAAGCAGAAGTCAGGGTGAGATGCGATGACCTTGTGCTGTGTCATCTTGTCATTACTTGCCCTAACAATGCTTTAAATTCCACACTGGTCATATGTGGTGGGCTTAGATGATGAGTATCTCTCTTCCTCCTAATTTCCTTGTTTCTTTCCACCCCAATATATCCCAAGTGCTTCTGAGTTGAATTAAATTATTGCTCTTATTGGAAACTCTGAGTAATGTAGTAAGACCAAAAAGTGACATAGTTATAGCAATTCTGCATTTGATAGACATTTACTTTGTTTCAAGTTTATTCCTATCATAAGAAGTAGTGGATTCAAAATCAGAAGTTCTGGGTTCAAAGCCCAGCTCTGTTACTTTTAAACTCAGGCTTTGAAGAAGTGAATTCACTTCTATTAGCCTCAATTTCTTTGTCTGTAAAATGAGGAGTTGTACTCATTTGTAAAATGAAGATATTAGAATAGATGACCTCTAAAGTCCTTTCCATCTTTAAGAACCATGATACTATATTTTAAAAGGCCATCTTATGATCTTATATAACAATGAATTGGATAAAACTGAAAAATAAAGTGGATGAATATTCACAGAAATGTAAAATATCCAGATTAACAGGACAAGAAATTTAAAATTTAAACCAAATCTCCCCCCTAAAATGGAACAAGTCACAAATTAATTTAAAAAAAACACTCTAGAACCAGATATATTTACAAGAAAATTCTACCAAACATTCAAAGAACAGTCACTTCCAATATTACACAAATTATTTTTAAAAATAGGAAAATAAAGGATCCTATCAAATTCCTACTATGATAATGATATATCTTCATAACTAAACCATGTACAGTCACAACAGAGAAAGAGAATATCCCTAATGAACATTGATGTAAAACTTTAAAATATATTAGCCAAGAGGACATAGCAACATATCAAAAGATTATATTCAATCATCTGACTAGATGTATACCAGGAATGCAGGGTTCTTTTAGTATTAGGACAATATAAATGTACTTGACCATATTAATAACAAGAACAAAAATTGTAATTACATCAATAGATGCCCCCCCCAAAATCTTCTGACAGAATACAACACCCATTTCTGTTAAAAATACTAGAATATATAAGAATAAATTGACTTTTTCTTACTATGATTGGTATTATGTATCTAAAACCAATAACCAACATTATCTGTAATGGAGATAAGGTAAGGTAAGGTGTAAAGCACTAGAAAGCTAGAGTTCCAGACTTGGAGTCAAGTAGACTTGAATTCAAATCTGGCCTTAGACATTTACTAACTGTTTGACCCTGGGCAAGTCACTTAATCTCTTTTTACCTCAGTTTCCTTATCTATAAGATGGAAATAATAAAAATGCCTACCTCCCAGCATTGTTTTGAGGATCAAACAAATATTTGTAAAGCACTATACGAATACTATAACAATGATAATGATGATGGCTATACATTGTGATCATTACTATTTGACCTAGTGCCAGAAATTCTAGTTATAGCAATGAGCAAATAACAAATAAAAGAAAAACTAAGCATAGGTAAAGAAGAAACAATAATTATCAATTGTTTTAGATGATATAATGGTGGAACTAGAGAAATCTAGAGTTAACTAAAATTAATTGAAATAATAACTTTAGCAAAGTTGTAAGCTCTAAAATGAATTTACACAAATAATTAGTTTTTTGTATGTTAACAATAAAACTAAAAAGGAAAAGAAAAAAATTCCATTGAAATTAACTATAGAATATATATCCATATATATGTATATATGTAAACCTTGGTAGTCTATCTATCTATCTATCTATCTATCTATCTATCTATCTATCTATCTATCTAGGAACTACATGAACTACAAGGAAATCCTTAAAAAAGACCTAAAAATTGGGGAAAACTGAATTTCTTATGGGAACATCAAGTAGATATAAGAAAAATGACATATACCTAAATTAAGTTATTAATTCCATACCAATAAATGACCAAAGGATTATTTTGTAGAATGATGAAAACTAATAACATGTATCTGGATGAATAAAAGGCCAAGAGCCCCAATGGAAATTAATGAAAAAAAATGAGAGGAAAGAGAACCAAATGGTAACAGATCTCCAACTATATTACAAAGTATTAATAATCAAAATTGTTTAAAAATAGGAAGGTTAATAGGTGGAATAGATTAGGTACACAGCAAAAAGAAATAAACAAACAAAAATCCTAGTAGTCAATAATCTCCAGACACAAGGGTAAAGATTCATTATTTGACAAAATTGGCAAGAGAAATGAATAGAAGTTTGGCAGAAACTAGGTTTAAACCAATACTTCAGACAAATAGATACATTACTCAGATACCAATGGTGATATTATAAACAAATTAGAATAAGGAAGGAATTACCTCTGGGATCTTTGGGGAAGAGTTCATAACTAAATGAGAGATAGAGAGAATTAGAGAAAAAATGGCTAACTTTGATTACAAAAATCTTTTCTTTTTGGATAAATGAATTTAATGAAGCAAGATCAGAAGGAAACATTAAAAAAGAGAAAAACCACTACAAGTTTCCAATAAAAGTCTCTTTTTTTCAGATATGTAAGGAATGGATTCACAGTTATAAGAGTGATTTCCTAAGAATTCCCCAAGAAATAAATGGTCAAACGATATGAATAAGTAATTTTCAAGGGAAGAAATACAAATTTTGCAGCCTTATGAAATACTGCTTTAAATGATGCATAATTAGGTAAATCAAATTAAAGCAGCTCTGGACTTTCACCTCATATCCATAGCACTGGCAAACAGGACAAAAAACAAAACAAAACAAAACACCGAAAGTTACAAATGTTGTATTGGTTAAAACCTAATTTATGCCAAACTTTTGTTCATTTTTCATAGCAGTTTTGTGAAATAGTGAATCTTTACCCTAGTGCCCAGAGATACTGAACACTAGGCTACTGGAATTTTTTGTTTCTTTATGCTGTGTACCTAATCTATTCCACTTATCAATCTATTTTTAATCATTGCCAAACGTTTGAGGGAAAACAAAAATATTGATGCAATTTTTGGGGAGGTATGAATTGATAAAAACATTTTGAAATCAATTTGGAGCTCTGCCTCTTAAGTTAAAAAACTGTTCATACTCTTTGACCCAATGATATCCCAAAGAGATAAAAGAAAGAAGAAAAAGTCCTATATGTACAGTCTCTCTTTTGGTGTTGAACTTGAAACTAAGCAAGAGTGGGGCAGGTACTCATCAATCGGGAAATGGATAACCAAATTATTGTATATAAAAGTAATGAAATATTAGTCAATGTAAGAAATAATAAGGGAAAAGTTTCAGAGAAACATAGGAAGACTTGGATGCACTGATACAGAGTGAAATGAGCAGAACCAGGAAAATATTTTATATTGTAATACTATAAAACACTATAAAACAACTATAAAACAATTTCACTATAAAAATAATTTCAAAAAACTTAATGCTGAATAATGTAGTAATCCCTAATTATTCCCAAGGATTAATGATGAAGAATGCTACCCCTCTCCCTACAGAAAGGTGATAGACTAAATATTCAGAATGAGACATACATTTATGGACATGACTTAGAGGAGAATTTGTCTTACTTTACTGTGTATGTTTATTACAAAGGTTTTTTTTCCCCAGTAGGGGGAATGCATGGGAAAGAGAGGAAACACATGCTTGTTAATTGAAAAAAGAAGGTAAATATAGAAATTAGAAAACAATAAATTGTGAATGTGCAATCTAATAGCTTTATAAAAGATACAATTTGAAAATGTAAAATGCAGAAAAATTAGCTGTTATTTTTTTTAAGAAGGTCTTAGCTTATATGGTGGAATTTGAAGTAGGTGCTGGAAAATCATTGGCTTCAAAATACCTCCCATATAAGCCTATTGTTGATGACTCTAATTCTCCCAGAAGACATTTGTATTTTTTTTTAGTAAAGGAATTCTCTCCCTTGCCAAATATAATTAGTTTGGTAATTGTCGTGGGGGCTGTGAGAAGCAAAGGATATTGACATACTTCTGGCAGAGCTATGCATTGATCTCTAGACCTTCTGGAAAGCAATTTGAAATAATATATGAAACGTTATTAAACTGTATGTATCCTTTGACCCAGCCATACCATTAGGCATATAAGTAGTACATAAGAGTTCAAAGACAGAAGAAATGTCCCAGTTCTGTGATGTGTGTGTATGTATATGTGTGTATATATATACATATATACATATATATATCTATAAAAACAGAATTATACACATGCACACATTTTTAACAGTATTTTTTGTGTTAGCAAAGAATCAGAGCCAAAGTGGCTTGGAGAATCTCTGAATAAATTGATCCAAATGAGTATAGTGTAATATTCTAATGCTTTAAGCAATTACGAATGAGAAAAATTCAGAGGAACTTGGGAAGACTTGTACTAACACTTAGTACACAGTGAAGTAAGTAGAATCAGTTGAGTAACTCATGCACTCACAGCAATAAGTCAAGGGAAAACAAATTGAAAGAAAGGCATCAGCTTTGATCAATGTTGTGCCCAGCCTTGACTTCAGAGGACTGATGGTAAAGGATGTCTCACTTCGCTCATCAGAGAATTAGTGGAATACAAATGGAGAATGAGGCATAACTTCTCAGACAATGCCAATGTTTTGCTTTGCTTTGTTTTGCTTAAATTTACCTCTTTCTTACAAGAGGGCTCTATTGTAGTGTACAAGTCCCTGGGAAGTAACTGGAGTGTTGAAATAAAAGAGCAAAGATAAAACATTTATTAAAAAAAAATTCTGAAAATAAAATGAAATGAAAGGAAGTCTGGTACAGTGGCTAGAGAGTTGGCTTTGAAGTTCAAAGGTTGTGGACTCAAATCTTTCCTTCGACAAATACTAGTCATATGACTCTGGTCAGGTAATTTAACCTCTTAGTGCATTGGTAGAGAACATTTTCTCAATGAGAATTAAGTGTAACAGTGATATCACAAATCTGATCTTTCCCAAAATAAACAAAAGCAAACAAGATTATTGTTCTTTCCCCTCTTTCTCTCCCTCCCTCCTTTCTTCCCTTCCCTCTGTCCCTCTATCCCTTCTTTCCTTCCTTCCTTTTCTTCCTTCCTCTCTCCCTTCCTTCCCTCTTTCCATACTTCCTCACCCTCCTTTCGTTCTTTCTCTCTCCTTCCATCCTCCCTTTATTCTCTTCCTTCCCTCCTTCTCTTCCTTCCTTCTTTCTCTCTTTCCTCCAATTCTTTCTTTCTTTCCTTCTGTCCTTCCTCCCTTTAGTCCTTCACACCTTCCTTTTTCTTCTTTCCTACCCTTTCCCCCTTCCTTCCATTTATACTTCTTTCTCCCTCCTTCCTGCCTCCCCCTTCTCTCCCTCTCTCCCTTCTTCCTTCCCTCCATTCCTTCCTCCTTCCCTCTCTCCCTTCCTTCCTTCCTTTCTTCCTCCCTCCCTCCCTCCTTCTCTTCCTTCCTTCCTTCCTTCCTTCCTTCCTTCCTTCCTTCCTTCCTTCCTTCCCTTTCTTTCTCTATGGAAACCAATTAATTTATTTACTAAAGTCCCATTGGTAGACAGAATTTAATGATGGGCCCTAAATCCAGAGAAGAAGACTGCCATCAATGAAGGGACCAAGTATTCTTTCTCTCCAGCAGCTACAAAATTAGGCTGCTGATGGCCTCAGCTATTTTCCCAAGAGGAGGAGGGGGATGTTTAAAGAGAATGCATTGATGATGCTTCAGCCCACTCCCAAGTCACCCTACCCTAACAGTACTAAATCAAGTTTACTTTCTGGGGCAGTGAGCTACTAGGAACTTCTCAGCCCAACAAATATATCTTCTTAACTGCTTGTTGATTTTTCTGATTCATGAAATTCCTTCCATGAGGATGCCAATCCTTTCTCCACAGTTATATAGAGTATCCCTAAAGTCTTAGTGCGGTTTTGCTTTATCAAAACTTAGAACTGCACCAAAACTTTGAGGACACCATGTTTTATTTATTTATTTTTAAAAATCATGATGGTGGCTTTCAATGGCACTACGACATAATGAAAAGAAAACTGGCTCTGGAATCAGAGGATCTGTGTTCAAATGCCATCTTTGACTCTTCTTATGTGGCCTTGGTCAAATCATTTAACTTCCATGGGCCTCAGTTTCCTAATCTGGAAAATGAAAGGCTTGGACTAAATAGTCTCTGATGTCTCTTTTGGGTGTAGGTCTGTGATCCTAGGATCCAATGATTATACATAGGATAAATTACAAACTTCATAGCTGGTAATTTAACTTCTCCCCCAATCTAACTAAAAAAGTACCTTTCCAGTTTGATTTCATACTATTCCTTTTCATATACTCTAGGTTCTAGTTGAACTGATCGCAAACCATTTGGGTCCAATTTTCTAAGAATGAAGAGAAGAAACAATAAATAAACCCCTGAAATAGAATTCTGCATGGTACTCACTCCCCTGTCAAATGCTGTATTTTAACTCAATCAGTCTTTGCTTTTAATTCTGAGTCATCTCAATTAACAGAAATACAGCTTGTAAGAGAAACTCAATATCTCTTTGGTTTAAAGAAAATCTGCAAAACCTACTGTAAGTCAAACCAGTTGCCACTTTAAAGGATTAGTTGTTAGAAGGGATACATTAGATCACTGGGTAAGTCTTTGTATATTTAATCATATTTTCATGGCTGCCACCATAATTTCCAACATGTGCCCTCTCACTATGCTCAAAATAGGACCTTTTCCCTTACTTCTATCCCGTCTTCCAAACTGCCCTATTTTGATCAAGGGCACCACAATCCTTTTAGTCAGTCAGACCCACAACCTTGATTTTAGATCTTACTCTTCACTTTCCCAAATCTTGCCTCATTTTCTTCCACAGCATCTTTCCCAGCTCCCTCTTTGTCTCAATTTACACAGCCACTATGCTAATTCAGGCTCTTATTCTTTTTCACCTAAATTATTTCCATAGCCTCTTAACTGATTTCTACTTTCTCAGCTCTCCTTTCTAAATTCTCCTTCCTATAGTTGCCAATGTGTTTTTTCTAAAGCACAGATCTGAGCAAGACATTCCCTACTCAATGAAATCTAGTAACTCTGTATTCTGTAGAGCAGTGGTTCTAGAACTTTTTGGACCCATTTATACTCTTAATAATAGAGGAACCCAAAGAGCTTTTGTTTATGTGAATTATATCTATAGATGTTTACTATATTAAAAGTTGAAACTAATACATTTAAAAATCTTTATGAATTCATTTAAAAATGAATCATTATGTATGTGTTAACATTTTGATGAAAATATATTTCTCAAAACAAAAAAAAAGCAAGAAGAATGTCATTGTTTTATGTATTTGTGGGTCTCTTTAATGTCTGGCTTAATAGAAGTCAGCTGGATTCCCATGTCTGCTTCTGCATTCTTTCTGTTGTAATATGTTGTTTTACTAGAAGTATATGAAGAAAATCTGGCCTCACACATATGTAGTTGGAAAAGTGAAGAGTATTTTGTTAGGTAAATAATATCTTAGTATTATTATGAAAATAATTTTGACCTTAAGGACTCCCAGGGATCTCGAGACCATTTCAAATGAAAAATCACTTTGGCAGATGTGGAAGGATAGATTGGAATGGGGAGAGCCTTGAAAGAGTGAAACCTGTTAGGAAGCAATATGTCTCTAGGTGAGAATGGATGTGTAAGTTGAGATGAAGAGGGTGCTGGGAAATATTTTGTGGGGAAAAGGAGAAAAGATTTGGCAAATGATTATAGATGTGGGGAGCAGAAAGTGAGGTTTCCACTCCTGAGAGGTGGGCATCCTGAGAACTAGGGGATCAAATATGAATATTATTGTTTAGCATTTAAAACTCTTTACAGGGGCAGCTAGGTGGCACAGTGAATAGAGCACTGGCCCTGGAGTCAAGAGCACCTGAGTTCAAATCCAGCCTCAGACACTTGACACATTTACTATCTGTGTGACCTTGGGCAAGTCACTTAACCCCAATTGCCCTGCCTTCCTCCCTCCAAAAAAACTCATCTCATTACAACCTGGTCCTGACCTACTTTTTCAGCCTCATTATACAGTGTTCTAAAATTGGTAATGAAATTTTCAGCTTTAATAGCTCAAAACACTGTATATTACTATCCTGCCTGCACTCAACAGTCCAGTCATACCATTCTCCTTGCCATTCCTCCCACATGACACTCCTCCTATCTCTTTGCCTTAGCATAGACTGTCACTGCAATGTACTTTCTCTGCACTTCTACCTAATTAATTGTTAAGGCCAAAACAATATCACCTAGAGACCTTCCTTCCTGTGATGAGCTCTCTAAATTTAACGAGGCTATTCTTTAGATAAAGAGAAATTGTGTGTTGCTCATTGAGTCCTAGAAGGTTTTCCTCCTGGTCCTACCTCTGATAGGTTTATATTCGCTGCTGGTATAACCTTCAAGAAACTATGGTCATGCTCTTGGACCTCAGTTTCCTCATGTATGAAACTGTGGGGTACAGTGGACCCCTTGCACTCTCAAGTCAACTATGACCCCTTGACTTCCATATTAGGATGATGCATTAGATTAGAATTTTAGAAGGGGAGGTATAATTAATAGGAGTTTCCAATATATATGAAGCACTTTAAGGTTTGCAAAGTGTTTTACATATTATCTTATTAGGTCTCCACAATAATCTTGTGAAGTGAATGCTATTGTTATCCCTCTTATATAGATGAAGAAGCTGAATCTTTCAGAAGTTAAATGTCTTGGCCAGGGTCACACAGGGAGAGACTTGTGTGAGACCTGATCTGTGTTAAAAGCTCTAATCTTGTGCAAGCCGTTTAATCTCGTTAAGTCTTGATTTCTTATTTGTAAAATAGGCACAATGGAACCTCTTGTGCCTACCCTACAAAATTGTTTTAAGGAAGCTCACACACCAATGAAAACACCAAAAATAAGCAATATTGGGGCGGAGCCAAGATGGCGGCTGGGAAGCAGTGACTGGCGTGAGCTCCCCACCAAGTTCCTCCAAAAACCTATAAAACAATGGCTCTGAACCAATTTTAGAGCTGCAGAACCCACAAAGTGGCAGAGGGAAGCAGGGCTCCA
>CM053627.1:169729685-169751760 GCA_028646595.1 Phalanger gymnotis
GAGTACCAAAAACAATTTTCCATGAATGTTCAGTGACAATGCGGATGATAGGATACACATATACTAAGTCCATTTTTTCAATGTCTGCATAAAAAAAATGCCCTTTGTCAACAGGAAGAATCAACAAAACCTTGTTAAATAAAGGGAGCCAATGCTAGGTGGATGTAGCCAAGGTTAAAACATATTCTTTCTTTCTGTTAATAATTTAAAAATAGCTATTTTGGGAAATGTACTTTGTAAAGGCATTTATTTGGGCTTTGGGGGAGAAGATTCTGTTGTGTTAAAAACAATATAGGAATACAATCTTTTAAAAAAGCTCTTGGTTTGCAAAGCTGTGCAAAGAACTCACCCAGTATGATCACTTTTGAGCTTTAACTTGTTAAGACAAAAATGGGGAAAATAAATCATAATAATGTGATTGGCATAAGAATAACTATCACTTGTTGACCTCGGAAAAGTAAAAGGAAGAACGAATCAAGTATGATGACAAATGCAATTGTTCCCAGACATACGGAAAGTCTAAACAAGTGATATTTCAATAGTTATTATGTATGGACAAAGGTGGAAAAAGAATTAGATTTGGAGTCAAAGAGCTTTAGATCTAATTCAGTATCTGCCACTTATTACCTGACTGACCTTGGTCATATCACTTCCCTTCCTAGAACTTCAGTTTCCTGAAAAATGAGAGGATTAGATTGGAATATACCAGGGGTGGGGAACCTGCAGCCTTGAGGCTATATGTGGCTCTCTAGGTTCCCTAGTGTAACCCGTTGACTGAACACAAACTTCACAGAATAAATAGGATTCATAAAGTTTGGATTCTTGAGGATCTAGAGGGCCACATGTGGCCTTGAGGCCACAGGTTTTCTATCCCTAGAATATCTCTTCTGCCTCTCAATAAATTAACTACAACAAGATGACTCAAAGTATACCTGTCAAATATATTTAAATAGCAATCATATACCAGTTGGTTATTTATGACTTCATTTAACTTAATTATCTAATCATCTATTGGGGGCAGTTGCACTCAGTGGATAGAAAACCATTCTCAAAGCTAGGAAGACTTGGGTTCAATTCTTGTCTCTGACACAAGCTATGTGACCCTAAGCAAGCCACTTAACCTGTGAGCATTCAAGGTGACTCTTTCACACTACTGACTTGCATCCTTGAACTCCAGATTTTAAAATGGCTTCTGAGGTTGCTGGGTTCAATCTTTACCTCAGTCACAAATTCTCTCTATAATCTCATTTTATACATAAGAAAGCTAAGTTCAGGCACTTAGCCATCAAAAGCCATTAGAAGTAATTCATCTTTTGGAAGTAAAAACACCATGAAGCTTTTAGGGGCAATGAGGCAGAAGAGCAGTGCTAGTCAAAAAAAGAAAATGGAGTACAGTGTCACTGTTTATTTGCGGAACAATAGATTAGGTCTGTTCTATGTGCTTGCATAAGGAAAAATCAGGACTGATGAGTAAATGCTAACATGAGGTAAATTTCAGTACGGAAAAATTTCCTATTAGACCTGTTGAAAAGTAAAACAGGCTTCTCCAATACATAATGTGTTCTCCATCCCCGAAGGTTTCTAAGCAAAGGTTGTTTTACCAATAGCTGGGGATCCATGTTTCAATTTGGCATTGGTCCATGTATGCTTTGAGATTATCTTACAACTCTGCAATTCTCCATTAGCTTAGGGAAAGAACTTGTCTTGCATACTGTTTTAGGCACATGTAGAAGACAGGCTTATTAAATATATTATTTCAGAAATAAGGGAGAAAAATTAAAAGTCATGACTCTAAGATCAATAATGCTCTTAGTTTTTGTACTTGATTTCCTCTGAAGAAATTAAAGTTTTGTCACATGCATTATTATATTATTTGCCTGACAGAGTCCTTTGAAATAGAAGCGTTTGTCCTCGTAAAACAGTAGGAGCCCAATTCTTCAGCAGAAAGTAGACTGAGATCAATTTTGGCTCCCATCTGGAGCTTGGCTAATTATTCCATCCAGTCATGTCAATAACCAGCATTGAAGGTGTCATAGCATTTGAGATATTATTCCTTATTTTATAAGGATGCTTCGATACTGTCCTTCAAAAGAAAGAACTTACTCTCCTTGTAATTGGTATTGGTGGGAGGTGCTTTAATGATGCAGTTATTATTATGGCTGTCAAATGAGGGTGACTAGGTGATGCAAAGGATCAAATGCTGGGCCTGGAGTTAGAAAGACCAGAGTTCAAATCTGGCCTCAGACTCCTATTAGCTGTATGACCCAAGGCAAGTAAGTGGACCTCTGTCTGCCTCAATTTTGTCAATAGGAAGAACAATAGAACCTACTTCTCAGGGTTGTTATGAGCACAAAATGGAATAATACCTGTAAAGCACTTTTTAAAGTTGTGAAACATTTCAAGTTTTATATATGTCGTTTGCTATTACATGGGTATGTGAATAGAACAGCTAACAAGGGAAACTTTAAGGACCAATCAATTCTGATGTTGCAGTCACTCAATAAGCATTTATTAACACTATGCATCAGACGTGGTAAGTTCTGGGGATAGAAATATAAAATGTGAACTTTCCTACTCGTAAATACCTTACATTGTATTGAGGGGGGAATGAATAAGTGTATAAGTATATACAGAATAAATATAATCAAATATAAATGAGTAAATTCAAAGTAGATTGAGAAAGAAGGCACTAGCAGCTCAGGAGAGGCTTCCTATAGAAGGTAGTGCTTAAATGACATCTTTAAATAGGAGAAAGTCTTTATGAAATGGAGGTGAGGAAAGAACCTCTATTCATAGCCTCTGGAAGAGTCATGGAGAGATGAGATAGAGGGTAGTGTGTAAAGAAAAGAGAGAAGACCAATTTGGTTGTATTGCCAAGTGTGGGAGATGGGATAATCTGTAATGAGGCTGGAAAGATTTGGGGATCAGATTGTGAAGGACCAAGAAAAGTAGTTAGATTCTGAACCCTTCAAGAAATATGGACATGGGAGTGTGGCTCCCACAAGCAAGATGGTGGATACTGTGTCTAAGGAGGTGCAAATGGGACCTATTTAGTCATTTAAATAGGTATCAATAGCTTATATTGCTCAGCCAAAGGGGATCTTTGAATAAGGTTCTCAGAATTCTGTATCCACTGAATTCACTTTTCCTAGACCTTTATGTATATGTATATATACACATGCATATGTATGTATATGTATATATCTATTTTCTATTTTCCTTGTAAGCAAATAAAACATGGAAAATGTCCTTCAGCCTTGAATGGATTAAGAAGAGAAATGTGAGGCAGATAAAAAATGAGGTTATTTAGTGACTGTGAGAAGTTAAACATTCAGAGGAAGAGAAAATCCAGCTCCATGTGTCCCAGGGTCTCAGCTTGCGTTATATGGATTAAAGGAAAAGCTAATTAGAAGAGGGATTTCACTCCTATATGAGTGTCTAGATTTGGCTTGTATGACTTCCCTGCCAAAGGAGTTGGCTCCTGTTTCCTCAAAAACCCTAATCAAATGGGGAAAGAACAAAGGGTTAGCAAGGTTAAATGGCTTGCCTAAATTCAGAGAGTCTGTAACTACAGAGAGTGTGTAACCACAGCTAGTCATGCAACTTTCTGTTCACCAAAGTATTTTGCTTCCCTGTGAGTGCTGGCAAGTCTGCTAAAAGCATGCTAAACACACACACACACACACACACACACACACACACATACAGCAACCCCCCTCCCAAAAAAAATAACAACCACCCCAACAAAAATACTCCAAATAAAAAAAAACCCTTATAATTTTTTTTGTTTGTTTCTGAAATGAATGGGATTGAGGAACTTGGAAACAAAAATTCTGTTACAGCTGTTATTCTCATGTTTGAAAAAGTTTACACCTTAGACCCTTGGTGTCAAACTCAAGTAGAAATGGCGCCACTAAACCCTACATTAAGTTCCTTTGAAGGCCACATATTGACTTAGTTTTGAAATGTTGTGTTATCTATGTTTTCATTGTATTTTTTTTGTTAAATAATTCCCAATTATACTTTAATCTGCTTTGGCTGCACACAGGAGTTTTGTGGGTATGTGTTTGGCACTTGTGCCTTTGAGTAAGGTCAGCACTTGACTGAAGGTTAGTATTTGGATTTCAAATATTATTGGGTGTTTTTAGATATTATCTACAAATCTTTGAAGAAACTTCTTGGAGTCTATTGACTGGAAATTCAAGTGGCTCTTCCTCAGTCCATTATATACATTTGTCATGTTCTTAGAATACTCCTTGATCTTCATTATAATTTCCAGCCTCTCTCTCCATCACTACCACCCAGGTATCTCTCCTTCTTTGATATTAAACCTACACAAATTATCACCAAATCCACCTCCTGGAAGCTGATATTTGCCAGCTCCCAGCGCATTATCTCTCCTTTCTAAGGGAGTTCAATTTCTGGCTTACAGTCTTTGTCTTCAACATAATTCCTGTCCTTAAGGCAGGGGATTTTTAGCATATTTATTGATATTCCCTCTATCACCCTAAACTCTCCATTCCTCAGTCTGTTTAAAGCCCATGCCATATCCCTCCGCTTCTCAGGCACACACAGGGATGTCCTTGATCTCGCCATCATCCCTGATTGTTCCATTTCTATAATCAACGACTCTCAAATTCCTTTATTTGATCACATCCGATCATTCCATCTCTTCTAGGCTGACCTTCCTTAATCTATTTTTTCGTCGTCACTTCGAGGTCCGGTCCTTTTCTACTCATTATTTTCCTAGACCACTAGTCTAATTTCACTTTCTTCACTTCCTAGTCTTCATTCTTTGGTTAACCAGGTCAAGTCTATGTTCTCCACTCACAAGTCTCTTGTTCACTTGTTCTTATCATTGTATTTTATAAAACCCCAACCCCTAATTGCTCCTAATCCCTGCCTCCTCTGCTCATTGATAAATGGGTTTGGAGGAAATCACCTAACCATGCTGCCTCAGTCTACTACAAATTTATATTACCTTATCTCAACAGGACACTCACTACAATATGAAATTTTTTTATTCCCAATTAATAGATTCTCTAAACTACTTCCTAAAGGGGATATTACAAATCTCTTCTTCTATACGAAAATCTTGCTTGTTACTCCTCCATCCACCATTTCAGCTGTGGTCCTTAACCCATACTTTGCTGAGAAAGTGGAGCCTATTCACTGATCCACTATGAGCTCCCTTTTCTACCCCTCTTTACATCTTACCATTCCTTGGCATATCCTCCAATCTCTGCTTTATCTCTCTCATAAAGATGTGGTCCTTCTCACTAATCCCATCCCCTCCACATTTGCCAGCAGTCCCCATACTTCCTATTTTCTCTGGCAGACTGCCCTCTTAGTTGTTCCCTCTCTGTCTATTCTTTAATATCTTTTGCTATACTGACTCCTTCTCAGCTGCCTACAAACACACTCAAATTTCCCCTATTCTTAGAACAACAATAACAAACTAACCCTTACTTGTCCCTGTGCTTCCCTCAACTTACCATTTATCATTAATACACCTTTCCTCCTTCTTTTGCTCAAACTGTGTGGGCTGAGTCTGTATTCATCATCTCTATACCTCCTTTTTTTTTAACTCAGCAACCCTTTTCAGACTGATATCTGATCCTATCAGCCCTCTAGTCAACAATCATCTCTTAATTGCCAAATCTAATGATGTTTTCCAAATCCTCATTCTTTAAGTGTCTGAAGCATTTGACATGATGAGTACCTTTTCCTACTGAATTTCCATGATATTCTTCTCTCTTGGCTTTCCCTCTATGTATCTGACTATGCCTAAATCTTCTTGGCTTGCTCTGTACTCATATTTTGACCATTTACTGTAGGTATATCCCAAAATTCTGTCTCTCCTTTATATACTTTCTCTCATCAGCTCCAATGTCTTTTATTATCTTCTCTATGCTGATGAACCCCAGCTATAGAGATAAAGTCTCTCTCGTGGCCTCCAATACTACTTCTATAGTATTCTATTGGTCATTTGAAACTATTTCCTATGGAGACCTCAAATTCAACATGCCTCAAATAGAACTCGTCTTTCACCCTAAATGCAGACCTCCTCCAAATTTTCCTATTTTCATCAAGGGTACCATCAAACTTTCAATTAAATGGGTTTATAACCTCAGTGTCATTTTCAACATCTCACTCTTACCCCACATATTTAGTTACTAAATTTTGTCATTTCTATCGGCATATCTTTTATGTCTGCAATTTTCTTTCTAAACAGCCAGCTCCCTGGTACAGTCTTTCATCGTCTCTCCCATCAACCACTGCAATTATCCACCAAATGGTTTCTCTGCCTCAAGTCTTTCCCTACTCCAAACCAATCACCATGTAGCTAACAAAATGATTTTTTCCTAAGACACAAGCCTGAAAATGTAACTCCTGCTTAATAACCTACGGTGCCTTTCCATTATTTTAGGATCAAATAGAATATCCTCTTTTGGGCCCTAACTAATCACCTGTTCTTCTTCTTGCCATGTTCTATGATCTGGCCCAATTGTTCTTGCTTCTGCTCAGACGTGACACTCCGTCTTTCACCTCTAAACCCTAATACTGACCATCCCTCATGCCTGGAATGCATTCCCTCCTCATTTCTGCCTCTTAGAGCTCCTCAGTTTCCTTTAAGGCTCAGCTCAAGTGTCACCTTCTGAATCAACCTCTTTCTGGATTCTCCCTGTTGCAAGCGCTTTCTCCTGAAAATTGTCTGACATCTGTTGCGTATCTATTTTGTATACGGGCAGCCAGGTGGTACAGTGTATAGGGCACCAGACTCGGGGTCAGGAAGACTTAGCTATGTGAGTTCAAATATGGCCTCAGATGCTTGTTAGCTTTGTGACTTGGGCAAGTCGCTTAACCATGTTTGCTTCACTTTCCTCATCTGTAAAATGAGCTGGAGAAGGAAATGGCAAACTGTTTCAGTATCTCTATGAAGAAAACCCCAAATGAGATTACAGAAAATCAGACACAATTGAAACAATTGAACAACTGAACAATAACGATAACAAACCCCACAGAAGGTAAGGGAGAAATATGTGATGAGTAGCCTGCATTGTATGGTGATAAAGCGATGGACTCAGAGCAAAGATTCAGATGTATATTTTTGGATGTGGCCAATGTAGAAATTTTAATTCTCAATTACACATATTTGTTAGAAAACTTTTCTTTTTCTTTTTACATAGAGGGAGAGATGGTAGACAGAGGAAATAGATTTTTGTCAACTGATAGCAATAAAATAAATATAACCTATGAGGAATTCCTAAGAAGAATGGACTAAATGATCAAGGACTTGTATGATAGGAAGAAAAGACGAGTTGTTTACATGACAAGAATGGGGGATTACAGGGAGATGGCCTGAATATTCCACTGGTACTTTCACAATGTAAGTAGAAAATGAGAGAGGCTGCCAGACCATTGGCTAGACCACCTGTGACAAACTTTAAGGAGAATATAGACAAGAGTGACACCACACAGTCATGTAAAGATGGGTTATTTGCTACCTGCATCACTAGAGGGAACTCACAAATCAATGTTCAGAAATGCATTTTTGAGTAGATGTTCGTGTTGCATCACCTGAGTAGATTTTAAAGCTCTACTAGGGTATTTATGCTCTCATAGGAATATTTAACTTTTGGCTCAGTGCTTAAGGGCAAATGGTAGTCATTTAATAAATGCTTATTGATTGATGGCTAGATTCCTTAGGGGAAAGAAAAGTTATCTATACTTAAATATATAGACTATATTAGAGCCTTTATCTAGAATAAAATGGTAAGGTGACACATTAGCATTCAGATACTGTTTATAGTCTCTGGGTTAAATAGATTGGCCATAGCAAATGATAACAAAAAAAAGATCATTTGAGGCACATTGAATTTCTAATAGCTGGTTCCTTTGACATTTGAATTCTGAAAATTTTGTTACAAATGTTTGAATAGAAATCATTAAAGACCACTTAAAACATCTGAACCTGTGATTATATCAATGTTCACTAGAAATCCAAATATTGAAACTCCTTACTTTAATGTAGATCAGCCACTCATTTGTAACTCAGTCTTGGAAGGCTACCTAGGGCCTTGAGAGGTTAGGATTTGGGTATGGCCACATATCTAATAGACATCAGAGGCAGGACATGAAACTACGTTGGGCTTCTGTAAGTATGCCATGTCACCTTTTGTAAGCAGTGTGTTTTGTTTTAATGGTACAAGTAGTACAATGTAAATTATTGAAGATAGGATAAAAACTGTTGTGTTCCTCAGGTCTATCGTTGGAACAACACTTTGTTCATCAGTATATCCATGATTCCATCTGTAAGCATATATTAAATGAGTTTTTTATGTTTAATAATTCAGCATGGTTCCCTTAAAAAACTGGAATATTGAATCTATGGTACAAACACTGACTTGGGGGAGCCCCTCAGCAAAGCAGGAAGTAGCTAGACAGAGCAGACTTAGTTCATTCCAGAAGTGTTGGAATGAGAATGATGCAGCTATAGAGTAAGCTGGACCTTTAGGAACATGAGTCAATGACTGCAGAACAAAATGGTATGCAGAAGACAGTCTCTACCTGTTAAAAAAAATAGGCTTGTGACCCCGCTGGTATAGGGGATTACAGATAGCAAAGGCCAACTATCGAGGCAGGTCAGCACCAGACTCAGTAACCAGCACTCCTACAAGGTTGCCTGGAGGCATTGAAAGGTTAAGTGACATGCTTGAACTCTCCCAATAGACTACTTCATGCTCTCTCTCAGAGACAAGATCATTAGACCAGAAGACACCAGTTTGAGGGCTAACATTTATGTTTCATATTTTTCTTTTTTCCCCCCACTTTCTCATTTTACTCTAAAAGTAGAGGAATAGAAAACAATATAAACTCAATTCACTGGAATTTCAAAAGGATAAAGATAACTTACATTCTGTAAATAGGAAGTCACATTCTGCATGATTTATGGAGCTTCTCAGATTACAAAGTACAAATAAGATCTTATGTTAGCTTGTTCAACACATTTTTGTGTTAAAATGCTAAATGTGCTATGTAGTAATTGTTAGGACTATTTTAACTGCTTTAGAGGGAAAGGAATTAACTACTCTAGGTACTCAGAGACTGATGAATTATAAAAATAGCCAAATGTCAACAGTGGAATTTTACAGTGACATATTATTGCTCCATGAAAGTATATATAATTTTATGCCTTTACAAATTAATTTTAAAACAAAGTGTACCCTCAAATGGTTTTAACACCTGTAATTTTTTGAGAAACATAAACTCATTAGCTATGTGAAAAGGCCGGTGATCTTAGACTTCTCAAGGAGGAGAACACAGAAATGAACCATTTTTTTTTCTTGAAATGTATGTACTGAGATGAAAATAATAACCAACCTGTTAGCATCTTTTATTTTACTACTGTATACCTTTCCTTCCTCATTCTGTCCTAGAAACAACTTAATTGTCTTTGATCCAGAGCCCCATCTGCTGGTTATGGAGGAGATTTTCCTGAAGTAAGTCATCCTTCCCTACCATTGTCCTCTTCACCATCTGGTTAGTACCTTTGTCTCTCTTCCATCCCACCAAGTTCAGTTAAGTACAACGCAATCAAACTCTTTCACACATTTCCACAATTTTCCTTCATGTTTCTTTACCTTCCTCTTCTAAGTTTTTAATAGTTATCTCCAGAAAATCTCTCTATCTCTATGTTCCTTTGTTTCATTTTTGAGGCCAAAACACTCTGAAATCAGGGTAAGAGTAATATTAATGATCATCTATAGCCAGACAAGGAAGGTGTGGCTTTTTCATTAGCAATGATTTCGTAAAACTTCTTATACTAGAAAGAGCATTGGAATGGGAGGAAGAAGTTCTGACTCTTTTACTACATAGCAATATAGCTTAGATAGTCAACAGTTCTCAGACTCAGTTTCTTCCTCTATGAAATGAGAGAGTTGGACTAGATAATTTCTTAAGATCTCATTCAATTTTAAAATTACGTGGTTCTATGATGAGTATGATGTTGATGATAAAGATGATGATTATGATAATAAATTCAATGCTGAAGACAGAATATTCCTAAAAATCCAACCACAGAATCTCCACAAAACCATTCATCTTCATCCTCCCCTAAGTTTCCTCTTCACAAATTTCAACATAAAAATCTAGAAATTTCTTATCCGTCTTAGAATTTCCATGCTACCTCCTCAACTCTTTTCAAGCTCCCTTTTATGTTCTGTCTTTCCACTAGAATGTAAGGCCCTTGAGGGCAGGGATTGCTTTTCTTACTGGTATTTGTATTTCTAGTCCTTAGCACAATGATTGGCACATAGTAATGGCACACATTAATAAATTATGTGTCTGTGTGTAAGTGTAATTATACGTATGTAAGTATACGTGCATGTATGTAGTTATCTATCTTAGGATGAGAGGCAGCTTATAATGGCGAAAGAGGGATGGGCAGGCAGACCTAGACTCAATTCCAGTTTCTGACACAATCAATCAATCAATTAATCAATATGTACAAAGTGCCTAATATGTGCCAGGCACTGTGCTAAGTGCTGGGGATACAAAAAGAGGCAAGTACAGTCTTTGCCCTCTAGGAGCTCACAATCTAATTGGAGAGAAATCATGCAAACAAACATATATGGACAAATGACATACAGAATAAATAGGAAATAATTAAGAGAGGAAAGGCACTAGAATTAAAAGGAGTTGGGAAGGGCTTCCTATAGAAATGAGATTTCAGTTGGGACTTGAAAGAAGTCAGGGAAGCAAGTAAACAGAGGTAAGGAGGGAGCACATTCCAGGCATGTGGGACAGCTGGAAAAAAGCGACCAGGGCTAAGAAATGGAGTGTGTTGTTTGTGGAAGAGGCAAGAGGACAGTGTCACTGGATCAAAAGACATGTGGCTGGAAAACTGGAAAAGTAGGAAGGGAGTAGGTTATGAAGGACTTTGAATGCCAAGAAGAGGATTTTGTATGCTGGCTTGGGAGGTGCAATGAAAGTGCTTACCTGCATTCAGAGGAGTTTCTGTACCTGGGAATCCCTATAAAAATTAAATTACTTATATATTTGCTATATGTATAGCTTCTTAAGATAAATTATCAGGATTGAAATGCTAGGCTAGAGTATGAAAAGACTATAATTTTTTGTTAATGATAGCAAGATATCTTTAAAGAAGATATTGGATTCTTTTACTATAGCAGTCATAAGTGCACCTGTTTTCCTGTGGCCTTGAAAACATTGTGATATT
The DNA here is from genome assembly GCA_028646595.1 of Phalanger gymnotis. Classification (NCBI taxonomy): domain Eukaryota; kingdom Metazoa; phylum Chordata; class Mammalia; order Diprotodontia; family Phalangeridae; genus Phalanger; species Phalanger gymnotis. Next base: position 169,740,928 of record CM053627.1, read on the forward strand.
TTGTGTGTATGGTGTTGTTTGTCCTTCATTCTCAAAGAGGACCATGGCATCAGGAAGGTGATGCCATGACTTGCAAGTGAATTGGATTTAAGTGGGGGAGGGCTGTATACGTACGTGCTATCTTGATTAATGTATATGTTAGGGCTATTTTAATTTGTGTTTCTTTGCTAGCCAGGCTGAGCTTTTTCATGTGATGATTTACTATCTTTTTTTCTCATTTTCTACTTTAGCATATTGCAAAGAAATGTTATTTCAGTTACATTAAGTATTAAATTGTCTTTTGTGCATTAATCTAGGAACCAATGATCACATTATAGCAGTTTGGGTGAGAAAATGTTCTTCTTTTAAGATGATCTTGTTAGTGCATCATAATCTGTACAGTGTTGCTGAAAAGACAAATGACATACCAACCCCTTCTGACATTGAATACAAAGGAATGTATTGTATAGACTGCAAGCATTGAAGGGGGAAAAAACTTGGGTCGCTTCTGTTGTTTTACCCCCTGACTGCCACTGAGTAGTAGTATAAATGTATATAAGTTGTTTGAACTATCTGGAGCTTATTTTCTTGTCCATACTATTAAATAGGCTACCAAAGAGAAGCAGCATGGCAGAGTGAATTGAGATCCAGCCCTTGGAGTCAGGATACTTGGGTTCAAGTTCTGCCCTTGTCTCATATTGGTTGTATGACTCTGGGCAAGCCACTTTAGTCCTCAGTGCCCTGCCCCATGTTTAAAAATATAAATTGCAAAATCAAGCATTGATTTTTCACTGGGAGAGAGAATTTTGCTACTGGGAATTCTCTATGTCAATGTAATCATAGGTCCAATATAAATCCAAAATGATAGGAAGGTCTTTAAAGGGATCTTACTATTTGAACTTCACAGCGGCAAATGGGGGAAAAGACAGATTAAATCCTAATCATTCCAGTCTATTACGATAAGAATGACTAAAACAAAAACTACAATTATTACTAACAATAATTGCTGCTTTGATGCTGACCTGAAACAGAGTAGTTATGAGGATTAAATGAGGTAAGACATATAAATTTCTTTGCAAATGTGAAATTCCTGTATACATTTTAGTTATATTATCATTGTTATTGTTTTATTAATATTCCTTAGTTTCTCTGAGCAGTAAAATTGGATTAATAATATTTGCTATAAATGCCTTATAGATTCTGTGAGACTGTTAAGACCATATAATGAATGTACAATTGGATATCACTTTCAACTATTGGGGGAAAGATACACACTCTAAGGTGTTATTTTTAAAAATAACAAGGCACTTAAAGCATCATCACAGAGAACAAATAGATGACCAGTTATTCTAATGTTTAATTTTACTGCTTTGGCTTGAGACCTAAAATTTAAAACAATCATAAAAAGAGTGGAGGGAAAGTATTCTTTAATCCTAATTGCAAAGTGCCATATTTTAAAATGAATAAAAAAAGGCTTTCTATTTGTGAATAAAATAGGGGTCTAATAGGAATTTTCCATGTGTGTGTTTTCCTATAGAACAAAAAGTTAGTTTCTTCTCTATAGGATGGAAAAGAAGAGATATCCCTGCTACACACATTTAAAAATTAAAAATTCTGGTGAAAAATTTCATTTTCAAATATTTAATCTAAATAATACCCCAAAGGTTTATATAATTATTCAGAATCCAGCACGGGGTTTCATAAATGCCTCATAAAAATTTGATGCAAAAATAAATGAAATTAATGTTTTGTTTCTTGTAAATGCAGAGCCCAGTAGCACTATTTGGTATCTATTAAATATGTGTTATGTACAAAATCCTATGCTAGGCTTGTAGATAAAAAGACAAAATGAAAACAAGCAGTACAATCATCAAAGAACTAACATTCTCCTTGTTGACATTAGGGACAGAGTTCTGAAGGTCCTAAATAATAAATTAAGGAGTTTGGCTTAGATTTCATAAATAACATGGGTCCATTAATTGTTATAGATAAGAAAAATAACAAGTTTGTTCCCATACAATGATCAAATTAATCTGGCAGTAGCATACAGGATAGATTGAAAAAAAAAGATTGACGGTGGGAAAACCATTTAGAATGCCATCCCAATAGTCCAGGCATGAGGTAAAGACTTTATCATCTAGGGTGCTGGAAAGGAGATTAAAAAAGAGCCAGTGGATGTGAATGAGGGCATGAGCTCTAATCAAAAGGTTTGGGTCAGCGATAGGATATGTGAAGCCTTGCCTTATATGAAGATTTATTGAAGAAAATGGCAATGTTTAATATGGAGAAAAGGCTGCATTTGGGGACATGGGGAGAGATGATCCTCTATTTTAAAATATTTGGAGGGATATTATGTAGAAGAGCAGTTACCTTTATTTTGATATGAGTAATGGGTAGAAGTTAAAGGGAGGTAATTTTCTGTTCTTTGTGAGGAAGACCTTCACTATACGGGATATCCAAAAACAGAACGGTCTGTCATGAATAAATCAATCAACAAGCATTTACTAAGTGCATACTATGTGACAGACACTGGGGATACAAAGACAAAAGTGAAACGATCTCTGCCCTCGTGGAGCATCCCTTCCATCACTTAGATTCTCAGATTCTGAACTTCGTGCACAAAAAAAGCAACAGTACCTAAAGTGTGATGATGGAGAATAATTGCTAGTTTCTGGTTTCCCAGTAGGATATTTAGGAGAAAGAGGAAGTTTGTAGCACACAGAGATGAGAATAGGACTTAAAAAATCAGTATGTTTTTGTTGTTCAGTTGTCTGACTCTTTATGACCTCATTTGAAGTTTTCTTGTCAAAGATACTGGAGTGGATTGCCATTTCTTTCTCCAGCTCATTTTACAGATAAGGAAACTGAGGCAAACAGGGTTAAGTGACTTGCCCAGGGTCACACAGCTAAGTAAGTATCTGAGGCTGGATTTGAACCCTTGAAGATAAGTCTTCCTGATTCTAAGCCCAGCACTCCATCTACCATGCCATGTAGCTGCCTTAGATTCTACATATTGTGTATATATGTATACATATATATGTACATATGTGTATGCATGTGCATATACATGGTGCTATGTCTTATGTTGTTTTTATTAACATCCATTAGTTTCTCCCATCAGTAAAACTGGGCTAATAATATTTGCTGTAAATCCCTTATAGAAGTTGTGAGACTGTCAAGACCATATAATGAATGTATTGAATGTATAATTGTATATCACTTTCAAGTATTGGGGGCAAAGGTACACAAAGTGTCATTTTAAAATATATCAACAAGATAGGAACACAAATATATATATATGTGTGTATATTCATTTGTTTATATATATGTTGATATGTGCGTGTATATATATATGTATATAGATATGTATGTATACAGACGTATACAAGCAGGGAGCTGTTATTTTGGGGAAAAGATTCAATATTCCATTTGATATGTTTCTACTTTTAAAAATTAAATTTGAAATCCCCATGTTCATTTTATATTTCTTTAATTTTTAATTTTCCAAAGCTGTTTTTGGAGGAAATGAGAAATAACTAATGAATGCTTCTATTAAAGTCAAATTATGTAGCTCTCTTTGAGGATGTCAAATTAAGGGAGAAACACACAAACTTTTATTATTGTTATTATTATTATTATCATTTTAATCCAGAATGATTGTTTCATTCATGTAGAGAACCACCAGGGTGACAATCCCCTTTACCAATGCATATCAGCAGCTATTCCATAACTTACAACCACAGAACATGACTCTGGAACTGAGAGGTTAAGTAACTTACCCAAGGCCATGTTGATAGCATGTGTCAGAGAGAGAACTGGGACTTAGGTCTTATTGATTTTAAGATTAACCCTTTGTCCACTATGTCATTCCATTTCTCATCCTGACATAATCAATTTGCAGACTCCCCTTTGGCACATCTGCCTTTAATCTATTCAAATTTTTTCCATGTTGTACACAAAATGTACCCAGACTAACTGGCACATGCTGATCCACTTTATATACTAGGCTTTAAGTAGCTTGGGGGCAGGGTCATATCTCTTATATGCCCTAAGAGTACCTAGTACATGGTTCTGCATATTTTCAGTTCCCAAGAAGTGTTTAACTGCACATAAGAGACTTACCACTGGAACAATTTCTTTTACATAAACTACAAAAATTAAAAAAAAAAAACAAGTGAAAAAAACCACAACAAAACAGGGAAAGTAGGAGAACAGATCCTACGGTAACGTGACTATCTTTAGTACTTAGATTTCTCTTGCAGGTTACTGCCCAAGCCAGAAAAACTAGGACATGTTAAATATTAAGAAAAAGGCCCAGTGAAGAGCCATCAAGTTAAACTGCAATGCTTTCAATAACATAGTCAAGAACTACTCCAACCAAATTCAGTTCTCACAAGGATATTTAGAACTGACGTGGCCACTGCAGACAATGAAGTTCAAGCCATGAAACACTTAGAATTAAAACCAATCCTTTTAAACTGCCCTTCTACCCAATTAAAGAGCCAATGAGAAAATACAGTTTATCTAGTGCATAATGGTATATTACTTTTGAAATGTTTTGAACTTAGTTTAAATTTATTATTTTTATTTATCATATTAGAGGGAATCAAAACATACAGTTGAAGGAGAAATAATAACAAAGCAATCATGATAGTTTCTAGTTATATAGTCTATTGTTATGGGGTATTTTTGCATCCATCATCTCATTTTATCACAATGGCAATAGGCAGAAAAAAAGATGATATGATTGACTCATATTGCACAAAATTTATTTTACGAAATTGCATATTCCTCTGGAATGAATCTTAGGAGAGAGTACAAAAGGGTGATTTAATAGTCATTGGGTGCCTTATCACAGTGGGAGAACAGCTTAGCAAGTTTAAAAAAAAATCCTGCCTGAGTAAATGTCAAATTAAAAGGTAAATTTTTTATGGGATGCTGAGCTGATGAGAAATAGGTTGCTATGTGCCTGAGTGGGTAGAGAGCTGGATCTGGAGTTGGGAAAACCTGAGTTCAAATTCTACCTCAGATACTTATTTACTATATGACCCTGGTCAACCCACTTAATCTCTATCTGCCTTAGTTTCCTCATCTGTAAAATGAGAGTACTAACAACACCGACTTCCCAGGGTGGATAATATATTTTTTAATTAATTATTTTTAGTCTTCAACATTCATTTCCACAAGATTTTGAATTCCAAATTTTCTCCCCATCTCTCCCCTCCCCCACCCCAAAGCAGCATGCATTCTGATTATCTATTCCCCCAATCTGACCTCCCTTTTATCACTCCCCACCCTCCACCTTCTCTTATTCCCTTCCATTTTCCTGCAGGACAAAATAGATTTCTATACCCCATTGCCTGTATATCTTATTTCCCAGTTGCCTGTAAAGAGAATTTTTAACATTCATTTTTAAAACTTTGAGTTCTACATTCTCTCCCTTCCTCCCTCCCCACCCACCTTCATTGAGAAGGAGTCAATGTAATGTAGGTTATACATGTGTAGTCCTGCACAACACTTCCATAACAGTCATGTTGTGAAAGACTAACTATATTTCCCTCTATAATATTTTTAAAGTGCTTTGTAAACTTTGAAGTGGCTCTATAAATACTATCGTTATTTTAAAGACTACACTAAGGAAATTCATACAACATATGTACTTCTCTGCCCCTCATATGTATGTCTTTCCTCTTCTTCTAGAAGGTAAGCCTAATTGAGAGCACAGACTGTTTCATTTTTAACCTCTGCCTTTTCAGTACGTAGCACAATGCCTGACAAATAGGAAACACTTAAATATTTGTACTTTAGTAACTTGAGATTTTAGAGAAGTAGCATGTTATAGTAGATAGAATTTTGAAATTGGCATCAGTGCTCAGGATTTGAATTTTGTCTCAGTTACTAGCTGTACAGCCTTAGGCAATTCACTTAATCCCTTGGGCCTCAGTTTCTTCACATGTAAAATGAAAGAATTGTTTTCTATGAACTTTAAGGTTCCCGTGATCCTATGATTTCATGGAAGACAGCGGTAAAAGTGGATAGAGGGTTAGACTTGGAGTCAGGAAAACCTGAATTAGAACACTGCCTTATACTTCCTGTGTTATTCTGACCAATTCACTTAAACTCTCTCAGCCTCATCTGTAAAACGGGGATAATAAAAATAACTACCTCTCAGGGTTGCTGTCAGGATCAAAAGAGATCATACCTGCAAAGCACTGTGGAAACCTTAAAGTGCTATACAAATAGCTATTATTGTTATTATAATTGCTTTTTCATTAGCTTTTATGTTTTTCATCTGATATAAATTCTAATGCCAGTAACTTAGTCAAAGTTCTTAGAGAGCTTCTTTGGCTATGGAAATGTGGGTGGGTGGGGGAATGTCATTGCTGTGGTCAGACTGGTGATAAACTGCTCAGATATAGCTGGGTTGGTTCTCAGCTCCTCATCTCCAAAATTGGCACAGAGGCGTCAGAATCAAACGGGACACAGTGGCCTCAAGGGTCCTTTACCAGCTTTCATCTCTTATTATATGACTGTCAGGTATTTTTTTCATTAGACCTATCCTGAAAGCCCTTCCAGTTTGGTTGCAGCTGTCAAGGCTTGTGCTTTACCAGCCTTAAAGAAGCCAATTTTTTTTTTCCCTCCCAGAATTAGGCATCGGAGAAGATGTAAACATAGGAGATGCCTATATTACACATGCAAAATAATTCATGTGCTTATTACTAACTTTGTTGTCAATAAAAAATATGAGGGAAAGGGGAAAAATCTGCCTGAGTACCAAATTCTGAAACTCCTGCTTTTAGAATCTTAATTGGGAATTAGAGGACCCAGGTTTCACTCTTGGCATGGCCATTTGGCACCTATTTGGCCTGACAAGTTATATCCCTTCTTTGGGTCTCAATTTCCACATCTGTAAAATGAACAGTTAGACTAGATGGATTCTACTGTTCTCTTCTAGCTCAAAGTCCATGGTACTGTGAATTGTTGTGGTAATGGTAGAAAATTAAACATGCTTCAGAACTTTAGCATGTTAAACTGGACTCTAACTTTTGCCTTCATTAAAACAAAGACAATTGGGACAGCTAGGTGGCACAGTGAGTAGAGCACTAGCCCTGAAGTCAGAAGGACCTAAGTTCAAATTCGGCCTCAGACATGTGACACACTAGCTGTGTGACCTTGGGCAAGTCACTTAACCCCAGTTACCCTACCTTCCCCTCTCCAAAACAAAAAAAAAAGAAAAAAAAAGAAAACAAAGGCAATAAAGTCATATATTAAGTTAATTATATTTTCCAGTTAATCCTGATTTTTTGCCACCTTGGTTAGCTAATGTCACATGATTTGTCAATCAGATTTTTGGTTGAAGAGGAATAGAAATCAGATGTTTTTACTAATAAGTTGGCATGTCCTTTCCTATCCAGGATTACTATATTACTATATTGCTGTAGGATGTTAGATGATGTACTGAATAGATCATTGCGCTTGGAATTAGGAAGACTTGAGTTTAAATTCAGCTGCATACACTTACTAGCTGTGTGACCCTGGGCAAATCACTTAATCTTGTTTGCCTCCATTTCCTTGTCTGTAAAATGAGATGGAGAAGGAAATGGAAAACCACTCTAGTGTCTTTGCCAAGAAAAATCCAAATGGGGCCATAAAGAGCTGTACACAACTAAAAATGACTGAACCAATAACAACAAACTGAGACCCACAAAGGAGGAATTATCTTGTCCAAAGAAATCTATGGTAAATAGCCTCAGTTTCCTTGACCATAAAATGAGGATAATAATGACATCCACCTCATAGGATTGTTATGAGGATCAACTAAGACATTTTTAAAGCTCTCAGCACAGTTCCTAGAACATAGTATATACCTAATAAATGCTTGTTCCCTTCTTTCTCCCTTTGTTTTATTGATTTTTATCTCCCTGAGAAAATGTAAGCTCCTTAAGGGCAAAGACTCTCACTTTTGTCTTTGTATCCTTAGTGCTTAAAAAATGGTACCTGACACATAATAGTGCTTAATCAATCTGTTGATTGATTGTTTGATTGGATAAGCATCTCATCAGAGTTCAGGAAAAGTTCATGGCCATGTTTATCATAGAGTGATCAATTTTAAGACCACAGTACCTCTCAAAGATCACCTACTAAGTAAAAAAAAGGTTGAGACCTGCACTAGCAGAGGCAAAGAGCAGCCTGATGGACAAAATTGCACATCCTCAAAATGTTCAAAAAAGTGTGACTGTGACAAAGAATTGCGCCCCCCATCAAATCAATAAACATTCATTAAATGCCTTCTGTGTACAAGGTACTGTGACAAGTACCAGACGCTGTATTTCTTGTGAGTATGCTTATATTTATTTTTCACAAACCTTTAAGTCAGTGGCATTTGCTTGTCTTTCTCCTCACATCTGAAGCCTCGCTAAGCAGAATAAGAATGTGTCTACTGTGCTTTATTAAATATTAGAAGCTATTAAATTTAATGGCCTAGTAGCTATGAAATATGACATTCCATTATACTAAAATCCCAGTGCCCTGGGGTTTGGAACGTAGTCTTTTTGAACAATGCCATTCTGTCTCACTAGTTATGGAACATCAAGTCTGCTATGGCTCACTAAAAATATGAATAACCATTGCACACTCAACATTCTCCAGCCACAGAAAAAGAATCCTGATAATGTAAATGGTTTTGTAACAAGAACCACAATGTACTGGCATGTCAACAAAAGCTGATTCCTCAAATAATAAAAATCACTGACCTATTTATAAGCTACTGCCCTGGCAGAGAATGCTCCCATACATAAGGACAAGTTTTCCTTCAAACACAGAAGAAGAAGAAAAATTAAACAGAGCTCGGCAATTTTATATTTTAACATAAGCAATTGTATAAGAATAGTAGCACATTTAGCTTAATTGTCGTTTCCTGCTATATGACTGTGATCCTTCACCCGTTGAGAATGTAGGAAACTACGCCGACGAATAGCTAGGTTCTTTAAAACATTTTTAATTTAAAATTTTTATTCCAAATGGAAGAAATATTGATCAGCTGTTAATCAATTAACCAACAATTATCTATTAAGTGCCTACTATGTGCTGGGCCTTATAATACTGGGATATGACGAAAAAGGATAAAATAATTCTATTTTCAAGTAGCTTAATGAAAATGTCTCTAAGTGGTAACTGTCTACCCTTAATCCATAGGCTTCCTATACAAATGAATACTTAAAGAGTAAAGACATGAAAAGACAGAAAATGTACATGTAAGCTTTTTATACCAAGACTTTTAAATTTGGAATTCATGGTTTTCCAAGGGGATTATGAGTACATTTCAGGGTGTGTGTATGTTTGTCCAAGATAGAGATAGAGAGAGGGAGAGGAAGAGGGAGAAGAAGAGGTAGAGGGAGAGAGAGGGAGAGGGAGGGAGGGAGGGAAGGAGAGAGAGAGAGAGAGAGAGAGAAAGAGAGAGAGAGAGAGAGAGAGAGAGAGAGAGAGAGAGAGAGAAAGAGAGAGAGAGAATGAATGAACACTTGGGCAGGGAAAAAAAATATATTTTTTACCAACTTCTAACTGAAATTTAGCTTTTCCTGAAATTATTTTTAAAATGTTATCCTAAGAAAGGGTCCATAGGCTTCACTAGACTGCTGAAAGGGGTCCAGAACACTAAAAAGGTAAAGAAACTGTTTTGGCATAATGCCTTTTATACAATAAAATGCTTGGCATATGCCAGTTAATTACCGCAATGAACAGTGTATAAGCAAATGGTGAAAAGGGACTTTTTTGGAAAATACATAATTTATTTTAACTGGCATGTGATTGTTAATACAGGCATTTCTGGGGAGTGACTTTTGAAACTGAAAGGGAAGGAAAAAATTATATTTGACATTACAGTACTATATAATCATTTAAACTTTAAAAGCATACAAAGTGGTTGGTTGATGGTAGGCTTTATTCTTAAAACATGAAACTATGCCTTGAAGGGGACCAGAAAATTCATTTAAATAATCTATTATTGTTTAAATTATTATGTGTCTGTTGGGAGCAGTGTGTTGTGTTGTGGAGGACATAAAGTTATATACAATGTTTACTGGCTATTTATTTCTGGGCAAATCACTTAACTTTTCTGACCCTCAGTTTCCTGAGCTATAAAATGGGTATAGTAATAGTACTTTCCTCTTAGGATTTTTATGAGAATCAAATGATATCCTGTATGTAAAGCAGTCTGCAAAATTTAAAGTGTTATATAAAGTTATCTCTTCGTATCTCATTTTATCTCTACCATCATTACATTTTTATCTCTAGTCTTCTTATTCTATCTCTACCACTGTAATAGAACTATAGCTAGAGGGTACCTTAAAGGCCATCCTTAGTTCAGATTCTTCATTTTACAAATGAAGAAATTGAGGCCCAACGAGGTTAAGTGCTCAAGGTCACACAGATTATGCTCTTCAGAGGTAGAATGTGAAGCTATAAGAAGCTACCAGTGCTTTTTCCTTTGAATTACACTGCTGCTGCTGCTGCTGCTGCTGCTGCTGCTGCTGCTGCTGCTGCTGCTGCTGGTTATGCATGGCACCTGTCTGGAAGAAGCTGATAGTACAAACATAAGTGCAATATAAAGCATATATGATTATCATTGTGTGTTGTTAAGCAAAATGGTCTTTGTTTTCTTTGAGTAACTCAGTGTATTTCATTGAACCTTGCTAGGTGCTAAGCCCCAGGCCCAGAGCCCTATTGGGTGTGGAACTTATGTGGGTGTGGATTGATGACTGAGGTGGGGCCCAGGGTGGGGCTGGGTGGGGGAAGGTGTTGACTCCAGAGCCTACCCAGAAGCAGAGCCAACCCGTGTGTGGACCAAGGAGTGCC
>CM053627.1:169752260-169872060 GCA_028646595.1 Phalanger gymnotis
GAGGGGAAAGTCTCTCCTCTGTTCTGTCCTGTGAGAAGCCATAGATGTGCTCTAAGAGGCTTCAGCTCATCCCTTTTCCCTTCACTAACGAAATACCCTTTTGATGATAGTACTAAAGTATTTTTCCAATCTACTAAATTAGATTAAATTAGGTTATTATCATTATAAAATTTAATAAAGATAAGTGTAAAATACTGCACAATTGGGCAAATTCAGGGTGAAAAAGAACTTTGAGACAGTTACATAAAAACCATTTTAGACTTTTAGTTACCTACAAGCTTAATGTAATCCAAAAATATGGCATGGCAACTAAAATAAATGTTAATGCCAACTGTGCCTGCATGAACAGTAGTCCAATATTACTACCTCTAAAAGAAAATAGTTTCACTTTGCCATATTCTGATATATTCATATCTGATTTATAAGGAATTTTTACAGATTTAGTCTCATCTAAAGCACTGCAACTAGTTTAGTGAAGCGCTAGAAGTCATCTCATACAAGGAATAGTTGAAGACAGTGGGGATGTTTATCAGTGTTTGCTTTTGTTGTATATTTATTAAGAATTAGCACCTAGAACTACATTATTCAAATGTAGACGTGTTGTGGTTTTATTCAAAAGTATATGTGTTCTCTTTGTTTGTCATTCCCTTCCTATTGCTATCTAATGGTATAGTTTTTCATTTAAACAATAGTTTATTTATTAGGGGGATAAATTCACACCATAGTTTTTTGAAATAGACTTCCTCTAGTATACTTAAAATACAGTTCGATTTATGCGTGTCTTGTTAGAAACCCATCTACTCTTAACATGAACTACTTTTAGACTTTAGCCCTTTGTACGAACACATCTCTGACTTCTGTTGTATAATAAATGTTTCTTGAATGAATATGTAATATAATATGTACATATATATATAATAAATAGATAAATGCATGAATAATAGCCAGGTACCGTAGGAAGGTAGCATGGATGTTAATGGGTGTAGAGAGTCCTTCTTTCATAATGAAGGAAGAATTGCAGATTCAATGAAATATAGAATTTCCAAATTGGAAGGGACTTGAGTGGTCACATGGTCCAACCCATAAATGACCAGAAATCCCCAATAATGGTCATCTCAAGCTTGTTTGAAGACTCCTGTGAAAGTTAACTTAGTACTTGGCACAGCCTATTGTTCATTCAGACAGGAATGCTTACTTACATGAGTCTCTAAACTGTCATTCTGACACTGTTTTTAAAAATGAAGTAAACATTTTTAAGCACCTACCAAATAAGAGGGATTTTCATCCATTAATCTAAATGCTGGCCTAAATTCCATTCTGTGAAGCAGAACACTCCTAATCTCTCTCCCTTGGGGCAGAACCTCAAATACTTTAATACAAATATCATGTTCCTTCCAAGTTTTCTCATCAGTCTAAACTTTTCCAGTTCATGTTATCTCCATCCCTCTAATGATATTTGTTACTCTCCTCTATATGTTCCCCAACTGGTCAATGTCCCTCCCAAAATGGGGCATGCGTGACTGAACACAGTAATCCAGACATATCCAGGACTGAGTGCAGTAGCACAATGACTTCCTTCATCATGGACGCTGTAATTCTCTTAATGAAGCTAAATTCGTGGTAGCTCTTTCCCACTGCCATGGAACGTGGCTGAATTGAAGTTGGTGCCGACCTCTAGACTTCTTTACTTTTAAGTTGAAATTTAAAATTATTGTCGATTTGAATGAAACATCAAAAACTGAACATTTCCCATATATGGAACAGAAAAAAATTGTATGTGAAATACATTTATTAAAAGTCTATGGTTAGTTTTAAAGCTGCTCTGCTCATTTGTGTCTCTTCAACCTTCTCCTCCTCTTCTGTAAATTTTTCCCAGACCTCTTTCCCATGATCTGCTGCATAAGCACGGATATGCTAGATCCAATTCACACTAGCTTGGAAGATCTGATTGTTAAAATTTTAGTGTGAACATTTACATTTTAGAAATCAGCAGACACTACAAATTAGGGCTTGAATTATTGCTTTGTTGACTCCTCAATTTAAAAAGGCGATGGAGAAAAATTTAATGATGCAAGTTAAAGCGAAAGGCATATTGCTCATGCATTTTTTTTACAAAGCCTGTTATTAAACATTTACCAGCTTACTCTGGCTTCTACTTGTAGATATGGCCTCTTGGACACAAGCGCAGGACTCCACATTATTCTTAATAAATTCATCTTATTAAATTTAGCCAATTACTCTAACTTGTTCAGATTATTATGGATTTGACTGTCATCCAGTGTGTTAGCTATGCCTCCCAGAATAATGTCACTTGCAAATTTAATAAACAAGCCACCTATATCTTTATCTAAGGTACTGATAAAAATATTGAATCTCACAGGAGGGGAGGGGGGGAGTTGCTATAGTGTCACATTCTGTGTGATTCATTGGTACATTAATTTATCCAATATTTATAGAGAAACTACTATATCCAAGGGCAACTAGGTGACACAGAAATGCACATACATTTTCATGCATGTATATACCCATATATAGGCATAGATAGAATGCTGAGCTTGGAGTCAGGAAGACCTGAGTTCAAATCTGGCTTCAAATAATTATTAGCTGTATAACCCTGGATAAGTCACTTAACAGTATTTGCCTCAGTTTCGTCATCTGTAAAGTTAGCTGGAGAAGGAAATGACAAACCACCCCAGTATATTTATCAAGAAAACCCCAAATGGGGTCACAAAGAGTTAGACACAACTGAAACAACTAGTCAACAACAAAACTACATTCAAGGCAATGTGTTGTATATTTGATGGGGATACTTTTGGGGATGGAAGGGAAATAAGGATGAATAAGATGATTTCTAAGATCCTTTCTAGCTTCAACATTCTATAGAATTTCTGTCCTCAGAGAGCTTCCAATTTAATGTGACTTTTGAACTTTTGGCTTCTCTCAACTTCTACCTGTTTCCACTCCTTAAGAGAGGGAGTCAAAAATAGGTGTGCAATGATCCTGCATCCATGCAATAAGAAGACAGGATCTTCTCAATCCTGAAATTAACTCAAAGGAGAATGCTTTAAATGAAAACAATCGAAGCATCCCAATCTCAAACTAGCATAACAGGCACCTACTCAGTTATAGCGATAAAAACATAGAATTTATATCTGTCTAAAATTTCAAAAGCTAAACTTATTTCATACGATGGATTTGAAAAGTTGAAAAATCATTAACAACCAGTGCAACAATCTCATTGTCCAGATCTGATCAGAAGCCAGGCAGGTTTGTATTTCCTAAGGTCACATTGCTGGCTAGAGGCAGAGATAAGAATTCAAATCCATATCACTCATAGCCCAATAATTCTTTCCACTATACTTCAGAAAAGGGTAATCTCATTTTATAAATAAATGGATTGAGTTTAATGTCTTTACTATATATTTTCTTTTCTGAGATTATGTTTGTGAAATGTTCTATAAATGTTTAAGCATTACTAAATTGTTAACTTGATATACGAATGACTAATTTGAATGATATATTAATATTAATTTAATTTATGAAGCATGGTACAGTAGAAACAATATTGAACTTGAAGTCAGGAGATAATAGGTTTTAATGGTATCTCTGATATTTTCTAGTTATGTGATCACAAGCAAGTTACAACTTCTCAGTGGCCCAACAGCTTTCAAAGAGTACATGTTGTAGGCAATTTGCTACTCTGCATTGGTGGAGTGAGTTTTCACAGAGGGAGTTCTGATACCTACACTGATGAAATCATAGAAATGAACCAAAATAAATATATGAGCATGTGTACATAAACACATGAATGTATGTATACACAGATGAGAAAGTGTGCATACATGTGAAAAGAAGCATATATTAATATGTTATATATGTGCCTACATAGGCATGAAAATGTATGTGTATTTCCATGTATATAATTTTAAAATGAGTTGTGAAATTTAGCAATCAACATCTCTGACTACATTGATAAATCAGTTTTAAAAGGAATAAGAATATCATGGACATCTTATGCAAGACTCGAACCGTTTTCTAGCAATTACAAAAACATTTTCATTTTAAGAAAGGGATAACTAATTGGGAAATAGGAACAGGTGACATCACCATGGCAGACAACAGGCAAATAAAATTCTCTCCCAAAGAAATAAACAGATTATTCTGAATATCATTGACTATTGGAACAGTTATAATTTACTGATGAAGCTTTTTCAAAATCATAGATATTATTTTCTCTTAAAATTTTCCTCGTCACACTATTTACCACCCAAGGTCAGATCTGGTCTGTGAATTTTTGTGCCATGAACTATGAGTTATGTATGAGGATTCTTACCCAGTAATAATTGCTACTTTATTAATATTCCTCCCTGAAGGAAATAAATGACTGAAGGCCAAATATTAACAAGTTGACACTAAAATAATGTTTCAAGTCTGTCAGGAAGTGAAAAATAAACAGATGTTAAAGATGACAGCACTTAGCAAATTGTTATGAAACAAAAAGGAAAGAATTTCATCAGAAGACAGAAATTATATTTTTCAGCTTGAGTCTGACTCAATATTTGGGGCAGAAAGTAGTGGGAGAATGGGCTCTTTTAAAGTTATTAAAAATACTCCATGAATTTCTATTCATGGAAGGGGAATCTTCTCCCCAGCATAGAAATAGTAGAAATTATGCATAGCTCCAGACCAAAGTGACAGAAATACCAGAGACCACCCAAGCAAAAATTCTGCTTCTCAAATAATCCAAGATAGGATGATAGTCGTGGTAGTAATATAGTAGTAGTGGTAGTGGTAGTGGTAGTGATAGTGGTAGTAGTAGCAGCAGTAGTAGCAGTAGCAGCAGCAGCATCAGCAGTAGTAGCAGTAATGGCAATAATAATAATAACTATCATTTATATATAACTTTGAGGTTTTTAAAATGTTTTACATATGCTATATTATCTGATTCTCATAGCAAATGGGGTTGGAGTCTCAATAACTTAAGAGTAGATGTTATTATTTTCCTTATTTTTACAGAAAACTGAAGCACAGAGAGGTTGTCATTTGCCCAAGGTCACACAACTAATAAGCACCTGAGGCAATGTTCCAACTCATGTCTTTCTGTCTATTAGTCTTACGATCTATCCATTGCCCTAATGTACCATCAAGCTGTGAAGGGTTAACAACCCTTCTCCAAATTATACCACCTAAAAATTGTTAGATTTGTATTCAGCCTACAGAAATTCTAACTCCACCTCTTCCATTTACTACTAGTTGATTTTCATGCAAGGCACTTCACTCTTGGCTTCAGTTTCCTCATCTGTAAAATGAAGAAGTTTGACTTAATAGTGCTATAGACCTCTTCCATCACTAAATCTAGATTCAAATGAAGTGTTGGGCAGCTAGATGGTTCAGGGGATAGAGTGTAGGATAGAGTGCCTGAAGTCAGGAAAATTCATCTTCTAGAGTTCAAAGCCAGCCTCAGATGTTTATCAGCTGTGTGTCCCTGGGCAAGTCACGCTGTTTGCCTCAGTTTCTCATCTGTAAAATGAGCTGGAGAAGGAAATGGCAAACCACTCCCACATCTTTGCCAAGAAAACCCCAGATGGGGTCACAAAGAATAGGACACAACTGAAATGACTCAACAACAACATGAAGTCTCACCAACAAGAGGCTGTACTGGAAGTGTGGACAAAAGGAGTAGTTAGAAGATTTTCTGTAATTTAAACCTGGGTAAACTGGAAAAAAAATTAGAGAAACAGAGGAGGTCCTTCACATATCCCCACTTGGAAAAGGTTATATTTGGTACCTGCTAGGGATCAAATGATAAAGATTTTGATGATGAGTGAAAAAGATAAAATATTATAGCAGACTATACAAACATAACTCCTAATGAATACCTATCAAGGCATGACTTGGTAGCTGGAGTTATACATCAGAGGGCTGCTATCTTTAAGGGGGCTAAAAGATAACAAATCCCCATAATGCAAATCTCAAAACATCCTGGAGAAATCAACCATTGAACCATTCTGGAATCATACCATGGTCATAGACTAAACCATTGTTCACAAATGTCAAAACTGAAGAACAATGTTACTTAATAGATTTTGCCAAATTATATGGAATAAAAAGCTTCTAAAGTACCAAGACCTAATAGCGAAGATCGTAATCATGGTGGAACAGTATGAGGTACATATCATTCCTGTTGTTCTAACCAATACTGAATCACACAGGACCCTAGATTTAGAGCTAAAAGGGCCCTTAGAGGTCATTGAGTCAAATTCTCTCATTTTATAGATGAAGAAACTGAGGGTCAGAGAGGCCAAGTTGCCCAGGGTCACACACCTAGCAAGTGTCATTTTTTGTGAAACTACAGAGGATGCACTTATATACTACTGCTTTTATTCAGCTATGAAGACCACTTGTTTATCCACATATGCAGTAGTTCATAAAATCTTAAGTATAAAAGACTAATAACAGGAAAAGGCTGTGTCCCTTCACAAGTAATTCTTCATTTTCTAATAGTGGTTCTCCTTGGTTTCTACTGCACAAACATCATTCCTCTACTCTCCTTCCCCTGCTACCTGGTGACTGCCCTGCCTTCCTCTGGTTTTCAACTCTCTTTTGTGTATTCTCTTCCACTATTAGATTATAAGCTCCTTAAAGGCAGGAACTATCTTTTTTTTTCTCATTTGTATCCCTAGCTCTT
The DNA here is from genome assembly GCA_028646595.1 of Phalanger gymnotis. Lineage (NCBI taxonomy): Eukaryota > Metazoa > Chordata > Mammalia > Diprotodontia > Phalangeridae > Phalanger > Phalanger gymnotis. The sequence continues at coordinate 169,758,949 of CM053627.1, forward strand.
AGCACAGCGCATGGCACATAGTAGGCATTTAATAAATATTTATTGATTGATTGCCTGGACCATTTCTATTTGAGCATTAGCAAAAAAAGATGAGAACAAAGGTAGGAAGAATCACAATAAATCATATTTATAAAGTCATTTAGGTTTGAAAAAGTGTTTTACACACTTTGTTTTGTTATTCCTGAAGGATACAGTAAGTAGGAATGCCTGTATTTTTTTGAAGTTTGATCAAGACTGAGGGTCTGTTACAGGCTTGGTGTTCTCCAAGGTGCTGTGGGTGCCATGGACAAATTATAAAGGCACGTCCTTTGCTCTAGGGAGATTATATCACAGGGGAACATAGATATTCTTTCATCAAATGGAGGATAACTCAAAAAATTACAGAATAATTTCTGAATTATATTGATAATTAGTCAGCTAAGTGTTGCCTTAGTGTAACACTAGGGGAAGACTTATGTTCAAATCTGGCCGAAGATACTCATTAGCTGTGTGACTCTGGACGAGACACTTGACCTCTGTCTACCTTAGTTTCCTGATCTGTAAAATGGGGATAATAATTGTGCCTACCTCCCAGGATTTTTATGGCATTTAACTGGTGTAATATTTGTGAAATACTTTGCAAACTTTAAGACACTATGCAAATACTAGATACTGTTATATTATTATTACAATTATGACCAATACAGTCTTCTAGGGATATAGGAATTCAGATAAGGAAATAATGAAAATGGGCTGGAACAGCAGAGGGATGCTCTTAAGAGAAGATGGGAACAGCAAGGTCTGGTTCTTTAAATAAGGGAAACATTTCTGTAGGCTGACAGGAGGGCATTTAGGGTGAGAAAAACAACATGAGAAAAGAATTATATATTTATTCAGATGGCATTTACAACCAAAGTGATATATGAGAGGATTTTATAATGATTATGAAGCCTACAAATTGGCCTAGTAGCAAAGGCAGCTCATTACAAGCTCAAATTCACATTAATATTTGTTGTTCAGTCATTTTGGTCATGTCTGACATCAAAACACATCTGGGGATTTTTCTTGGCAAAGATACTGGAGTCATTTGTCATTTCCTTCTTCGGCTCATTTTACAGATGAGGACACTGAGGCAAACAGGGTTAAGTGACTTTCCCAGGTTTACACAGCTAGTCTGAGGCCAGATTTAAACTCAGGAAGATGATTCTTCCTGAGTCTAGGCCCTGTACTCTATCCACTGTACCACCTAGTTGCCCAGAGAGACAGAGACAGAGAGACAGAGACAAGGAGAGAAGGGGGAAGTGGAAGGAAAGGTAGAAGGGAGAGAAATCAGAAAGAGGAGAAAGGGAGAAATAAAAGGAGACAGAGGAGTGGAGGGCTGTAATAAATTTTAAGAACGAAATTCATCTGTGGGTAATGGGAAACCCCCACAAATGAAAGCAGAATTTTTAGCAAGATTAATCTGAATATAGTATGTAGGATTAACTGGAAGCATCAGAGGCTGGCTATTTCAGTAATCTTATTGTGGGCTATTCAGGATCTGTAGCATAATTGTAGATGAGGAAATGAAAAAGTAAGGAACGGAGAGAAAGGAGAGGAACTTTATGAACCAAAAACTATAAAAACTTGGCAATTGATTCCCTATGAAGATTGAAAGAAAGAGAGCTTAAAAAATAATTCCAAGATTTTTCAAATTATGAAATTGTGTTGGCAACAACAGAGTAAAGGAAGTAAGAAAAGGGAAAATGAGACAGTTTGTAGATTTGTTGCTTTTGAAGTAATAGCACATCCAAGTCAAAAGGTACATCAGGTACTTTGAAATTTGGCAATGATATTTATGGAAGTGATAGCTACAACTATACTAAAGAGTTAGGTCTTCCAATGAGTGATCATGAAAAAAGATGAACGAATTTGGAGGGAATGAACATTCAGAGGGCCAAGAAAAGGAAGAGAAGCCACTGAAAAAGTCAAAGAAGTACCTAAGAATTTGGACAATTGAGGTTCAAAGAAAATGCTCACAGAGAGTAACAAGTGCTAAGGGGATTACAAGTTAAATGAAGACTGAGAAAATGTCACAAAATCAAGACACTGACAAAACCCACAGAATTTAAAAATATTTAAACACGATAGAGACACAAATTTTACTAGAATGGTTAAACTGGGTTTTAAATGAACCTACTGCTTTTTAAACATATATATAAATCTTACACAAAATTTTGGCAACATTTTATTCTAAAATAGAAAAAAAGAGCCCACATCAGATGGGTAGTGATAGAAAGAAAATACTAGTCCAGAACATGGTCACCTAAGAAATTTTGTGTAGTGCCTTGAGCTACATGAAATCAGCTTGCACCAAAGGGTAGAATTCATGGGATAGGATTTATTGATGAAATGGGTCTTGCCATTTCCCTCATATAATAGAGGTAGAAACTAAAGTTCAGATATATCAAACAATTTATCCAATATCGCATAGGCATTAAATAGGGAAGCCATTCTAAAGTCCTCGGACTTTCAATATTGCCACCTTCCTCAAAATCCAGTGTGTAAATTTTACTTCCCTTTATCCTAAACCTTTAGCACTACCCAATGGACTGGTTGGTTCAAACACACACACACACAGACACAGAGTATGTGTCTATGTATTTATATATGTGTGTATATGTATATATATATATGTATATACACCCACATATACATACATATATACATATCTATATCTATATCTGTCCTCACAGAGATCATTTTGATGTTGGAGATAGTGAAAGGACTAAGTGATTTCTCAAGGTCCATTAAAATTTTATGAGCTTGTAATTCCGAAATTTTAACTTTTTTAACAAATAGTCCAGAAAGGAAAGAAGGAAGTAAGCAAGGAAGGAAGAGAGGAAGAAAGGAAGGAAGACAAAAAGAAGGAAAGGAGGAAGAAAGGAAGAAATGAAGGAAGGGAGGGAGAGAAGGAGAGAGGAAGGAAGGAAAGAAAGAAGGAAGGTGCTTTTTTATTCGATTAATGACAATGCACACTACTGACATTGCTAAATTTCTGAACTACATAATTCTATATTAGAAGAATTAATGATCCACTGCTGCAAACAGTTCTATTTGAACTTATCATTTGACTTGATCCACCATGTAAAATATGAGCTTTTCTTGAAACTCATGCTGAGTAGGAAAAAAAAACATTTTTTATGCCAGAAGTTGTCTAGTATAAATAAAATTTATGAAAAGAAGGCTTTTGTTTCTGTTGAAAAGAATCAGGAACCAGGTGTAATCAGTATAGAAAAAGAGCTTAGTAATGTCAAACAGTCCTATATTCCACTTACCTTTACCATTACCTAATATCGACTCCACCAATGAGCTAGCCAATCTGTTCATATATAATTTGGAGGCAGAAATATTTTTTTTGGATGTAAAAACACACTACCTTTTTTTCTTGTCTTTGCTTCATTCTATCAAAAGCTTGTTTTACCTCGAGGACACACAAACACGAACTTTTAAGATTTAGAAATAGTAAAGTTGAGACAATTCTATCCTGAAGCATCATGCTTTTACTGAATCTATTGACCCATTTTGCTCAGATTAAAAATATGTACTAGGTTTTCAGTTACAAAGAAGAAAGCAGAATTGAGAATTCATGTTCAAAGATTGTTTTAACACAATACCTTCCAACTCCTATGGAAGGTTAAGAACTCACCTTTCCTTAGGACATATAAGCATGTATGTATTCATATATGCTTATATGTTGTATGTATGTACAAATAGTAAATTATAAGTGAAAACTTTTTAGAGAAGTTTTTATCCAATACATATATATATATAAGAAATTGATTTCTATTTATAAGAAACAGGGCCATTCTTCAAAGTATGTATGGTTTTCCTGAGAATCCTGTTGCTTTTCTCATGAGTCAATTTAGACCTATATTTCTTTGCATTTCCTTGCACATTTGTAAACAAGTCTTTTTTTAAATTAGCATTCAGAGAAGAGAGTATAAATGCACTTAAAACAACAAGAGAAATACTTTATGAATACATGAGAATAACAATAACAAAAAATCCTGAAACAAATTTTCAGAGATCTAGAACCTTTTTTCTTTTAGTATCCAAGGACAATCAGTGGTTCCATCACAATCCTTGGGACATAGGTAACATCTTACCATCATATGCACAAAATGATACATTTTGAAGCTGAATTCACTTTACTCACCTGTTTGGCTAAGTTGGGATGTGCTTCTACTTCTCCGTGATACTATGGCCACCACTTTGGCACTAAGGCTGGACCTCCTTTTCTTTCCTCCTGTTCCAACTGTGCCAACAGCTGTGTCCGACTGGCTTCCATCATTATGCTCCAGTTTGTACATCTCTCCACTCACACTTGTGCTCTTTGTGATGGTTCTCCCTGAAGTTCCCATCCGTCTGCCTTGCATTTTAGGGGTAAATGAACTATATTTACAAAGTAAAAACATATATGCACATATAAATTAAACACAAATGACAAAAGAGTCTCTCAGCCCAACTTACTTCATTTTCAAACAATTTAATCAATTTGATAGAGAAATGATTTCAAGTCAACAAGCATTTATCAAACACCCACTGTTTTCTTCTGTTTGCTTTCCCTGTAGCTGTAAATATTTTTAGATTAAACCAATTTATCTACAAATACTTATTATATTCAATTTAAAGTTATTTCACTTCTTACCTAATGTGGTCATCTCTAAATAAATTTTAGTAACAAAAGAAACCAGTAAAAGGTAGTAAGTATAACAAGAGGATGGCAAATTAAAACATTATGGCTATGCTAATTTGATAATAAAATGTAGATATACAGAAAGACAAATTTACCCAAAAAATCCTGCTCAAAAATATGACAATAATTAATGTCCACTGAATGTATTAGAATTAAAGGGGGAAATGGATTTATTTCCCTTAGCTTGAACCTTCTTTGCTTCTTTTAGGAAATCACACTTTCAGCTGCCTTTCTAATGTAGCTGTGTCAATTTAGTTGAATGCACTTCCTTATTCTCCATCACAGTTCTATAGATTAGTCTCCAGGGCTGCATTTGCTCCATGCTATAGACTTTTCCTACTTCTTGTACTCAACCAACACTTATGTTTAATGTTTTCATCCCCTCAGCATTTTGTTCTATATTAGGAACCAGATTATTAATACTATGCCCCAATATAGAGCTTTATATATCATTCATCTTAAGTAGTATATTTATATTTTAAGTAGGGCCTCCCTGGAACAGAATATATGAAAGCAATGCCTTTAATGATGGGAATTTCAGACACCACATCAGGTCAAAGGGGCAGAGGTTTTATTGAGAAGTTTGACCTTTAAGCTCATCCTTAAGTCACAAATCAAAGGGATCTTACATAGTCTCACAGTTAGAAGGAACATCTCCCATAATTTTGAAGAATATAAAGCTTCATCATTATGGAAAATCTCTGCATTTAAAATGTCATTCATTATCACCATTCTTATCTTTATCACCATCACCATCCATAGCATCTTCATTCTTATCCTCATCACCATCTTATTCTTATTTGATGGATTTTAGCTAGAAATGGTCCTCAGACAACCTGTATCCTGCCATTTTATTTTATATTGAATATTCTGTAGACTATCACAAATGAATCGTTATTATGGTTCTTATTATTAACTTATTCTTTTCATCTTTTAAAAATTAGTTGAAGATAGAAGTGGTCCTGGAACAAGTCATGATACTGCTATAAAATAGTTGCTTTATCTAATTGAGTAAAACTTTTATGATGTAAGTTCAATTTCTATAGGTTCACAGAGAATTCTTGGTAAAACTCAAAGTCACAATCATGAAAACAGGGAGGATATAAACCTCATCACTTTTGGACAACTCTGTTTGGCATTTCCCTCCTTCCCTCCAAATATTCACTTGTATAGCTTCTACGAATTGTTCTGAATTCTGCTTCTGGAGGCAGAGGAAGTCTAGTTATTATTCCATATTACATGATAGGTACTAGACCTGTGGTTTCATTAGTATAGGGGATTTTCCAGCTGAGGAAACTCCTAACCATGGACATTGGCATCTTCTGCACATCATGTTCACACAAAAGCTTATTCTTTTCTGCTAGGTCTTTAGATTTTGACAGCTTTTTCTTCCATGTAGCACAGAAATTATGTATATTTGGTCTGACAACATGAATTAAAATATTATTTTTATGTATCAATGATATTTTTGGTGATTGTGGGCAACACTTCATTATATGATCATAACTCTACTCTAATACATTTTATTGGTTTAGTTTTTATAATACATTAAATTTTGTTTATAGGGATTTTTGTCTGTCTATGAAAGATAGTGAACTTCTACCCACTAGGTTATATTATGTTATGTATTTAGTAGGTGCTAAATGTTTACAGCCAGTAGTGATGTGTTGTACTGTTTCTATGACCTTCTCACATAATCAACATTGTTCACTAGGTCCAAGTTCTTTAAAGATAACCTTTCATAATTTATGATGGCAATGACCTGATCCTGGGTTCTGATCATTAACTCCTTCATTTCTGAAACAAAAATTGACTCAGTAAAGGCTTGTGAAATAGAGGATTAGGAGTGTAGACCAACATACTACCTTGAATGTGGGGCCATCATCTTCTGGTGAACACATTACATGAGTGTGAATTCTGAATATTATTATCATTGCTATCTTATCTCTTTCAATGAGATTCAGATAGAAGTGGTCCAAGAATAAGTCATTATCCTTCTATTATTCCTGTATATTTAAAATTCAGTTGGTTACTGTGATAGATCCTAAAATTTCACAACCACAACCAATTCACCGATGAATTGTAAAATTCCTACCATTTCATCGCATAATTTCCATTGTTTAAAAAATTTGGGCTCCTGTGGTTGTTTTTTGTGTTCCTGATCTCTGTGAACTACTCTTGAATCACTACCATAAACCCTTGTTTCTACAAACCAATCTGTACGACTCAGTCATTTGTTTAATGTATCTTTTTTAAATATACTGTTGGTTGAGTTTATGTGCATGTTACCATAGTCCTTTTTGATTCTATTCTTGAATGCTAGCCATTTAAAACAATTAAATGCTGAAGAAATGTTAACTAATATTGTTATTATTTCATTGGCTTTGTCCAGAGATAAAACATTTTTGGTTATATTAGACAAATCTAGTTTTAGCTTTTAATTTTGTGTAGTGAGGTATATTTGTTCCAGAAGCATTTCTACAATTTTTAACTGATTTATTGTGTGCTCTTGGAACTCCATCAACATCCTTTGTTTCTTTGAGGAGGAATTATTTACATTGTTATAGCTGACCTAGGATGATGAGCCATTTATATCGTTAACATTGTATAAATTTCTATTTAAACACTTTCTAGACCACTCTCCTCCATTTTATTGTATTGAAATTATCTATTATAGACTCATATCTAATAAGTATTAATTAATGTTTTTTTTCATTAAGATTGATGTCAAGATGCTTATCTACCTCTTAACATACACATCCTTAGCATTCTCTTTAATGGTCTTATGTATGATGTGTCTTGCCCGGAGAAGACCAATGTCTTTGTAAGTAGATCATGGTCTTCAACCATTGATTACATTTTGCCTGTGAATTTAAGTTTAAAACCCTCAATCCCCATTTTTTTTCTTGGCATGTATTAAGACTTTTATACTTTGTAAGACCAAATATAATTTTTGTATTATTGAAGAAAATTTCTGTGAGATGAAGTACTTTTCAATGGAGCTATATTAACTTGCTATGATTATGTACATCAAATGGTTAATGTGAAACCTTTGACCCCACTCCTCCCCACAGTGGTCAGTGTTATTTTTCTCCTCAAATTATAAGGCATTTACTTATATATTTGAATGTCTTGCCCCTCTAATAGAATGTCTGCTCCATGAGGGCAGCAACTGTTTTTAGTTTTGATTTATTTTTGTATTCCTACCACATAGCATAGTGTGTTACATATGTTGAGAAGTTGCCTGTGTAAAGTTGGGTGTTTGCTAAGTGGGTTTTAGAAAATAATTTCCTGAGTAACCACATATAATCACTGGGGATCAAAAACATTAAAAAAACCCTCCTAACGACAACTCATACATGCATTATTTTTCTGTGTCAATATACCATCAAATACCCAGATGGGTAGTAAAAAATTCAGTGAATAAGTAGATAACTTGAAATATCTCAATGATTGCAAAGTTATGGCAGATATTCCGGTGACTAAAGTAATCGTTTTGCAGGTGTGTGTGTGTGTGTATGTGTGTGTGTATGGTGTGTGTGTGTGTGTGTGTGTAGTTATGTGGGATTGTATAGACAGGGATTATGAGTGAACATTTCCTTATTACATACCTGAAACAAATGTGGTCCTCCTGAGAAACTATGCTGTATATGTGTGTGCACGCGCATGTGTGTTAATATGAAACCTTACTGTCCAAAATATTTAATCACTAAAGCTGGTCCTACACGATTAGCTTGAAACTGAACAAAATGCTGTTTCACAGTATTTCTTTAATGATTAACATCTAAAAATATCAGCCAATTTTCCAGATTTGGAGGGCTATTTTTTCCATCAGTTAGACCACATGTTGAGTATATCTGATTGTATTTGCCAGTTTTCATCCAGATTACATATTCATGGAATGTTAGAGTTGGGAATGATCTTAAAGATTTTCTAGTCTAAGATCTAGGCATAGTGAAAGCATAAAGCTGCATAACAGAATTTGGAACACAGGGACATAGGAATGGATATGGTATAGGTAGTCCAGTATGCCTTCGTCAACAGACACACCAAGGCATGTGCTTTGGTACCTTGATATCAACCTTGAAGGGGAGGTATATTTCAAGTTCTCTTCGCAATAGTCTATGGATCTGCCATTTAAAACTTTGTTAACATCTTTGTATAATTCATTACAATTCCCGATGTCTATTACTTCTTGGGGATGAGGAATTCCATGCTTTTATTGAATACCTTCTGAAGAGGGCTATATTTTTGTATTCCCCTTTTGTCTCAGTGGAGCACCTAGGACAATACATTGCAAATTGTTTTTCAGTTGTTTTTCAGTTATGTGTGATTCTTCATGACCCTGCTTGCGGTTTTCTTGGCAAAGATACTAGAGTGGTTTGTCATTTCCTTCTCCAGCTCATTTTACAGGTGAGAAACTGAGTCAAAGAGGATTGAGTGACTTAATCATGGTCACACAGCTAGTAAGTGTCTGAGGCCAGACTCAAATGTAAGAATCTTCCTGGTTCCAGGACTGACATTCTACCCACTGTTCCATCTAGCTACCACTATTGTAAATAGTGGTGATTAATCATAAATATTTATTAAGTGCCTACTATGTGTCAGGCATTGTATTAGGTGCTTTGGACATAATCATAAAAAGTAATCAGTTCTTCTCAATGAGCTTACCATCAAATTAATTAACTGTTGAGTTGAACTATTACTTGTGAAGAGTGACTCTAATTTCCAAAAAGCTATCTCTTTAAAGTTTCAAAGTGTTATCTTGCTCTAGGATTTTAGAATTTGAAAAATTAGATGTTAGCTTGCTGCATGTCTTTCATCATTTTTTTTAAAAAAAGATTCATCTCAAACCAAAAAGTTCCTTTTAGATGGAAAGATTTTAATCTTTTTGTCTGTCCTCCAACCCAACCAATCCAATCCAATTCACCATCCAATTATTTAGGTGCACTAGAATAGAGCTAGTGGAAAGGAATAGGAAGAAATGGATATGACAATAGAACAAAGAACTTGAGACCACTTAGATGTGCATTTAATAATGATAATAATAACTAGCATTTATATAACACTTTGACATTTATAAAGCACTTTGAAAATATCTCACCTTGTGAGGTAGATGCTATTATTATTTCAATTTCATCAATGAGGAAACTGAGGTAGATAGATGTTAATTGACTTGCCCAAATATCTGAAGCAATATTTAAACTCAGTTCTTTCTGTCTCTAGGTCTAGCAATATACCCAGCATACCACCTAGCTGCCTCTATGGGTGGGGGAGTGGATAGGGGAAGAGTTTTGGTCAAAAAGAGTTCCTAAGTGCCTTCTTTGTCTCCAAATAAGCAATCAAAATATTTATTAAGCACTTAAGTGTCTCGCCTCTTGAAGCAGGAAGACTTGGGTTTAGGAGGTCGCCTTGGATGTATATCGGCTTTGTGAGCCTGGCCAAGTCATAGACTCTCAGTGCTCTATTCAACGATAATAACGAGACTGTAAGTGGAAGATAAGGTACCCATCTTAGGAAGTTTCAGTATCAAGAGCTCCCCAGGCCAATGAAATAACAAGTTTAATCCCTTACCATCACTCTACTGTATTCCAGTCACTGTGTTAGGTGCTGGTGGCATAAAGGAGAAAATGAAACCTGAGATGTCTACCAGAAGAAACAATGAGTCCACATATCTGTCTATAATAATAAATACAATGTAATTGGTTTGAGGAAATTGTAACTGGAAGGATGAGGAAAAGCACTGTGTAGGACATGATGCTTGAGCTAAGTGCCAGAGGGAAGTGGGGATTCTAAAAGCTGGAAGTGAGGAGCAAGTGCATGGGGAGCAGCTTGTGCAGTCATCAGAATGAGAGATCATTTGCCGCGATGCTTTGGAGGAGACTGACAACATTCCGGATCTCAAAGTTCTTAGTCTATTAGGGCAGTCAAAATGGACAACTTTGAAATATGTACTAAATAATTAGGTTCTTAATAATTTGATGCTAAACTTAAATAAAATAGCAGTTAAGAGATGAAAGGCATGAGCATTGGTTGGAAAAGTCAAAAAAGGTTTCATGGAGAGGAACGGTAGGCACAATTAAATTATTTAAAGAGAGGAATTCTAATTTAGGAGAATAGCATGAGCAAAAGCTTGGAGGTGGAAATGAGTGCGATGCATATGAGATACAGAAAACATGACTGATTAAATGGAGTAGAAGTCTAAATTGAATTTATATGTTGTGTAGACACAGATTATGAAAGTCAGGTAGAGATGTTTGGATTAGAAATGGCCAGGAGCACTGTAACTTATGGAAAGAGGGAGTAGAATGATGGGCATCATGCTTTAAAAGGTTAGTTTAGCAGTGGAATGAATTAGAAAAGAAGGTATTGGAATTAGGAAGACTCAAAAATTTACTATTGCAAAAATCTATGAGAGAAAGAGAGGAGATGGAGAACAAAGGTCTAATCCAAGAGAAACTCTGAGAGAAGAAACAAGAAAATTTAATGGCTATATATATGGCATGATGGACAAGAAAAAATAAAAGATCTTAGCTAAGGAGGTTGGATGAATATTAGCACTGACAAAAATGATGTAGTTGGGAAAGAAAAAAAGTTTGAATGGAAAGATGAGTTGTTTCAGAAATATTGATGGTTGTGGATGAGATTCCAGGTGGAATATCTGCATAGTGGAAGAATGAAAAATTCCAAGGTGTGAGAGTGGACAGCTATTTGGTTGAATGGATAAAGCATTGTACCTAGAGTCAGGAACACAGAAATTCAAATCCAGACTCAGACATTTACTAGTCGTGTGACCCTGTGTAAGTCACTTAACATTTATCTACCTCAGTTTCTTCATATATAAATTGGAAATAATAATAGCATTTACTTTCAAGGCTGTTGTGAGGATAAAATGAGATAATATTTGTAAAGCACTTTAAAAATCTTAAAAAGTGGTATAGAAATTAGCATCATCACCACCATCATCATCCTTATCATCATCATCAGCAGCAGCAGCAGCCGCATTTCCCCATGGGAAATAGGTAGGAAACAACATTAGGATAGGAAATGAATTCAGTGTTGCCAGAAGGAGAATGATAGGTGTGTGTGTGTGCATGTGTGTATGTGTGTGTGGTGTGTATGGTGGTCATGCTGAGGAAGGAGCAAGATTGGAAATTTTAGTTCAACTATGCAAGAACACAAATATGTGCTTGCTCTTAAATATATTCCAAATGCACATACGTATGTAAAAATTGATTAAAAATAAATAGAATAAAATATGAAATATTTCTGATGTTCTTGCTAGGAAAGAAAAGAACACTCTATTCAAATTCAGAAGACCTGAGTTCAAATTCTGGTTCTGCTACTGATTAGTGAAATAACCTTCGGCAAGTCATTTAACCTTTATTGAACCTCAATTTCTTCACTTGTACAAGTGATCTCTAAGGTCTTTACGAGTCTCAAAATATCATGATCCTTCATCCTAGGATTCATTCAATCATCTGAATAGCTTGTTAAATAATTTCTTATATGTGTGTGTGTATGTATATATATATGCATATATATATGTATATATTTCAAAAATTAGGCAATGGACTTTTCTAGATTAAACAAAGTTTACTAAAAAAATTCACATCATCTTACTTTTAAAGAAATATAACCTTTACATGTACAAAAATCAATATTATCCTAAGGAACATGAATTCTCACATAATTATAATGAACATTTATATAGTAATTTATATATTTTAACTCATTTTATCCTCAAAACAACCCTGTGAGATAAATGCTGTTATTATCCTCATTAAGCAGATGAGGAAACTGAGTCATAAAGAGCTTAAGTCACTTCAATCTGGTCTCTTTGACTCCAAATCCTGTGAGTTGTCTAGCTACCTGAAGTATATAATAATGATCTACTGTCAACCTCAGTGTTCCTCTATCCCTCCCCCAACCATGGCTGGTAAAAGCCTTCTCAAATCAACCTCATGTCACATGAATTGCATAGTTTTTTAAGACCATGTTTTTGCTTGAATCTAAGCTTCTAGATTCTTTAGCGGCAACTAAAATTTACATAGTTTCTTACATGTTTTTCTTGATAAACTTGTTATTATGATATAACTTTTCTTTTTATAGAGGGCAAGGTGATTGGGGTTAAGTGACTTGCCCAACGTCACACAGCTAGTAAAGTGCGTCAAGTGTCTGACGCCAGATTTGAACTCAGGTCCTCCTGACTCCAAGGCCGATGCTCCACCCACTGTGCCACCTAGCTGCCCAACGATAAAACATTTAATGTGACATTTGTTGCTTAATGTCAGAACCACATGTGAACTGATGCAATGTTAATTAAGTAGAACCAGAAAAATAATATAAAAATTGCTACGATGATGTACATAGAAAGAATGACATTTAGTTTTCTGAACTGTTTTTCCTCCTCTTTTTCGTTCTTTGTCATAAGGGATTACTCTCTGGGAGAGACAGAGATACACATATTGGAAAATTTAGGCAATGTAAAAATATGTATCACAATAGAAGTTCATTTGAAAAGATTTCAAAACTATAGGATTTTGTAGTTAATCTAGGTATTTGAAAGAAGAAAAAAGATATTCTGGAAATGAGTTGAAGTAGCGAGAATGTTCTGGGGTTACTGATGCCAAGAACCCTGCTACTACTCCCTCAGCCAAGCCATTTGCTTCATGAAGGTTAATTTGAATTTAATCTTTTTTTGCAGTGAAAGCAGAGACATTCACTTCTATTTGATATTCACCAAGCTAAAGCTTGAATGTTAAAGTTTTAAAGGACAGAGCAAAACACTTTCCACTGGTTTAGTTTTTCTATACTAGAAAGGAGATGTTCATTTTACCACATTTTCAAAGAACAAGAATACATAGTTCATATTAAACTTGACAATAATTCAACTCATATTTCTCACTATAGACATTATGGAATTAACTGCAGGATGTGATGCAATATTTCACCTAAAAGGGTGTTTTTATTTATTAAGTGAACAGCAATCAATATGAGTTAGTTATAGCATTCTTCTGAAGGGTTGAAAAATATTCTCAAAAATAAAATAGTAGGGAAATAAATGGCATGTTTTACCTGGAGAGTTTATCAGGAGTTATTGCAATTACAAAAATAGAGCTAGAGAGATACAGAGCATGTTTTCAAAGACATTTTAATCATAGCAGAAAAAAATTATATGCTGTTTAACATCAAATACTTAATGCTTTATTTTTAGTGCATCAGACAGGTTGAATATTTATTTCTCTTTTTGGGGGGCAATCAAAAGTGTTTATGTAAGATATTTTAATTTTTGGATTACATTATTAATTTTTAATTTAATAGAGATCATTAATAGTTAGTAATTTTTTTTTTAGTACAAGACCATATTATGATAAGGCTCAGAGCTAGAAGGGACTTTAGAGATTATTTAATCTACCTTCCTCATGTTATAGAAGAGTAAAATGAGGCCAAACATGATGAAAACAATTGCTAAAATTATACAGGTATGAAATATAAATCCAGCTAAAATGGGTTAGTATAAACAAGATCTTCTAACTATGAATTCACTGCTCTTTATACTATGTTAGGTTGCATAGTGTGTTCGGTTTTTAAGGTGAATCATTTGTAAAAAAGCCAAAGATGTGAAAATATCATAAAGAACTAGAGACATGTAAACATGTGATACTTCAGGACAAAATATTAAATACATTTCTATAGTATATACAGATTTTTTTGTATGTTTTAGTTTTACCTGCACTGGATTAAGAATAAGGGTAATTTTTCTCTAACCATTCAGAACACCTGCATTGGTAACTAAGGTGGGGCTCTAGGTGGGGCCAGTGAAGGGAACTCTGATTATATCTTCCCTCTCAAGTATGTCCAAAACCCCTAGGTACTAGGTGCTAAGCTGATGTGGGTGTGAAGCCCCCAGGGTCCTAAGGGGAGCTGCTAATACCAGAGTCAATACTAAGAGTTTAAGTTCTGGTCTCTCACATGACGCTCAAGAGTGCACAGTAAGAGAAGACAGGGCTATTTGCTTAGGGCTCTCACTCTTGGCAGTGTGCTGATGTGGAGACTCTGGGCAGCTGTAGTTAAGAGCCCTCCAGCTTGTAAACCTGGATGTTCAGACTTTGTTAAACTGGTAACTATGAATTGAGATTTGAATCAGACAAGATCTGTCTGTTTATGTTTGTAGTTTGTTTGTATTTGCTCTGAAGCTCAGGGTGCTAGCTTTCCCCCCTGAGATGAGTGAATGATATTTGTACGTTGGATTAAAGTAAGATTGTTAACTCCTTAACGTTGCTTTCCTTAGTAAAGCAGATCAAAAGAACCTGGGCTTGCACCATTCTGTGTGCTGGTTGTTGTTGGTTTTTCACAGCCACAGTAGCTGCTAGCTGAATTGTTGAAACAATGGCTTATTTTGGAATTCTATCAAAGCCAGCCTTGATCTATCCTGGTTGTGAATATAAATGGGTCTCACCTACTATATCTAGGTAGCCAGACTATGCTTCCATCTCATCCAACTATCTATTCCAGTTCTCTTACCATCTGCCCTGCTATCCCAAGCATGGTTTCTTCCTTACTCTATTTAAGCTCTAGAACCAACAATCAAAAAATGCTATCATTGCTTCTGGAAGGTGTGTAACAATCGACTGCCCTATTCACTATTCCTATGACCCTCCATATCCCCTTTTCTGGTGGCTACCCCATTGCTTCTCTTATTAGATTCTTGAGAGCAGGAGCTGTTTCTTTTCCATTTGCTTTCCCAGTTCCTAGAAAACAGTATGTGCTAAAGAAATGCTTTCTTCGTTATGTATTTAATTAATTGCTATGACAACAGGATCTACATTGTTCACAAAGTGAACAGCAGATATTGATATAATTCTTAATTTTTTTGTCCATTGAAAAATGTTGACTTTTTAAATTTATGAAATAAAACAAGCATTTCCATAACATAGTATAATAAAAAGATGATTGCACATGAAACTACAAATCTGTTATATACAACATGCTGTTTCTTTTACATACATAATAAAGTTATTGCATAAATATTTTTCTCCCCCCACCCTAGGGATGGCTACCATTAGACACAAGTAGACACACACACACACATACATCCATACATATATACCTATTATACATATATATGTAAAATCATTCAATTCATACTTCTTTCTATACATATTATTCTATTCATATTTTCTCTGGATGCAGATAGCATCTTCCTTCATACATCCTTTTTAATTATTAAATAATATTTTTTAAACAACGATAAGTGTTTCAGTGGAATATTTTATTATTAGTGAGACAATGAGGCATAATGGATAGAGAGCTGTCCTAGAGTCAGGAAGAAATGGGGTTAGGTTTGGTCTCAGACACATACTGCCTGTATGACTTTGGGCAAGATTACTTAATTTCTTTTAACTTGGGCAGCTCTCTTGAGAATAAAAGCTATAGAAAAGGTACCAATCTGAGTTGGTACAGAGTTCCCTACAGGAATAAAATTAGGAGAGGATTCTGGGAAGATGGCAGAATAGGTCAGAGAATTCCAGGTTAGTTTCCATTTTAACAACTAGCAACAAGCCCTGGGGTTAGTGGGTTTGAAAGGCTGCCTCTCAAACAAGGGTAATGAGGGGAGTTGGGCATTTGATCTCAGGAAGATTGAGGGAAACTCTGCTAATGAGGAACACCAGATCCAGCTGTGCTGCAAAGAGTGGTGGGAGTGAGAAGAAACCACCACAGGCCTGGTGAGTGCAAAAGAAGCCCCTGGCTGTGGGCACTTACAGGAGGTTGGAGGTTTGGCTTTGGTTCCAGGCTAGAGGGGAGAACTGAAGATCTGCAGTAAGAGGCCCCATTTTCCATACCCCAGGCCTAGGGGTGATTACAAAAATTAAGTTATTAGCACCAAAAATGGACAGGCAAAGGAGAAAGGATCCAACCATAGAAACCTATTAAAGGAATAGAGATGACCAGGATTCATCTTTAGAGGAGGGTATTGAAGTAAAGAAACCCCCAAAGAGCAACTCCAAATGGTCAGCTTCCCAAAAAGAATTTAGAGAAGATCTTTAAAAAGGACTTTAAAAATCAAATGATAGAGAAGAAGGCAAAACTAAAAAAAAATTAAATAAGAATAATCCAAGAAAAACAAGAAGGTTATGGAAGAAAAGTCAATCAATTAGAAAAGGAGATTCAGAATCTTAAGGAGGAAAATGACACCTTGAAAATTAGAATTGGGCAAAGTGAAGCCAGTGAAATTATAAGAGATCAAGAAATAATTAAACAAAACATGAATAATGAAAAAATAGAAGAGAAAGTGAAACATATTGTATGAAAAACAATGGATTCAGAGAATAGATCAAGAAGAGAAGATATAAAAATAATCAGACTAACTAAAAGTTATGATCAAAAAAGAATTTCAATATGATAATACAAGAAATAAGTAAAGAAAATTGTCCTGAAGCATTAGAACAAGGCAGGGAAGTAGAAATAAAAAAATCCGTTGAACACCACTTAAAAGAAATCCTACAAGGAAAATTCATAGGAATATCATAGTCAAATTCTGAAACCGCCAGCTCAAGGTTAAAATATTAAAAGCATCAAGATCAAGATTAAAACTATTTGAATACGATGGTGCCACAATTAGAATTACCCAAGACCTAGCAGCAAAGCCATTAAAGGACTGAAAGTCTTGGAACACAATATATTGAAGAGCAAAAGGCCTGGGGCTCTGGCTGAAAATATAATTCCCTGCAAATTTAAGTATTATCTTGAATGAAAAACAATAGGCATTTGATAAATTCTCAGAATTTCAAGACTTTGCTAAAAAAAATCCTGAACTTAATAGAAAATTTGACATACAAGAACCAAGAGAAACATATGGTACATGCCAAAGACTGACTATAAGGAATTCATGAGGACAGACTGTTTACCTTTTATATAATGTAAAATGTATGTTAAAGATTCTTATAAATAATTGGCAAACTCGTAAGAAGCGGTGGGTAAACCTGACTATGATATGAATTTAAAAAGCAAAACCATTTAGAAATAGCTAGAAAGAGTAATTATTTTATACAAATAAGATACAAGAGGCAAAAAAGATACAGAGGAATTAGATGGGGCAGCAAGGGCTGGTAGTTCTGGTAACCTACTTTCATCAGGAACGGGTTTAAGAGGGAACATTACATATATATTTAGAAAAGTATAAAAGTTTTCTAAATTTAGAAGAAATAAAATGGTAGGAGTATAGAGAGGGGGGAGAAGACAAGGGAAGAAAGGAAGGATTTTTAGAGGGGAGAATGAGGGAATAGGTAAAAGGAGAGTAGAGAAGGGTGTTTAGATTTATGGGAATAGGAGGATAGGGGAGGAATCCTTGGAAGGGGATAGGCAAGTAATAGGAGGGCAAGGTAGTTGGTAGAAATAAAGTAGAGGAATCAGGAGAGATAGGAAACAAATGCACAAATACAAAAACAAAGATCAGGAGTAGAGTATGTTTGGAAAAGTAGACATATACTTATATGTGTGTGTGTGTGTGTGTGTGTGTATGTATATATCTATAGCTACAGAGAAACATATCTAAACTTTATTGTAGCCTTTGTGGGGGGCGGTGAGGGGAGGGGAAAAAAGAACAAAATAAAAAAGTTCCTAGCAGAGAACAAAACTCACAAGGAAGCAAAGAAAAGATGGACAATTCTCATCATAACATGTATTATTTATCATATAGGCTTTCTTGAAATGAAAATCCATTGTTATATATTTTGAATCCTTTCTTATGTTCTGCTACGCGCATGACATGCTTTTTTTCTTTCTTATTTTGTATTTAAGTTTCAATATTTGAGTTTATATTTTGTTCCTTTTCCCTATTCTGTATTTGTGTTCTGATCCTTGAGTCTAAAATAAAATAAAATTTAAGAAAAATCCTAAAAACAAGAATAAAATTACATGTATAGTCTCTCTCTAAATACATACCCACAGACACAAATACACACACATATCCATTCGCTGCCCTCCCTCACCCCCATAGACACACACACACACACACACAAACACACAAAGACACACATTTTATCCTCTAGCAAAAATAGATGTTTTCATCATTTTTGTTTTGAGACAAAATGCTTAACGCCTCTCTACACTTCTACATATGCTTTGTGCTTGTATCTAAAACAGAATCCAGAACACAGTCTGTTCATACATAAAAACATCCAAATGAAGAGTGAAAAATTCAATCAATCTTCTAAATGAGTGATGAAAACATTTCCAAATAATTCAAGAATTTACTTCTAAAAGGTTTTCAATGGTTTTCTATTGTCTCCAGGATGAAATTACTTACTTGACATTTAATGCCCACCACAACCTAACTTCCTTTTGCTTTTCTAGTCTTCCTTCATAATATTTATTCTTTTTTGAGGGAGGAAGGTAGGACAATTGGGGTTAAATGATTTGCCCAAGTTCACACAGCTAGTAAGTGTGTCAAGTGTCTGAGGCCCGATTTGAACTCAGGTCCTCCTGACTCCAGGGCTGGTGCTCTACTCACTCTGCCACCTAGCTGCTCCCGATAATATTCTTCTTACTATACTTTCTGTCCCAGTCAATCTGTCCTGTGTACTGTACATGCCATTTTATCACTTAATTGCATGTATTGCATGAGGCCATCCCATGTTTAGAAAGTACTCACCAGTCATGACCATCATGCAGAATCCCTCACTTCTTTCAAAATATAGCAGCTCCGGTGCCACCTCCCATGTAAGTTGCTTCCTCATTCCCATAGTTCCTAGCAATTTACATTCGCATAGGTTGCAACCTGCCAATGGGTTCTAAAGACTTTGATGGCAGGAACAATTCATGTTTATCTTTCTATTTCCAACATTTAACACAATTCTTTATAAATAGTTGGCTCTTAATAAATGTTTGTTGAATAAAACTTAATTTTTTTCCAAATCTAATCCAAAGAAATACTAAATGCAATATTTAATTTTGATTTAATAAAGTAGCTAAAAGTCTCTTGAATTTAAAATTATACTTCAATGAGCCACAACAGCCTATATAACTTCTTTGGTATAGTTTCTGATAAAATCAACATAAACATAACAATTCAATGTCTGAGTTTTATAAATGACCAATGCAGACGACAACAGCATGATAACAGAATTTCTAACATGTTTTTCACTTCATAATTTTTTCTAATGCTTCATCTTCTTCCCTTTTAGCAATAAAAGCTTTAAAAAATCTATTGATTATGAGACTAGAGACTGCACATCTGCCTTTGGAACAGCAAATTTTCATTCATGACATCCAAACAAATCACAAGATTATTATATAGCTAGGTTCTCATTAGTACAAATAATGAATCCTGTGAAGGGGTCGTATTTATTCACATTTGCACTATTTGAAGTTATAATTACTTAAAATATGACAATTGATTTAAACCAAATAGAACCATCCAAAATGATTAATGTGATCACTTTGTGGGATTAATTATTTGCACTAATCAGTCTGATTTCTGTAGCTCAGGAAGCTAACTCAGACCAGAAGAGCTGTTCTACAGAATCACCACTAATTTGTCTAATGCCAGCATATAGAGGAGACAGAAGACAAACCCTAGCAGAGCCATGATCCTATGTGTACATGAATGAATAAATAAAAAGCTCTTCTGGATCTTACATTTTATTTAAGCTCTTTAAATGTCTAATAGAGAAGACTACATATACAGGGGAGCTAGAGATGGAAAGTAAGGAGGGATATTTGTGTAAAGGGGATGGTTTGGAAATGACAAGGGGATGCTATGATGGCCTTCTTTTAGGACAGAAAAGGTAAGGGATAACATTTCATTGCTCAAAGTCATGGAAATAGAGTACAAGTTCCAGAGGGAGGAAGAGGATGATGGCCAGCATAGTTAGAATTGCTTGGAAATGATCAGGAAATGCAGGTCTTACTAGGATACAGCTTCTTCCATTTTTATTTTTATGGCTCTAGTGTCTAGTATCATGCATGTTGGTTAGTAATAGTTTAATCAGTAATTATGGATTCATTGATGGAGTTGACCTAGGGGTTTGCAAAGGTTTTGACAATAAAGGACAAATTTTGATGAGTTCCACTTTTTCAGAAAGGCTTCAAGTATTGTATATTTCTCAATCCTTTCATCTATTTTCCCTGACTTCAAATACAAAATTCTTTCAAGTATATCATGGTGTATACTGGATCAGGGAAGCCTATGATGAAGGCAGAACCCTAGCCACCCCAGGTCCACATGACATAGACAAAAGAGCTAAGTAGGATTGGAATCCTGGCACATTTCGGTCACTTTAAAATACGTTGAACTGAATGGAATGAAGAAAAGACTTAAAGATGATAATAAACATGGCTTCTTCAAGGGACAGTTAGGAGACGAGCCTAACTAATTCTGTGTAGTATAGTAAAAAGGGTGTTGATTTGGAGTCTTGCCACTTACAGTTGTGTCATCTGAACCAAATCAATTATCCTTCATAAATATCAGTTTCCTCAACTGTGAATTGGGGATAATACCACCTGCTCAACTTATTTCACAGAGCTATGGTGAGGCCCAATATGACAGTATGTCTGAAAGAAATATGGAAAAGTCTAAAGCAATGCAAGTTATGACTATCACTGTTTACAAATGTATAATAGTGCACATAGTATAGATGACAACAACTCTTCTCATAAATGAATGCAACAAGAAACAATAGAATTTATTCCTCCCCTTTTTTCTTGTGCCTCGACATTTCTGAAATACCTAGAAGTTTCTATAGATTCCATTGCCTCACCTCAAACAATCTTTTTGAAAACCTTGATCCCTCCCTTCATTTTTTTCTAGTCCTTTGACTATCCAAGTCACTTCTATGGGTTTACATAAATGTAGAGTAAAAGACACTTTATAGTTCTGGGAAAAAAAATAAAAAAACAACAACCAAACTTTAACTCAAATTCATTTTAATGGGCTTCATCATAGTGAGTTTGGACTGTAGCTGGGAATTTTTTCAGCTTATCAGGCTGCATCACTAGCATGTTTATGAGATGGAAACCAGTAGAGCTATTTTTGAAAGAACCAACAGATGTATTTAACATGAAGAGATCATTGTTGTTTCAAAATGAACAAATAACACAGATTCCAGGTTTAGAAGATATGGAGGTTAACTAGGAGGAAAACCAACACTCGAGGGAAATGGAAAATAGATCCAGGTCAAAAGATTACAAATTAGTGTGGTTCAGAATGAATATAGACCTACTGAACTATCTTACCAAAATGAATTCTATATTCTCTTTCACAAAATTAGGATGCTGCCGGTTCAACAGCCTCATGCTCTCTGGATTTTACCATCTGGAATAAACTTCCTGCCTCTGTCTACCTCATCAACCGTTTTCTTCACTGCCTATAGTGTCTAATTTCTTACTTCCTCTGTATTCAATGGGATTTTAGTCTGATATAGGTTATTTAACTTAGATAAATTCTTGGAAAATCAAGTGACATTGTATATTTGTAATGTATTCTCTTTCAAAATCATGCAAACTTTTAGTCAAATGGCCTTTTTTGAGCATCTATGCATTTTTCCAGCCAATCTAAATTCTGATTGGTGTTTCCTCAATAAGTGGCTATAAAAGAGCTTGACTGATTTTGTAACAAATATACCAGAACTAAAATCCAAATAAGTTTTGTCCCTTAAAAGCGGTCTCCACAGGAGGCAATATACTTATACCAACAATATTACCGCCGCTCAAAATATTTTTGAATTTCCCTTTTAGAATAGTCTTTAGATCCTAAAGCACATTCATTAACATATACATACACACATGCATCCATAAAGTTTTAGCAACTAGATAGCTCAGTGGATAGAGCACCAGACCTGAAGTCAGGAAGTACTGAGTTCGAATCAGCTGTGTGACCCTGGGCAAATGACACAACTTCTGTTTGCCTTAATCCACTGAAGAAGGAAATGGCAAGCCATTCCACTATCTTTGTCAAAAAAAAAACCCATGGACAGTATTGGCATGCTATGATCCATTGGGTCACAAAGCGTCAGATGTGACTGAATGACAACAACATAAAATGGCAAAAATCTAAGGCTTTTGAAGATGCGTTTGATTTAAAAAATACTAAAATTCATTTTCAGTATGTTTGTAAAACAAGATGGGCCATCAGGCAAGGTGGTATACAGATATATATGTGTATATATATATGTACACATATATATACATACATACAGATATATACATACACACACACATATATATACATACATACAGATACACACACACACACACACACACATGTATATGTCATAGCTTGATTTTAAAGTCTGGATCTGTGATGACCTGTATGACTTTGGGGAAGTGCTTCAGTTTTCTCATTTGTAAAATTAGAAAGTTGAGCCATATTATTGTTAAAGTCAATTATAGCTTTAAATCTTTATGTGTATAATATTTTTATACTCATAAAATCACCATAATTTAAAGACAGTCTTCTTCAGAATTGACTAGAGTTCTAATTGCAAACTGTACATTATTTAGAGAGAACAAGTGGAAAAAAGGAAGCTTTTCTTTATTTTCTAATTGAATAAATAACACAGGATGTAATTACTTTTTTGTAATCCCCTAAGAGGTATATAGTTATTTCCCTAATCAAAAATAAATAGCTGGGGCAGCTAAGTGGCACAGTGAGTAGAGCACTGGCCCTGGAGTCAGGAGGACCGACACTTGACATACGTACCAGCTGTGTGACCTTGGGCAAGTCACTTAGCCCCAATTGTCCTGCCTTCCCCCCTCCAAAAAAAATTGCCAGTGGATCTTAAGAATATTCAGGCAAGATTTATGGTCACCACATATACACATATGTATACATCATGTATAGAATAAATAGATATGCATATTAGGGATAAGCTAAAAAAGAGGAAAACATCCCTGCTTTCAGATGCAAACACTTTCATTTATCTGTTCAATCATGAAAAATATAATCACAAAACTAAAGATATATTTTTCTGCCAAAAGACTGCTTTCTGGGCACTTACGCTATCTAAACTAAAGAAGACCACTGGACCTACATGAAATGATCTTTCCTTTCTTGGGGCATACAGTATATGATCATTGGGCTTCCACTTAAGTATTTATTGAACAATACTCTCTGTATAGCTCTATAAATAAAAAATCATAAGTTATTTGATTGATACTTGATTAAAACATCGACACTGAATAAAGTTGCTTAATTATACCCAAGTACAATTTCTTTTGAAAAGAGCATCAGATGTTCTCCTGTCACTTAAAAACTCAGGCTTTTAAAAATAAGTCCACAAAAGCATGCTTGGGGAGAATAAATGGAAAAAAGGCAGACTTTAAACAAGTACAAAAATACTTTATAATGGAAAATTCCAACTTATCAAAGAATCTCCCAAAGATATAGAGAAATGTGTGTATGTGTGTGTGTACATGTGCATGCATCATGTTCTTGAATATGAATCTTATTATTATTATTTCTTAAAATAGTAAGCACTGTGAGCTGCAGTGTGTCAACAGTACAGGCTCCTGATTTTGTCAACTTGGAAAAGAAGTACATTCCTCTTAGTAATCACAGTTCATTCATCATGCCACATTAGACAGAAGGTATAAACAAGTAGGCTCTTGCTTTTGATCTTAAACCAAAATCATACCTTGAAACGGTCGAGCTAAGACACACTGAGGTCTGTTTTAGTCTCTAAATTCTACTGGAGAAAAAAATTGCTAAATAAGCATTGCCGACTGGCAGATTATTCTGGAAACAGGACCAGAAACTAAGCTATCGTTCCTCCTGGCACTGAGAAAGTTATGGTTACATAAAAATACAATGACATTTACTACAATTCTCCCAATTCCCCCTACACAAAAAGACCTCAAGCAATTAATTATAGAAATTATCTGTCTAATCCTAGTACATTCTGACCTTTAAAAGTAGCTAAGAGAATTCATAGCTTTATTATTTCATCAAAATTAAAGCTCCAAAGTTGAGTGGTTTTTTGCTTTGGTTTTAAACAATCTTTGTGATTACTCAGTGACAAAATGGACATATTTCAACATTCCCAAACATACCTTTGCTAATACACTTAGCCTTTCCTATATTTTCACCTATTGAAATGCTACTGATTCTTCATTGGCCCAATTCAACTGCTGAATCCTCAATGAAACCTTTCCTTATAACCTCATCTGGATGTGATTCCTCTCTTATGTGACCTCCTCTGCTGTGCTGTTTCTATTTTGTTTGCAACAAGAGGGACTTTAGAAACCACCTAGTCTAATGTATTCATTTTACGAAACTAAGGTCTACCTCTGTTAAATGATTTGTCCAAAGTCATCCAGCTAGCTACTGGAAGACCTTGGGCAAGAATGTAGTAGACTCTTATTCCAAGACCTGAAAACTAAAAGGATGGCCATCAATTTTGGGGATGCCTGAACAAATTACAGTATATGAATATAATGAAGTACTATTGTGACATAAATAAAAAAAGAGGGTTTTTTCATCATCCATATCATTCCCCTCACAGGAGGTGCTCCCAAGGTCCTCTCCTACCTTCTTCTGTCCTCCTTATTCTTTAATTTTTGTGTCAAGTCTTATTAAGTCAAGACCCATGCACTTAATATACATTTTTATTCAGACAATTCTTAAATTTGTATATCCAGCCCTAGACTTACTCCTGAGTTTTAGTCCCATATCACCAACTTTCTATTGGACATTTCAAATTGGATGTCTTAGAGATATCTCCAGTTCAATATGTCATAAACAAATTTTATGTATACATATACATGTGTGTATAAATGTGTACACACACACACAGACATAGAATCACCAACTCTTGTCATTTCTCCTCCAAAACACATTTCGCATGTAACATCCTTTTCACCACTCCATTCAGGTCCTTATTATCTCTAATCTGGACTATAACAATAATTTTCTAATTGCTGTTTCTGCCGGATTTCTCCTTATGCCAACCAGGTGTCAAAGTAAATTTCCTAAAAGTGTAGTTTTAGCATTTTCACATCCTTTTTAAATAAGCTAATTCTGGTGGTTTCCTGTTACTTCTAGGATCAAATAGAAACTCCTCTGTTTGGCATTAAAAGCTCTTCACAACCAGGTTCCCTCTTACCTTTCAAGTATTAGCACACATTATTCCCTTCAATATACTTTATAGTCCAGTCATACTATTCTTGATGTCTTGTACACACAACACTCCTGTCTCCCATCTTCATATTTTTTCCCTAGTTTTCCCCCATGGCTGGAATGAATAATCTCTTCATTTCTGCCTCATGAAATCCCTGAATTCCTTCAAGATTTTGTTCCAATGGCATAATCTGCATGTAGAAGGATTTTCTTGGTTTCCCCAATATAGCCAGTGCTAGAGCCCCACCCTTCTCCCTCCTCAGAGTTACCCTGTATCAGATATGTGTTTGGTATATACCTATGCACTTATGTTGTCTCCTTCTTTTGAATGGAAGCTTCTGGAAGACTTTCATTTGCTTTGTAATTCCAGCACTAAGCACAGTATCTGATACATAGTAAGAACGTAGTAAGTGTTTGTTGATTGACTGATGCTAAGAGTCAGTGCAGGATAGAAGCCATAAGGAGTATCAGTAATGAAGGAAACACCAAATATGATTTTCAAATATCAAACTGATTATTCTACCTACATTTCTTTGAAACTACAGTCATTAGGAATTTCTCCATTGCAATTATAATTGATAATTTTTGGTGCTACTTGTTTTTAAGCTAACTGATTTTATTTCAATTTCATATATGATAACCTGAGTGATTAAATGTGGTGCTATGTTAAAAGTTCCTTACTCCATCATTGCATACCTTACTTCTCTTCTTATCTATTTCTTTTCTGGGGCGGTTAAGTGGCACAGTGGATGGAGTGCTGGGAGGGAGTCATGAAGACTTATCTTCCTCAGTTTAAATCTGACCTCAGATACTTACTAGCTGTGTGACCCTGGGTAAGCCACTTAACCCTGTTTGCCTCAGTTACTTATCTATAAAACGAGCTAGAGAAGGAAATGGTAAACTGCTCCAATATCTTTGCCAAGAAAACCCCAAATGGGGTCACAAAGATGCAGATACAACTGAAATGACTGAACAACAAATGTTTCTTAATTAGAAATGGGAAGATATCCACTAAAAAGGGTTTAAATAGAAAGGGAACTGAAAGAAGAATATATTAGCCATTGCAACTTGTACTAGAGTGGATCATATAATTTCTGTGTTGCTGAATTAGCTACTAGAAGTGACTTCTCTAAGAAAGGCTACTTATGTTGCCCTAGAGTTTGGCAATTGGCAGGCTCTTATGTATGATTCCATTCTGCAGAAGAAGGAACTGGACTTGTGATTTCATTAGTAAAGGCTGGCACTTTATTTTCAACTTATAGTCTTAGAGAGTTGGCTACACGGTGTCCCTAAAGTCTGAACACATAGGAAATCTCATTAACATCTCATTAACCATTTCACCAAAAGACTCTGTGTTGTTCAATGACTTCTTTTTCTGGGGTATGCAAAAGGAGAAGGTGTACCCAATGAAAATCACAGATGCAACACATTTGATTGAACACATAAAGAGTGAATGTGCTAAAATTGACAGCAATGTAGAGTTATCGCATCGAGTTCACGTGAATCTTGCAAAGCACATCAACTTTTGCATCATAAAAGATGGAAATCATATTGAAGATGGTATTTGTTAATATTCCAATTGAAGAAAATGTTGATGAAAATTTCATTCATTTCATTTCTTGAAGATATGCATTTTTGCCTATGTGTCCAGACTTTAGGAACACCCTGTAGAACATTGAGAGAGTAAATGACTGCTCAGGAACAAACAGCTAATATGTGTCAGAGGGAGGATTTAAATAAAGATCTTCCTGGCTCTGAGGTCAACTCTCCATTACCTATACCACACTGCCTCCATTCTGAAATAGAGGCACTAACTTAATTACATGTTACAATATGTTATTGAACAATTATGCTAATGGCTTAGTCATGCTTTTGCCACAATAGTATTTTCTAGGGAATTGAGAGGTGCAATGGTGAAAGTGCTGCACTTTGAGTCAGGAAGACCTGATTTCAAAGCTAGCCTCAGATATGTGATCCTGGCAAAGTCCCATTACCTCTCTTAACTTCAGTCTGCTCATCTGTAAAATGAGGATAATAATAGCACCTTCCTCCCAGGGTTATTGTGAGAATAACATGAGATCATATTTGTAAAGCTCTTTGAAAACATTAAAGTGCTATATATGCTAGCTATTATTATTGTTTGGGTACTTTCCTCCATATTTAAGGGCAAAAATTAATTTCCAAAACTTGTCTTTTCATTAATTTTGAATTCATGTGATTTCTCTATTTCATGTTTATTAAAGGGAATCCCCTAAAGTCATTAACACCACTTATAAGTAACTACTGGTAGAAACTCTAATACTAAAGACAGATATTTCATGGTGGAAGAGGAAAATGAAATTGATGGATAGGAAAGCACATTTCCTGTGCTGACACCTAAATGATCTTTTAAAAATCATGAGTCAATATTGGGCTTATGAGAAACTTGGTCAAATAAAAATATATTCATAATCATTAATTAGAAGATGATGACAACATGGGACAAAGGTAAAAGTAGTCCCTTCTCATTGCAAAGGGCAATATACTTGCAGGAAGTGTTAGTTAAAATAGACTATAAGCCTCTAAACTACAAAAATTAAGCAACTGAAAGGAGTGGCGACACAAAAGATGGAGTTAACCTTTACCTCAAATCATCAGCAAATGAATGCGTTCTTTTCAGCTATTCAAAATTCAATTTCTTTTTGTTGTGCCCTGACTCATTCTTTTCCTGATCCTCTACTTCCCATAGTCTTTTTCCTTCCTTTCTTTTTCCATTTTTGCAGATTTCTAAGGACTTTAACCTTTCCAAAGTCATAATACATAGTCATGAAAAATGAAATGCCGACAACTCAAACAGCAGTTAATAAATTATTGTTGCTCACTCTGAATTTTTTGGGGGGCATGCTAAGGTTATACATAACTTGATATGGCTTTGAATATCAATAATTATGACTGGTAAGTATATATCAAACCTACACTTATTTTTTTATTCTAGACTAGAATGTCTCATATTCTGCATAATAGATAAAAGAATGAGCATAAGAATGTCTTATCCTAAATCCTCACTTTATCTAGCCTAAGGAGAAATGAAAAATTATTACATATTGAAACATTAATCAGATATAAAAATATTTTTTAGGAAAGATGATTTCTCAAATCTTTAACTTCACGAAGTTCTTCATTTTATGAAGAGAATACAGATTATGTTTCAAACAACAGTTCTCTGAACTTTAGTGTTCTTAGTGGCTGGCTGGTTGGCAAATAATTGGACTTCCTTATTAGTACTAGAGTCAGCAAATGGAACCTTAATGAAAAATCATTGTGATTTACATAACAGTAAAAATTTAAAAAAAAGTTCTAAATGTCCTAAAGTCTTAAACCTTTCAAGTCCTGATGTCTCTAAAACAAAACAAAATTTTAATTTGCATAAAGAAAAACTTAACATGAAAGAGATGATTATAATTCAGATGAATCTTTGTTTTCAGCTACATAGAATGAAAGGATGAGAGGGATGTTAAAGGTCACATAGTCCACACCTGTAATTTTGTAGATATGAAAAGAGACTCAGAGAGATCCGGTAACTTGCTCAAGGTCAAACAGGTATAAGTGGCAGAAGAGTTTTGAGATTTGATGCTATGCTCTCTGATTCCGACTCCCCGGGCTTTCCTTACCAGAGGCCAGTGCTTGACATGTGTTTGCAATATTGTGGGGTGATACAAACCAGTGGTCTTCTGGCTTAAACCAATGAATAAGAATCAGAAATACCAACTTTATTCTACCATAGTTTTTTTTTTACAAACATAAGCTCACTAAGTGAACTCATTTTTGTTATATAAATCTGTCAAACTTCAGTAAGAGTATATAGCAGGGTCCATCCAGGAAACCCCTGATTTGCTAAACTGAAGCTTGAAATCAAACTGTCATACCCTTTGATCTAGCAGTTCCACCACTAAGTCTGTATCCAAAGAGATTTTTTTGAAAAGGGAAAAGGATCTATATGTACAAAAATACTTATAGCGGCTCTTTTTTTGTGGTGGCAAAGAATTGGAAATTGGAAATTCCCATCAATTTGGGAATGGTTGAACAAGTTACGGCATGTGATTGTAATGGAATACTACTGTGCTATAAGAAATGACAATCAGACTGATCTCAGAAAAACCTGGACATAGAAGAACTGATGCAAAGTGAAGTGAGCAGAACCAGGAGAATATTGTGCACAGTAACAGTAATATTGTATGATAATCAACTGTGAATGACTTCACTCTTCTTAGCACTATAAATATCTGAGACAATTCCCAAAGGACTAATCATGAAAAATGCAGCCCGCCTCCAAAGAATGAACTGATAGAATCTGAATGCAGAAAGAAGCATACTATTTTTCACTTTATTTTTTCATGGTGTGTTTTATTTGTCCATGTTTTCTTTCACAGCATAACTAATATGAAAATATGTTTTGCATGATTGCACGTGTATAATCTATATCAGTCTGCTTACTGCCTTATGGAGGGAGGAGGTAAAGGAGAGAGAGAAAATTTGAAACTCAAATTTTAAAAATCGAATGTTTAAAATTGCCTTTACATGTAATTGGAAAAAATAAAATATTATTTCAAAATATGAAAAAAAACCTGAGCCTTTTGTTGTTGCGATGTCATCAAGACACTCTCTCTACTAAGGAAGATTAGAACCTCTCTATGCTATAGTAGACTTTTTATGTGATTGAAAACAAAAAACTAAAAGCCTATTCACTACCTGTTGGTCAAAGTCCCTGGGACAGCTCCTGGGGACAGGTCTCTGACCATAGTTGAGCTGTTCCCTAGATGACACACACACCATTTGTTGCTAGCCCATAATCTGTCTGTTCTCTCAAATTTACACCATGTATTACAGAAGACAAATGCAATACAGAATTAATGATGCTTTCTACATAAATATAATTGTTGTAGTTCTGATTAAAAAGAGGTTAACATGAACTGGTGGATCAAAGCAGTCTATGCACAGAATAAAAAAAAATCATCACATTACTGGTGCACACTTGTTCATAAACTATCAAGAATTTAATGGATTTTTACCGTATTCTATTCTTTGCTTAAAATATGTAGAAAATCTGTCATGACATTAAGTACAGATATCAAACAACTATAAATGTAAGTAAAAGTCCAACTAACACTTAATTGTCATATTACATGTGAACATCTGTCATGACATTAAATATAGGTATCAAATATAAACATAAGCAAATATCTAACTATAATACTTTATAATTTTAAATTTATATTTAAATGAGAAACTTTTAAAAGTAATTGAATGGGGAAATCCCTCTCTATAGGAAAGAGAAGATAAAATCATAAGAGCCCCCATTTCTTTGTTATCTAAATAAAATTTCATATTTGTTCTAAATTAATTGTGCTTAGTTCTTGGCGAATCTTTGCCAATGGACCAGTTGTCCCCATCTTATCATCCACAATTCTAGAATGCATAATGATACTTACCCTGTCTCCCACAGGGAGGTTGTGAAGAAGGCATTCATTTTGTAAACCTTAAAATGCTAGATATATGCAAATTATTATACCTAATAATCTCCTTGAGGATGAGATTTTTTTCTTTTTATTCTTAGAGGTTATCTAGAATTTAATTCATAGAAAGTGCTAAATAAATCCTTGGGCTGGATTGGACTAGTATGAATGCTTAGTATTAGGTTGGCTTACAAAGGTTGCTCTCACACATTGTCTTCAGAGAGAATAATCTAGGCTATCACTGGCATCCCTTTTTTAATCTGCAACTAATAGCTTTGTGTCCAATAACCTATATATTTTGCAATAATGTGAAGTCCTCTTTATTAGAGATTGGAGAAATTACAGTCAAAATAAGCATAACACAAAAAGATTTTTCTTAGCACATTATTAGGGAAGCTGTCAATGGAAACACATTGCTGAGTAAGCTGAATTTAAGCTCAATTTATTTGGCACTTTGTGATTTATAAACAGCTTTCCTTATAGCCACTCTGGAAGGCAAGATCATTTGGATTGGAAGAGGCCTTAGAGATCACTGAGTCCAGCTCTTTCATTTTACAGATAAGGAAACTAAAGCTCAGAGACCAGCAGTGACCTGCTCATGATTACACAGAAAGTAAAAGAGCTAAGATTTGAAAGCAGGTCCTTTGTATCAAAATTCAGTATACTTTATCCTATGCTGGGATACTTGGCAAAGACCAAGGATAAAACTTTTATAAATTAGCTTATAAATCCTTTCAGTTGAGAATTGGTCATGTCCTATTGGTTATTGTTTCTCTAGAGCCTAACACAGTAAACTGAACACACTAAGTGCATAATAGATGTTTGCAGATGGTGAGTGACTAGATCATCAACATAAAAGATTAGCCTGCCATGTATTTTGTCACAGGGCTTAAGCTTGAAAATCTTTCTTTCTCCTGATCTTCCACAAAGGGAAATTGAGCAGTAATGACAATGGGAGGGGTTGGTTTTTCAATACGCTACCCATTGGTGAATCTACAAAATGAAGTTGCTTAATCTATAAGGCTGTTCTCTAGTGAGTTGTGTCATTTTGGTGCATTAAATAAATATCATTGCTGTGTCATTATGTTCCAGATTCCTCATTCTTCTCTCCCAGTTTTTGACCGTGGGGTTTTGGTGATAGTAATAGTAACTAGGACATGAACTTGAATCTTCTTAATTCCCAGACTATCCCTTCTCTCCATTAAAACATTCTGCCCTCTGAGGGGATTTAAGGTAGGCAAAGTTTAGTCAAACTGATCATACTATCAGAGTACCATTCAGCCTGAAAAACTATACTGTCAATAGTCATCTGATTTCAATCCATTATTTCACCTGGAATGACATTTTGCTGCCTACCCATGCTCCCATTTTCAAGTGCTCAGGGTCCCAGGTTGCATCGCTGAGCAATAAAATGCTAACTTTCTCTAAAGACAGTGAAGAGGAATTACTAGAACTCTCAATCTATTTCCTGATCAGCTATTTGAAAGCTCATTAGATTTTTTTTTCTTTTTCTTTTTGACCAGAAAAGAAGATCCAGTACATAGAAAGAACATAGATTGCCAACTCACCTGATTCTACCCCTGGGACGCTCAGATTGCTCTGACATAAAGCTTGTGCTGCTGAGGCGTGAGGCACTGCTGGTTCGGGAAATGGCTGACACATCACTGACATCACTATCTGATGATTTGGCAGAGACGTTATCACAGCTTCTGTATTGATCTTTATGTATGTTATACTAAAGATTAAAAACAAGAAAGTGTGAGCACCATTATCACATCTCAGGGCAAATACAGATATACAAGGCGATGAGTTAGCCAAACACCAACCTATGCACAGGTATTTTTGGAAAGACAAATTGGGAAAAGTTCTTGAAACAATCTAGAGATGGGTCAACAAGCATTGCAAGACAAGTCTCCAAGTGGTAATACTATTGTAAAAGGTTGCTTCATAAGAATCTTAGACTTGTTTACAAGTGAATATTAAATAAGGACTTGTCAAGACTGAATTAAAAGGTAGGCATTCAGAAATAAACTGTTTGGTAGAAAATTCACTGTATCAGAATTAAATAATTCGCAAACATCCTGAAAGGCAGCAGCAACACAGTATAGGAAATAGAAATGTCCAGCCTTATAATCAGGAAGAACTGGTGTCTCTGACACCTATTAGCTGAATGACCATGGGCATCACCTATTTCTCAATGACCCCACATGACTCTTTAAGCCTATAAATTACTTACTTGACTCCAATATGCATCAGTAGAGAGAGTTTCCCTAAGTGAAGAAATTATAGATCTTATACTCCTCTCCAGGCCACCCCAATACCTTCCCCCCAAAAACCCAACCAAAACTCTTATACTCTTAACAATTGCTAAATGTTTTTTTTTATCTGTGACTGACAGTGCTGACAACTTTCTAAAGGCTTTTCTAGAGGTTTTTAATTCTCATTCCTAAGACATCTCCTAAACCTACCCTCATTTTACTTTTTCCTGGTTCTCTGCTCTTGACGACTTCTCAATGATTTTCCAATATTTCAAAAGCTCTATGGTAATTATTACTGCTTTAGAGGTTCAGGGCCCTGACATATCCCCTAATCCAAGGGTTCTTCATCTTTTTTGGTCATAGACCCCTCTGGGAACCTGGTAAACCTATGTTTAGAATTAACACCTCTAAATATATACTATAAATATGATTGCAAACCAATTACATTGAAATACAGTTGCCAAGATTTTTTGAAGTTCATAGTTCCTATATTTAGAACCTGTGATTTTGTCCAATTTTCTCATTTTTCAGATGAAGAAATTGAAGGTCAGAGAGGTTATATGACTTGCTCAAGGTCACATTAGTAAAGGCAGAGCCACAATGCAAATTCATGTCCTTTGACTCCAAATACACAACTTTTCACTGCACAAATTAGGGTACTTCCTCCAAAGATGCAGATTGTGGCATCTCCACACTGTGGTGGACTGAATTGGGAGTTGCTGTGTCCAAAAATAAAAGAAAAAGTCTCAGCTCTTAGTTGCCAACTCACTGGTGAGGAGTCTCTGCAAATTCATTTAGATTTGTCTTGAGCCAATTTACAAAATCTGTCACCTGGCCTAGATATAGATCTTCGAAGCTTTTTGATCTTGTACCAAAGGTTGCCCTCTGCTGTTGAAAAAGGTTCATGCCGCAAAGACTAGGCATCATTTGTCATGGCAACTTTTTAAATGTAGAACAAGATAATAATAAACTATGTTACTAGAGACATCCCCACGCTAATAATGATGTGTGCTAGCAAAAGCATAACTCACACTAAGGAAATACACTCTTTGAAAGTATTTTTCAGCCCCCAGCATTTCTGAAACAGTTTTCCTCTTACAAACCATCACCCTTTCTTCTTTCTATTCTAAAATATTCCCCTTTACAATAAATACTGGGTTAAAAGGCAGGGACATGTAAAAACTTTAGACTTTAAGCAATCTGATTTGTTGTTAATTAGTCATTTTTCAATTGTGTCTGACTCTGTGACCCCTTTTGGGGATTTTTTGGCAAAGATAGTGGAGTGGCTCATCATAGTTACATTTTAATTAAACTTACATTTTTAGGTCTGACCAATAAGCCTTATAATTTAGGGAAACCAAATGTGGTATATATTCTACACAGCATGATATGAATGTATGCATATTTAAATATTTACACATATTTTATGTGTATTGACATATTAAGGTTTAATCAAAGCTTGTGAAATAGCATAAGCAGAAAATAAATCTGCATTACAAAAAATCCCTTTAAATATATCTTCCTTCTCCTTTTCATTTTCTTTATCAGTAAAATACTACTTATACCTTATTCCTAATTTTTGGAACCTTACTTTATGGTACCACATATTCATTTACCTAAAACCCAACAGCTTTCATGCCCCTACGTACTTGGGTAGTTAGGTTTATCTTCTAGAAGTTTACTTATCTTTATCTTTTAAGTGTGAAATATTTAGCTTTAAGTGAGACGCAATATGGTGCAGTGAAAAGACAGCTAGCCTCAGAGTCAAGGAGAGCTGGCTTCAAGTCTTGCCTGTGACATACCAGCTATTTGACCCTTCTAAAGTTAAACTTCTAAGTAGCCCAGGTAACTCTTTAAGGATGCAGAACAGACATCTGCTGGCATAGATAGAGGGGGTTCCTCATCAGAATCTCCCAACATTGATGATATCACAAGTCTGCTTAAAAAAATCACAAAAGAGTATAAAATTGATAGGGTTTGAAAGACATATCCAGGGTGGTCCAAAAGTGTGGTTTTAAAATTTAACATCCATGCCGTTACCAGAATGAGTAATTGCATTCAAAGGCATATTAATCAACTTAATGCTTTAGAAAATCTTTAAATCTCTTATAAATAACTCTTTTGCTATTGTAAAACAATTAAACCACAGATGTTTGAGCCTGTGGCTATATATACAGAATAAAATAATTCAAGTGAAAAATGTACTTTTGTCTTAGGTGTCAGCATATTTTGGAATGAACATTTTAAATCTATTTTTCCTATTGGCATAATTCCTTACCTTACTTTTTATTTTTTTTTTGGAGTGGAGAAGGCACGGCAATTGTGGTTAAGTGACATGCCCAAGGTCACGCAGCTAATAAATGTGTCAAGTGTCAAGATTTGAACTCAGGTCCTCCTGACTCCAGGGCTGGTGCTCTACTCACTATGCCACCTAGCTCTCCCTACCTTACTTTTTAAATGTGTCACCAGAAATGATATGTATATAGAAGCCAAATGTAAGAAAGGTAGCAGTCCAAATGTCATATATCACATGCCTGATGGATGAAAAGTTTATATAAAAATGTATGTTGGATGAAAACTTGGAAAATTTTATGATTTCCAAACTAAAGAAGAACAGGCATTATGGGTGTAGATTATCAGTTTTCTTTTATGAAAGCATATCATTTGCTACTATCCTCCATCTGTAGTAAGGTTCTCAATAATATTAATAGTAACAATAGCTGCTATTTATATAGCATATATATTCATATACATACATATACATACACACATATGTCTTATTTTATCCTCACAATACTTCTGGGAGATGTTCCCATTTTGTAGACAGGGAAACTATGGCTGAGATCTTAAGTGATCTGTCCAGGGACACACAGGTCTTCCTGACTCTGAGTCCGTTATTATATCTACTCCCTACTCTTTCTCTTCCCTCCCCCCCCACACCCTCCACAGTTGCCTCTAGAAATTATTGCACAGAGCATAACCAAAATTCATCCCTGGCTATTGAGGAAGCAGGATGATACCTATTGTATAGGCCCTTATGCTAGAAGCATGCCATATAGATACATGTATGCATGGAAGGTATTTACTTGAACTTAAGGAAAACCAAATCCCTGGAATGGGGAGCTGCCCTATGATAATTTTCTCTTATATTTTCAAATTAGCTATTATCTTTAAAATCCTACATGTTATATGTATTTCTCCCCACCACCTTAGTTTTCTAAAACTAACACACACACACACACAAAAACCAAACAGATACAATAAAAAATGAATTAAAAATGAAGAGCTCAAATACCCTACAAAGATGTCTCTTTATTGTTGGACAGCTATGGGTTGGATGTATTTTGAAAGTTCAAATTTAAGTGTTTTCCAGTGATGAGGCAATGTCTTCACTTACCAATACATGCTGTCTCTGTTGTACCCCTTGGGGTTCACTCAGGCAAAAGGGAACTAAGACCTCAACATCTACCTATAGTAGATACAATGGCTTCTAGCAATGTCTCGTTCAGAAACACCTTACTAATTTTGATAACTCTAGTACTAATCTGTATAGCTTTTGAAACTCAAAAGACAATACAATGACGTATGTGGTAGTAAATGACAAAAATTCCTTGGATAAAAAATGTTTTAGTACTGTAAGAAGTTGTCAAGCCCCCAACATTGCCAGATAAGCCTACAATATTCTGGGAAATGGATGTTAAGTAACATCTGACTCATTTTATCATTTTAATTGTATAATTTTGGGATCCCAATCAACCATATCATGCCTATAATTTATGGCCAGTCTTAGAGTTAGGAGGTTAGTTTAAATCCTGCCTTACATGGATACTAGCTATGTGACCTTGGAGAAGCCACTTAGAATATTAGTGTTCCTAGACTGTTTCCTTAGTCACAGAATTGCTAATATGCATCTGTAAAAGTTTCCCACCAGAAAGTTCCCTATGATGATGAACTCAAAGGTGTGGTTAAAAAACACCAAAAACCAAATTGAACAATACTACTTTAATCTTTCATTAGAAATATCTCTTCTTCACTGAAAATTTGAAAGAAAAAAGATCTTCTAATGTAAAATGTCTTATGCTTGGCTCTACTTCAGTCTTATTAACTTCTGTTATGTATGTTCATTAAATAAAATATATATGAAATATCACCTATGACCAGTGCATGTTTCATTATTTTCCTTTTCTCTAAGCCTTACAACATTCTATAAAATTTTAGAACCACATATTTTGCTTTGGGGGAATTTTTACTTAACAGAACTTGATACTGCTTATTTTAGAGGCCTTCGAGTTCACAGGGCATCAAATATGCTTAAATTCTAATATATTTAAGTGTATAAATTTTCAGAATGAGAAGGACCTGGACAGGTCATCCAATCCAACTCTTTCATTTTATAGGTGAAGAAAATGAGCCCCTTGAAGTGACTTTCCCAGGATCATACACCTTCTAAGAGGCAGAAAGGAGTCCTGAACCTGGTTTTAGCATTCTTTTCACTATGATATGTGGTCTTCCATTAAAAATAATTAAGAATAATTAAGGTACAGCAGCAATATATGAAAAGCATAGTGAAAATTAGCTTGAGTCTCTTTTTCTAGGTAAAGAAAATAGATATACTCTTTAAAATGAGACATCTGAAGTAAAAGGCACATAGAGAAGCACTTAATTTCACCACAGTACCTAGGCTTTATGTTTAATTGATCCCAGACATTGTTACCTGGATATAAAATCAATAAGAGAAATGAGAGAAAGAGATTTAAAGACCAGAAGGCATTCCAGCTTCAAAGATAATATACTTGTAGAAGTATTTAAGAGAAATTTACTGCTATTTTTTCTTATCTCTGGATCTTAACAATAAAAGATCAGCTTCACACTATTTAAAGGAGCAGTATGTCTTCATTGATTTCTGGAACTGCCCTCAGAAAATCTATGCTCTATTCAACAGCCATAAAAAGATATATCCTTTAAGTTATTATCATTATCTTTAGTATTATTTTGTAAATGAGGAATCATTTAAACTCTGGTTCTCTCTTAGAAAAAGCCAACATTGCTCCATCAGAAATATTAATTAAGCTATTAAGATGTAGCTAAAGGGAAGCGATGATAGCCAAATTCAATATATCTAACAGTTATCATTCTGTTGGTTCTTCATCGTAGTTCTAAGAATATGGACAGAGAGGTCACTTGTTAATAAAGCATGGAGTTTAGATCCAGAAAGACCTGAGTTTGAAGGTTGCCTAAGACACCTGCTCTTGTGGAA
This sequence comes from Phalanger gymnotis, assembly GCA_028646595.1. Taxonomy (NCBI): domain Eukaryota; kingdom Metazoa; phylum Chordata; class Mammalia; order Diprotodontia; family Phalangeridae; genus Phalanger; species Phalanger gymnotis. The sequence goes on from CM053627.1 coordinate 169,797,791, forward strand.
TCTTAGGGGAACCACTTAATATCTTTGATTCTCAGTTCTTTTTTCACCTGTAAAAGGAGGGAATTGGATTCGGTGGCTTTTAAAGTGCTTTATACTTCTATGTCTTTGATATTCGATAGGATAAGCATTGTGCCTGTTATTTCACTGGTTTGAGATATCCCAGGAAAGGGTCCTGAATTTACCAAGACAGGGTTAGCATATTCTCTGCAATTTATAGCCATTGAAAGTTGCCTGGAAGACTGAGAGGTTAGGTGACTTGCCTCGATGGTCATGTAGCCAAGTATGTTTCAGAGGCAAGACTTGAACCAATAGCTTCCTGATTTGAAAGCGAACATTCTATCTACTTTACTTAGCTGCCTTATTGAAAAGAGATTAGACTCATTTTAAATAAATCAAATGTAAATAGTTGGCATAATAAGAGAAAACATATTTTCTCAAGTTCTAGATGATCAATAAAACCAAAATGAAACAGCTTTTGAAATTGTGGGAAAAACTAAGCTTGCTATTGAAACTATGTTAAATAGGGTAGAAGGGGCCTTGCAGGTCATCTACACAATACAACAAATCTTAAACCTGTGGATAATGGAGATTTTGAATCAAAACTGCTGTCATGTGATGTAACATGTGTAGTGAAAAATATTTATAAAAGGTAGGTTCAAACTATTTATGTCACTAGTAAAACTACAAAACTACCAAAAAAAAAATCCTTACTCCAAATATTCAGATATAATACTCACTATTTTGTACAAGACTTTCTACATAACTTCTTTTCTTTTCATTATCAAACCAAAAACACTACAATGCAGAATGGGCCCCTCAGGAGCAAATCATGCTGGGCTGATCTCATCTTTTTGAAAAGGTTATTAGAAGGGTTTTCTACAAAAGTCCTACTCTAGTGTCTCATTATGCTGTTGAGTTGATTGTTAGCTCTTGAAGGCTTTGTCAGTGGAAAGCAGGAAAAGCAGGCTTTGATAATCTGGTAAGGCACAGGCACATTTTCTTTGAAACAAAGAAAAATGCAAACTTGTACCCAGGCAGATGTAGCTCCCTTATTCTTCTACAATGAACAGTTGTAGAGTGGCAGAGGGTGATAAGAATGACAAAAGTGATTGTACTAGAAACAAATAGGAATTTCCCTGTTCACTACAGGTACATTCTTTATCTGACAAGTGAGCATATAACCCACTAGAAGAATAGCACTATGCCTTTATTGGCATTCTTACTATAAATGAAATCAGTAGATGTAAAAAACAGATGCAGCTAAATTGCAGTTAAACAAAAGATGCATGTTGGACATAAGTAGACTTCAACATTCTCACATGCAACAAGTGAGTAAGTGAACCTCTTCAAAAATATGAATGAGAAGAAGTCTATGTGAGCTGGTTATATAGTAGGAGAGGGGAATGATGTATGGACAGACCAAATATTACAGTGGTATCTATAAAATATTGCTTAAATTAATTCACTTATATTAATTAAGAAATTTAAAACCCCCTAAAAATGAATTCACTCATGTTGGGTAGACACTCTGGTGAAATTATGAAAGGGCAAAGATGAGAATCACATAGGATAAGACAATACGAATAGTACATGTTTGGTACCAGAGTGGAGTGGTCTCTGTTAGAGATGAATCCATTGAAGTATAATAGTAGGTACTGAGAGATTTGCAGAATGGCAAAGAAATGATATTCCTATATTTCTGTAAGATATTTGATATTTTAGGAGACAAATTGATAATATAGATTACATGATCACACACCTAGCTAGATTTTAGATTGACTGACTAAATCAAAAAAATATTGATTGATCTAGCTTCTCTGGTAGGTTGTCTTAGGGCTCTTTCCTTGGTCAGGCTCTATTCAACATGACCAGGTTAAAAGCAGGGATAATAACATATTTACGAATGACAAAAACCTAAGAGTGACAGCTAGTGTTAGATGTCAGTATTTGGATTAACAACAAAAAGATCTTGATGAAGCTTGAAATGGGAAGTCTGAATCCAAGAAGATGGAATGTAACATGGATAAGTGAAGAGTTTTACAATTAGATTTGGAAAATCCATAAAAAATACAGTATGGGAGAGATATAGCTTTGTCAAAAATGGCCTATGAATTTATAATTAGTATAGATTTACTATCATTGAATAATATAATGTGGAAAAAGAAAGTTATGTGATCTCTGAGGTGTTAATATTAATCAGTGACCAAAGCAAGATCGATTCACTCTACTTTGTTTGGAATACAGAACATTCAGTTCAATTCAACAAGTGTTTTCTAAGTCCTAAGCTATGAGCTAGGTCTTATACTGGAAACGGGATACAAAGTCAAAAATGAAATAGTTACTGACCACATAGAGCTTACATTCTGTTAGAGGGTGGTGTTCATTTTCATGGGTCACATTTAAGGAACACATTGAAAAGCTGGAGAAAGTCCAGAGAAATATGAATAGAATGTTGAAGGATGATGAAACCAGGTTGGAGATATTCAGCCTGGAGTAGAGAAGTCTTGGGCAGGACCATCATCTCTATCATCAAATGTTTTGAATAGTTCTTACATGGATAAGCTTTAGTTAAGTAGACCAATTCTTTTTTCTGAAGGCAAAACTAGGACCAAATGGGTAGAAGTTACCAGAAGACAGATTTCAAAACAGTACAAGAAAGAACTTTCTAAGAGACTTGTCCAAAAAAAAGATCTGCCTCAGAAAAGAACGAATTCTCCACTACTACAGATAACTTCAAGTGGAGGCTGTCTGGACAGCCCTGAGAGGTATTGCAGAAGAGATTCATGCATTGGGTAAGAAATGAACCAAATACCTCTAGAGTCTCTTTCATCATTGAGATTCTATTATGGTATGGAATCTAAACATAAGCTACATGAATTAATTAAATTTACTTTTTAAAAATATGTTGGTTTTTTAAATTATGTTGAGCTTTCAATTTTTTATTATATTAAAATAATGAGTCATGAATTTATAGAGCTCAAAGGGAACAAGACACCCTCCACAGTTATTCAAAGGTGAAAACTGAGGTCTAGAGACTTTAAATGGCAAGTCTAGATCACACAACTGTTTCCACTCAAATATTATATTTCATATCGTGAGATGCTTTTCAAGAGTGGTATTAATATTATTGGAAGTAATATAGCTTGAGAAATATTTTCAACCAATTAGAAAGTAATGAATTAGTATGCCTGAAATAAGGTAATGCTAATACTAGAATATTTTATTCAGGGTACATTTATGGGAATACACGAAAAAAGGAGAAATAGGCATTTGTTAACTACTTACTGTATGCTAGGCATTGTGCTCAGTGCTTTACAAATATTATCCCATTTGAGCCTCACAACAACTTGGGAAGTAGGTGCTATTATTTGTCCCATGTTACAGCTGAGGAAGCAGACTGGTATAGGTTAAAAGATTTACTAACAGTCACAGAGCTAGTAAGTATCTGAGGCTGGATCTGAAATCAGGTCTTGCTGACTTTAGGCCCAGCGCTCTGGCAACATTAATCCTGGGCAGGGAAAAAGGAGCTGGCCAATTAGTCAAAATATATGATTTCTACTCCGTTTTCTTTGACCAACCATCTAAGTGCATTTGACCAATTATCTAATATCTTTACCTTGGATTTTTTATCCATCAAAAGTGGACCTAACTGATGCTCTCCAAACTCTACAATTCTGTGTGACATTTTGATATCTCCAAATTTTGAAGTTTGGTCATATTTTGTTCTAATGGAGCAATACCCCAGAGAGTACAGATAGTAGTTTTCTAAAAAATCTTTATATACATTTGAAAAGCAATAGATGTAATATTCTAGGGTTTCAGAATATCATTCACCATGCATATGATTATTTATTTGTTGGAAAAGACAACTCAGGAAGAACTGGAAAGCATTGTCCAAACCATACACCTCTTTGCTTGACTTCTTACTTCCTTTCCCCCTTTCTCATTGGTTACCTTAGTGCAAAGTAGTTTCATAAAAGGAACAGGATTCTTCCTCTAAAGTTACTTTCTGACATATTCCCTCGATCTTATGATATTTGAGATTTGCATTTGATCCCAAAGGATGAGAAAAAGCTCAACTACCCTTCTCTTCTGTTTACTACTAGGATATATTTGGAATAAGACTGAGGGGGAATTGTGTTTTCAATTTAAAAAAGAAAGAAGTTAAATAAGCAAAGGAAGAGACAGTAGCTTAAAGGAGTCATCAGAAGAGGAACTAGGAAGAGCAGCTAGACTCAAGGTCTAGTAGTTTAAAGCATGAAAGAATGTTGCTTACTGACCTGTCTTTGTTTGAAATTCTTTCTTTTCCAAAGGCAGTTTAGATTCTTAGGAATTTGGGTAGCACTACATAGCAATATTGCCAGTTACTTACGGTAGCATCCCTCCTTGAACATGCTCTAGGTTGGAAGTGCTGTGAGTGTGATGTTAGATAACTGTATAGTGTGTTTAACAGGACTAGTAACTTGGCTTCCCAAGGGGCATTCAATCAAATACAATTCTCAAATACCTTTGTTTTCTCTGTAGCAGGTTCTAAATTGATGGGTACGTGACTGAAAATCTGCACTATCTAAAGGGATCTTTCAGTTCTGGTCCATATTACATGAAGAAACAACTGAAGGGGTTGGTCATGTGAACCTTATATTTCTTATGGTCCTCGGTTTCTAATGTGCTGCTTTGGATAATGAATTGACCCTCAAATATCTCTATAACCATGATTGCATTTTTTATGATATATTGTTGAAATGAATTTGAAAACAATGCCTGAATAAACATACTGTTAATAAAACAATTAGCAATTACCCATAATTAAACTTTTTAGGTTTTTCCTTTAAAATATTATTAGAATACAAATGCTACTTGCTAAGGACAAATTATTGCAATTTAGAAAATTTGTGACTTCTTTAAAGTTCAAAACAGTGTCACTATAGGCATAAATTAATGATAAATTTGAGTTATAAAGAGCATTATTTTGTCATTAACAAATATCATTATGTATACATATATGTAAACATATACATCAAAAGCCTACTTTTCAAAATCACTGTGTATGCCTTATGATTTGGTTGTTTGATATTTTAATCTGAAAAGCTAGTAAACTATTTTCACAATTACTGCTTATTTACAAGAATTTGCCTAAAGCATTCTTAAAGTAGTTAAGTGTTTCTTTTTCAAATAGTATTATTCAAATATTGTCGTATTATGGATCCCAGTTACTGCTGTCTGGCCTTGCTTTTCACAAATGCATTTGTGTTTTGTTGAAATATAAGGAAGCAATAGCCATGGAAGGGTTTGTAGCCAGTGTGACATAAAAAAGATAACTTATAAAACCGTAATTACTTTAAAATTTGGGAATCAGATGTGTCCCTCCACCCACTATGAATACTACATTTCTAAGTGGGAAAATTATGGCTTTATTACTGCTATTTTACCTTGGAATATTGCTCGCGATCAAGTTCTTGGCTAGAACCAGACCCTGTTGTCTGCTTATAGCGATGTACTTTCATTTTCATCTGTCTTGTTCGCTCCTCCACTACTAAGCTTGCTGTAAAAACACACAATGGAAGTCCATTAAAAGATGCAGAACACCTTTTAAGAACTGAATGGATTAAGACTTCAGTGTTAATGATCTTCCAATTAAATGAAATATAGAAATAATTCACATGACAATAAGCTGGACAATAAGCAGAGTTTACAACACTATTGAATGTCAGTCTAGAAATGAATGAAATCTGAATCACACAGGACTGGACACACATGTTAGTAACTTAAGATAGGTACCCTAAGTTTTATCTGAAGGGATATAATCTAAATGCTCAGTAAAAACAATTACATGAAAACAATTTAGTTTTTAATCTGTTGTTCAATTAATCAGCTATCAGGACATCTAGAGAGAAAGAGTAAGTCTAGATAACACATCATACAAATATGCACATGCATACATGCATGAACACATACACTAAATCATTTCATTTATCTCCAGAGATTGCATCAGGTAAAGAGCATTTACTATTCTGAGACATTCATTCATTCCTCGTAGTAGCTATTTTTGACCCTCGGCCATTTTCTAGTAGTGTGTGTTTGTGTGTACATCTGTGCCTACGTATGTACCAGCTTAGGCTATTGCTGAGAATAGGATCATTAATGAAAAAAGACAATTTTTCTATAAAGCTGGTTGCTATTTCTAAATTAGGTGTGTGAAAAATTTAACTTAAATTTACCTTTCTTTAAATTACAACATATGTGGAAATGCATTCCTTTTTAACCTTTTTTTTTCCCCTTCTAAAGTAGCAAGTCATTGAAATTTTTGGGAGAGGTTGCCTCCTTAAAGATAATAACATCTTCCATTTAAAAAAAATCATTATAATCATCACTAAGCATGTTAAGTACAGGAACATACTCCTCCTTCCATTATTTAAACAAATAAAGGTGCAGACTTGAAAAATCATGATTATATGTTCATTCTACTCTTCTAAAGACATACCTCATTTGTTCAAGTCAATGCATATTTCTCTGATTCAATTTATGCCAATTTTGAGGACTACGTTACTACTGGCAGAAACTCTCTCAGATCTCTTTTGAATTCTCTATACCACCAAGTATAGTAGGCACTTAAAAATACTTGTTGATTTTATTAACTGACTAGAAAGGAAGCCTTTTTTTTTTTTTTAAGACATCCAGACACTTCAGAACAACAAAGAAGCTTTTATCACATTTGGCTGCTGATCTAATCTCAGAGCAGCCAACATGCTGGACAAAAATCTGGCTTTAGAGGTAGGAAGTTCTAGGTTCAAAACCCACCTTTAACATTTACCAGCTGTGTGACCATGGGCAAGCCATTTGACCTCTCTGTGCCTCAGTTTCCTCTCGCCTAAAAGGGAGGTAATAATGGCTGTGGTAACTCCCCCCACTGGGTGGTTGTGAGGCAGATAATGTATATAAAATATGTTTTAATACTCTAAGAACGCTATAAATACCAACTATTATGACCTCAAGTATCCTATCAAATTAAGCTTACAATCTTTGCAATTGAAAGATGACCGCATTTCACAGAATTACAGAATCTGAGAGTTGGAAGAGAACCCAGAGACCTTCCTATCCAACCTAATTATCAAAGAAATTTCTACTACAACATATGGCCATCTAGCCTCAATTTTTTTATGAGTCCTGAATTTACCTCTTACTACATGCATGACTTCGGACAAGTTGCTTGAACGAATAAAAAGCATTCATTAAACATGTACTATGTGCCAAGCACTGTGTTAAATAGTAGAAATAGAAATACAAAAGAAAGACAGACCCTGCACTCAAAGGGCTTATGATCTAGTAGGAAGAGCTTATATTCTAATATTTAACCTTCCTGGACCTGTTTCCCTATTTGTAAAGTGACTGGTCTACACTAAATAACCTAAGATCCCTTTGTGCTCAACATCTCAGATTTTCTGATACAGATAAGTCCCGAACCTGTGATCCCACTGTTACGTTCCACTCTCAGGTAAGGAAATTCTGCTACTAAGGCAAGTCGGCAGATTCTCTGCAAATTACAGTCTTATAGAGCTCCCCAGAACATTGAGAAGTCAATTGACTTGCTCAGGGCCACACAGTCAACATATGTCAGAGTTGGGATTTGAATTCAGGTCTTCTGGCTTTTAGACTGGCTCTCTATACATGATGCCACACTGTCTCTTCTGACTATACCTGCGAAGGCCAAGTGTTCCATGCCTACCATGTGTGCAGACTCCCATTTGCCATGTGGCTAGAGGATTTAATAGCAGCACTACCATAGTTAAGATGATGGATACTGGAGAACATCAGCACTGTCATCATTGTGTCCTTTTCTCCCTTTATCTCATCATTTCATAGATCTCCAGTCCATGGGCAATAGCAATAGCACAAGGGTCTCTGGTATGTATAACACCCATTTGTGGAAGTGGAGACTGAAACTCAAGATTAATGCACAGCATAAAAATTTGGTGCCTCGATTAGTTTTGTTAAGAGTTAGTACTCAAAAGGTACATAAATTTAATAGGCATTAAATAAGAGTTAACTATGTCTGGGGCACTGACTCAATGGTGACATTTTAGTAAAATTTTCAGCCTATTGTTACAATTTGGTAGATTAGACAAGTTCTCTCTGTCCTTCTCATAATACTGATAAATGATTAAAGTAATGATCCAAAGAAGTCAAATGATAACAAGATGTAGTGAAGGATGAATAAATTCACTAATATAATATGTTTAATATAGCTAACATAATATAAAACACTTAAAATTAACTTTCCTGAAATTTTATGAGCATTGACAATGAGGGATTGAAACTGACTTTATAGATATTCTGTCCCAGTGATGGGTGAGGGGAGGAGAGACAGTGAACATCATAGCATGGATGCACAAATAGAAAACGTACAGATAATCCATAAACTCTTTTCCCTAAAAGGGAGACCATGCCAATTGAGCATTCAGTCAGACATCTATCTGCTCTGGAAGGAGCAGTCACATGACTTAAAATAGTCACTTCAACTTGGATCAAAATAGTTTTAAATACTATTTTGTAAAACTATTTTTCAGAGCCTGATACTATTTTACTGTAGAACTTTTAAGACTGGTTTAGTCACAGCTCCTAGTTACATGTAGGGGAGATTACCTGGACGTGAACCCAAACCCCTCCTGTTACTGTGTGCTCCTGAGCCTCAAACCAGTTGGATCCTCAATCAATTTAGGTAAAATAATTCAAGTGCATACTCTGAAATTTATTTTAATTGTGAAATTTTTGGAAGATTGTATCTAATTCATATCACTTACTACTCAGGGTTGTTATGAGGATCAAATAATATAACATGTGAAATGCTTCATAAACCTTAAATCATTATTATTTCATATAATGCCCAAGAAAATTATCTTCAAGCAAAAGAAAGATTGAGCTGACAATAATCCCATTACTTGCCATATCCACAATCATTTTAAAGAATTCCATTGTTATTATCATTAAACAAGTGGAAAATTATTTGTATTAAACTTATCTTACTACTGGAGAAATGAAGAGACATACCGAATTGTTTACAAAGACAATATACTTCAGAATCAACATTAGGATTCAGAAATAAAGACAAGTAGCTGTATTGGTACACCAATATAAATACTTGTGCTATATGCTTTTAGAAAATGATTTAGGCTTGGACAAAATGATTTGTCTTTAAAAATAATATAAATAGTATGAGCCTAGTCTTGACTTTGGTGTTAGAATTCTAGGCCTATTAGCTATTTGACCAACTCCATTGTGGTTGTAGTATAAGGTTGGCATTTTGGGGAAGGTCTCAAGTCAAATTACATATTGCTGTGCTGAAGGACCATAGAAATGTCTTTCACCCTAAGAAATTTTAGATTCTTCAGAAAAACAGAAGAGTTTGTCTTACTTGCTGTAGTTGATTTTCTTCATTTTCAAAAGATTTTACTTTTTTTCTCAAAACATTCTAATAAATTCACCCTTTCAGTTGCTGACCTCAATGACTTTCCTTTGTTTACCTTCATTATCCCACCAATTTTATATACCTCAATCGCTCAACTCTTTACAGCTTCATTAATCTTATCTAAGAACCTTTGTGGACATATAGAAATGAGAAGCTTCTCCACAGTATTTGTTTCAGTCTTGAAGAGTTGTCTCCTGTGTGGTTATTAAAAAAGCTATGTTTTATGTTGAAAATTTCTATACTTGATACTGTCCACTGGTGACTGAAGTACTATAGTAGCAATTCTTTTTGTATGTACAGTATCGATGTGGTAACTTGTGTAGTTAACTAAGTTGTTTTCCTAGTTGTATATTAATTTAATATGTCCAATAATTTTACAATCATATTTCATTAGAGTCAAAATATTATTATTTTTTTCTTATTAGACTGTAATGTTTACCCTTCATAAAAATGTTGGTGTGAGTTATGGACTCAGTATATATAACAGTTTATATCATTTTATTGCTTTACTTCAGTTATATAAATGCATTGAAATATTCTCGAATACAGTAATAATAATTTATTGTAAGTTCATGATACTGCCTTTCAAACAGAATGATGAAAAAAGAACTACAGTATTAAATCCAAATTTGTCTGTGAAAGAAAAATATTATATTCATCACACATTTTGAAAAATGGCTTATTTTTCAAGAAAAAGTAAAATATTGAATAAACATTTGACATTGAATTATTGGAATAAAAAGTATTAGAAATTCAATAATAATAAAAATATAAATAAAATTGTCTCAATGTATCAAATACTCTCTAGAGTTTTTAAATTTTTAGAAGTTTAAAGTTTGTCTAATTTGGTATGTATATACGTTTACATGTGTACATATGCATACAAATGGGCTTTTTCAAGATTATGTCTTCAAAGAAGACAAAGCAAGAAAAAAAAATAAACTTTCCCAAACTCTAATATTAAACTTACATTTTCAAAAACTTTTCATAATCTTTAACACAAACAATTCCAGTACTGTAATACTCTAATAGAGGTTTCAACTCTTCCTTCTAATAATGGGGATAGAATTCCATCAATAGCTATCCAACTTGTATAACGTCATCCATATCTTCTTATAAATTCATTATAAGGAATCTAACCAGTATTCTGAGGGCTTCTCTTCCATTCTTTTCAAATTATGCACACATCTCAATGGATCATACAGGCTGGATAATGGATCTTAAACCTACACGATAGGTTCCTTATTTTTCTGACTATATATTTTCGTAATACTAACTTTTAGATTCTTTCTCCTGAATACTTCCCCATTGATTATATGTTGCTGTCTGCTGACTCCCAACATGCATCTCACTTAGTAATATCAATCTCCCAAATAAGTGATAGTCTATAAATAAATTTTCAAAAATCACAATTACTTCATGATTAAGTTACCCTGTACTAGACCCATAACTATTAAAATCTACTTGGCTTTTCGAAAAAGAATTGAATTATTAAATTAATTGTATTTTTAGAAATACTTCTCACCACTCAAAGATCATTTGGTATATTCATGCAAGTTCATTTTTGATCCTGACTATGTAAAAATGTCATTCACTTTAGACTACACATTTTTAAAACATTCAAATTCCTATAGAAATACATACATATAATTTTATAATTGTGGCTAAAGGGATAGGCTTGGAATCAAGAAAAACAGTTCAGACTCTGTCTCTGACATACTATTTGGTTGGCCAAGGACAAATCACTTAAACAATCTGTTCCTCCGGGTAACTCTTTGAAACTTTATAATTAGAGAAGGATTCCTAATCTGCATAATGGCAGGAGGTCCTATATCACACCAAAGGGAAAAAAAAACAGGTCTGGGCTTTATCTATCTATCTATCTATCTATCTATCTATCTATCTATCTATCTATCTATCTATCTATCTGTATATCTAGCTATCTATCTGTCTATCTAACAATCTGATTCGGTTTTATCAATTTTCATTATGGTAATCTGATTTCACTATGTTTTTCACAATGAACAATTTTCTTTTTCAAAAGACCAAGAGATCCACTAAAATTAATTCATAATTCACCAATACTATCTTTATTTATGTTTACTTGAATATATGGATCTCTTTCTTTGTGAATGTTTTCAAGTTCAATGTTGAAAATTTGAAAAAAAATATATATCTTCACCACTTCTTTGGAAAAAAAAACCCACATGAATAGTATTGTTTAATGTACACTAATGTAGTTTAACTACTATTTCCTCTCGAAGTCCTCTTTTAAGGACTAGTCATGATGTTGAAAGTTTATGACATCAGAGAACAAACTCTGGAGAACCTCCAAGGTGAAACAGTTTTGTGTTTGAGGACAGCAGTACACCAGGTATCCATTTTTGCCCTAAGGATCACTCTAACTAAAGTCAGATATCAACATCTCCAGATGTTTGGCTGAAAAGTAATATGTCATTTTTGGCCATGCCAATTCATGAGGACAGTCTATTAAGGCATGGGGACATAGAAATATGCCTTAGTGGAGGAAATACTTATACCTGATGAAAGCAAAGGTATTTAAAGTTTTAAAGAACAACAAAATGGAATAAATCTTTGCTGTATGAGTAAAGGAATAAATGAATGAAGGAGTAGGCCTTTGAGAATCATCCCTTAATAATTAAAAATAAGAATGGGAGCTAACATTTATATATCACTTAGTATGTGCAAGGCACTGTGATAATCATTTACAATTATTATGTCATATGATCCAAAAACCCTGGGAGATAGGTGCTATCATTATTCTCATTTTACAGATGAAGGAAATGAAGCAAACAGAGGTTAACTGACTTCCTCAGGATTACACAGCTAACAAGAGTCTAAGCACAGATTTGAATTCAGGTGTTCCTGACTCCTGGTCTGGCACTCTATTCACTATGCCACAAAATAGAAAGGAAACAAATCTCCTCAAATATTGGCAAAGATAATAATAAGAGTTACCATTTATTTAGAGCTTCCAGGTTTTCAAAGTCCTTGATATATGTTACCCTATTAAATCCTATTGGGTAGCTAGGTGATTCAGGCCAAAGAATTCTGGGTCTGTACTTGAAGAATTGAGCTCAAATCTAGCCTCATACCTAATAGCCTTATGACCTTGGACGAGTTATTTAACCTTTGTTTATCTCATTTTATAATTAAGAGGATCCAGGTTGTAAAATGATAGAGGTTGAACTGATGACCTTTGGTGCCTCTTCAAGCTATGATGCTATGGCACAAATTAGTGAAATATTTTTCATTTAATGCTATTAAGACTCAATGGACATGGAGTCTGGAAGATATGAATTTGAAGCTTGCCTCAAACACTAGCTGTGCAACTTTGGAAAAGTCACTTATACTTCTCTGATTTCAGTTTCTTTTGTAAAAGGGCCTTTAAGGTCCATTTCAGCTCTAAATCTATGATTCTATGATCCAATGGCCATGAAAATTGAATTTTTACAGATGGAAGGAAACTAGGAACCATGGAGTTGAAATGAGTCAAGGAGACTAGAACTCAGGTCTCCTGATTCCCACACCAGGGGCTTTGTATCTACAATGCAATCCAGTATATAGTTGCATGGATTATCCTGTTCATTTGTCACAGCATTTGGGAGGGAAGGGATTCAGAATTGTTATTCGATCAATCTAGAAAACTTCCTACTGAATTTCCTTCTCCTCATGGGGCATTTTTCTACAATTTCTACAGTTTATTGCCTGGCACACTGAGAGGTTAAGCCTTGCCCAAGGTTACATAGATAGTATTTGTTAGAAGCAGAATTTCAATGTAGGTTCTGATTTGGAGGCCGGTTCTTTATTCATTATATTGCTGTTTTTGTTGTTGAGTAATTTCAGTTATGTCTGACTCTTTGTGACCCGTTTTGGGGTTTTCTTGGCAAAGACACTAGAGTGGTTTGCCATTTCCTTCTCCACTTTATTCATTATAGCAACTTTATTTTCATCACAATATGTATTCCCAGAGGAAACTAAATGCAATAAATGATGTTTTTTAAAAAAAGAAATATGCAGAGATTAAGCAGGAGTAAAAGATGAGAAAGCTTAGGCAACTAAATGATTATGGAACTGAAATACCAGGTTGTCATTTCCAAAGTAGTGGCAAAAGATATAGATTGATAGATTGATAAGAAAAGATAGATTGAAAACCTTTCAAAGGGATCAAATGGCAATAGAAATATTTATTTAGTCTGAATTTTAAAATATCCTATTATAATGGCCATTAACAGAAATATGCAGTTGAGTGTCACCATATTTTTTTCCCAAAGAGAATGTACAGTTTTCAAATTCACTGATGACTAAAGTTGATGATTGGGATCTCCCCATTTGTGGAACAAATGGAATATTGTAGTCAATAATTCCCCTCATTCATTTATTATTGTTTCATTTGATAAATTTTATTTTTCTATAGTATTCTATTATTATAGTATTCTATATATTTTATTATTATATATTATATACTATATACATATTATAGTATATATAGTATTCTATATAGTATATATATAATATATAGTATTATAGTATTCTATAATAAATGATCAAATACAAGAAATCATTAGGTAAAAGGAATTCATTGCATACGTCTTCCACAAAGGCATAGTCCTCAGCAAACATGCCCCCTTTTTAATGTTGTCTAGATAATCCAAAGACCTGTCATATCAACAAATGCTCTTCACTACAATTGTCTTAAGCAATATGCTTATGTTCTCTAATATGCATACATGGTATGTGAAAATACAAATACATGTACACACATAGACAGGACTTAAAAATGATTTGGCGTTACAGAAATGTCAATGTTTATTTCCTTGAAAAAGATATTTCAGTTTGTAAGAGCATAAAGTAATTTTTATTTCTTTCCATTATGTGGATGAATATTTACTTTGAACTAGAAACTGAAATAAATGCTCAAAGTAATAGACCTCTCTTACCAGGAAAACATAAAAATGGATTACGAATATATATTTACTAGGCTTGCTTAATTTTTTTCTGTAGTCTAAGAGACACAAATTTAACTTAATGAATTTTTTAAGCGAAAGATTTTCACTTTGTGAGATATCCCATTTAGTCCCATACAGAATAGCCCTAGAATTCCAAATCATCTATCTGCGGCTTTGTCTTAGACTAATGACTTTGTTAAGCCTATTTTGCTAAGCTGCTTAAATCAATCCCTGCAATTCCTAAACAAGGACATAAACTTCTCAAGAGTTGAAAGTACTTGAAGAATGTATAAGCGATCAATGAAAAAATCAGCCCCTGAGCAGATGACATATTAGGATATTTGGGTATAACTGGAGCATTCATGGGGAAATGAGCTGTATAAAAGGCAGTCTTCTGGGATGGTACTGTGCCATCTTTTTATGACAGTACTGTGCTCCATTCATATCTAGACCATGAGCAACAGAGAGTACATGGAGAGTGGAGTTGTTTTTATCTATTAAACCTGACTCTCTTTTGAAGAGAGAGAAATAGAAGTAATCATTTGGTTTTGATCTTAAATGTGTCCTCTATAATTATTCTTCCAGGGCCCTAGTATTGTTTTTTTTCTTTGCTTAGGAAATGAAGACTTTCTATTGGTAAATATACTATTGGATAAATGGTTTTTTTTTTGGTTCCCCCTAAAAAAAATCAACTTTAGAACCCTTCTACCCAGGATTGTGCTGGGGTCAGCTGGTTCAAGAGCACTAGCTGATTGTCAAATTTTCATGTTAAACTTTAAAAAATGTTTAATGTACATTTTTCAGAGAGCTGGTTGTTAAACATTGGCCAGAACACCTCTGCTTGCTTCTATTCCTAAATTCTTTGTTAATTTCTGAATAAATTCTTCTTCTTCAATCCTTCCCCATTTCGTACAGAAAGGAGGGCCATGTGGGCAATATTGATATTCACAGAGAGAGCAAAAAATACCAGCCCTAAGTGCCATTTCACCAGTGCTGAAGAGAGACAAATGGCTAATCGACGACCTGAGAAACCACTCATCTCTGAGGATGTAAAACTCCTAAAAGTCCCGAAGATTGGCTTGATTTAGTTTTTTTGGGAAGTATACATCTTTTAGTGTATCAGAGGACTCTCAGGGTGGAAATTCCTTTCACTAATACAGATGACAGATCAGTAACTCATTGGCAACTTAGAGCTGCACATGTCAGAGAAAATTCTTCCTGTCTGCAATCTTCTCTCTCTGATATCATGCAGCTTCCCTAGCATGCATGTACTTACACACACGTGTGCATACACATGCACACACACATATTGCTCAGAAATCATATTGTATGTATCATCCTTTTTTTTTAGAGGCGAAGTGGTTTAACAGAGAAATGGTCTTAGAGTCAGGAAGACCCACTTGTTCAATTCTCACCTCTGATACAACTATTTGTGTCATCCAGGGAATGTTAATGACTCAGTAGCTTAGGAAACTCCCTAAGATTAAAAGTTGCAGAGAAGCTGCTGACTTGCTGTTGTAAACCGAGCTTCTTTATTCGGAGTTCCCTACAATGATAAATAATAACTCAATTTACTCTGGGTCTCTTGATTGGACAACAGTAGGTCCCTGTCCAAGCACTCTTAAATGTTTATTTTTTGGCCCCTGGCTCAGAGTGAATGTAAATAGTAACTGTTTCTCTTTTGGCCAGCAACACTGAGTTTCTTTTTTTTTTATTAGAGAGGCCATCCCTTGACTCACTTTTTAAAGAGGCCTATTCACTGACTTGGTGTTGCCTCACTCAAAGTGAGCACCTAAAAAGACTGTAGTTTAAAAAGGTTAAGCTCTCCCACTATATCCTGGGCCATCTCCAGTCATCCTGATCTATATCTGCCCACTGGACTCAGATAGTTCTGGAGGAGAAGGCAAGGCTGGTGCCTTTGCACAGCCCTGATGTCATGGTCCTCTTTGAGGACAAATGACAAACCACACGCAACCATAAATAATAGCTAGCATTTTGATGGCACTTAAAGGTTTGAAAAGTGCATTACAAATATTATGTCATTTTACCCTCACAACAACTCTATAAAATAGATTATTATCCCTGTTTTACAGATGAGGAAACTAAGGCAGACAGGTTAAGTAACTTTCTCAGGGATACACAGGTGGTTGAGTGTCCAAGGGCAGGATTTAAACTTAGGTCTTTTTAACAAAAGGTCCAGTGTGCTACCTAGCTGCATCGATGAAACAACAGTTCCAGACTAAAAATAAACAAACAAAAAAACTCTCTAAATAATGAAGAAAACTTGTAAAGAAGGACAAAGGGATCCCATGACACCAAATAGTTTTCGGGAATTTATCTTCTCAGTCACCAAAAATTGCAGGGAAAACTTGGTTGGTAAATAAATCCACATTATGATGACAAATAAGACAGAGACTATATTCAAACAACCACCCCTGAAGACATCTATGCAAGTATCCTATCATCAGCTTCACACAATAAATGAGAAAACCCAGACCGATGAAATTTAAGCAATTTCTGCCGTATCTGGATATTCCCTCAATGGAAAAAGAGCCTTGTGTCCCTTCCCTTTTTTCCTTCACTAGACAACTGTTTAGATAGGAGTCAACTCAAAATCTTTCCGGTTGATAAATCCTTAAATATTAACCATTATTTCCAAAGCATATTCCTATTAACAGACATTTCAGAGAATGTCAGGTCCTATAATCTGTCCAGCTGACATAATGCACCCTCCATGAAGAGACTAAGGTCACTGCACATAGACAGTATGAATTCATTAGCAATGTATAATTGCAATGTGATTATAGCTATCATAGTAATAGTGAGTTTATTGAAGGATTCAGCTAACAATGAGATGGTCAAAGGGGACTATTTGAGGAAAACCCTTTTCAATTTGTTCAAGTGAATTTAATCTCATTAGCAGATCATATGCCTATTTGCATATATTCTAATTGAAATTGCTGGCCCTTAATGAAAGAAAGACCAGCTAATCTGTTGAAATTGCCCTTACAGAATAAGCTGCATTTTGATATCAAGTAGGCCTAGGACTCTCCTTACAAACGAGCTGGGTTCCTTATTGTAATTCCTACAACTTTATTCTTTCTCAAAGTTGAAACATACGAACAACTTTCTTAACTTCTTTGTTTCTTTCACTCTGATTTATAGTCTCAGTTTCATCGTACCTTGCCACTCTCCTGAAATTGCAATTGCCAAATCTTATGTCTCAAGTCAAAAACATCTTTGACATCTATCCCCTTCTCTCTATTTATATGACTACTACCCTAATTCAGGTCCTCATCATGTATCACCTGGACTATTGCAATTGCCTCCTATTTAGTCTTCCTTACTCAAGTCTCTTTCTTCTCTAGTCTAGTTTCCCTACCAGTTAGACTTTTCCAGAGCTCAGATTTGACCATGTCTCTACTGTACTTAACAAATTCCACTGACTCCCTATTGCCTCTAGATCATACATAAACTATTCTATTTATTATTTAATATTCTTTACAACCCTGACCCACCTACTTTTCCAGTTTTATTACATATACATGACTTCCCTTCCTAAATCTATGGTTCAGCTGACCTAACTTTCCTCCTTCTTCTTATGTGTCATTGCCCTGTCTTTTGAAGGTGGCTGGAATATACTGCCTTCTCTCCTCTGCCTCTGCCTCCTAAAATTCCCCGTTTCCTTCATAATTCAGCTTAAACATCATCTTCTAAATTAAACCTTTCCTGATCCCTTCATTTGCTTACATCCCCAGCCAACAAGTTATTTTCAATTTTGTCATATTGCCTCTCCTGATAGAATGGAAGCTTCTTGAGGAAAGGGGCTGTTACATTTTTGTTTTTGTATTCTCAGTGCTTAGTACCTGACACACAGTAGGTGTTTAAAAAACACTTGTTGATTGATTATTCATTCTTTCTCAAGTGGCTTTTTTTAACCATGTGAAGTTTAAATCTCTCTATACACATGTGATTATAACACAGTATACACTATATGTACACTAACCAAACACAGCATCCCATGAATGAAACTGATTCTTTTAATGAGCTTCTATAATTCTAAGACTAACATTTTTAAAAAGACATTTTGATGTGATTAAAAGAGTTAACGCTTCCTTGGGTTTTTAGTTCTTCTGTTTGTTCACTTTCACCCTTAAGTCACAAGGAAAGTCATCTGTAAATCATTTTCTGATTCTACTTTGCACTTCTTCCCAGCATTTTGAAGCATTCCCAAAATTATATTTGTTGGCTTTATTCAGTTTTTCAGGGAATACAAGGGTTGCAAAGGATAAAAAAAAATATTTAACTGATGACTTTTAAGAACTACTACCTCTCAGAACTTTGATCTTTCACAGCCTTAATGCTGTTATGCTATAGGCTGTTAAAAGGGAAAGAGATATGGATATTGTTAGTTCCTCCTCCCATATTCCTATCTCCAGAAGATGACAGATCTCACTCATATATATTGGATATATTTCACCAAATGGAACAAAATATTATGAAGCAAGTGTCCATTACAATTTGCAGCGAGGATATTGTAAATTGAGTAGCAGTGACCATTACGAGGGAGGCATTCGTGGCCTTCCTCCAAGGCGTAAGTATAGGATTTATTATCATAGCAAGGCTGAGGTGGCAGGCAATAGCTTTATGAATCAACTATCTTCCTAAGAAATGCTGGGCAATTTGAAAACTAGAATGATGACTCTGGAGACATGCTTTGCTATATAGTATGCACTAGCCACAGAGAACCTTTAGTCTATAATTTTGACCATAAATTAAATCCATCAGTCTAAAAAAACCAAGAAGACTTCCTTACGTTCAGTCTAGTTCTGAAGGTCCAGCATATAGCCTAGCAGGGAGATTATCTATATTGTAAGAATTTCAGGTTAAACCAAACTTTTTCCTGATCCAAGTCAATTTGGACCTCAACACTGACCCATGGGGTCATAGGGTTTATGGTTCAAAGGAACCTCAAAGATTTAGTATAACCCCTTAATTTTAGAGGTATGAAAACTGAGGCCCATAGAGGTGAATTAATTTGCCCAAGACTATACAAGTTATTTGAATATCCCCGGTCCTTTGACTTAAAATTCAGTCTTCTTTCCTCTATACCACATTGTCTTGCTCACCATTTTTTTCACTTTCCATTCACAAACTTTGTTTAGTAGGTGACAGATTTATTTACAAAGGCAGCTTGATTTTGTTGCTCTAAACGTAGAGCGTTACTTTTTATTTTAAACTGCTTTGTGGAATTCTGAAGTGAACTATTAAATTCTCACATTTCCCTAGTAAAGCTTATCGATTATCTATAATTAAAGGACTCTATACCTTTCAGTTGCATTGGGGCTCACTTTAATCCTTCTGAACCCAAAGGAGGTGTGTTCCTTCCATGTAGCCATGTAGCATGTACTTTAATGGCAAAAGCAGAATGCACAGAAAGCAGTGCAATACCATGAGAACAAAAGAACACATGTCATCTAGTGATACATTTGAAATCAGGATGATAAGAAGTATGGTGTGACAGAATTTAAAGCATTCAAATAAGGGCAGCAATACATTCATAATACTAGCATTTCTGGAGGTTTTTAAGCTTAAAATGGTGACTTCATAATAGCACTGAGAGCTTAGTCTCCATTTTAGCTATTGTAGCATGTTTTAAAATTTTCAACTGTCTTTTCTGTGCAACAAGGATTGCAAAATGGTAGGTTGCAATTTTCATATTTTGAAAATCCATACTACACCTTTGACTCTTCTGTTAATATAGGAAAAGCCCAGGCAGTATGCAGGGATATTGAGAGATACATATATTTTGGAGCATCAAACAAGTATTCTGGAAATAAGATGTTACCTCAGACAAGATTAAAGGAAAGATCAAATATGAACTGGTAGTTCACTTTTTTTTTGGATGTTCAGTAATTTACAACCATTTCATCCCTTTGAAAGTAGTGATTGCACATAGTTGGAGTTAGGCACAGAAACATCTATCTTCCTATCCTAGGAGCATATCTGGATTATTAACTAGGACAATTTTTTGCTCCCGCTCTCTACCTGATTATATGGTTAGGTCCTTCATGAAGAAAAAGTGAAAGTCAAATTCTCGATCAAAAGCAGAAGAGTAAATGGAATTAACTTTGATATTTCTATTACTTTGATAAGGAGCTTCATGTTACACTGAATGCCCTCTAATTTATCTGTATGAATAAATAAAGATTTATGAAACATAGATATTAATTTCCTTAAGTAATAATACTTTCTTCAAGAGTTCATCTAATTTACCCATATACACTGACAATTAACACTGAACATTCTATTCAACCCTTTTCAAAGAAACTAGAGCCCTCTAAATGTATTTCAAATTCAAAAGCAACAATGATGGACTGGGTAAACAATTATCATTTTAAATTATCCTGTTCATTAAAATTTTGATGTTTTAAAATTCAAGAGAGCAAAGTTACAAAATACCTATTACATTTTATAATGGAAAGGTAACAATGTTAAAGGGTTAGAAAAGTTACATTAATATTTACCTTTTGAGGAAGAGCTATATTTGTCTTGTTCTTCAATGAATTAAATGCACATAATGATGGAAACAAAAGAAAGAAATCAGCAAATTTATAGTTAGACAAGGAAATGTGTAATAAGACAATGACATGAACAATAAAATATATATAATGTATAAAAGTGATATGATAAGTTGTAATGACAAACCATGAGATGCCAAAGTTGAGGCAGGATCAAATATGGGATTAAAAATAATCAAAGGATGATGGAAGTTCTATTGTCTTCAAACAGACTTTAGTAAAGTCCTCAGAAGATGTCAAATGAAATCACAAAAATGAAGAAGTAAAAATGTAGATAGTCTAAAACAAAAAGTTCATGATATCTCTCTTCTACTTTCTGGGAACCTCATAATTTTTAATATCTCTAGATATGTTTGCAATGTGATATTAGATGGTCCATGGGAAAATATATTTCTTAATTTTTATAACAGTGATTATTTGTGCAATTATTTTATTTGTATTTACATTTCTTATTAATAGCAATTACTTTTCTCTAGTTGAGAGACTGCATCACTCTAGCCCATCTAAAATTTGTGCTAGTGGTCATTAAGAAAGAATTTATTAAATAAATTCTATTTTCCTTACTTCATCAATATCTCTACATTATGAAGGGTATTCCTTATTATTATTTCCAAAGGAGAAGCAGTCTGAATAAAGCAGCAAATGGTGAAATTCTGTGTTTTATTCAGCTTTTTCTGATTGTAGTGACAATCAAGTTTCATAAACTTCTACTTGATTCACCAGTGTATCCATGAAAAAGTTGGTCTTAGATATTCTGTGTCTCAAAGACAAAGATTAACCACCTATTCCCCTTCCCCCTCCATATTTTTATATCAAGCATATGATTGTGCAGGAAAAAAAATATCCTATCCTATGGCCCAGAAAATTCTCCCAAGATGGTATCATAAGTAACTAGGTATTGTGGTATCCTATTCACTCCTTTGCATTAGGACAATGTCAGTGTAAATCAAGGAAAGTGACCAAATTTTGGCTATCTCTCTCCTGTCCACTTCTGTGATATGATAGCATTAAGTTATATTGGAATGCTTTATTTAACACCATCTCTAGAAACTACATGCATACCTATTCCTCTCTTTTTTCAAGTCTACTTTCCAATAACTATAAGTTTTCATTATGTTATAGACCAACGGTGTCAAACTGAATTAAAAACTGGACCACTAAAGCATACAGAAGGATACCTGTGGTTTGCATATTGACTTAGAAAACCACTTCTTAATGTTTCCTATGTTTTATTGTATTTTTATTTATATTGCTAAATATTTCCAATGACATTTTAATCTGATGTGCATCTCACACAGGACTGTTGTTGGCTACATGTGAGCAGCATGTTTGAAATCTCTGGGACAGACCAATTCTCATCACAACTGAATTTCTTGGAGAACCTAGTTTAATTGGAAACCAGGTTGCATATAACAGCCATTTTATGTTCTACATGTAGCAGTCACTTATTAATAGCAGTTGAATCAAATTGTTAAGAATTAAATCCCATAACATACATACAGCTTCCTATTTGAGCAATTTATTTTTAAGAGGCTCCAAAACGAATTTTAGGGACAAGAGGAATTAATTGTGTTCTTTTAAAGAAATTATTCAATTTTCTCTCACTAATAATAAAGGTTTATCCTAAAGTACAAGAAAGAATATGCAGTGGATTGACTCATTCAAGAAAAATAACCATATAGACAAATGTTCTGATTACCGTATCAAAAAGTTTGGGAACAACATAGTATATGAGTATAGAGGAAAATAATTTAAGAATGACATTACTTTCTGCTTTGGTAAGGAGTCAAAATCAGGAACATTCCCATATTTGTTCCAAGAGGTTTTTAGAAGTAAGTCTAAGAAAAGTTAAACTTAGTGCAGTTGTCAAATAAAATTGTTCTAAGAAATTAAAGAAGGAAGGAAGGAAGGAAAGAAAGGAGGAAGGAAGGAAGGAAGGAAGGAAGGAAGGAAGGAAGGAAGGAAGGAAGGAAGGAAGGAAGGAAGGAAGGAAGGAAGGAAGAAAAGAAAAAAAATGAAAAATTGCTAGTACAGAAGAAGCTCAAATAAGTGTGATGGAATCATATAGATCCATGATTTCACTGATGGGAAATGCCTATGTAGGGAAAAACAAAACAAAACAAAAACTTCTACCAACAGATCAGTAGCTTTTCTGAAACTTAGAGTTTTACAGAGTTGTCTAGAACACTGAGAAGTTAAATGATTTGCCCAGGTCACACAGCCATGATATGTCAGAGGCAGGACTCAAACCAAAGTCAAAGCCAGCTCTCCATTCACTATGTCATACTAACTCCCAACATGGAAACTCAATCAGTATTATTCTCTTTGAGAAACTGAATGTGTATGTATGTATGTGTGTGTGTGTGTATATATATATACGTATATATATAAAATTATATTAAAATTGTCAGAAAATAAAGCAAACTTATTACAATAAAGTGTATTCACAGGAAAGTATTATGGAAACTACTCCATCTTAAATCCTATCCCTTTCATTAACTGAAATCTTTAATAAATTCTTATAACAAAATGAAACTGAGTCAGAATCAATTACTTAGGCTCAATATTTAAATGTCTTATCAAGAAACAGCAACTAAAGACTTTAAAAACTCATTCAGCAATATATTGATAAATATACATGCAAAGAAAAATTTGCTTTATCATGGGAATTCTTGGGGTTTCACTGTTTTGAGCACTTTGACGTTGGCTACCACTATTATCCAAAGCATTTGTCTATAATATATCAAAAATGAGAAGAGATTTAGAATTATAGAGGTTAAAAAATCCTTTGATACCACAGACATATATCATTGAAGAAATACCTACTAACATCAGGCAAACAAAAAGTTTTAAGTACAATAAGATAAGCCTGTAAAACTAAATATTAGAAGAAAAACCACGACCAATTCATTCTCAGTCACTTTCGTTCTTCCACTCAGTGCAAACCTGACAAACTGATGAATTTCTCTGCAAGACATCTGTGAATATTAATATCATGAATAGTAAATATTCAATTTTTAAGCAAAAAAAGTGATTATCCTCTAATGGAAATTCGAAATATATTCCCCTTGAATCTGTAGAAGCAATTCTTGGCTTTATGGCAATAAAATAGCAACTGTCTCATCATATATGATCAATATGAAATGCAATTATTTGGTATCAAACCCTTAGAGTGCTTGATTTACATGTGTAGGAAATGCAAAGAATTTCTAACAAGAATGTCATTTAGGACCCAGACATCTGATAATATAAAGCTGACAACTCATGATGGTAGCTAAGCTCCAAATTTAGTGTTATTCTTAAATTGTGCAACAGGAAAACATGAATAGATATGACAAATCAAGCCTGCACTTGTTTTAATGTGAATATAAAAGAATAATTAGTTTTAGTTTTTTAAAGGGTTAGTCTCTCTAAACAGTCATCAATATTGAACAGTCTTCTCACACAATCTCTTAGAAAACAGAGTGAACGATAGACTTTAGTAAAACTATGAAGAGATAAATAAAAATGAAAATTATTATTTTAGAAAATAAAGTTAAATTCCCACAAAATTACTTATTTCCAAGGGAGACCCTATTGGACCCAACTGTAAAAGAATTCATTATATATAACCTGAAAGTATTATGTATTAACACACACAAGTCTAGGGCTTTATAGAACCAGCATTGCTCTTCACCTACTATACTTCCTCATACATATTATGATACACATTTGAAAAATCAATTTATGTCTTTTATTAAACCTTTGATTTTTATTTAGAAACAGACTCTCAAAGTTGGAGGAAACTTCAAAAGCCATCTAGTTCAACCCATATTTGTGTCATGATGCCTTAAGTAAAACATTTTTACTCTTAGGTATCAACAAAATAGCTCAAGGTAAAATAAAATACATAGTATTCAGAAAGAAAATACCCCCTTCTAAAAAAAATAATGAAAAGTGACACACCAAGAAATACCATTATTCAGACCAGAACTTTAACCAAGGGAACTGACAGTTTCCAACTTTCTAATGCAAAAGTTCAGCCATGTTTTAAGATATTATGTAACAGTTCTAGTACCCATACTGTACTTAGCATTTAAATGAAAAGGAGACGTCCTAAACACAGAAAAAAAGACAAAGTGAAATTCAGCTATGGTAGATACCAGTAGGGGGAAAAATATTCAGCATTTCAAGACTGATGTACATAATTTTTGTCAAATCTATGTTGACTTAGTCAAGGATATTGCATTTATAATTATATAAGGATACCCAATCACATTTTTTTTTGTAAATTATCAACACCTACAAACTCCAAGAAAAAGCATCTAAGTTTACACTTTCTTTTATCACTATATAACAATAACAAACATCGCTCATTTAAAACAATAACTGTTTCTATGTATTTTTCCCCTCAGGAACCAGCAATTTTATACTCATCATAGAAACCATTTGACCTAGATGATGTTTGTGACTTCAAACTGTCACTTTAAAAAGCATTATAAAATACAATATACACATTAGGAAATAATAAAGTAATATGCATTTCTAAAATTGAATTGAAAATCCAGTCACGTCCACTGTTTGATTCTAGTAAATAGTTGCAAATCATAATCCTCATAAGGGAAATGTTCAAGGAAATAGCCATTTAGTACTAAGCTGGCAATTGGGTCAGCAAAGTAAGCCACGAGCATTTAGTGGAAGAATTCACTTTAAGCTACTTGTTTCCTTTGATTCCTGAGAGGTACTACTACAAATGTCGAGGATATTTATGCTTTTGCTTTGTCATTTTCATGCTGTAACTTCTGTCACTCTTCAAAGATGTTTTTTAAACATTTAATTAGTACTTTAGACTGACAATCCAAGAATCTAAATAAATCATATTCTTACCATTCACATAATTCTGTCCAGTGTAAAAGTAATAATTTTATGCTAAAAAAGAGTGACAGATTCTGAAGAAAGGGTATGCTCTGAAACCTCAAATTTATTGACTATGATAGCTCATTCATTAAGTGATACCTTGTTCTATACTGCCGCTTCTTATTGGAACCTGTGGGAGTTGTCTTCCCCTACGATTGCTGAAGACTGTGTCTGCAGGAGGAGACTGTCCAGGACTTCCTTGTTGGTGTATTCTGTAAGAGAAATGAAGGGAAAAAGGAACCAATGCAACTTCAGAACAAGTCAATTATCAGATCTTATTTATTTTCCTTTTTCATCTAAGCCAAACATTAAAATGCCTGTCTGATCCTTACTGAAGGAAAAAAAGTAAGCACATTTTAGATGGATGGAAAAAAAAGCAATACCAAGAGAGCATGGAAATGGACTGTGAATATACTTATTCTACTTAATAGAATTAGAATCAGTTCCTTGAGAGCAGGGACTGTCCTTTGTCTTTCTCTGTATCCCCAGTGTCTGGCATATTGTAAGCATACAAAAAATGCTAGTTGACTGACTGGACTTCTCAATTGAACAGCTTTTAATTGAAATATTTAGATTGTATGGATGTTATTCTATGGATGATCCATTCTTACTAGTGCTGAACCAAACATATATAACTGGAGACTTCAGAATTCGAATGTACAACACAGCTATTAAGTAGATTTTTTGCAAATCACCTATAATTCTATGACTAAAAATATTTCCAGAATTATTCACACCACCTCCAAAGAACTCTAAAGACTAATGATATCTTCATCATTCTTGTATGTTTCCTCAAATTTGCCATTGTGGATATTAAAACTTTTTTTTTTAAAAAAATTGAAAGAGAATCTCAGCTTTGGACAGATATCACAGGACTTGGAGCAAAGGTACAAATTAGATGAGACCTGTGATCTCATTGGTGTAGGGAGTGCCTGATGAAGAACTTTCTCTACAGCTTCAGGGCAGCATCTTCTACACATTTAATAGTCTTAGAGAGTTGCCTGGGGGGCACTGATAGGGTAAGTTACTTGCCCAGGGTCACAGAGTCAATATATGTCAGAAGTAAGAAATAAACCTAGATCTTCTTAATTTTGAGGTCAACTCTCTATGCACATTACTATGCTGCCTCATTAGATAACCTTTTATTTTACATGATAAATAGGAGAAATAATTTAAATTTTAGCATAGGAGTTGTGGCTTACTCAGTATTCATATATTAATATTCACATATTTTAAGCTAAGAATTACTAAAATAACCTTTATCCAATTGCAATGCAAGGATATTGTTTCTTGTACACTATAAATGGAGTGTAAGCTTTTATTCCAAGTAATTCACTATACACCACTTTTCCCAGATTTAAAAAAAAACATTTCATATGAATATGCCACAAACAGATGGAAGGACACAACACAGTCAGATTTAATTCTTGATGGTAATTTTAGGGTAGAAAAAAAAGAGAATTTCCATTAATACAGAGAAAATAGATGTAAGTCTTAGAGGAAGTGGGAGAAGTGTATGTGTCATGAAAAAAAGGACTTTTAAGTATAGTGCCATGAGCAAAAGCATCAAATGTTCAGGAAGGTACAACACCACACTGACACCTGGAAGGCAGCACACGAATGTGGGGCTGTACATGGAATAGCAACCTTGTCAGAAGCGGAGAAGCTGGTGCCGACCCTCCTGGCGCAAGGTGATGTATAGAACACAGTGTTCTGACACTAGAATGCTCACTCGACCTTGAGCGAGAGGGATGTTTTCCCCTAATGACTGGCTGATCAGTTGTTCTTGGGGTAGGGTGTCCCCTTCTAGAAAGATGTTGTGGGAGAACCCTAAAACATTAGGGTCAGAAAAAATTTTTCAGTCAACACGTCCACATTATCTTTCCCGCCACCCATTTGCCCAAGGAAAACTTCATTAAATTAATGTACTTGTTTAGTGACGCTCAGAACCAAGTAAAACTCAATCATTTGGCTGCTCGATAATGATGTACAAATAAGTACAAACAACCTAGTATTGAGAATGATCATGCCATGTAAGATTCAAAGTGATTAATTGAATTCCTCTAATTCAAAAATTGTATTTCCTTTTTATCCAAAGGAATTTTAGATTAACATAGAAAAATCTGCTGAAGGATGTTTCAAACATTTTTTTTTTCAGGAATAGACAATGCACAATGTGTCAAAGATTTAACGTATGATTTTAAAGATGGAGATGGGAATGGGCCTAGTCTTATGATGTCAATAGGATAGTGTATTCCTAATGAATGAATGCCCTCTATCAGGCATATCTGCACTTTGTCATGTGAAGTCCTAGAGAGTTGTCTGGAGAACTCATACTAAGTGACTTGCCCAGGGTCAAAAAGCCAGTATGCCTCAGAGGCAGGACATGTGCCCAGAAGATCCTGACTCCCTGTCTGATCCTCTATCTGGTATGACAGGCTGCCTTATTTTTCACAATATTTATACTCAGCACCTAGTACTGATATACATCCAAAAGCCATTACATATGGCATTCTCATAGTATTAATTATAATGGCATTTAGACATTATGAATTCTTGAGGGCTTCAAAATATGAGATAATCAACAAAAATGCTTTCATAAAAGCGAAACAGTATTTACAGATCAAAGCTTTAACCTCACAACAACAAGACTCTGATACAAATGTTTTACTTAAATATTCAGAAATAAGTAGCCAAAACGTCAACATATCAGTCATATATAGCTACCTTCATTATTGTTGTTATTGGTGGTGGTAGTGGTGGTGGTTCTTTAAGGGGTAAGTGGGTTGGGGTTTGGGGCCTGTGATTTTATCTCTATGGAGAACTTTCAGCGTGGAAATTCAGTCTACGTATACTCTTTAGCAATTCATCAGCAACTTCTAGTTTTCAAGAACTCCCTAGGTCAAAGTAGGTTCATTCTGTGAGTTTCAATCATCATTTCAGTCAAATAACACAAGTTGAATGACCTACTGTTAAAACAGGCCTGCAGTTACATAATATAGATCTTTTATTACTGTAATGTGCTGATACATTTTTATTTAAAAAACTTCACCAACTGAAATAATTTTTCAACATAAAAATTGTGAGAACATTGTATTTCATTGCATTACTCTTCTGTCTAAGACTCTGATGCATAGTTTTAAATTCTATCTAAATTACCTATACCTTTATGGAAATACAATTAATAAGCAGAGAAACAAGTTCCTTTCAAGAAGAAATAAATATTTTCTTGAAGTTGAATTATAAACAGTGAGGTATCTAATGAACATGTATACACATGTGTACGTATAGTATATGTACATATAGCTATATAGTGTGTATTTGTTTGCTTGTTTTGTTTTGATTTTTGAGACTAGTTCTCTCTAACTTACCTAGGCAGTAAGTGCAGCAACCATTCACAGGCCCAATCCCATTATCAACCAGTGTAGAAACTTTTAAAGTCCCTGTTTTTCTAACTTGGATTGACTTGCCCCTCCTTAAGCATTTTGGTAACCTCCCGCCTTTCATAATGTTTCCTTTTAGTCATTAAAGGACCATCTCAAAAAACAAATAAATAAATATGCAGCTGGGAAACTGACATGTAGTTCTTTGAAAATTGTTTCTACAATCTAGTTTGAATGTGTCCTTCAGAAATTCCTTTTCATAAATAGACTTTGGTTTAGAAATGAATTGGGCTGACAGGAAAACTACTTTCCTCACTCTATATGAATGTCGAGAGAGAAATGAGGGAACATGAGCAAAAGTATGAGATACATGGGGAATGTAACCCTAAAGTCATGCAGGATTGTTGGAGAAGGGAAGTGTCTGCTGAAATCATGATCTGACCAATCTTGGTTGGAGAAGAAACTCTCATGGGAACAGAATATATTTCACATATATCATGCTGATTAAGTATTATGTGGGAAGAATAGAAGGGAATTTTAAGACTACCCTGTTTGAATTATTTTGCTTGAAGAAAAAAGGGACACTGAAAGCATTTCAGACCTTATTAGCAACATTTTACACAGAGTGAGGGGCAGCTAGGTGGCAGAGTAGAGAGTACTGAGCCTGGAGTCAGGAAGACCTGTGTTCAAAGGTGGCCTTGGACACTTACTAGCTGCTGTGTGACCCTGGGCAAGTCACTTAACACTGCTTGCCTCAGTTTCCTCATGTATAAGATAAGCTGCAGAAGGAGTTGGCAAATCAGTATCTTTACCAAGAATACCCTATGGGGTCACGAGTCCTACATGACTGAAAAAAGAAAAAAAAACAAAATAAACAAAAAAGACTGTATTGAACTGAACTGACAAAGCTAAGACTTTCTCAGCAAATGAATTAAGGCAATTGTGAGGAGGTAGCTTTTGGCCTTTGGCTGGGTTCTATGCTGAAATGTCAAAGATTGTATGACTCTCAAAATCAGTAGGTAGGAAGGATGGAATTTAGGCCACTGTCTTAAAGTGGATAGATAACAAAAGTCCAGTAAAAAAATAAAAAAGGAAAAATAAACACTTTGTGTAGATTCTAGGCTACTTCCAAAGTTGTTTGGTTCCATTTATTTTAAATTTTACTCTAAGTCAAGTCAATAAGCATTGGCTAATTCTACAATTTTCTTATGTGCTAATTACGAATCTCAGAAAGGATTGCTTTACTCAAGTAGTGAGTCAACAGGGAAACATATTGGAAGGTCTTGAACTTTCCCGTTAAATATCATTTGTCACAAAATTAGAAATTAGAAAAAATAGAAATTAGAATTAGGAAAATTAGAAAATTAGAAAATCAGAAAAAATTAGAAAAAAAAAACTAGAAAATTAGAAAAAAAACACCTTTGTTTTATTACTGCATTGAGAGGCAGTATATTATAATGGATATGAGGCTGGTCTTACAGTGAGAAAGAAAAGGGTTAAAGTCCTACAACTGACCCATACTGACTATACCACCTCAGGAAAGTCATCTAACCCAGTTTCCCAGTCACTTCACTGAGACTAGTAGTTCTAGGGATGAGCAGTGAATTTCCATTGGCAAAGGGGCTTTGTCATTGAAAGTCTTGTATACTGACAAAATCCCAGATCTGGACAAAACCAAATGATTGCAAATTCTGTGTGTGTGTGTGTGTGTGTGTGTGTGCGCATACACATATATATTTGATATAAAACTAACTCCTCCTCTTGGCTAAGGCGAAGAACACATTGAAAATTTGGAAACTGGAAAAGAGAGGAAAATGTTCAGAATTGTAGATCTTGGGATTAACTTTAGAAATAAGCTGGTGTTGCTCAGCCCCACTGAGCCCACGAAATCAATAACTTCCAGAAATATGAAGTGATCAGTTACTTTTAAAATCTGAAGTACTTGATCGATTTGCAAATACCCAATGAGATCTCATTTATTCCTTGGGAGTAAAACATTGGAGTATAGTGTGAAAAAATAATAACATGGTGATTTTGGGTAAATGTAATGTAAAGAAAACAATACACTCATTTTTTTTCCTGGCTTTCTCTTTACCAACCAGTCGATTGTTATTGAAAAATCAAATTATTTGGTAAGGAAACCAGCTGATTATTTATTTTACATAGATGTTTAAGACACTATCCGTATAGGAATTGTATGGGTCTCCTCTAAGATCATAATTTCTTTACCATGAGGAAGTGCTTTCACATTTTATCAATTGCCGTGAAAAAGTGTTGTCAATTGAATGCTCAAAAATATCAAGCCTCTTTTCCCCTCCCGGGGAAGAGCCCATACAAAAATTATAGAGACTCAGAACCTCAGAACCTAAATGAAAATATGGTGGGCCTTTCTAAAGTACATATTCTTTACAGAAGATATAATTTTAGCAAAAAACTAATAATTTGGCCACTACATTTTACTTTGCTAGACTACTTGTACTCGTTCTGATCAGGTACATCACCCGTTTAATATTGTTCAACTGGAAAAGTTGATGAAAATAAATATTTAATATTTTCAAGGAAATAGGAAATTAAAGAAACTATAGTCATGGTATATTCAAGTGAAGACAATGGGAATTGTTTTGCTGGAAAGGCAGTGGCAAAATTGAGCAAAATATAATTTTGTGATGTAAAGTACCTTAAATAATAGAATAGGTGGTATGCCAACTTTTTATGAGTTCTTTTAATATTTAATGATTTGGGGGGAAATAATTAAAATGTTTTTCATTTTACTCTTAACTACACTGTTATATGTGTTATGGGATATTTGAGGGTGCTAAATATAGAGTTTGCATAAGAGAATGAAGTATTTTTAACACACATAACTTTACATTTAAACTCAAAATTGTATCTTTAATTCTGACATAATTGTCATGTCATAGTTGATGGGAAGTATGGTGGACTGAACAGAGTACTAATTCTGGAGTCTAAAGGCCTGGATATGAATCTTGTCTCTGCTTAGACTGGTCACTTCTCTTGGCCTCATTGTCTTCAGTAAGAATATAAAAGTTGGATTATATGACTTCTATGGTTGTTCCATCCAGCAACCAGATAATCAGCAAGCAATTAGGAAGCTCCTATTGTGTACCAGATAGAATGTTAGGCATTAGAGATGCCAAGTCCTGTCCTCCTCTAAATTCATGATGCTGCTGGGGAAGTAACAGAGGAGGAACATCCTACAAATTAAACGAGCCTATGATCTTCGTGGAACCTAGAGAAAATAGTGGCACTTGTTAAGTATAGACGATCAAAATCGCCGGCATACTAAAACTTGGAAATATTGAATGTTAATGCATTTGTAGTGAGACAGTAGTGTAGTATAGCAGATAGCAAGTTGGTCTTTGCCATAAGGTCCTGGGTTTAAGTCCTGCTTCTGACAGCTAGCTGTTGTATGACCTTGGGCATACAACCTAATCTCTTGGCACTCTTGACAATTTTAGGAGACTACAAAATGTTACAAATTTGTAGTACAATTTGTAGAGAAGCTGTTGATATGCATTGGTATATGAAGTTTCTTCACCTAGGAGTTCCCTTTACCAATGAAATCATAGGTCCAGGACCTCTTTTGAATTTGTAGGTTGAACTCAAAAGCCTGAAACTGAGTTCAAATGCTTCACGGTCCATGAAGCTATATGTATGGATGAGAAGTAGGTGTAGCCCACTTAAATGAGCGATAAAATCAACAATAGTCAGTGCAAGATTTAGAAATTAGAACCCTGTGACTAAGGAACTATTTTTAAATTGTCATACTCTTACCCTCACATGAGAAAATGTACCCAGATAATAAGTGATTATCCCATAAATTACTTTTAATTTCACAAAATTAGTTTATATTTGAATACTTCAAACAAAAGCCAGAGCATAAGGAACACACTTGAATATATGTTAAAATATATAATATATGTGTATGTATATGTTAAAATCAAAGATGGTCATGAGCAATAGCATAAGACTAAGCCTACCTTTCTGCATCAGATGCATTGCTTTTCCTAGTCTGTTTTTGGTTGCTAGATCTTTCCGACTTTCGAGATTGCCTGTGAAATGAGATGTTAAAAAGTACAGAAAATGTGATAAATAAAGCCATAATCATATAACAAAATGATAAAAAGAAACTGACAGATGGAAAAGTGCTATGTAGCTCTTCTCAGCATATAGTTTTAGGAATTAGTGTTTTCCAATTAAAAACCCATTTAGAAACAAAATACAGAAGAGAAGAGCTGTCAAATGGGAACACCTGGTACTAGAAGTAGGAAAGCTGCTCATTTCCACCTCTTAGCTCCATGTGAAAATAGTTGAAGCTAGATCCCTTGAATAGCCATTTTTTCCCTTGATGAGCAGAAAATGAGGTGAGAAAAAGCGATGCTAGAAAAGATGATGGTGATAGTGATATGAAAGTTAATACATCATTTAAAAGTAGTGAGAATAGAACCAAATCTACATTGAGAACCAAAAGCTTTCTCAGAAGGATCCATGACAAAGAAGACTGCTACAGTCAAACATGCTCCATCAGAGTAAAATAAAGTACATTCTCAAATCTAGTAATGCTGTTGCTTCCCCCTTTGTCCTATATATCCCTCATGTTGCTTATTCAATCAAATAGCTCTTCTGAAGATTTTTAAAAATTCAAATATCATAAAATCTTTAAATAGGTATGGAGGTTCTCCACAACTTAGGGATTTTATTTCTCAAAAGTTTAAATGTCACATCTTGGAACTCCAAAATTCATTTTCTTATAGAAATAGTAAGTTAGATTAGGTTGCAGATGTATTCTGTGGACACATCCTGCCCACAAAAGACTAGTTAGCCCTTGATCCAACTGAGCTATTATATCTATCTATCTATCTATCTATCTATCTATCTATCTATCTATCTACCTATGCGTTTGCAAATGAAACGTAGTTAAAAATAAAGTTGAAGGATTAATCAAATGAAAAAACACATGAAGATTTGTTTAGCTTTGTTTTTTTTTTTGTGAATGTTAGTATTTAAGCTTCTGCTGTCCTCTTTTCTATCACCCGGGTCAGCGTTTGTTTCCCCCGGCCCTAGGATATCCTTCCCTACCAATTATGTTCTCCTACTGTTTCTCACTGTACTACAAGCTGTCTGCCCCCATTCTTCACCCACAACATAGGGAATTCCATCACTGTACCCATCTCTCTTCTGCTGTCCAAGAGCGTAGAGGACTGAAGCACCAGAGCACTTGGTACCTGAAATTGGCAACCACTTGTGTTTTAAAGTATCAATTTCTGAGAGGCATTAGCTGCTCTGGCAGTGCCAGGCTAATGCCTTGCTGATGATAAATTATTATTGGGGGAGTTGGGAAAAAGAACAGTCCTATCCTGCCTTAAGACTGGCTGTATAATAGAATTTATTACAAAATAATATCAACTCACACAATGATCTCATTTGATCCTTTACAACAACCCTGTTACACTGGTTATATTTTTACGTTCATTTTAGGGATGAGGAAACTGAGACTCAGAGAGGTTAAATAATGTGCCTGGTACCCAATATGGGACATGGACCCAGGTCATCCTCATTCCAAATCCAGCACTCTGTTCACTATGCCATCTTTTTTCTCCTTGATTCTCATCCCAAAAGCCCCAGGGTAATGGCTCTCTAGAGGTCACAATTAGCAGAGGGATGAAGACTCCTGGTAGCTTAGGAATGTCTCTCAGCAAATCCAGCCTTTTCACTGCTGAATTAAGAGACAGCCTTATACTGTTCTTTTTCATTAGCTTCCTTCCAGTTAATTACACAGTGAAATGACTAAAGGTATCTTATTCATGTATAAATGTTCTTAAGTCAAGTCTTAGCATCTTGAGAACTACTTATATCAACTTGTATTTGTTCTGGAATGTAAATGAAACATTAAACTTTCCTTTCTTGATGACTTAAAGATATTAACAAAGCAGAAGCCATCTTTAAAATTCTTTCCACCTTCCCCATGCAGCTCTCACAGAGACTCCAAATGATGAATGCTTAACTTAATTTTGACAATTCTCTGCACAGTGTTGTAGTGCTTAACTTAATTTTGGTGAGTGCTTAAATTTGGGCTTTTACTTTGATGAACGCCTAACTCAATTTAGACAATTCGCAGCACAATGAATAAGAGAACAACAACTTCCCCAAAGAAGAAAAGTTCCATCAATCTGTAACCCATGCTTTCAACAGTGTCTGTCATTGTAATGGCCAGATATTTAGGATGGCTTCATTACAAAAATTTAGCCTAAACAGATTATATCCATGTGGCATCTATTACAATTAATAATGATAATAAATCATGAAGTTAATTATACTAGAATTACTTGGAATCTAAAGAGATTACCCTGTTTTGAGCTTTAGCTTAGTAGATGCAGGTCTAACAATACACAAGAAATAAAGCTCTTTCTAACTCTATAAATGCTTCATTGTGCAGACACATAGTAGTTAAATAAGAATTTAAATTGGCATAACTTTTAGCATTAGTTAAAACATGTAGTAGGCTTAAGTCAAAATGGGGTGTCACAACAAAGTTATTCCTTTTGGAAATAGTTTCAAAGTTAGATCTCTGTATTGTATAAATTGTTGTCATTATACACAGTGGTATATTGAAACCAGATAGAACCAGGTCACGATTGCTGATTGTTAAACTTTCAGTTTTATCATATACCTTGGAAATCAGTAAACACTACAAATCAGTGCTTGATTTTTTGTTTTCATCTAAATTTTTGAAAAAATGAAGGAGGAAATGTTAATAATGCAGTTTAACTGTGAAGTATGTTGGGCCTAACTCCCCTATTGCCCCACCCCCCGAAAGCTGGTTATCACACATTTACCAGCACATTCCTGATTACAGATAATATCTAAAATTTTTATAAGGTACCCTGCGAGGGATAGTGGCTAGTGAACTAGCCTTGATGTCTGGAAGAAAAGGCTCAAGTCTGTCTTAGACACATTATGACCCTAGATAAGTCACTTGACCTCTTAGTGTAACCAGATAATTCCCTAAGATCTGAAACTATAAAACAGCTGCTGATTTCCCAAGATAGAGAGAATTTCCTTATGGGAACTTGTTATCAATGAAATCACAGGTCTTGGACCAAAAAAAAATGAATAAAATTTAAAGAAGTCATTCTTGCTATAAGTATTTCCTATCTTCAAGAGGGGGTTTTGGAAAAGAGTTTGAGGAGGTGATACTGACTACAGAATTAACATTTCCCTCAAACTGGATAATTTCACAAATTTCTTCTATAGGCTTCTCTTTATATGTGGTGTTTGAAGAAAGTGCCATAAACCTAAGTAAAGCAAAGAAGAGGTGCCAAGATACCATCTTCTAGATACTTACTAGCTGCGGGACCCCGGGCAAGTCACCTAACCCTGTTGTCCTCAGTTTCCTTATCTGTAAAATGAGTTGAAGAAGGAAATGGCAAACCACTCCAGTGTCTTTGCCAAGAAACCCCAAATGGGGTCAAGAAGAGTCAGATATGACTGAAAAAAAATGACTGAACGACAGATGAGTACACTGAATGAAGATAAGATGAGTGTTCCTGACTCCAGGCCTGGCATCCTATCCACTGCACCACCTAGCCACCCTATTTTATTACACCATGGACACACATTTTTACCCATACGATCAAGGCGGTTCATAACATTTTGGACACTAGAAGGATATCGTATCTCCTTGAAGGTAGTCTATTTTCTAATCTTATTTCATAATGACACAGAGAGGCTAAGTTATTGGCCAAATGTCACACAGAATTTTGTGGCAGAGTAAGGTCTATAATCTAGGTCACCCAGGCTCCCAGTTCAATGTTCTCTCTACATATACTCCGCCACACTACTATTCTAGACAGGATTATAATAACTATCTAATAAACATCTGGGAACAATGTTGAAAGAGAAGTATGATGACTCTCGCAGCATTTTAAACTTGTCTTATGTTATTTCCCCTAAATGGAGTTATTCTTTGCTATGCTGTATTCATTCTTAGATGGAGAGGCAGTATACTACAACAGAAAGTTTGCTGGTTCTGGAGCCTGAGGATCTGGGTTCACATACTGTCTCTCTTGTCTTTGTGGTTGTTCACTTGTTTCAGTCGTGTTCAACTCTTCATGACACTATTTGGGGTTTTCTTGGAAAAGACACTGGAGAGGTTTGCCATTTTCTTTTCTAGTTCATTTTTACAGATGAGGAAACTGAGTCAAACAGGGTTAAGTGACTTGCCGAGGGTCGCACAGCTAGTAAACGCCTGAGGCCAGATTTGAACTCAGGAACATGAATATTCTTGACTCTGTGACTAACATTCTAGCCCCTGCACCAGATCCTTCTTACACATTTAGTAGGCATGCCCTTAACATTCGTGTAAATTATTCTCAATTTTTTAATTGAATATCACTTTGTAGAATTAGGAAAGTAGGTACAGGGGTAGGTAATTATTGACATTTTACTTTTGGGAGGAAGAGATGAAAATAAAGTTAATGATATTTCCCATGTTCTTAGTATCCACCCCTTTCAGAGGTGTAGAGAATGATTCCTTCAACACCCTCCAGATTATGTTACTGTCTGAATTGATGTTATCAATGTGTATAATTGGTCCAATCCAACCATTCTTCCCATTTATGCTTCCTCTAGTGCCATTTCTACTTCTTCATGAAACACTCCGACAACTGTGCTGTTAGATTTCAAATGTTTACTCAAATGTCATTGACGATTAAAAAAAGTTTGCTGTGCACATCTTTATAGATCTTTTCTATATGTTTTTTGCTTCTCTCATTTCCAAACCTCTATGTTCTTAAGACTAGATGGCTAATTTGAGTCACTTGTTGAATTTTCCTTGGAATATTTTTTTTTCTAATCCATGGACTAAAGATTTTCATTTGACAAAGTTTCTCCATGATAATGTTGAAAAATGGAAATGGCCTTTCCTATGAATGATGAGGTTCTCCAGATACCCATTTGCAAAATCATCATGCTCAAATAAATGTACAATTCAGGCCTCCAAAATGAGATCTGTTATAATTGAAAAAAAAAAAAGTTTGATCTGCCTATATACATGTTGTGTTCTTAGTTATTTCAGTCATGTTCAAATCTTTGTGAACCTATTTGGGGTTTTCTTGGCAAAGATACTGGAGAGATTTGCCATTTCCATCTCCAGCTCATATTACAGATGAGGAAATAGGCAAACAGGGTTAAGTTACTTGCCAAGGGTCACACAGCTAGTAAGTGTCTGAGGCTGGATTTGAACTCCAGGCCTGGTGTTCTATCCACTGTGCTACCTAGCTGCATATAATACATATATATTATGCATAAACATATACCTGTGTATACATATATATATTATATACAAGTATATGTATATATGCATACAGAATACATATATGTATATATATGTACCTGTATAGCCATATATACCTATATAGGTATACATATACACCTATATGTATAGGTGTATATGTATGTGTGTGTGTGTGTATATATACACACACACACACACCTATATACGTAAGAGAAAGCAAATGGAGGAAGAATTCCTATTGTGTAAATTATGGTATTTGTTGGATGGACAAAATATAAGGTAAAAAAAAATAAGTGATGGCCTTAAGTATGAAATCCCTCTTGTAGAGGACTGAGAGGACAATGACAAGACTTACACAGGATGAGAAGGCATAGATGGAATGCAATTTGTTCCCTTGGGGAAAGTATCTTCTTTAATGGATAACAAATTTCTTTAAGTGAAACTTGTATTATTAATTATATTAAATGTTTATTTGGTTCTTGCCCACAGGCAGGGCATGTTATATTTGGCTATAGGCACATGTCTAAAATAACACAGAGAGTGCTGGATTAGGTGTCAGGACATTTTGGTTCTAATTCCAACTCTTCCACTATGAGGCTGTATAACCTTGGGAATGTTGCCTTTCTTAGTCTCAATTTCTTCAACTATATAGAGGGAGAAATAACTGCTATTTCTACTCTAGAGAGTTGTTATGAAGGTCAAAAGAGACAATGTAGGTGAAACTATTTTGAAAAGTTTAAAGACTTCAAAATGTCAGAAATAATTAAAAGGAAAGAGTCTTAAGGACCATCAAATACATGACTTTACTAATCAAACCTAAATTTACCTATGAAGACATAAATGCCATCTGGTTTTCCTTCAGGCTTCATTTTCTCTTATTAATATTTATAATTCACTTGGTTTAAATGAGAAACAAACTTAATTTGATCTTACTTGCAAACTGTGACTTAATATTTATTAATCAATAATTGATTAGCAATCTATTACCTGAAGATATTTTACAAACTAATGATAATTTGTAAATTGCACAACTCTATTAAGGAGTCATCACATCTAGTCTATGCAATAAAATAACAGCTGAAAGCATTCAAATACTAAGATCAGGAAAGTATGCTAAAATTATAGATATTTATATTCCTGTAAAATGGAAACCAAATCCTACTATAAAATAATTATTTTTCATTGAAACTGAAATCTGATAAATTAGGATACCTCTGTGTTGTTGCTGGTTTAGCACTTTGGTGGTTTATATTGTCTTGTTTAGGAATGGAAGACTCCAACATCCGGGTCCTTCATAATTTGGGGAATATGGGATTGGATTTGGACATAATGGATAGAAACACAAAGATGGTCACATGCAATGAAGATGGCCACATGCAATCAAAAGCTATAAAACCATATGCATATACATTCAGCCATCAAATACCCAAGTAGTATTTCTGATACCCTTACAGAGATGATTTTGTTTTGTGCACATAAAGGATATTTTTTGAAAAGCAGTGGCATCTGTAGACAAAGAATGATGAAAAGCATGAGAAATGGTTAAATGGTATACATAGTAAGTGATTACATTGCATCATAACTGCAACTTAATATACTTTTCCTTCATGACATTGAGTGTATCTCTACAAAAGTCAACAGTTTCCCCTCTTGGGAAGAAATGTTGACTTTGGTGATGTGATGAGGACCAAAAGTCTGACTTTGTTTTCACCAATGAAAGTGAATTTAGCCACATCAAGTCACTTGTTCCTTGGCCCTCTCTGTCCTAGGCTCTTGTGCTTGGCACCTAATTGGAGACTGGACATAACTAATTAATATACAAAATAAAGTCCACCAGAATAGAACCTAGTAAAAAGAATTTTTTCTATGTAAATTCACTGATTAACTTTAAGCACCAAGTAAATGATGTAAAATGAACCAGATTGCTTTGATCTTATCTTCTCATCTCTACCTGTTTCCATCAGGCTCTTCAATTTTCTTAGAGCCTAGGAACTTTCAGCATGTAGCTAGATTTACCCACAAAAATATTTTGCTCGCAAAATCACTTTTTGTTGCCACTGTGTAGATGAATGCCCCAAATATTTGTGACCAGAATATTTAAGCCAATGGCTCCATGAAAAAACAAAAACATCAAAAACAAAGCAACAAACAAACAAGAAGTTTAAAAGAAATCTGCAAATGTGTTAGGAAAAAAATAAAGGATAGTATAAACTTAGCAGTTTAAAACATTTAAAATGTTAATAAACAGGTCATCCAACATTTATGTGCAAGGCACCATAGAAAGCTCTAAAATCAATACAGTTTAAAAATAAAACTTAACATCCCAAAATTATCTATATTTTCACTTCGGGCTATTCTTATATTAACAGTCTACTAACTGTACATCATCCTGGTTTAGGAACAATCATAAAATAGAGAAAACTAATCAATGACTGATTTCCCCAAAGTATATGATACTAATGAAAATTCTTATAGTTCTACTCATATCTTTTTAAAAAGGTCTACATTTTGTTCAGAGGCAGAAACACAACGGGAGTACACATAAACTACAACAGCTTTAAGGAATTTAAGGAAAACTATTTGCACAGCAAATCTTTGTTCTGAGAACATCATGTTCTCAAGTGGGTAAATGATAGCATATTAAAAATAGCATTCATGCCAAACGGAC
Source organism: Phalanger gymnotis (assembly GCA_028646595.1). NCBI lineage: Eukaryota > Metazoa > Chordata > Mammalia > Diprotodontia > Phalangeridae > Phalanger > Phalanger gymnotis. The sequence goes on from CM053627.1 coordinate 169,839,068, forward strand.
ACTGTCACTGAAATAGTAAAGCTAAAAGGCATGCCTTCATCTTGCAAATGCATGTCCCAGCCCTCCCTTCCCCCCTTTCCCTCAATACTATAGCTGCCAAACACCTAGGATATATTTTAAGGTCAAAAATGCCTACCTTATTTGTATCAGTGCCTAACAAATCTCTAAAGCATTAATTTAAAAAAATAATACAGTAGATGATTTAAGCTGGCTAAGAAAATGAGACCTCTTACAATAGGATGCTTTTCAAAAAGTAGACTCAAAAACACTGAATAATTAAAAAGCATAAAATAAAGTTTCAAATTGTTTAAACACAATATGAATTTTTATAGCAAACCATTTTTGTACTGTTATTGTCAGTTTATCTTTCTTATATGCACTGTATCAATAACTGAAAAGAAAATTATATCCTAAATAACTAAAATATGAGAAGCACTTATTATATTGTGGATATAGAGCAGGTCTCAATGTTGAGAAGGTAGGAGTTCAAGCCCTGTCAGTCACAAATACTTGCTCTGTGGGCAAGTGACTTAACTTGTAAAAGCAAGTTTTATCAGGTTCAGGCAACTAATAATTTAATAGCTAACACAGAGGCATCGCTTTAAGGATGGTACTGTTATTTGCAAATCTTATCTCATTTTATCTTCAAAACAGCCTTGAAAGGTAGATACTAACATTATCCCCATTTAATAGATGAGGAAACCGAGGTAAAAAAAGTTATTTGACTTGCTCAGTGTCATACAGTAAGTGCCTGAGGAAGGCTTTAAACATAGGTCTTTTGTTTGTTTTTGTTGTTTTTTTTTTTTTTTGCGGGGAGAAGGGAAGGCAATTGGGGTTAAGTGACTCGCCCAAGGTCACCCAGCTAGTAAGTGTGTCCTCCTGACTCCAGGGCCAGTGCTCTACTCATTGTACCACCTAGCTGCCCCAAACATAGGTCTTTTTGACTTCGAGTCCAATGCTCTACCCACTGCACCCTCTAGTTGCCACCAAGGAAAAGGGGATTTGCAGAAATGACTAGTACGTATGTGGTCTTTGCAAAGTAGTCAGTGCTTAAATGTATTTGTGATCTAATCAGTTGGGAACTTCTCACCGATCATGCCAACCACATGCTGTGCAATTTCTGTCCATGTCCTCCCATGTATACATGTCCAGAGCTCCATCCAAAGTGCCAGATGCCTTCCTGGCTTTCTCCTGGTATGGCCAGGGTATTCTCACTGTTCACCTGTCATTCCTTATTCCTGCCATATGACTAGCCCTTTCTTTCTTCCCATCATACAGTTCACTAAGGATATCTTTTTCCTATTCTTTGGAGTTCCTTTTTGATAATATGTTGGAATTGTAATGCTTTGAAGGTGGTGGTATTCTATCTTAACCGCCACATAGCAACACCAGGAAAATATGAGAATTGAAAAGATTGGCCTTTGTTTCATAGCAAATTTGGGGTTATTATGAGATTTGCAATTTCTTGGTGTTAATCTAACTTATTTACTGTCCATTGATACTGTCTGTCCCACATATACATGCTGGTGGGGCATGCTGAAATCTGGGCAATAGACATTTTCTGTCCATTCATCTTTTCTGTGTAGCTGGGCATGGCAAAGGCCTTTGAGTTTTATAGATCTCTTCTAAGAAGCTCTGCATCATACTGAGGTTCAACGCAACCTGAACAATGTTATCTGTGAAGAGGAACATCTAGGAGACTTCACCATCCAGAGGGACTACTTTTCTTGATCTGGACTCTATGATAAATTTCCTCCAGAATAGCTTTAGCAAGCGTACATTTTCCTGCTTTATGCCTCACCTGATGTTTAATAGCTGAAGGTATTGAACAGGATTATTTAAGTTATATCTTTCAAGAAATCTGGAATGATTATAATATTTGCATGATTTCAATACAAGAAATCCATTATTTTAAAATATCCTATAAACAGTGTTTTCTTTTACTGAAGCATTTTAAAATAATCAACAAATGATAAACACAATGGTTTCTATGATTCCTAAGATCATCTAGTCAGTTGTAATGTAGTAAAGATATCACTGCATTGCTACATATTACTTTGTAAACACTTGGTTGTTTCCCCAATCAGGATGCCCTTGATTTTTGTGCAGATGACCCATAAACATTCTTTGCATATATGAGAGACTAAGCATATATAGTGATAGTATTGATGTTCTCTTGGTCACTCTTTAAAGTATTGATATAATCTGATTTTTCTCAATACCTTTGGTACATTGCTTATTGATCCCTCAATACCCACACAATCATGTCATGTCCAGCAAGCATCTTCTTGATCCACTTGGTGTAATCTGGCTGCTGCTTATCCTATCTCTGTTCTCCTTTAATGCTATTTTTCCTTCTATCGGCAAAGCCAGAACTGTGATGTGAGGGTCCACATGTGGTTGTTTGATCGTCCTTGATTGAATGCAGAGTTTGGTGTGTTGATTTTTGCATATCTTTCCAATTTACTTCCACCTTCCTTTTTTTCATTCCTTGCTTAACTGGATATCTTGTCAAATTTAAAAAAAAAACCAACTTGTTTTATAATCTACTGATTCTCTGTTTTGTGTGAAACCACTTATTATCACGCTTCTTTGTTAGATATTGCAAATGCATTTATGTTGTAAAGGCAACAGCCTTTGCCAACCCTCTCTCTCTATTTCACAGGTAAGTCAAATGTTTCTTATATAAAATGCTTTCCAGGCTCTCTTGATCTTTCTGTCGTGGCAATTAATTTCCATTATTTAAATTTTTGCATAAAATTATCGTGGTTGGTGTCAATTTTATTCTTTTGTCCACTTCTCATTTATTTTTAATTACTTGTCTAATATTTGCAGAATATCTTAGCCAAACCCAGAGAAATGTATCACCAGAATCCTGACTGGCCACTAGGTTCAAATTTGCAACCATATGACCTTGGGCAAGACTCTATCTTTTGAAGTCATCTCCCCATAGTTAAAATGATAGTTTTAGATTAAATAGTATACTTCTAAGGTCCTTTCTGCCTCAAAATCTATGTCACTTCACCTCTTTAAGGAGCCATCATAACTTTGAGTCACTTAACTTTCTCTGGGGTAATTCTTTTTTATTTTGCTTTTTGCTCTGTCTATGGCCAGCAAATAGTCTATAAAGGATATAATCTGATAGCATTAATGCCTCATAATGTACTCTCTGCTCACATCACCTTTTACATGAATCCTTTTCTGGTCCCCTCATCTGCTAGTGCCCGCCCTTCCTAACTCCCTTTTATTTAGCTATTTATATTTATTCTCTTTATAGTATATACATATATATATATATTTATTTTCTTTTATATACATATATATGAAATAGATGTATATGTATGTGTGTGTGTTTGTGTGTATGTGTGTGTGTTTGTGTGTGTGTGTGTGTGTATCCTTGTTGCCTCCCCTATTTGAATGTAAGATATTTGCAAATAGGGATCATAGTAATGCTGTTTTCTCTACATGAAAGCTCAGTGCCTACATGTTTTATGGTACATACTTAGCGGGAGGGAAGGGAATAAGCTTTTATATAGTTTTCACTGTATGTTAGGTACTGTGCTATGTGGTTTTTTAGATATATTACATCATTTGATCCTCTAAGCAAGCCTGGGAGGTAGGTGCTGCTATGATTCCCATTTCACGGTCAAGGAAACTGAGGCAAACAGGTTAAATGACTTGCCCAGGGTCACTCAACTAGTAAATGTCTGAAGCTGGATTTGAACTCAGGCCTTCTTGATTCTAGGTCCAGCGCTGCATTCACTACACTACCTACTGCTTGTGGATTGATTGACAGTGGAAATATCCATACAAATTAAGGGTTTTTTGAAGCATTTGCTTCAGAAAGCATTTTGAAAGAGAAAGAAAAGGTTGAATATTTCTTTAACATATGAAGATAGGTTAACCCAGGGTCTCAAAGTATCTAAAATTATAAGTTTCTTTAGAGAGTGAATGATAAAATTAATTTTGCATATTTACTAATTGGATTAATTACATTTGAAATAAGCATGTGGGTATAATTGAACTGTTTTTTTTAATTCTTTGTTGCTCTTTCTCCATTTTAGAAACCAAAAAAGGCTATGTCATCTCCTCCTTCCCCTCTTATTTATACCTTAACTTTTCTGATTGATATCTCAAAGGAAAGTTTATTGATAACAGAAATCCCTAAAATCACGTAAATCAAATACAAAATGATGAATAATAATTCTTGGCAGGAAATATACAATCATAAACATTCCTCAGTCAAATTCAGTTAAGATTTTCAATAAGATTTAACTTTTGATTCAAATTGTAAGAATTGACTAAATTTTTGCCAATACTAAAAAGAAAAAAAAGTCTAACATTATATGAGACAAACTATCAGCAATATTTAACTCAATGCATATTAAAAATAGCACAAGAGGTCCAAAAATGGATTGGAAAAGGATAACAAAACTAAGACTGGAAGCAATGGAAGATGTTGTGACCTGTGGGCATCAGCAGATAAAATGAATGGCATTGTTTTGTCAAATCAAGCTTGCCAGCAAAATTGACCCTGTGTAATATTTGACTTAAAAAATGAAAATATGAAATATGTCACTCCCAACTATTGCATGGTATGTGCCACAGAGACTCTCTCTTTCTCATACCAGACTCATCTGCAATAATTCTGAGAAATGAGATGATTGAGACTGATTCACTGCTGAAGAATAAAAGAAATAGACTCTGCAGCAGAAATTAAGGTATTATAAAGCACCCAAGGACACACATGGATGTTTTTAAAGATCATTTTAAGATTGAAATTAATATCAAAATATTTGAATCAAAATAAAAAAAAAACATGGTTCATTTGAGATCATGTTATTCTGGATTGTGTCACTGAATGCCCACTTGGGTTACATGAGCATTCTGAGGTGCCATATAATAATGGGAAGCAGTCAGGGATGGAATCACAAGGATTTCCTCTGAGCTCCTGGCGGTAAGCATGTAATGAATTTATTTTGAATATATTCAATCTGGTGGCATACAAATTTTGTAGGTGGCTTTTCCATTAGGAGGAATCGACTAGTACCTGTCATCCTCAGGAGACGCATGCTGGATTTGAATCCTGGGACTAGTAGGTCTTCGCCTATCTAGAGAGGGGGACCATTTACCCCTGTTTGTCCAATGAACCAAGACAGGAAAAAAAACAGCATATTTAGTATTTCCTAAAATAAAAGATATATGGAATATTGGGCTGGAAAAGTATCATCAAAAGGCAAAATGCTTTTTCCTACCCTCATAATAATACATTTAGAAATGTATATATATTCTAAAATGGATACATTTTGAATAAATTAATCATTACATTATACAATAAAAATAATTAAAATCTGCAACTTATTTCAACATTTTTAAATGTAAATGCTCCAAAAGTTTTGCTTGGGAAAAAACTTGATACGATTTTTAAGCAATTTTATTCTTGGTTGTTTTTCTTTTGTTGATATTAATTTTAAAAGAAATTTAGTACATAAATTAAACTTCAAAGTCCTATAATAGTTCAAAGGAAAACAATAGTCTCATGAATTCCCTTCAACTCTTATGAGAAGGCAGAATGAGATCTTTTTTTCTGACATATACTGGAGTCCCATATACTTTAAAGAACCAATTTACTATCAAAGATGAATTTAAATGTGTAATATGGAGCTCAACACAATGTTGAAGTTCTTTGCATTTCTATTCTGTAGAACATTTTCATTTTTCTAAATATACATACTCTGTGCAACTGAATGCATTAGGTGAAGTGTTAGTGGAAAGATCCCCAGGCTGAGAATCAAGACATCTGATTTTAGTCCTGGTTTGTCTAGTAACTAACTCTGTGACTTTGGTCTTAAATTTCTTCACTTGAAAAATACAGGTCTATAACTTTGATTTTAAAGGTTCCTTTCAGCCCCCAAACTCCACTATCCATATTATACATTTTGAAGAGCCAAAGATACACACACACACACACACACACACACACACACACACACACATATATATATATATATATATATATATATATTCCTAATCCATTTTGGACACCATCAGAGTGAGGTATGCCCTCCTTCTTGAATGTTAGTGTAAAGAAAATACAGGAAAGCACATTGGCTCTGGTGTCAGATGCCCTAGGTTCAGATCCCAGTTGGACCACTTGCTACCTCTATGGCTCCAGGAATATCTGGACATCAGTTTCTTCATTTGTAAAATGAGGACACTGGATTAAATGCTCTCTAAGGTCAATTACAGCTATAAATCTGACTTTATGGCAGTGAAAAAGGCTCATTTGGGAGCATGACTAAGAACTATGAACTACTCAGAAATACAAGAAACTATCAATCACTCTCTTTCCTACATATAATTGCTAGTCCTGGGGTCACTTAGGGCCCTGTATCATTAACAGCATACTTACCTCAAATAAGTATAGATCTTTTTTTTAACATAATGAGGGAGAATTTTTGTTTATTAATTTGGGGAAGGAAAATGGAGAGCTTGGTGCTTTGCCTAACTAACTCTGCCACTCTGGTTACTCATGTGACCTTGCTGAAGTCAAATAAACTTTTTGGTCCTTAGTTTTCTCAATTGTAAAATGAAAGAGTTTGGACTAGAGGATGCTAGGATAATGTAAGCTTCAAGAGGGCAAGAATCATTCATTTTTGTCATTATACCTTCAGTGCTTACTCCAATGCCTGGCACATAGTAGGCACTCAATTAATACTTATTACATTGGAACAGGAAGTTAATGGAAGACAATAGAGAAAGGTATCTTATTAAATTCAATATATGCTAATAGCATTTAAATTTGTCAGTAGTTATGCATTGTAAACTTATAGCCTTCTAAAATCTAAAATATGTTACACATACATGATAATTTAATGTTTGCTAAACATCGTCTAAAGAAAGTTAAGATTACTAAAGGTTTGCCTTCTCCGTTGTCTTCCATAATGTATGTAAAGAATAGGAATGAAACATTATTGTCAGAACTTTACAGATCTGTTGCATCCTTTGATGTTTCTCTCATTAAAAGGTATCTCCAATGTTGCAGAAGCTGAAATATGGCCTAAAATAATAATTTTAGCTTATATAGAAATGTTATCAACACTATTTTTATTATATCAACAAAATCATTTTATCTTGATGTCATCATGAATAATTTTGCTTCTCAAGGCAAAATTCCAGACCATGTATTGGTTAAAGAAAGAAAAAAAAGGAAAACATCATAATTATGGACCATGGAGGCCTAGGAAGAGAATTTGAATGTTTAATAAATGTGGTGGGATGCATGCTGTTAAAATGTAATTTTTCTAATACAAGGATTAAATAAAGCATAATAAATGTTGCTGTGCACTCAAAGTCCTTCGATATGCTGATATACATGCAATTAGGCAGCAATTTCCTTCATTTTTCTTATATATTGAATATTCAGAAAAATGCTAAATTTTAATCAATTTTGTGCATAAAAAGATGCCATCTATTTCAATATCAAAATGTCAAAAGATATCAAAACAAGAGAAATATTTTTATTAAACATGTTTATTTATACTTAGCAAGACCAAAACTATCATATCTAAGAATTAAGACTTGCTTTTAAAAAATTCTTCTTTCAAAATTTTTATTCTTTCACATTTAGCTTATGTAGAAGAAAAACACTAAAGCTATTGCGATACAGTGATTTCAATTCATTCAATTCCTTTATTTCTCCAGCCTTTTCTTTTCCTTTTTGTTTCTTCTCCTCCCTCAATCCCTCCTCCCTACCTCCCCTCTTCTTTTGTTTTCTCTTCTGGTCCCTTAAGCTCTCTACTTCTTCTCCTCATTAACACATTTCTTTCCCTGGTTACAGTATTGGATCTCTGGAAATGGTGTTGGTTTTGCCATCTAGTGGCAAGAGAGAAGTATGAAGAAGAGAAGGCCAGTTCCAATTATACGTGCAATAGAAATCATTATTTTTTAAAACAAATATATGACCATTTCTAGGAAATACTAACGGTGAAGTTGAAATATATTATTATTTGGAACATAATCTATTTCCTTCCAAAATATATCAAAATCAAGTATGGGAAAGAAAAATAAATAAGTTAGGTACCAAATTCAGTGTACAAAGATCAGCCAAAGAAAATATACATCAGAAAATCAAAACAGTTTTTTCACATGAGTTTGACATATGTTTAAATACAATTTCATGCCTGAATGAGATGTGCACAGCCACTCAATACTCTGCCATTCCCTTTATATTCATATCTCCTTTGCCTTTCTGTTTTCTGTTCTCTTCCTTCTCTCCCCCATATTTTTCTCCCTTTTATCCTTCCCTCAGCAAATGTCACCCAATGACAATCAGAGTAATTTCTCATCCCTAGTGTTGGCCCTGAGGACTGATAAGTTACTGGCCTGTGGTTTAGGTGAAATCAAGAGTCCATAGAGTAGGAGCAATGACCAGCCTTATTTATGGCTGTGGGATATGAATCTAGGACAAATGCTACATGTGACTGAATAAATTCTACCCCTGGGACTCCTGCATAAAATTCAAGACTAAACACTAACAATGAGATGGTAAAACATAGCTATGTATTGAGTGCAGGAGCCTTAAATGATGAGCAGTTTCAGTATCCCTGGAATTATATTCCAGATGGGGGTTTTGTGGTGAGGGTGCTGATGGACCTGTAATAATTATCTCAGCTCTCTAGGATTGTAAGATCATGGAAGTAGGGACAGATTCTCAAATCCAACCTCACTCATTTTACAGATAAAGGAACTGTAGCCCAGAGAGGCAGAGGCATTTGTTTAGGGTCCCAGAGCTAGTGTCTGAATTTGGCTTTTAACCCAGATCTTCCAAATTCTAAGAACTTTGTCTGCTGTGCCATTTTACGACTTTGATGAGAGTTGGCATCAGAATGGTATGATACATGAAAGCAAAATGCACTTTGTACAAAAAAGAAGTCAGTCTTACTGCCATTATCTATTTGTTTCGGTCCTTTTCAAATACATTTTCATAGGTGAATAAATGTGATAACACTAATGTCCTTAAAATGTGAAGGACGATGCCAAATTGTTAGCGGAAGCTTTTGTACTTTAATTTCTTATGTATTAACAAATGGTTATGTTTTGTACATAAGTTTCTGATCAGGGTTAGTATTTCTGACCAGACTAAATACCGAAAGTTAGAAGGGGGAAATTCTGGAGAATATCAACAATAGGTAAGTGATTTGGGCTAGGCAGGAATGGTAGATGAGGTAACTCCCTTTACCAAAGCAACTGCTATGCACTATAAAGGTGGAATGACTTTCCCAGGGTCACGCAACTAGTAAGTGTCTGAAGCCAGATTTGAACTCATATATTCCTGACTCCAATCTCCCCTAGTCTAGTGCTCTATCCACTGAACCAGCTAGCTGTCTCAATTTTTCTTCAAGATGTTTTAATATATTTTGAAGTGGTTTGAAGGAAGTCCATATCTTTATTCCATGTGACCTTAGAAAATGTTACTCGAGACTCATTTTCCTCCTTTATAAATCAAGGGAGTTCAACTATATGATCTCCACAATTCTTTCCAGATACAATTTCTAGCATCTCCCAGGAAGAAATATGGTTTAGCCACCTAATTGTTCTAGGACATTACATGGCACTATGGATCATTCCATTAACGGAAATTTAAAAAAAAATGAATTCCATTATAAAAGGTTCAAATAAGTCCAGAGAAGGGACCCTAACTGATTTTGTTATCCTTATCTTATGTCATGTCCATAGTCAAAATTCTAACTCTGCTTGTCTTAGAACAATGTTTCACAGAGAAGGATACAGGGCAGTGAAAATTATAAGACATATGTTGGTTAATGGGCAGCTAGTTGGCATAGTGGCTAGAGTGCTGGGCCTGAAGTAAGGAAGACCTGAAATCAAATCTGATCTCAGGCACTTATTAGCTGTGCGACCCTGGCCAAGTCACTTAACCCAGTTTGCCTCAGTTTCCTCATCTGTAAAATAAGCTCTTGAAGGAAATGGCAATCAGTATCTTTTCCAGTCATGTCTGATTCTCCATGACCCCATTTGGAGTTTTCTTGGCAAAGATACTACACTGGTACAGTCTTCTCCAGCTCATTTTACAGATGAGGAAACTGAGGCAAACTGGGTTAAGTGACTTGCCCAGGATCATACTTCTAGTTAAGTGTCCAAACCTGGATTTGAATTCAGTCTTTCTGCCTCAAGACCCAGTTCCTCTATCCCATTTACTACTTTGCTGCCCATAATATGAATATATGTGTATATAAATATTCACATATATACTATTATTGCTGTTACATAAACCTATACGTTGCTGTTATATATACATATATGTTGCAGGAAGGTTTCTGGACTGCATTAGTAGAGGGAATTTCTTCACCAGAATATTTCTATACTAAATAAATCACATGTTCAGACCAATAAAACACTTTTATATTATTTCACTATGTACACGGATTATCATATATTTATATGCTTCCACACATTTCCAGATCATCATCTTAAAAATTACATTTTCAAATGGCAGAACAATTTCCCTTCTGATTTATAGAGGAAGTTTCCTCATTAGATGTTTCTTTACACTGATAATATCATAGAACTAGATGAATACAAATGAGGTATATTGGTCTATTTCTGTGATTTCTTCAGGTTGGCAAAACTCCAGGTGAAGAAACTCCCTCTACTAGTGAAAATCAATAGCTATCCTGAAACTTATTATTAGAAAGCAGGAGCATTGAGAAGTTAACTGTCTTCCCTAAGGTCATCTAGCCAGTATGTATCAGAGATAAGGATTGAACCCAGGTCATGCTGAGCCAATTTATCACTGTGGGAAGACCTGGGTTCACATTCCAACTCTGACATGTACTGCTTCGACAGTCACTTAACCCTTTATTACTTTGGGCAACTCTCCATGTAAGACCATATGTTGCATATAAGTTATTGATCTGTCTCAGTGAAAGGAGTTTCTGCAAGGAGTCCCTTATGACAAAATCATAGCTTCAAGCCAAATATACATACACACATACATGCATACATATATGTATGTGTTGTGAAGTGTATAGGGTGCCAAGCCTGAAATCAGGAAGACTCATTTTCATGAATTCAAATCTGGCCTGATATACTTACTAGCTGTGTGACACTGAGCAAGTTACTTAAACTTGTAAGCCTCAGTTTCCTTATCTGTAAAGTGAACTGGAGAAGGAAGTATGAACCATTCTAGTATCTTTGTCAAGAAGACCCCAAATGTGGTGACAAAGTGTTGGACATGACTGAAATGACTGAACAGCAACAACAGCAACAAAACATGTAAACAGATAAAAAAAAAGTATATATAATGAGTGATATATCATAAAACATTGTTGAATCAAGTTTGCTTAATGTCCTGAGATTAATCATAACTCTAAAAGCAGTTAAGCAGTTATTATGAGTTGGTTTGACAGTTATGGGGCAAACAGTTGCTGAGTTTTGAATGTAATAAGATGTTATATACTAGGGCAATATAGAGAACTATAATGGTACATTTTTATTGGACAAACTGAATTTGTTTTGTTATACCTAAAACTAAAAGAGGTAGATAGATAGATGGAGAGAGAGAGAAAGAGAGAGAGAGAGAGAGAGAGAGAGAGAGAGAGAGAAGAAAGGATGGATGGATGAAAGAACAGATTTCGAAACTGTATCCACTACGCTGAAAGCTGGAAATGATGGGTTCTATACTTGTTTTCAAAGAGTACATCTAATTGAACAGAGCAATATACTGAAGGCAGAGAATAAGGGAAGCCAGTCAGTCAATCGACTAGTTTGACTGAGATGGCATGATCAACCTGCAGAGCATTAGTCAAATACAGTGTGTTTATGCACTCAGCTTAACAATGGAAGCATCCACAAAGAAGCTATATACAGTATCTTTTTAGGAAAGCTCTTGAGATGGAGTTTACAGAAGTTTACATCTCCAGAGCTGTGAGTTAACCTGAGCATGTGGGTTTTCCTCACTCCTGTGCCTCCTTGACAACCTTGTGAAAGTGTATGTCTACTATACCCAACAAATAATAAAGGTATTTGTGGTATAATCCAGGTTTACATGTGAATTGTGATACATTTATAATTATAATGTGAGGCCATGTAATATTATTATTATTATTTACCTCATTGCTAAGCAAACAATTATGTTTAAGATCTAAAAGTGTCATTATTGTGAGTGACTGTCTAGCTAGAAATACACTGGTGGTAGCTCAAATACTGGAGTGTTAAGAACTTCACTTCCTCTTAAAAGAATTTACTCTAGCTCCTTGACAAAATATAAGTTTAACTGCTTGGTTATAGTTCTTCTCTGGGAACCTAGGTCTACCAGTGAATCAGCCAGTTCAGAGAATAAGTACGCATGCATATACCTAAGTGAGAAGTGGGAGGAACTACCACTAGGAGTGGTTATACAACTATGTACTATTATATACGTAAAGGGAAAGTTTTGTAGGGCTTTTAAGAACAGTGAATATCCAAATATTTTTAAGAATCAAAGCATTAGACAAAAACCTTTTCAGAAAGTAAATATGCCTTAGTGTCTTTAAAATCAATTATGTTAACAAAAATCTGAACAGCAATGGTCCATATAGAAAGAAGAAAGAAAACCTAAACTAAGTTAAATGCTTCTATCCTGAGAAAACAGACCAAATATCGTTCCTGTTTTCAGATAGGAACTACCATACTAATTCAATGGATGTTTCTTTAACATGGCCTAGAGAGATAGCATGGTTTATGGAAAGTATCCTGAATGTGTAATCTAGGGGACCTGAGTTCAGATCCTGTACCGAGGTCTTCTGGGCAATTTCACATTACGTAATTCATTTAACCTCTTTTTGGTTTTTAGTTTCCTCTCCTTTAATCTGAGGACATTGGTCTCAATGAGAAGTGTCAGACGTGTCTGACTGTAGGCTAAACCAGATTAAAATGCAATTGGGAAATATTTAAAACAATAAATTAAAAATAAATTAAAATACAGGTAACTATACATTTTCAAACTAAGTCAATATGCAGCTTCACAAGGATCCTTATGTAGTAATTCGTGAACCCTGTGTCAATTTGAGTTTGGCACCGCTGGTCTAGATAGTACCCAACCAAGGAGTTGTTCAGTTCTAAAGCTATGAGACCACATGATTTTATGCAATAAAGAGGATCAGGTTAAATAATAAGTGTTCTACTTGAGGTAAAAGAGGATTATTTTAACATTAATTATAATGATTACTTCTTTGTTTTTTGAGATTCATTACAAGAGAGTTTGCTTAACTAAGCTTCATTTTTAATGTAATGTCTGGTGTACTATGGACATTTATACCCAAGAAAATCAAAAGGAACTACAGGCATTATGATCCTGTGGAAAGAACACGGGGCTTAGTGTCAAGACATCTGAGTTCTAGTCCTGTCTTTCACATTAGCTGTGTGACCTTTTTATAAACTGGTTTTCTCATCTGTTGAATAAAGATAATGTACTCTGCCCTATTTACTTCATATCATCTCATGTGTAGCTAAAATGACATAATAGATGTGAAAGAACTCTGAAAAGTTAACTCTTAATTGAATGTTTCATTTAAGGACCCAGAAAATTTAAAGAAAAATACACTTGAAATTCCTGAATTCATTTATTTTTAAAAGTAACTCCTCAAAATGTGTCTAGAGTTCTTAAGTGTATTCCAACAACTATAGATAACAGTGAGCACCATTTAAATGTGATCACAGTTAATATTCAAATTACAATTATAATTATAAATAATATATATATATATGTCTATGATAAGTCTCAATCAGGAAGGACCATCTGGTTTAACTTACCCATTTTACAGAAGAGGAAATCAAGGGCCGATGAAGCTGTGATTTGGCAAAGGTCACAAAGGTAATAGATATCATCCATAGAATTTGAAGCCGCATCCTCTGACTTTGAGAATCAATGCTCTTTCTACTGTACAATCATCCTCAGTAACTAAATGATTTGGTTTTTCCTTATAACAAATGTACTGGTCCATCTTATATGACCTAGTTTTTGTATCAAAATGGGTCTGTTTTTAATGCAAAAGTATAAAGAAGAACTGAATATTGATATCTCATACAGGGGCAGATAGATGGTGCAGTGGATAGAGTGCCAAGACTGGAGTCAGGAAGAACTGAGTTCAAATTCAGCCTCAGAAACTAAGTAACTCACTTAACCTTATTTGTCTCAGTCTCCTCATCTGTAAAATGAGCAAGGGGGAGGAAATGGCAAACCATTTTAGTATTTTTGCCAAGAAAACCCCTAAAGGTTTTATGAAGAGTCTAAAAAAATGACTAAACCACAAAATTTCATGCAGGTTTCAGTCAATCATCCATCTCAGTTCTCCTTGCCTAGAAACCTGGGACATAAATATTGCTATTATTATTTATAGGAAACCAACAGAAATAAGATTTCATGTAGATATCCTTAAAAATATCATTTCAAGGTTGATTTCCAACTCTGATGCGAATCCTTTGTTGTCCTGTGTAGTAGACCACACTAATCCATTTCCTGCTGCATTAGGTTATCAGTTCCAATATTTCATTATATTCAAATTGAATACCCATGATTCTTGGCTCCTGAATCTTCTTGTAAACAGCTTTTCTGACCCATTCAAGTTTGGTTTGCTCTTCCCCTAAATCCATGTTATAGATCCCCTTTCAGATCTCCATTTTATTCTCAACTATCTCCCTACCTCCTTGACTTTTTTTTTAACCAGGATTCCTTTTGACTCATTTTGAGAGAAACCTAGACTTTCTCTGAGGATACTGCATCTATTGTAACTCACTCTCCCAAGATCATTTGTTCCACCTCTATGGTTCAAAGGACCAGAAGGTAATGCTAGGATAGCATAACATTCCTGTCTCCCTGTCATTTCCAGACTATTCCTCCACTTCTATCCTTTTCATCTTTTCCCTTCTGATTTTAATCTGCTTATAAATCCCTATACCTCTTGGATATTATCATCCAGCTTTCAGGTCATCATCATATCTTTTTCTGACTTTATTGTCTAGCTCACAGTTTTCTGGTTTTTATCCTGTAACAACATAGACCGGGACTTTAATATTCATATGACGCAAATCTATAAAGTTCCTTTTCTGTAATACTTTGGTTATACACTGATGAAGCCACCCCTCATCATCTTTTTGAATTGTACTACTCCACCCACCCTGCCAAGATCCTAAAATATGAGATCACATTATCTGATCGCAACTTTGTGTTTTCAATCTCTCCTATGCCATCACTAACGCTAAGCTCATCTCTACATCACCCCCCAAATAATAATCCCCTACCTCGAAGTATCTTTATTTTACCTGTGCATTTCCCTTACTCTACTATCTTTGAATATACCATTTCAGTGGCCACAAGTCCAGAATTCAGGCTCCTGCAGTCTGTGATTTTCAGACGAATTCCTGCCTGCTAATCTATAAACTTGGTTAACTTCCCGCCTCTTTCTCAACTTCTAACACTCTTTCTCCCAGGGTGCTGAGATGATGAGAGCATTATAAAGTGAAATTGTTTAATCTACTACAGATTTAAGGAACATAACCTCAGCTAGGCTGTCATTGCTGTTTTACTATCATTCTGATTTACCCTTGATGACTCTGTATCTCATTTCCCAGAGAAACTGGGTTTGAATCTATGTTCTCCTTCTTAGCACTTTTCTGGACAAGTCACTTCACTAGGCTGGGCCTCAGTTTCTTCATGTCATCCTCCCCCCGGCTTGGTTGAGCAACATCTTCTTCCAAGACGGGGAGAACCTAGCTCTACCATTATCACCCGTTGTCCTTCTCCTGGTATCCTGAAGAAAAGGAAGGGCCCAATATCCTCTTTCATGAGTAGAAACCACTGAAGCACTCCTCTCCTTAACACACACATACACACACACACACACACACACACACACACACACACAGAGGAGAGAGTTACCAAGTACTATTGTTATATCAAGTATTATTATATAAGGCCCTTGCCTTGCAAAAACATCTCTTGACTATGAATTAATTTACTCTTCATTCACAACTACCCTTATGGCTAATAACTTCTCACTACTTGTTTTGCTCCCTATTTCAATATTAATCACCAGTCACTTATGAACAAGCTATATTCAATCCCTACCTTCCGTTCTCTCACCTCCTTCACTCTCAGTTTTCTCCCACCCATGTTCCTTCCAACCCAGCCCACTCCTTCTATTATGCTCTCTGTAATATCGATTCCACAATGATCAAACTCTCCTTCATCTTGGACTTCTTTCTCTCATAGTCCTTTCATCTACTAGCTCTCACTTAGACCTGGCTCCTTCCTAATGACTCTGCATCCCTGGGCATCTTCTCTCACAGTGCAACTTCTCTCAAACATCTAGACCCACTGGTGCTAATGTCAGAATACTCCTTGCTCCGCATTGCCACTTCTAGATTCTTTCTTTACCCCCATTACTTAGAACTGTCTCCTTTGTTCTAAATCAATTTTACCATCTGATTAAGATCATGGATCTTATTGTAGGGGCCCCTCCTCAATTCACTCTTTCTCTTTTCTCAAGGAATTTAGCACCTGGCTCATTGTCATCATTTCTTCCACAAATCCTATCCTTATACCAAAAGATGTCAATATCCACACTGTTGGTCTCTCAATTATCATAACCTAGTTGTTCAAATCTCATGTACTACTGCTCCAATCCACTTCAACCCTATAACCCCTGATCAGTGGTTGCTTCATGAATTCTGATGCATAATAAAATTGATAAAACTCAGTATCAAGTTCAATAAAACAGGGTTTACTTCCCAGTGTGGAAAGTTAGCTATTTATACTTGACATAAACGATCTCATAAAAAATATTATCTACATTCAGAAAAACCGAATTTACTACTTGGCCAAGTAAACATTTTAGCAAAAAAGTCAAAGCTGAAAAAAATCTATTTACATAATATTTTTCAGAAAATCTATACCTAGCTTTGTGAGTTATTACATAAAAATGACATATTAAAAACTCAAGTTGTAGTTGATGAGCTAGCTAAAGATGAACATATAGGTACACGAAAGGTATCTTAAAAATCAAGGGCTTTGTTTCTGGATTTTTATCTTCAATGTCACAGTTTTCAATTAATGAATAGGCTATCAGTCAAATCTTCTATATTGCTTTGACAATGGCTGTAACAGGCCAGAGAGGATGTCTTCAGATAACTTATTGGGCCCAGCCATGGCATCAGCATAATGAAGGCTCCCTGAGTGTCACTGTAAATGAAACCACTGGATTGAAATGAAAAAGGGAAGCAGCAGGCAGAAGCATTTACAAATTACATCACACCATTTTTGCGGTGACATCTGTAGAGAAATATATGTATTGGCACTCCTACATATATCTCTGCATATATGGGATGGAGAAGTATTGACAGGTATCAAAGCAGACATGAGTAAACAGACATGTAAAAGCTTCACTTTGAACAAAATCAACTGATTTTATAATCTCCAGTACAGATGACAAGAAAAGAAAAAAAGTCTTTATTTTATACCTTTCTCGTTCTGGTGAATGCAAACTAGTATCTGGTCTCAAGCAGTTGGTACTAGCACTCCTAGCCCTGTCAAGGGAGGGCTGTAGTTCACTAGTGCCAGTGCATTGCATCCAATGGTAGAAGAGAAAGAAAAAAGAAAACAAAGAAAAGAATACCATGTTAGATATGAAATCATAAAATAATGTTCTCTTCATATAAGATGTAGAATCATCATGATTCAATTAATAAAGATGTAAAAGAGCTGACTGGATGACAGTGCAAAAGTTTGTTTAGAAAATAAAACTAAACAAAGATTATGCTTGACTGTTTGGCATAATAGTTTTAAAAAAAGTTTCTCAGACTGAAAATGGGAATAAACGATACCTCCTCATGGAAAATTCACAACAGGAAGCACTAAGACAAAATGTCTATGACTTCGTTACTAATAAACAATGCCACACCAAAACAAAATGAAGGACATCAGAGGAGTAATAATTTTACAACTGAACTAGAACTATTTTGGTCTACCAAATCACATTGGACTAGACATGGAAGAAGACACTTCCACTTTCTTTTATCCAATATATCATCAGGAAATCTCAATTCTTGTGCATTAAGGCAGTCATCAAGAAGAGAAATATCCTGTCTAACCATTGATTGGATCTTAGCACATGCAGACAGAGCTGAGGTTCATAAATTCAGATTATTAAAAAGGAAAAAAAAATAAAATTCAGTCCCATATTCAGGAACAAAAACATGACACAAACACATCAAATAAATGACAGAAAAGAAAAAAGGCAACTAGGATTTGGATACTTAGGTAGATTTTAGTTACAGAATGCTTCTAGTCAGTGCCAGCTGTATATCTTTTTAATGTAATTCTGGTTTAACCTGTTATATGTTTATTTTATGGATACAATTTTAATAGATAATTTTAATGGATGATATTATAGTCTTATTAGAATTTAAATTTCCTTGTTTGGAGGGCTTGTGCAAAAGAGTGGAACCGCTGTTATGTCTCTTACCTGTGAATATTCCAATGAGTGCCATTCTCTATTAAAGGCATCTTGGATGGTAAAGTTTTATAGTACCTAACAGAATGTCTGGAATGGGGTAACACATAAACATGTAGGAAACAGAAAAATACATGTGAAGCAATTTTTACTAGAGTTCTAAGAAATAATATTCATATTTAACAGAATTTTTATATTGTTCACGCAGATTTTTTACAATTTTCTTTCTCTTTCCCTTCCCAAACCCAACCCTCAGGTTCCCCAAAAGTTAACCTAAAGGAATTTGAATGTTCAAATTCAGTAAATCATTGTGCTAAGACTCTAAAATTAGTTTATTGTAAAGGCTTAATTGCATCATTTATTCCTTTGAATTATCAAAGATAGATTTATCAATCAGGCTAATGCATAAATTATTTTTATTTTTAATTAATATTTAATGCCCTTTTAACATTGTTTTAATAGTATTAATACATTTATGAAAGTAAATTGCTCATTGATGAAAGGGGTAATTAAAGTATTTAGATTTTTTATGTGTTTAATCATCTCTTCTTGCCAAGGTGGTGTTAACATAACTTAAAAGTACTATCCAAAAGTGAGTTTAAATTATTACTGGGATAGTGAGTCAGGATGATGAGAGAAATGGGCAAGAGGACAAGATTAAAGAGGAAAGAGAAATTTATATGTGAAACCCAAGTTAAATAAAATATAGCCACATGGCCCTTTACAAATACGTGTGTATAAAAATATGTATACACACACACACATACATATGTTTTTGTATTGGTTAAAGATATATTTCTATAAAGTATTCATTTCCTACATACATGTTATAGATCGTGAATATATACTTTTATGAACAGCGTGTATGGGCAGAGAAATGTGTGTATACACGCACACAAACACATAAACCAATGGTCTTGCTTCTACCTAATTCCAGCAATGTAAATATGAGGCAGAGATGGGGTTCTTGAAAGTTCGAGAGTATACATGTTGTTGGGTTACTTTACTGTCATTGAAAAAAAGATCAGGATGGTGAATAAAGGGAAAATCGGATATTGGCTGTGGTTTCCCTCCACTACCTTTTTCTTGGTGTGTTTAATTTTTGGCCATATGGGTTTCACTACAGTATTTTCTACAGCAGCCATGATGAGGAGGAGATGACAATCTGATTCTGCATAGGCACAAAGTTTACCATTTTTAAGTGCACAGTGTGTTGGCATTAAGTGGGATGTGTGTGTGTGTGTGTGTGTGTGTGTGTGTATACAGCACACACACACACAAGCTAAAATCAGGAAATATAAAATTAAGTTACTGCTGGTGTCTAATAACAGAGACTTTTAAACAATTTTCAAGGCCATGACTTTTTAAAAAATATGTAGCGATATATTGTAAGTCAAAGCACTTTGCACTTTGAATTTACTTGCTTTAGTCTTCAAATTTAGAAATGGAGAAAAAAAGAGACTTTAAGTATTGCATTTAGTCTAACAATACCAAATTATTAGTAGCCATATCAGTGTTCACATTTGAAACTTTTCTGTTTTTTAACATATCTTCACTATTAAAATATCAAACTTCATTAATTAAAATATCATTTATTAAAAAAGAGGACTCACATGAGTACATGAAATTTTTAGACTAAAACAGCTTTTGGATTTTTTCCACTATGCATTAAATCTTGAGTTCCTTTTAAAAATATCTAGCTCATGATTGAATAAATTTAGCTAGTATTTCTTTACTTAGGGTGAGGTTAGAAGTAAAAAGTTTAAAATTTAAAATTAAGCCTCTGTGTGACTAAGCCATGCCACCACTGGATTTTGTAATAGCTCCTTATAAATAAGATCAGGTAATGTCTAGTTCTGGACATATTCAATTTTTGCATCTCTACATTCTGTCAATAAACTTTTGAGGATCTTTATTCAATGGAAATCTGTGGGGGAGATTAGCATCGTTTGTATTATGGCTATCACACCAAGGATTAAGTGCTAGATCCTAAACCTTCATTTTGGGGCAAACGTTATTTCCCTTCTCTAAATCTCAATTTCTTCATCTTTCAATAGGGGTACAAGTGAAGGTTGAATTGTGGAAGTATGGAATTTCAAAGCTGGTAGAGATGTTAGAGATGATCTCACTTGACCCTTCATTTTCCAGATGAAGAAACTGAAACTCAAAGAGCTTAAATGGCTTGTCTATCAACTCAAGAGAACAAGAGAAAAATAATGAAAAGGACAAGTTCATTGAAAACAAACAAAACAAAAATAGGAACATATTCTTAAATTAAATTCAAAAGCCAAGCAGCATAAAAGATGATCATAAAGACAATCATATTGCCATGCATTGGATACCATTTCTCCAGTGACTAGAAAGGCAATATATCTCACAAGATTATTCATTATGTTTTACTGCAGATATGACAGCAATTGCATAGGGTCTTAGCAGTCTCTGCTTTTCATTACATGGGAACCAAAACACTCTGCCTAATAAGTTAATGGGAATATATTTGAAGCATTTTCTCCCAATATGAAGCAGAGTTTGGAAATATTAGTTATCTGTCTGCAGCAATACTTAATTAAGGTTATAAAGAGGGCGGTAAGATACAAAGAATCTAATCACAAAGAGCCATGGCTACCAAATCCCTGTATTTACCTGGTCGTATGTAGGCACTCTGCACTTCGTCCTCGTTTTGCTCTGGGCAGCATAAGAAGCTCACTGCACAGACAGGATGGTGGATGAGTGAAACAGACACAGATAATGTGGCGTTAAATGACATGGGGGTATGCCAATGATATGTCAATGGAAACATAAAAAAAGGAGGGGAAGAAACCAGATAGTCTGCACTGGTATATTTGTTTGTGAATGTTAAACCAAAAAAAATTAATGACAATATTTAAAAATTTAAACCATAAACTACAACTTCAACATTCTAAGTCTATCAGCTTGTCACTTAGTTTTACACCTTTTGAAATATTGTTTCCAAAGTGGAAAAAAACATGAACATTTACTAGGATTCTATGTTTAATTTTATTAATTTAGGTGAATTATTACTTTTTACAGCACTTATAAATTTGATCTTTGCAATAAAAAAAGAAAGATTGGACTCCCAGGTTTCTGAAATTCAGAACATACCAGCTTTCTTTTATTTTAACGACATCACCACAGACTCAAAGTATTATTACACTTTTTAAACAATCAACAAAAGCTTATTCCAGTGAATAAAAGTATTTTATACTATCAAAGAAAAAATTATACTTTTGAATGTGCTGATAAATATGCCATTTGCCATCTATATTGACTCAAAGCTAATGTAGACCAAGTGACTTACATAATTGTGGAAAATTATTTTTTAGTTCCCTGTCATCAAAATATACAGTGCATGTTTGTATACTGTACAATGTACAAATCAGAATCATAGAGTCCACCAGCAATTAACACGTGTCTAGGTGTATTACGTCATGATTTTTGAATAATAACATATAATGGTTATGTTGTCTATTTTCTAATCTCAGTAAAAAAGAGCTACTAAACATATTTCATCTGTAAATGGAATTACAATAATATTCGATCTTCACTTAAAGATAGTTCTGAAAATGGTCTATGGGATCAAACCAAGTCACTATATTGCAAATATCTGACCTGTGGACTTTTTTGCCTAATTAAACCTTGAGCAGGAAAATATATATATTCAAGTGAAGTCAGAAATGCACCTGGAAAAAATGGGCAAAAGACCAATACTTTATGATGGCCAAATTCTCATCTATAGAAGAAAGAGATATCTCTGTAACAATGATTACTTGATTTGCAAAGTTTTTTTTAAAATTGGTCAGCTGATAAGATCCCATAAAAAAACAAAACAAAACAAAAAACCAGTAACACCAAACTGCCACTAATAGAAGTTTATACAACACACAAGGAAGTGATTCTGGGAATCATGTAAAGTTGTAAGGCAATCCAGACCACACTGAAGAAAATTATTATACTTCTTTCTTCACTTGCCTGATAATTTAGCCACAAATACCTATAACTGAGTTAATTATGTCTGGGTTGGCCTAATCTATGAGAGCACACGGTTCCATCTCATTTCTCACATCTATCTTGGATTTAGGATTTTTGCTTTTTCTTCTCTGTTTTCTATTATAAACTTAGGTCAATACTATTGACAGCAAAGAAGCAAGGATTAACCAATGTTAAATTCAGTTTTCTTCTTATACTAGTAATCTCTGACCTGAAATAATGCAGGGGAGGCAAAGAAGAGAAATGAAGGATTATAAAAACTTGTAATTAATCCGCTTCAGGTACACAGATTCCAATTCTATTGGCTGGAAAAGTTGTAACTAGGAAAGACCATAGCCCTAAATCATCTGGCATATGTGTATTCTTTATGCTTATACATTCTAAACATCGGTGCATACATTTAATTCCCTTCCACCCAAAAAAGGTTTAGTATCACCACATTGGTGTATATTTTCCATGGATGTCTGAACTGAGTAGAGTGGTAACATGGCCAAGAAGTAGTTTTAGATTTTGCCTAGCTATTGTAGGGAAATGGTGAGCATCAGAAGTGCTCCTGACTCAGACGGGATGAACAGAAGTCATAAACCCCATTCCACAGTTTCTCAAAGCAGAATGGCTCATCATTTTGGTTACTTTATAACATAGCTGACTTCAGAGACATGGAATTGTTTCTTTCAAGAATTTGGCAAGAAGGTGAGAAAACATATGGGGAATAATGAGCAACTCTCCTTCTCACAGGTTTTCCTTGCACACCACTTCAAAGGTGCAAAACCTCTTTCTTCTTCCAAAAATAACCCCATCATTCCCTATTGTAAGAAGTATATTTAACTATCTTAATAACACAATTAAAACTGGTTTCTGAACAATATTGTTAATTCACAGCAGCTGATTTTATTTTGAATGGGAAGGAAGCCACCATACAAGGGGAGAATACAATGAACTGGAACATGTACTTGTGTAAGTGTTACTAACAATTTGCCTCTATAGAAATGACCCTAAATTGCCCTTTTAGGCATGAGAGAACCTAATTTCTTGCTTCCAAAGTGCTTTTAGGGAAGAAAAAGGTCATTCCAAGATTATCACAATTCAAAATCTCAACATAAAGTAGTTATGCAACTTTACTTTCTGACATTAGGGACAGAGATATTTTGACTTTTAACATTCACTTTTATTCCAAACAACATGTGACCCAAAAGAACAAAATCCTGGATATTGCGGACTTAAGTTACTTCCTGAATAACTTTCACTATTATTCATTCAAAATGAAAAACCTATATATTTTGGATTTTTTAAGCAGCAGAAATTAGAATTTTGTAGGGAACAAGTATTTTTTTTTAGTCACCAACATTGTGTTTAGCAGAATATTTCTTATAACTGTAGAAGTTTACATTCTAGGATACTGAATAGTTGAAAATATTGAGTGGAATATCTCTAATAAAATTTTTCTTGTTGTTTCTGAGAATTGCAAGCTAGGCAACATTTTCACTCCCAAATGTTTAAGGAATTTATATGTTTTAGTGTATATGAATACACCAGACCATAAAAGATAAATAAAGTACCTTTCTTGTTCTGATAAATACTGACTATCCATGTCTCTGGATCGGAGATCAACTGGACTTCGGGAGGCATCATGGTGTCTGGTTGGAGAACGTGACCTTCTCACTTGATGAATTTCATCTAAACTCCTAAGAAATATGTAAAACATTTATATTTGTTATAGTTTGTTTTTTTCTTCCATTGCTTCATTCCTTTATATTGGAATATTTAGACTTCCCAGAGGGCAGACTAAGTGTAGACAGATGAAAACTGTCAGGCATGTGGGCTGATGTGCTTGTCATTGTAGTGAGCTAACAATATTATCAGCTTGAAACATAATTTTTGCTTGCTATATGTACAGAAAAATGAAGTTGTCCTAGATCTGAGCTGATATTTTCCTGAGACAGATACAACATATGGTGGAAATACAGTGGAAAGGGACTTGATGTTGGAATCTTGGTCCTTGGTTTGAATTCAGCCTTTGCTACTTATTTCCTGTGTGGCCTTGGGCAAGTCATTTAAGTTTCTGGACCCTACTTTCTTTATTTGTGAAATAAAAAAGATTAGGATAGGTTATCTCTGAGTTCCCTTTCAGTACTATATCTATGACTCTTTGGTCCCAAGTATAACATAGGATAGAGAATGAAAGGGCCAGAAGACAGATGAGTGTTATGTTTCATTTTGTTTCTCAAAATGGAATGTAAGCTCCTTAAATTAGTGAGTATTTTCTTTATGGTGTAGTGAAAAGTTGATGATTGATTCATTCTTCTACCCTGCTGGAAAGTGTTTTCATTGAAATCTAAACAACAAATCTAAACAAACACAGTGTTTGAAGCTCACCTCTGAATGTTAATTTGCAACTTTACTTATTTATAGAGAGGCAAAATAATGGCTTTTCAGAATTAGAAGAAAGGAAGCAGTAGAAGCAGTATTCTGCTATACATACATCTATATAATTATCTATGTGTATATATGTCTGTGTATGATATTTTACTATCATATGCCTCTTAATCCTTCAAAGTTTTTAACTTTAAATGAAACCTTCTACATGTTTTAATAATTCAAAATTTGCCTTATTCCAAGTCTCCTCATTGTTCTTCGTCATTGCCACATGCCTCCTCAGAGTTGGAAGTGAAACCAGCAAATAGAATGCATCGTATACTGATCTCAAATATTGTACTTTGGCCATAAATTTCTGTCCCTTGTAGGAAATTTTAGCTCCCCATTGAGCATTTCAGAAGCCAGGGCATACATGAACATTACCATTATCTATAAAAGTACTTTGAAGGTAACTTTTGGCTACCATCCCTGATTTAACAAATCATTATTTCTTCTTATTTTACATCTTTTACTAATATTTTCTTATGCATTCAAGCCATTCATTGCACCAACAATTTTGTTGTCAGAGACCCCAGAACCAATACAAATCTTACCTCTGTAATGGCACATTTGGTAACCGGGAACGGGGCCTGCCCTGATCGTCACCACGGTGAGGAGATACAGATCGCGAGCGGTGATGAGCTGTTCTTTGCTGTTCTGGCACAGTTAAAGTTGTAGATTTGCTTTCTCTAGCATTCGATCTATAACCTACCGGCAAAAATGCAACAGAAGTTAGTCAAGGACGTTCAACGAGAGCAAATAAGAACTTGGAAGGCAATCTCTTGAAGAAGTTTTTGCAGATCTAGAACAGCCACTAACCTACTAAAGAGGCGCAGGAGCCATGCAATCAGAACTAATTATTAGCATAATTTTCAAATGTTAATAAGTATACCTACACATAGTGTAACATATACATGCATTAGAACAGATTAAGGCTAAGGTAAGGGGTACAATGGAAGAACAGAACATAGATAGGACAGTTAAAACTTCAGACATGATATACAAGCCAGGGTAGTTGTGCTGCTCCCACTTCATTTAATCTACGGATTTTCTGATTGCTAGAAACCACAGGAAAACAGCCATTACACTAATTAATCTTTAGGAGGCTCTCCCCTTTGACTTAATGTGATTTTAATTATACAAAGAGAACATGCCTATACAAGATGGTAAATTGATCTTAGCTGGACCTTTGAAAATAGACTCTCCAACTAACACAATAAAAAAAATTGTCTAAGCAACAGAAAACACTGTAGGTAATTATAGACACCTAGTTTGATTGTAAACTCTGGTCTTTACTTCAAACCTTTTTGTAAGCCATAGATCAATTTGCGTATTTCCACTGCAAAGAGCACATATGTGTAGATTACTGGTGAATTCTTGAAGGACGCGGGCAGGAAAATTCTTAACCTAGTTAACCAACTATAAGGTCTAATGGAAGATAATAGAACTATCCCATAATGATTTGTGTCATAACACAAATAGTAGAAAAAAATAAAAGAAAAAGCTACTTTTTCCTTGTGTTTAGTAAATAAAATGTAAACTTTTTTGACTTGTTCAACATAAGAAGAAAATGTAAGGATCTCTCATTGGGTTTTCTTCTCTTACAAGGAGAATATAAAATTTCATGCCCTATAAATGCACTTCTACATATTTAAATGTATACATTTGAGATATATCTAGTATGTAGAGCTTTGATATAAGTTGGGGAGCTCAGGTCTGTTCTTTTATTCACCTAGTCTTTCAAATTCAGTGTTTGACTCCTACAAAGTATTATTTGCAAAGTCAGAATGTCATTATTTCAATACAGTTTATCTCACTTATCTCTATCATACTTATTATAGAAATCTAACAGCAACATTGTCTAAAAATAAGTCCATGAGATAGCATTTGCCACTTTTATTAGATAACACATTTTGGAACTTGGTAAGACATTATTTACAATATATCATGGTAACTATATATGGCAAGAGTTGAAGTTGTTAATATTTTTACTCTGAGTAACACAAATCCTGCCATAAAAACTACTACCAAGACCTATTTTTTTTTGATAGTTTTGTGCATCGGAACAGATAAAGAAAGCTATCAGTGTTGGATTCTATAATTTATTTAGGAAACTGCTATAGCTGCTATTTACTGGGGAGAAAAAGCAAAGTTCTCTTCTGACTTTGTATCCCATCAAGTTAATTCACTTGTCATCAAAAAAGTGCTTGTTTTAAAATCCTTTTGTTTTCTTGATTTCATGCAACATGAGACACAATGGAATCATCTCAAAGATAGAAGGACTTGATAGAAGGGTAGAGTGGAAGATGCTTACTGAATGGCTAGGAAACTTTATTGGAGTTCCTATGACATTGTATTGGAAGTATCACTTCAGGTATATCAATGAGTACTCATAGGGTTCTTCTTTTGTGCTTGTAAAATGATTTATTATACTTAATTACATTTTTAAAATTAATGTTATTCATGACTTGCATGCACCCAGCTCATCATTTGACTGTAAGAACTCTAGATGCTAAGATGGAAGACTATGGGACCATAATGCTTTCTATAGGAAATAGCCAGGTTCTGGTTGGTACAGTCTGACTGTGGCTAAAGAAACTTCCCAAAGCTATGAAGTGATAGGGTGAGAACCTTAGAGTAAAATTCCAAATGTTAGAGGCAAAGGAGCCCAGATGGGCGCCTTCCAAGTCAGAGACTCCATTGACAGTAATTCAAGTCTCCCCAGGTCAGGGGGCTGGAAGTTCTGTGGCACAGTTTCATAAAAGAAATATTGGTTAAGTGATATAAAACTATGCCTACTTGGTATTAAGAAGGCAATCTTCAATTAAGGAATACCCAGCACCTAATTGACATTGTACATTTTCTTACCACATTTATGAATTAGGAGGGCATAATTTTCAATGACATGGGGAAGTAAGTCTGTATATGTATGTATGCATATGTACATATTATATATGCATATATAATATAATGTATGTATGTATATATATATATATTCTGTTGTAATGGCTAAAGTGGATATGACTAATATCATGATTTTAACTATTGCTGTTATAAAGGTTTTCTCCAATATCTTATCTCATGCCAAAAGGACATAGGTTAATACAGCTTATGGCTTGTCTAAAGGCAAGAAGCTCATAATACAGGAAAAAGAAGGCAGTGAGGCAGGTTCTTCATATTTTATATAATTCTTTATTATCTGTGAAGTAAATGGGAGATAATTTGTGAGACTTTGCTTTCTAACATTTACCTAATTCTTCAGATTTTGGATCTAGAATAAATACATTATTTGCACTCATTACTCAGGTAGTAAGGCTTTCCTCAGAAGTAGATCTTCTAGGTTGTAGAAGCTCAGTCCTTTAAAAATTGAAACTTCGGATGTTGATGAAAATATTCACATGCTCTCAGTCATTTTAAACAGAGCTGACTAAACAAAATTAATCTGTTCTAAGTCAACATTATGACCATCAAGCATGATATAATTTTTATACTATACTGATGACCTAATAGGATATTGAAGTGAATATTTCTCTTAGACCTTATGCTAAATGGTATGAAAAGGTTGTGTTTTTGCAACTTTTTGGCTCTCTCATTTTTTTTAATGTTACAATCCTTTGTGTACCCTCTTACACTCATAACTGTAGAGCTAGAAGAGACCTCAGAGGCCATGTAGTCCTATTCTCTCATTTTATAAATGATTGGAAATTAAGCCCAGGGAAGTAAAGTAATTTGAGGAAGGACACACAGGTAGTAAATGTCAGAGATGAGATTTGAACCCAGGTCTTATAATTCTAGAATTAGTGTTCTTTCCACTATAGCACCATGAATTCTTCAGAACCTAATAAATACTCACCCTTCAGTTATCACTTTGGAATCTTCTGTTCCAATCTATTGTCCTGGCTAGGAAACCAGACAATCAAATTCTTTAAAGCAGTATGACTTTAGGAAATAACACAAAATGATAAGATTGAATGGGTCTAAGCTGAAGTTCTAGGGAGTATTTCTATGCTTCTACAGAGTATTAATTCATATCAGCCTTTTTTTTTTCTTTTTACTTGTTTTTTTAATTCTTCTGTTGTTACAGATGTGGTTTCGATAACTGAGGTCACCAGAAATCTGAACTCCAGATAAAAGGAATACCAGATTTACCTTTTATATCCTTAAAAATTTTTAAATTAACATTGAAAGGATATACAGATGATCAACCAAATAAACTGTCTTCACATTAGGGAAATAAAAAAATGTTAATTCATGTATAATGGCTAAAGCTTTTATTTCTTCATGAAAGTCTGGGGAGGGAAAGTAAACTAATCAATTTTCAGGTTGGGTGGGGGTCAGGTTGGAAACAGGAGCTCTAAGTAGCAAATTGAAAGGGGAAGGAGAGGGATCTGGACTGATATCATGAACCACTGACCCTAGGTTGTCTTTGTCTTTCATGCTTCATTTATGAGCAGGAGCCAGGGGAAGCCCAGTGGGACTATCAGTCAGAATCACAGCTGAAGGGCAAAGTGAAAGAAGATACAGTGCTGAGAAGGGTGAAAGTTTTGGGCCTCCAGCTAGGTGGCACATTGGATAGGGTGCCAGGCCTAAGGTTAGAAAGACTCATCTTCCTGAATTCAAATCTGGCCTCAAACACTTCCTAGCTGTTTGATCCTGGACGAGTCACTTAATTCTGCTTGCCTCAATTTCCTCACTTATAAAAAGAAGGAAATGGCAAACCACTCCAGTGTCATTGCCAAGAAAACCCCACATGGAGTCACAAAGAATGTGACACAACTGAAATGACTGAACAATGACAACAACATGGACTCCAGGGAGGATGTGGGCTGGGAGCAGGATGCCAATCTAGAGCAGTACAAGGAAGAGACATCTTCATTACTAGGAGCAAAGGCAGCAATTACAAATGAGAGATTTGCCTCAGGCAAGCTAACATTGTAGTAGAGAAATGAATGAGAGTAAAAAAAAGTAGAAGACAGCCCAGAAGCTGGAACTTCTTTCAGACTTTCAGGGAGAGTTTGGAGAGATGCACAATACGATAATCCAAGACAACTCTGAAGGCTATATGATGAAAAAATGCTATCTATCCCCAGAGAAAGAACTGATGGTATCCAAATCCAGATTGAATCATACTTTTTAAACCTTCTTTACTTTTTCTTGAGTTATTTGTCTATATTTTCTTTCACAACATCATTATTAACGATGTTTTGCATCACTATACATGTATAATAACATACATCAAATTGCTTTGCCTCCTCAATGAGGGGGGATGGGAAGGGAGGAATGGAGATAATTCGGAACTCAAAGTCTTAAAAACAAATGTTAAAAATTATTTTTACGTGTAGGGAAAAGTTAAATATAAAATAACTGCGAAAAATAAGAAAACAAGAAGTAAGAGAGATGAGTGTCAGTTCAGGGTAGAAAGTTTGGGAAAGGCTTTGGAGAACATAAGAAAGGATCTTTCAAGTCCTGGGAATCAGGGCAAATCAAATACTTCCTTAAATCATTTGAAAAAAAGTCTGAGATTAGAGATAAAATAAAATCTTGTATACATCTGGCTTTGGAGTGCATAGTATGGTTGAGTAGGAAGAACATTAGAGGGCCTGGGTTCAAATCTTATTCCTATAAATTATTAGTGTGTGCTTTACCTTTTCCTCATCTGTAAATTGAGGGATATGCAAATGATGAACAAGCATGTGATATTTGGTCAGGTACTAACTTTTCACATATAGTATAAGGAGTGTCATTACTCTCTTATGGCTTGCCTCCTACATATCTGAAACCCCTTCTCAGTACCCTTTTCAGGCTCATTTATCTGTACTATACTCCCTTACTGTGAGTGTTCACTAAGATTCTGTGCTAAGAGCTCTTATCTTCTTCCTCTGAACTATCTTTTGACAACGTCACGTCATCAGCTCCCATGGCTCTAACTATCATTACTATGCAGATAGCTCTCAGATTGTATATCTAATCTATTGTCAGTCTCCCTATAGCTTCAGTTCCAAAAATATCATGTAACTATTGGATGTTTCGAATTAATCCTAGAGACCTCTTAAATTTAATATGTCAAAAAATGAACTCATTATTCTCTTTCCCGCCATTCACCCTTCTGTCAAATTAATCTATTTCGATCAAAGTCACCATCATTCTGAGGTTTGTAACTTCAGCATTATTCCCAACTCTTTCACCCTACATGTCTAGTCAGTTGTCAAATCTTTCTCTTTCATTAACACCTCTCACTTCCAACCACCTCTTTGTAGTCATACAACTACTATCTTGGGAATGGCCCTTATCTCCTCCTACCCAAATGATTACAATTGCTTCCTAATTGGTATCCCTGACTGAAATCTCTCACCACTCTAGTCCATTCTATACACTGCTACTAAAGTGATCTTCCTTCAGTCAAGATCTGATCATGCCTTTCCCCTACTCCTTAAATTCCAGTCGTTCCCTGTTGTTTTATGTATATGTATGTATGCATGTACGTATGTATACATTCTCTTCTGTTTTGCTTTAATTTTAAAGTCCTTCACAACCTGGCCCAAATCTAGCTTTCCAACCTCAGTGTATACTAACACTGTCTCCAGTACATCATAATCCACCAAAACTGAACATCGCCATATCCCTCAAGCCATTCCATTTCTTATCTCTTATTCTTTTCAGTAGCTGTCGCACATGCCTAGAATACACTTTCTTCTCTCTGCTTCACATAATCTCTTGCATCAAGACACAATGCAAGTGCATGCAGAAGGTTTCTGACAAGACACTTTACTTGGTAACTTGTGTGAAATGAATGGTTTAACTATGTCACCCAAAGCAAGGAGTTTAATAGATGTCTATCGGTTGATTTTTGTAGTTCAAAAAGATCTTAGCAGTAGTCCTTATAGCTCAAATAGCATAAACAATTATTTATTTTCATGATTATTGGTTTCATTATTAACAGATTGTATATTTAGTTTAAAAAGACACAGTTTAAGGACCACCTTAACAAAATTCTTCCTGATCCTTCCAACTGCTAGTGCCTTTCTTCCTAAACTATTTTGTATGTAACTACTGTGCATGCATTATTAATTCTTAATTTTATATTTATGTTAAATATATTCTATATGTATTTATTTCTTCCATTAGAATATGATGTCTTTGGAATTCAGTAAAACTAACCAAATATCTAGTCTAGAGAGGATAAGGCAGTTGATTTCTGGACTAAAATCTGAAGAAGAGTCATTCAGGAAAGGAGAGCTTGGAAACTATATGGACAGAGTTCCTGAAATATGGATATGTAGAAAAAGGATGAAATTTTAGAATTCTGTAACTTATAAGTTTTTTTCCATTAAACTGTTGTTGCCATTTATCTTCCACATTCACACACACACATACACACACACAATTTCCCTACAGTGCAAGTAGTAAATTCTTAATAAAGACATAAAGGAGTAGAAAAAGAAGATCTTTGTCTCAGTGTGCATTATAAGCTATGTGGGATAGTGAGAAGAGGTAACCATGGCAGTGAAAACAAATGAAGAAGATCTGCCTGGTAGTAGTAGAAAACCAGTGAAATAATTTTTGGACTTTATAGGAAGAAAAGAGAGAAACAACACTAATTCTCAGAGTTGTATGGCCCATGAGTAGAGGAAGATAGTTAATGTTAGTAAAATAAAGAACAAAACTTTGTGTAGTCCTGATAGTCATGCTAGTGGTGGTGGTGGTGTGGTGGTGGTAAGGAGTAAGGTAAGACATGATATAACTAAATTTCTGCTAGTGAAGATGACATTTCAATTCAGATTTTCTTCAAGGCATATAGCACACTTGTTCGACTTCAGACTTGTGATTTAATTGAAGTACAGAACTCTGGATAAGGAAACTCCCCCCACCACCCCCATCAATGTAGATTAGCATTTCTTCGCTCCATGGAAGTTGCCTATGCTATGAAAGGTTAAGTGACTCACTAAGGTCACATATTCAGTATATGTTGGGGGTGGGACTCGAACCTAGGTCTTCCTAATTCTGACCTGGCTCTCTATCCATGACAGCATACTTTCAAAACATTGTCTAAATCCATTTAAT
>CM053627.1:169872160-169955842 GCA_028646595.1 Phalanger gymnotis
CTTTCTGGCACAATCTCTGAATTTGTATTGTTTTAATATCTATAATCTTCTCGGGATACTATATGACTATGAATCCTGGAATGTCTCTATCTCTGAATAATTAAAATTGTCTGGGGGGCAACGGAAAGTTACATACACAGTGATTATGAGTAGACTGTAGCATATTACCCTAGAAGACTCACTAAGAGTCCCTAAAAGGATATCATTAAGCAGAAGTACAATTGGGAGAAGTGTGGTACCAATCCCATATCAAAAGTGAGGGGCAAAGGAATACTCTTCTAGTCCATTCTGTTCTATACCATGTGATCTCTAAGCTCCCTTCCAACTAAAAATATTTCTGATTTTAATCTCTTCCATATTTGGAGGGAGGCAGTATGGTGTAGTGGAAAGAACATTGATCCGGAATCAAAGCACTTGTGGTCAGATACCATCTCTGACCCTTGCTAACTGTGTGACTTGGGAAATTACAAGTTAAAATAAGGAATCTGGAATAGATGGCCTCTGGGCTCCTTTAAAGCTCTAACTGTATGACACGAGATTTTTATTCTGTCATGTACAGAAAAATTACATGCTTCTCATAAGCATAACCAGATAATTATTAACCATGGTGTAATTTTTAGTTTTCATCTTGCAAGGTAGAACTATCTAGAAAGATTTTTCATGCTAAGGATGCATTCCTGCTCTGACCTTGTATGAATTAAGGAGAAATATCACACTAATAACAATAACAATAATAATACCTTAGAAAAATTATTATTAGTGGACTAATGTTACTAAATATGTATTCAGACATTTAAAAAATCAGCTTCATGTTCAG
The DNA here is from genome assembly GCA_028646595.1 of Phalanger gymnotis. NCBI lineage: Eukaryota > Metazoa > Chordata > Mammalia > Diprotodontia > Phalangeridae > Phalanger > Phalanger gymnotis. The sequence goes on from CM053627.1 coordinate 169,872,978, forward strand.
CACAAAATTTTCTACTTAAAATTGAAACCCACAGAATCTTGCCCAAGAGATAGAACATTAGAAATTATTCTTTCCTCCAACTTTTTACCTTTAACTTTTAGACTCTAACTTTATCTCAAACTTTTATGACCAAAAAATCAAATCTTTTTTTAAAAAAGCATTGTGACAATATAATGCCATAATCCATTTTACTAATTGATTCTAAGATTTAAAAAATATGTTGACAAAATAATGCCGATGCATTTTTCTGCTTTTTAGAGATATCTACACACTCAGGGTAATGATAATGAATTCATCACATAGGCATAAAAGATAGAGCCATGCCACATGCAATTTTAACTACTACCATGCATATTTTCAGTATATTCCATGGAAGGCTGTATTATGTTCAGAAGCCTTGGAAGGAAAAATCATAAAAATACCATACAAAACAAATGAGAATGGAGTTTTTGTCAGTAAAATGAACTATATTATTTGAAATAAAATTCATCTTTTCATTTATTCTTAGAGCATTGTGAAGTAATTTAACTGGCCTCACTCATCTTATTTCTAGGCAATAAACTAATGGAGGTGAATAAATGGAATGTTAATTACTAAATGTCCATCCATTTTCAACTGCCCAGGTAATTTAGAAGAAAAGTCGCCATGGAATAACTAATACTGATTTCACTAGAATACTATATCTCCAAATCAGTGTTAGGGAGGATCCTGGGTTACTAGAAGAATAAGCCAAACCACAAAGAAGCAGGGACATGCTCTGCACCCACGCACCTGGAGGAACTACTCCAATACCATCATCAACCTCATAATCTGAGATGTCACTATCAATGATTCGCTGAGATCCTGCACAACAGTAAGGCAAATACATACCTATGTATCTGGTTGACTTGTAAAATATAAAGGAAATGATCAGATTTTTAAAAATCCAATGACAGAGCTATGGAAGCATTTAGAACAATACAGGATAAATATTTGTTTGATTCATAGTCTGGTACCGAGCCACACCCAAGTCTTCTTATTGCTTACCATACATGATACCCTGAGGGACATCATGAGATTCCTGATATTCTTGTGCTCCTCATACCCACTGAAGAGGCTCCGTATTGTAGGGAGGTAGAGAACAGGATTTCTTTTTTGTTTTGTTTTGTTGTTACAATATAATTCCTTCCATTTTGTACTTTTTTTTTCAATTGACATGACACACCAGAAAAGAGATGATAGCCATATCTACAGTATCGTTTCTTCAAGACTCAGCCTAAAGCCTACTTTCTGAAGAAACCTTTTCTTCCAACTGCTAATGCTTTCCTCTTTCATATTACTTTCACAAACTCTGTATATATTATGTATACCTCTAGTTATTTACATAATGTCTTCCACATGTAAAACATGCATGATCTCTCAGAACAGGGATCATTTTTTTGCCTCGTGCATCTATCTCCATCGCTTAGCACAATGCCTGGCACATAGTAAGAACTTTACAAATGCTTGTAGACTGACTGCCTCCATTGTACAGTACCAACAACTAAAAATTGTTGGTAATTAGACTCTAATGGGTGGCCAGGACATTTTATAGAAGGACTGAAGAAATGAAAAGGCCTTTCTGTATAACACTAATTTCAGGATTTTGTGTCGTGTTTTGTTTTCTGATCTAGACATGTGATTTCATTGGTGTAGGGAATTCTCAGCCTGGAAATTCCCCCCACTGACACAAGGTAACAATTTGTTTATAACTCGAGCCTTAAAGAGTTATCTAAAGAGTACACTTTCATATGGTGATGTACCTGGCATCAGTTTGGGGCAGAACTTTTACTAGGTTCCTGACTCCAAGACTAGCTGTGTGGTACACTGGAAAGATCGAAAGATTTAGAATCAGAAGACCTGAGTTCAAATCCCAGCTCTGCCACCTACTGTCTATGTGGCAAGTTACTTAACTTCTTCTGGATTATACTGCATAGTGTCTGAAGTCTTTCACAATTCTAAATTTGTGGTCTTATGATTGTCTATTCACTAGACAATATTTTCTTCAAGAAATAATTACCCTGGGTAAAATGAAAAAGGGAAATGAAACTCTGTCTAAAAGCAACTGAGATTCATATTTTCAAGAGTAACTTCCCTGTGACTGCAAAGATGTTAAAACCTTTCATGATGTATAGTGTAACACGACAGATACAATGCTGGAGTCAGAAACAACTCATTTCAAATCCTGTCTTTGACATATACTAGCCATGTGACCTTACAGAAGTTACTTAGTCTCCCACAAGCTCAATTTTCTCTTTCATAAAATGGGAATGATAATAGGACTTTTTTCATAGAGTTGCTACCAAGCTTATATGAGATAACATATATAAAATGTTAAATAAGTATGAACTATTATTGTTAAAATTGGTAACAATGCACATATTCATACATATAAATCAAAGATGAGCATTAGTGATCGATTTAAAACAAAATTGTTCCCTTAAGGTCTCTCACAAATCTACTTTTTCCACTAATTTTTTTTCAAATGTTCACATAGTTTCTAAGCTAATCTTAAAAAAACCTAACTCGAATATCTAAAACTTTATTATTGTTGAATGTACTTTTCAATTAATGTATTGAGATCTGTAGGAAGGCATAGAACTAAACTTATTAAAAATAAATATATGATTATGAAAGAAAACCCACACAATTAAGGGCCTGCCACATAACCAGTATAGTGCACAATATAACATTGTGCAATTTTAAATTAAAAAAAAAAACATTGCTGGTGCTACTTTACTCTCACAGGTGTAAAATTTGTTTGGCATGATTAAATGAGCTCCCCATTAAGTATTCATAAAGATGTATATAAATAATAGACAGACAGATAGATAGATAGATAGATAGATAGATAGATAGATAGATAGATAATTGTAGATAGACAGACAAAAAACACTTGGGGAATCTTAGTATAGTTGCATTCTAAGCTTAATTGTATAGCTTGACAATTCTTTCTAATACTGTTATCTCTTTTAAAACTCCAGAAACAAAAATCTATTCTTCTAGTTACAACTGACTTCCTTCAGAATCATTTTACCATTGTTGGCCTACGGCCAATATTTCTGCTAAATGGTAACATACAAAGATCTCAGGCTTACTTTGTAGTTTTTTGCTAGAGCTTTCTCCATGGATGTGTCTCCTTGGCATGAAAGGTGATGGCTGAGGCAGAGGTAGCGAAGATTCATCGTGTGTCTGCAGTTTATACCAATGTGGTTCATCATCTAACAGGGCTGTCTCCAGCTCTATGAGGATCTGGAGAAATGTTTTTCAAGTTAAATCAGGAAGCAGTCCCAATGTTAACTATCAAATTAACACAATTTACATTCAGAGATATTTTTTTTTAGCATTTAAAAGGCAAAGCACTCAAATCTGCATAGCATACATCACCTCTCCAAGAAATTCACTTTCTTCTTCTTGTACTCTTGGTTGATCCCACACAGTTATTTCTAACATTCGTTCTCTAAAATCTCTACGGTGCACATGCGAATAGAGAAATGTTTGGTTCCATTTTGGGTCTAGGACTTTCTTTACCGTTTTGGTCCTCCTTTTACTTTTATCACTGAAAAATAAACATCCTAATGAGTTTTCTAAGTAAACTCTTATTTTTTAATGAAAATAAATGTGCTTTTTCTCTCTTCCATCCCTCACAACAATTATAGAGGAACAAAAGGGAATCAAAAAACAATTTCCTTATAACAAATACACAGAGTTAAGCAAAACAAATTCCCTCATTGGTCATATATCACCCCCTCCAATAAATGTATCTCATTCTGCATCTTGAATGCAGGATGTAGATAGAATGCTTATAATTTGTATGGGAAAATAAGCACATGATGTTATCTACTGTATCTGTAAAAGAAACAATTATAATTTTAAATATTTTTATGTAAATTGCCTGCATCCTAAGAGAGCTAAAGTACTTTCTTAGATATTATAATATTCTAATTCAACTCTAATTATGTAAGACTCTTGGACAACTTTGTACAACTCTAATTATGTACAACTCTTTGATTATGCATATGTTCTAACTATTTTACCAATAAAACGTCTGAGAAAATAAAATTTTGATTAAGCCCTCTAAGTATTTAGAAAATATCATGGAAACACACAATTTACAACAACCATGGGGAGGTCATCTCTTTTATTGACAAGTTGATCATTATCTAACCTATGTTTTAAAAGTTTTAGAAAAGGATGTGTTTTGTATTCTCTATGTAAAATTCTAGAATGTTTTTTCCCACAAAAGAATCACTACCTTCTATCTGGAAGAAAGTACATTTTCACATAGGGATTCCTGGGTCGTCCATCCACTCGAGGGGGTAGATCTCTTGCCTGAAGAACGTTTACAATAAGTTGATGTCCAACTTTGTCATACCACAGCTTCACCTATGGGATAATCAGGAAGGCATTAACTGTTAAAATCTAATGATAAACTGACATGAGTACAAAGTGAAGTCAAAACTGAAAATCAAAATTACTATATAGTACAATGTCTAGGCCATAGTAAGCATTTGATAAATGCTTTCTGACTGATTTTTCTGGAGGTGAGTAAAGCAATTTCTCAGTAAATGATTCCATGAACACTAAAATCTAGATGTTAAGAAAGACATGCCACCCGGGCAAAATAAAACTGGATATTTTTAGTTTTTACCATAAACTTCAAAAAAAAAAGTTCTTACTCCTGGCATTCTCAACAGTGTTATTTCTTCAGATATATGCTTGTCTCTTTCATTAGCCCCTCTCCCAATCTATTTTTAAAATCATGTTTTATTGTTTTGAGTGCTGAAAATCCTATTTGTGGTGTAGAGAAATTCAAAAAGAATTAAAGTAAGCCAAGGTGTTGATGACAACACAGGATCACCAAGAAGGTGATCAATAATAAAATGTGGAATATTGTTAGCCTCAGAGATCATGTGACTTTTTTTCTCTTTAAAATTTACATGTAGAAGTATCAGTGAACCTGGAGGACCCAGAAAGAAAAGAGCAATCAGAAAAAAATTACTAAATACAGAGAAATTCAACATATCCCCACCTGGGGATTAACACTCTCAGGCAATTATATGAAAAGGTGACAAACTTTTAGCAGTAATAGGGAAGACTTGAGAAGCAAAATTCACCCTTCAGAAATCTACATCTCTCCTTCCCTATGAGCTTTTATAGAATATTAGCTACTTGAGGGAAGAAACTTTTAATTTTTATTTGTATCCCTAGCACCTAGGACAGTGCCTGGTATCTAGTAGGCACTTGATAAATGTTTGTTGATTGACTGAATTGCCTTAGCCTTTTTTTCATAGGATAATAGGTTTAGAAATGGAAAGATGCCTTGGAAATCACCGATCACTTTTTTTAAAACAAATGAGTTAAACTGAGTGCAAGAGATGTAAAGTGGTTTGCCCAAAATCATGCTGGAGTTAAGTAGATGAGTTGGAAGTTGAATCCAGGTTTTAAGATTCCCGTGTCAGCACTTTCCATTGCACCAATATCTCCATTTTGATGCTTATGGAATATTTCTCCTTCTTTGAATAAGATTTCCTTGTACATTTAGTTCCATGCAAACATGATGCTTGGCAAAACAATATAGCTCTACACTGATAGACTATAGTGGAGCTTTGTGATATTACAGTGAGGTCTGGTCACATCACGTACTGGGAGCTCTTCCAACTCTAAAGTCTTACGGTTCTTTGAATTGTTTTGCTGGAGAATTGCCTGTATCTAGGTAATATTAAGCAGGATATGCTTTTATCTGCTTTATATCTTTTTTATACTAAGTCTACTAAGCTTTATAAAGGGATCTTGGTTTTATTGTAGGTCAACTCTCAGTCAATTGATGAGTATTTATTAAGCACATTATATGCTAGACGTGCTAAACTCTAGAGACACAAGGAATGGTTAAAGATAGTCCCTGATCCTAAGGAGCTCACAGTCTAATGGGGGCGGTCTCATGTAAACAATTATGTGGACAGTAAAATTTTAGTTGCCACTTGAAGAAAGTCAGGATTCCAGAAGGTAGAAATAAGGAAAGAGAGAATTCTAGGCATGGAGGAAAGACAACAAAAATACGGTGAGTCAGAAGTCGCTATGTGTCTACTATGTGCAGGCACTATGCTAAGCCCTGCAGATACAAAGAAAGACAAAAGAGAGTCCCTGCCCTCAAGAATCTCACATTGTAATGGCAAAATACATCACATAAAAAAATTCTAAAAATCTAGGAGAGTGGAAGGGAAGAAGGGTACCTGGCACGAGGCAGGAGAGGGCATGATGAAGTCCAGGAGTGAAATTGGACAGGGACTGATAAGGTGACTGCTCTGGGTACCCTCCTTAAATTGTAGGAAGAGATGGATTGTCTTATGCAAGAAACAGTAAAGAGGTAAGTGTCCCTTGATGGTAGAGTACACAGGTGTGAATAACACATATGAAAACTGGAAAGGTAAAAGGGGGCAGGTTATAAAGGGTTTTACAAGGCAAACAGAGGATTTTATATTTGATCTTGGAGGTGATAGGGAGCCACTAAAGTTTATTGAATAAAAGGGGTGAAATGGTCAGACCTATACTCTGGGAAGATCAACTTGACAGCTGAATGGAGGATGGATTGGAGGAAAGAGAGACTTGAGGCAGGGAACAACCAGAAGGCTTCTGCAATAGTCCATGTGTGATGCAAAGATGTCTTCATCAAGGTGGCAGCAGTGTCAGAGGAAAGGATAGGATATATATATATATGTGTGTGTGTGTGTATATATATGTGTGTGTGTATATATATATATAATATGGTAAAAGTGACACCGACAGGCTATATACCAAAGAGGTCATAAAAATGAGGAAAAGACCCACATGTACAAAAAATATTTATAGCTGCTCTTTTTGTGGTGGCCAAGAACTGGAAATTGAGGGGATGTCCATCAATTGGAGAATGCCTGAACAAGTTATGGTATATGAATGTAATGAAATAGTATTGTGCTATAAGAAATGATGAACAGATAAACTTCAGAAAAACCCCAAAAGACTTATATGAACTGATGCTGAGTGAAGTGAGCAGAACCAGGAGAACATTGTACACATAACAGCCACATTGTGTGATGACTGACTTTGATAGACTTAGCTCCTCTCAGCAATGTGAGTACCTAAAACAACTCCAAAAGACTCATGATGGAAAAAGCCATCCACATCTAGAGAAAAAAAAATATGGAGTCTGAATGCATATTGAAACATACTATTTGCTCTTTTGTTTTTTTTCTCATGGTTCCTCCCATTTCCTCTAATTCTTCTACACAACATGAATAATGTGAAAATAACTTTAATAAGCATGTGTATGTAGAGCCTATATCAGATTGCACACTGTCTTGGGGACCAAGCCAGAGAAAATTTAAAACTTATGGAAGTGAAAGTTGAAAATTAAAAATAAATTAATTTATTTATTTTGAAAAAAAAGAAAAAGAATAACATCTAGTTTGTGAGCCTGGATGAATAAGAGAATTGCAATACTCTCAATAATTACAGGGAAATTACAATTAGAAGAGGGTCTGGAGGAAAAGATAATGAATTCGGTTTGGATTATGTTGAGTTAAAGATGTCTATGAGACATCCAGATGGGGATGTCCAATAGGCAGTAGGAGAAGTGAGGATTCAGGTCATGAGCAACAATAGATTTAAGAATTATTATTATAGAGATGATAATTAAATCCATAGGAACTGATAGGATCATTAAGAAAAATAATAAAGAGGGGGAACAAAAGGGCCCAGAACAGAATGCTGGGAGATACAAACAGCTAGTAGTATGACCTGGATAAAAATCCAGCAAAGGATACTGAGGAGTGGTTAAGTAGGTAGTAGAAACAGTATAGAATTGTGTCACTGAAAACTACAATTTATCAAGGAGGAGAGAGTGATGAATAGTGTCAAAAGCTGACTAGAGATCAAGAAGGATAAAGATTGTGAAGATTTCATTAGGCTAGGCAATTGAAAATAGTAGTAGTAAAAGAAGTGGTGGTGGTGGTGGTGGTGACAGTAGTAGTTGTAGAAGTAGTAGTAGTAGCAGTCTTAGTGGTAGTAGTAATAGTCATAGTAGTAGTGGAATACTACTACTCATTGAATTTCCTGGTCATTATTTGATCAGACTTCATGGATTTGCAGAAGTAGGCTGGAAATATATAAATGTATTTTCTAATCTACAGTAGTAGAAGTAGTTAATAATTATATAGCCCTTATTATACGCCAGACATTGGTAAGCACTTTACAATTATTTCATTTGATCTTCATAACAACCCTGAGAGGTTGGTGCTGTTATTATTCTTGTTTTACAGATGAAGAAACTGAGGCAAACAGAGGTTAAGTAACTTGCCCAGTAACATACAGCTAGTAAATTGTGAGAACAGATTTCAACTCAAGCCTTCCTAATTCCAGGCCAATTGCTCTATTCACTACACCACCTAGCTGCCTCAAAAAGTCATGGGTAACTTTCCATAGGGGTGATAAAGCCAAAAGCCAGACTGTAGAAAGTTAAGAAGAGAGTGACAGGAGTTTAGGCATAGATTATAGATGGCTATCTTGAGGAATTTAGAACTCCCAAAAGGGAGGACATATATGAAATGATAACTAGCAGAGATAGATGAATCAATTGAGGATTTTTTGAAGATGGGGAAGACATGGGCATATATGTGGGCAATAGTGAACTAGTCTATAGACAAGGGAAGAGTAGATAAGTGAGAAAGAAGGGATGATGGAAGGAGCAATGTTCTGGAGAAGATTAGAGGGAATGGAATCACCTGTGCACATAGAGAGGCTTTCCTTAGCAAAAAGAAGGGCTATCTCTTCATGTAAGATAGGAATGAAGGAGAAGATAGTGGCAGAAGACATGTGGGTGAGGTGAGTTAAGGAGAAAGGGAGAATAAGGACTTCCTAGCAAATTGCCTCATTTTATTCAATGAAATATGAGCCAAAGCTCTCCAATTCGGAGCTTGGGATGGGACTATAAGAGATTTGAGGGAAGAGGAAAAGGTTTTGAAAAAAAAACCACTGTGGGTGAGTGGAAAAGGTAGTCAATTAAGAAAACATTTAAAAGGATTTCTTTTGCCACAGTGAGGGTCTATTTGAGATAATGCAACAAAAATTTGTACTGACCCAGTCAGCATAATTTTGGGATTTCCTCCAACTTCCTTTAGCAGCATAGGAATAGGAATGAAGGCAACTGCTGTTGGGAGTAATGCAAGGATGACCAGTAGAAGGAAAATTGACAATAGGATAAGTGAGCAAAGGACTCAAGACAACAGTGTAGTGTTGAATCGTTTATCAAGGGGTCAAGATGGCAAGGGAAGAGAATATAGCCAGCTTAGGGGTGATGATCAGGAAAATAATTGCTAGATTGAGGTATTAGAGGTCACAGTGAGGAAAAACAAGATTTCAGGATTACAAGGCAGAGGGAGAGGTAGAAAGCTAATAGACTGTGATCAGATAAGGGAATATCAGAGTTCATAAATTTGGTAGTGGTACATTTGTGGGTGATGATAAAATCAAGAATATGTCATCTCTTTGAGTAGCTGAGGCAGAGTGGAGGAGTAGGTCATGGGGAATAAGCAATTTGTAAAACCGTTAGATTAGGATGTTTAAAAAAGTATCAATATGCATGTCCCCTAGGATGAGAGTAAGAGTTGGGAGAAAAGAAAGACTGTGTTACAGGCACTGAACACTTTGAGAAAAAGAGGAATTTCCTGGAAGTTGGTAAACAACAGCTATCAGAATTTTGATTGGGTGGTAGATACGGATTTAATGACCCTCAAAGGTAGCAAAGTTACTAAGTTATGATTGCTGAAGGAGAAATTGGGAATGGGGGATACAGGAAGTCTCCCTTGTTGAAGTCCTCCACCTTAAGAAATAAAATAGGGAAAATGAGTGAAAGTACTGGGAAGTGTAAACAGGGAGGCTGTGTCTTCGCGAAAGATCTAGGTCTTAATGTGAGCCAGAAGACTGAAGGAGTGGGGAAGGAAAAGATTTAGGATGAAAGGAAGATTGTTGCCTAGGGATTCTTGTTTTATTCACCATAGACCCTAACAAAGTGCCCCCATGCAATAGATACTATTACTTGTTGCTGAGTGGCCCTAAAAAAGTCACTTAATTTCTCTCTGCCTCAGTTTCATCAACTGTAAAATGGGGATAATAATAGCACCTACCTCCCAGGGTTGTTGTGAGGATATGAGACTCTATTTGTAAAGCATTTGGCATAATGCCCAACACATAATAAGGTCTTAATAAATACTTATTTTCTTTCCTCTTTGTTGAATGAATGGAAGAATGAATGAATATACATATTAGCATATTAGAAAAGCAGATATTAGATATATTAGAAAATATGCTGAATGTGCAGTCAAAGAACTTGTGTGACATGTCAAAACTTTGCCTCTTATTAGCTTTGTAAGCATAATCAAGTCACCTAAATACTGTAAACCTGAATTTCCTCATCTGTAAAACAAGAATGACAATATGCACGCTCCCTAACTTACTCGGTTTTGATGAATAAAATGTCCTGTAAACCTTAAAGTTTTTTTTTTATGTGTTTAAGTCCTCCTCACTTCTCCTCTGACCATGATAGCCTTCTAACTGGATTCCTTGCCTCAAAACTGTCTCCATTCCAATTCATTCTCCCTCGAAGAGCTGCCAAGGTGATTTTTCTAAGGCAAGTTTCTGACCACACCTCCTAGTAAATTTGTGAATTCTATTGGTTCCCTAATGCCTTCAAGATCAAATATAAACTCTTTCTTTTAGAATCTGAAGCTCAGTATAACCTGGTCCTTTCCTACCTTTCCAATCTGTACAGCTTACTCCTCTCTGTGTCCTCTATGGCACCTACGTCTGCAAGGGGATCCTATCAGTCTAAATGAAATTGCTCTGCTAGGACACTCAATCTCCCAACTTCTTGCTTTCATGTTGGATTTACATCATGCTAGGAATGCTTTGTTGCCTCATCTCCATCTTTTAGCTTCCCTGACCTCCATCAAGATGCAAATCAAATCCCACTTTCTGTAGAATGTCTTTCTAGCCCCCCCAGATGCCAGCGCCTTCCCCTTCAACATTATCCTAGTCTGTTTTGTGTGTATCTTGTGTATAACAATATATCAATATGTTGTCTCTTCCATTAGCAAATGAGGTCTTTGAGAATATGGGCTGTTTTTTGTTTGGTTGGTTTTTGCCTTAAATTTGTATCTGTCTCCAGCACATCACACTTCATACAGCGCTGAGAACATAGTAAGGCCTTATTAAGTGCTTATTAGACTCATCAACTGACTAAATTGCCATTGAAATTCTTATAAATCAAAGTCAAGTGAACAAGACACCTGAGTTTGGCAATTTGAGAAACATGTGTGTCTTGTTCTTTGGCTTGAAACTACCAAACCAACAAGTTGTATATTTTTTACCTAAATTTATGACAGGATGAGAGCTTCAATGGACTTCCCAGCTGACATAGATTACTTTAGTCCTATCACTGCTTAACCCTTAAAGCCAAAAGGCTAAACTGACTGGAGGTTTTGGGGAGGACAAGGCAGACATAGACAAGAAATGAATTAGGTCCAAATATGCCTCTTTCAAGGAGTCACCAAATTCAAAGTATAGATACCAGAGTGAGGAAGGTAAGATCACAGACTGAATTCTGGTTCTGACTGAAAGTCACCCTAAACTCTGAAGTTCTTGCTTAGTAAGAGGGAATGGGGAAGGAGATCCCTAGAAAGAGGAGGCAACTCCCCAATTAGGATGAAAGCTATTCTCATTTTATACTTAGTTCATATAAAGTCCATAGGAGATGGTTTGGAACTAGACTTAGTTGTTTGCTGATAGGCTCTTCCCCTAGAATATTGTTGGAAGGAAAAACAGGGTTCAAATATATTAGGTAGGGAATTTGGGGACTCACTGGGCTCTGTGGAATATTTTGTCTCAAATAAACTCTTCACCTGTGGGGGATTTCCTCCACATATCTAGATATCTTTCTGAACACTTCTCTTTGAAAGTTCTGTGAGGGATTGAATGAAATCAAGAGAAAGAGCAGGTCCCAAATCTAGCACAGAGGAGTCTAAACTTGGGTACAGTACAGGAATAGGTGCCAATTAGCAGCCCTTGCTCACTACCAGATTCAGGATCAAAAATGTAGGGCAGACTGAGCAAGGGACCAGAAACTAGAGGTGGCATTCCAGGATGGGGAGAGGTCACACGCCCTACGTTCTGTACTGAGCAAGGGGAAAATTTAGAAGCAAGTAGCAGCTATGTGGCTTGGATTCTAAGAGCAGAGTAGAGTATCAGTTCCCGCTTTCAACCCAGTCTGAAGCATGCAGTGGAGTAACTAGGGCAAGAATCCTTGACTAAAGGGAAGCTGGCAGTTCTGTCACTCTAAGTCAGTATAGTTTTCCAGGTGGCAAATAGTACTTGAATCTAGCTGCAGTCTGCCAGAACTCTAAACAGGGCAAGCCCACGAGTGTGTTACTTAGATCCAGACCTAGGTCAGGAACTTGCCAAACTCTGCCCAGAGGGATTGCACCTTGGATCAGATCATGGGGAGCACTAAAAGCTTGTGAGTCCTCAGCCTCAGCTGCCTCTAAGATTCTGGAATGACATAATCATAATCAGTACCCCAATAAAACATCAGCAAGAACCTAAAAAAAACTACATGTTCAGCCCAGATATTCTCTCCACAAGTGGACAGAACTTATCCCTAACATAAATTCTCAAGTGAAGAAGCAGGCTGGAAGAAGGAGGAAACAACAAAATTCTTCCATTAAAAAGTTGCTATGGTGATGAGGGTGCTCAAGACACAAGTCCAGAAGATGAAAATGACTCAAAAACATGTTCAAGCAAACACGTAAGAGTCAAAAAAACCCAAGCCTTGGGCAAAGTTAAACTAGAAGACTTAGAAGAGGTGAACCAAACATTTTAAGGTGTAAAACTTCTTATAAATTAAATTAGAGAGCTAGAGGAAAAATTGGAAAAGAAATGAGAGTTGTAGAAGAGAGAATTGGAAAGGGAATTAATAGTTTAGCACAAGAGGTACAAAACTTTGCTCAAACCACAAATTCACTAAAATTTAGAATGGTTGAAATAATTCATGATCATTGAGCCAATAAGAAATAATAAATCAAAGCCAAAGGACTGACAGACAGTATGGAAGAAAATGTAAATTATCTTACACCAACAACAACTAAGCTCAAAAACAAATTGAGGAGAAATAATTTAAGAATCATTGAACTAAATGAAAATCACAACCAAAAAGAGAGTCTAGACAACTCATTTCGAGAAATCATAACAGAACATTGTCTAGATTTCTCAGAACCAGGGAAAAAAGTAGAAATAGAAACAATATACCAGGCACCTCCTGAAAAAAAACCCAAAATGAAAATTCCCCTGGAATGCTATGGCCAAAATTCAGAGAAAATCCTACAAGCAGCCAGAAGGCAAGAATTCAAGTACCAAGGAGCCACACTAAGAATCACATATAATTTGATAGCCACCGATATAAAAGAACAGAAAACTTAGAATATGATATTCGAGAAGGTAAAGAAAATATGCTTACAGCTAAGAATAAGTTAGCCAGTAAAACTGAATATAATCCTACAGAGAAAAAAAATACCTTTAATAAAATCAAAAAACAAAATAAAACTTCCAATGTTCCTGATGAAAATACCAGAGCTGCAAAGAAACTTTGAAGTACAAATGCAGCAATTGAGAGAAACATAAAGAGAGAAATACGAATGAACATTCATAAAAAACATAAAGCATATACTGTTTACAGTTGAGTATGGGGAGATGATATTTATGTCCTCTGAGAACACTATCACCATTAAGAATCATTAGGAAACCAGAAGTCTACTTAAACAGAAGGCTTTGGCATAATTCTATTATATTTTGATGATCTTATAAGAAAAGTATGAGAAGCAAAGAGGAATACACTGGGACAGGATAAGTAAGAGGAAGAATGAGAAGAAAATATTTCATATACTTTGTGTGCAAAAGCAGAGATTTCTGAAAACAAGGAAGAAAGGGGTGAGAGGAGTGGGTGACAAACCTCACTCTCATCTGAACTGGTCAAAGGAGGGAAGGCTACACTCACAGTTTGGGTGCAGAAAAATATTTCACTCAACATGGAAACAGGAGAGAAAGGACAAAAGAGAGAGTGGGGAATACAAGGGAGTATAAATTAAAGGGGGATTAGTCCTAAGCAAAATAAACTCTAAGTATGTTTAAAAATATGGCAGTTCTTTTTTGGGGTAGTAAGGGATTAAATAATGTTTACCCAATAACTTGGGAGTGACTGAAAATATTATGGTATGTAATTATGCTGGAAAACTATTGCTTTAAAAGAAATTATGAAGGGCATGGTTTCTGAGAAAACTGGAATCATTGGCTTAAACTGAGATATACTGAAGTAAAACAGAAAAATTAATATTCTCTCCCTCTTTCTCTCTCTGTCTCTTTGTCTCTCTCTTTGGTCTGTCTCTCTCCACATACATACACATGTGTGTATACATATATATACATACATACATACATACACACATACATACACAATGATAACAATATTATAAAGATAAACAGCCTGGAGAGACTTAGAAACTTTGACCAGTCCAATGACCAACCATAATTCCAAAGGAAACAATAAAACATGTACCCAATACCTGATAGAGAAGAAAAGGACTAAGAGTACAGATTGAGACATTTTTTGATGTGGCCAATATGGTAATTAATTTTACTTGATTATACATGTTTTTAAAAGGCGTTCTTTTTTCTTTCTCAAATTGGGAAGATTGAGGGGGAGAAAAAGCAGATTTGGGGGTTGATTAAAAAAAGAAAATTAAAACAATTAAAAATGATGAGAATGATGAACTTTCTCCAACACTATCAGGAAGAAAAATAATACTTACGGAAAGTTGCCCTGGTAGGACCTGAGGGGCATCTTTTAATGCTCCAGGACTAGTTGGAGAAATAACAGAAATGGAAGGTCTTTCCATCTTTTGAGACTCAAAAGAACTCGAACCTGAAATAAAAGATAAAAATGCAAAAGATAATTCTGACAAATTATGACCAAATAAGGTTACGGTGAATATATTTTTCTAAAATCACAAGACATATAGTATACAATATAATTTCCTTGATTATGAAAAACTACCTAAAACTATGAAGAGATTCATATGAAATTCCCAGTGAGTATTTTAAATATGGTTACTTACCATTTCCAAGAGGGTATGATAAATTTAAAATGCAAGAAATAGGTTCAGCATTCACTTTGAGTTACTAGACTCTAAATACATATGCCATTCTGAATGTTTACCTACATTAAACAGGACCTATGGTAATGATAAGTACAGGTGAGGGTGGTGGTGGATGTAATTAACGATGACAGTGTTCATTCAATCACATTGGTAGAGTGACTAGATTTATTTGAGTTACCTTCACTGTAAAATTGTAATAAATTTGATAGAAAACATAATTCCTGATCAGCAACTAATCTTAGATTTGTTTATATTTTTCTTAGTTTCACCTAATTTCTTAGTAGAGACTACAAAATAAATCTCTAAAACCTGTGGATCCAGTCGGATGGTACCTCCAGTGGTTCACAGAAAGAGTACAGAAGTGGTTTCTGAAAAATGAAGTAAGATTCTGGATTCTATTATACACTTTGTTTTAATTATCAACCAAGGCTGTTTGGATGCTATCCAAAGTCTCAATTTAATCTTTATTTGGGCTTTATTCATATTTTATTATATAGACCATGCCCCAGAAGCAAGGGGAGTAGTTAATTAAAAACTGTTTCCCCCCCTACAGCTATTTAGTACACAGGGTAGAGTGGGTTAGAAATTGTAAAGATAAACAATTCACAAATTTAAATGTACTCACAATCTCATTGAATATAATGCCACATTGCTTGATTACACACTTTTCAAGCCCATGCTTCACAGCTGAAATACTTAGGAAATATGAAAGCCCTTTAAAAATCTTTAATGATGGTGTGGGTGATGGAATATGGGTCATTACTGCTAACATGAGGCTGAATGGAATACTAGCCTTATTATCATGAAACAGAATAATTGGTAAATAGGTATCTCATTACAATTTTGTTGTTGGGATCTATATTATGAAATTATCAAATGGATGGAAATTCCTTATAAGGGAAACTTTCATTCTTTCTTTCATTTTTTTTCTTTTGTTCATTCATACATACATTTATTTAATAAGTATTTATTGATCGTCTTCCATGTTCAAGGTATTTTGCCATGGATGATAGGATATAAAGAAGAATAGGAGATGAATCTTGACTTAAAATGAAATCCTTTTCTCCAATACAGTCACTAAAATAATTTAGTTGGCAGGGGAGTGTAGTATAGTTTTCTCCGTTATATGGAAGAGTAACTTGTAAGTCACGTAATTTTTCAGTGCTCTAGTTGCCAATGTTCATTGACAGAGTTAGTTTCCTCACCTGGGACATTCTTATCACAGGGAAAATATAGCCCCTCCTCCTATCACCATGGAAAAATAATGCTCCAGTGCTAGACATCAGATCCTATGATGGTATCCTTTAGGAAAATAACATCATCATTGAAGTAATATGCCTATAACCATACACAGTGGGGAGAGGGGGAACTGTTCCATAAAGTGTAAATAAGTATATATTCATTGGGCCCAATGATATCCATGGCTCTCTGTACTCCCAATACATTCAGTGTCCATATTGTTGCTACCTTTAGTCAGATCTCTACTTGCCTATGCTCCAGTTTCCTTGAAACAACTATTCATTCTCTTGTGCTCAATGATTAAGGGAGTGGTAATATGAGTTCAAAAGATATGACTTTAAAAATAGAAAGAACCATTTTAGATGAATGAATTAATCAAAAGAAGTCTTCATACTCACTAGACTCTAATGGAGGATGGGAGCTCTCGGGAATCCTTGGAATATCACTACAAAGAAACAGTATGTATTTTTAAAATCAGCCAAATTCAGCCCATGAATCTTTCTGAAGGTCTCATAGTTACATTTGGTTTCAATGTGATGGCATAATCCTTTTGAGATTTAAAAAGGAGTGGCAATGGAACAGTTACTGTAAAGGCAGCTACTAATGTGCATGAATGTTACACACTACACAAAATTGCATTTCCCAAAGGAAGACCTCAAAGATCAAAATAACAAAACTTTTTTTTTACAATGACAACAATCACATTAATATTGTGGCTAAATTTGCCACAATATTTTTACTACCAAAACAGTAGGTTTTGGAAACAAGAGATGTTCAAGTACTGCTAATACTAATGTTTCACTCTAGGAAGATAAATCAGAATGATACAAATTGTGCAACTCACTAGTAGGCTTTACAAACACATCTGAAAGAGTTTACTGAATGAAATTGATGGAAAATGTCTTCAAAACAAACAAAAAAGAAAGTGCAGATGATGTGGGCAAAGTTAAGCCTGAAAATGATGAGGTGCATTGGAAATTAAAATTAAGCTTGCAACATAAAAAGCTAAAAAATTACACATATGCCTTATATAGAGAGAACTCTATATATGAAGTATACCTAAATATACTATTGTATGGCTATTTACCACATAATGAGAAAGTAGCATTCAATCCACGGGAAAATTCTACAGATCTCAATATGATGTTATTCTTTAGATACTAGTGTTTGACATGTCATAACCCTAATTTAATTATAACCTACAGAAGCCCTGTACAAACCTGACCTAGGTACTCCACTGTGCATAGCTATGACTTGTATTTTGTTTTATAAAAAGATTACTATCAATTTAACAAAGGAAACAATGCTATAGGGAGAGCACAGAAGACTACATATTGACATGACAAATTGAAACAGATTGGAATTTGGACCTGGAAAGATAATTCTCAGTGGACTATTAAAAAAAACAACTAATCACTTACCTAGAGTCAATCTCAGCACAATGAATTCACAAGGAAGGAGTATGATGGACCAGTCCTCACATTCGGACATTAGATCAATATGTTAAAGGAGATGCAAAAATATTGTGGTGTGGCAAAAGTGGAAATTTTGATTCACTTAGAATGAGTTTTTTTTTCTTAAGCCCTGTCCTTGATGGAATGAAAATAATTAAATTATTTCTCCTACATGTTTACAAAACTTCCTACGGGATAATTCTGTGGTTCAACCAATATTTTAAATCTTTCATGAATAACAGAATATGGCTAATTCAAATGAGGTAAGGGTTATCTTAAAGTGCAGTGCTCCATAACATTGTTAGTTGGGTCTTTGGAAAATTTTAATTTGAATAGCCATGTTAAAAAGTGGAATCTGGACCATAGAATCTTATTACGAGCCTGGAATTTATTAAGGAGACTGGGGCAAAATCTCAAAATGTTTTATTTTCACTTAGTATAGATTTTATAAGTAGATCTTTTCAAAAAAGTACCTAATGGTTGTTACTTCTCTAATACTTCGAGGTAAGATGGGTTTGCTGACATATGTGGGAGAAGTCTGAGAACTATTCTGACCTTAAGGTTGAATCAAATACCTCAGAACATTCCATCTATGTGATGACATGGTAGATATTGCCAATGTATCAAGTTTTCTACTATCAAACTATTCTGATAACTTTAATCAAAACATATACTTGAACTTTTTCTCACAGCCATTCTTTAATCAGGATCTTATAACAGTCTTTGAAGAAACAATTTTCTATTGCTCTAAGGCCATTAACAGTTTTGAACTGAACTACCATTAAACTGTGAATAAGGGCCTTCTTCTAACACTTCAGTAATTTCTTCTTTGAGTAGAAAATGAAGATACCTTTAGGAAGATGTCTATTTCCATACATTCTTTTAATTCATTATTTTTAACAGGTGATTTTTGATGTGTCTATAGTTCCTGATTTTTGGTGTGTCTATAGTTCCTTTTCTAATTTTTTGATATTACCAGTTTTACAATGTTACAATCTGCTTAATTGTCTTTTATGATTGTAAATAGCCAAGAATCAATAATACTTTAGATATATTCTTTCAGTAGCCCTGATCATCTGAATGCATTTTGGCAAGAGTTTTGCCATATAATTCCTTCATCTTTTATTTCTATATTTACAGTCCCTCTTCAGGAATTACTTACCTCTTTCCCAGCCCCATATTTGCCTCAGCTCAAGAACACATGTAATATAAAACTAATATAAATTATATATTAATAATATGCTAGAAATCTGAATAGATAGAAAGCATAATACTACTACAAAATTCCTTATTGTTGTACTCTGTATATTCATCATTTAAATTTTGGTTTCTAACCAGGCCTTCATTTCATTTTTAAAAATTTCCATGTTTACTTAAAGAAAACTAGCAGAAGTATGCTGTAGACATATTAATCATAGATAATATCTTCAATTCTTTGACAATTTGAAATAATAATGTGTTTTTACATGTGTGTTTTATGAGTGCAAATATCCATGAAGATGATAAGAATTTAACCTATGTATTTTTTCAACAAAATTGGGGGCTGTAGTCCAACAATAGTAGAGTAGAAAATGTAAAGAAAATAAGTTTCTCCATCAACGTGTTTAAATATTAAGTGAATTGTAATTAACAACTTCAAAATGTCATCTCAAAATGTAGATGGTCAAAAGGAATACTCTAAACTGTAGAGTCAAACTTAACTAAAGGAAAAAGATAAAGGGTGGGACAACTATTGCATTTCTCTACTTCTTTGGGACACAACTTGTATTCATAGAGAATAAAAATTTGCTATAAGTCATAGCAAGCCTAAGTATGTGAAAATTTGGATGCTCAAAATTAAATTATTTCATTTTTCTGAGTAGAATGTAAGCTCCTTGATGGCATAAACTATTTTTATTTTTGTCTTTGCATCCTCATTACCTAGTTCAGTGTCTGGTGCATAGTAGGCACTTAAAATGCTTGTTAAATTGCTGAAGTTACTTAAATTATAGTATTTCTTTTTTATAAAGATTTAACATTTAATATGTTGAAATTTTTAAAATCAACAGGTTTTTTTTACAAAATCATCCACATTTGAATGAAATCTATACTCAATCCACATGTAAAAATATAAAATAAAGCACTCTTTTCTCATAGTCTATAAACTAAAGAGCTATTACATTAAAAGCTACAACATTAAAAGATTTGTCATAGCATTAGGGAAGAACTGCTAAATTTCAATTTCCATAGTAAGAAGAATTAATGGATGCCCCCTTTCTCTAGTACGACAAATCACAAAATTTGAATTACTAGAAATCAATAGTGTGCCTTCATTTGGAAACAGAATTTATTCTTATTACATAAATAAAGCTTATCATATTCTGTGACATTTAGCCTTCTCAGAACTTAAATCCTTTAAAATGTAGTGAAGAAAATTCACTATACATATCTGAAGAGTTGTTTTTGTTTTTTTTTTAATCCAGTATATGTGCCCATATTTGAAGAAAATGCCATCCACATAACAGGTATTATATGAATGTATAAACTTCCTTTTAAAACCCTGTTAATACATGTAATTTACTAAACTTAAGAAGCAAGTTTTTTTAGCCTTACCCAATAGGCCTTGAAACAATAATTTCAACTTGAGGTTCTGATTTTGATTCTAAAATAATGTTGTAAACTTCTTCATTTGTAGCTCCAGGCAGGGGTTTACCATTCCATTCTAGAACTTCATCCCCTTAAATTTAAAAAAAAGGGTATTTTTTTACCTTATGATTTTTTTATTTTTTCTTTTCTGTCTTTTAAAATGTTTTAAACAAAGAATGCAAAACATATACAAATATATTTTAATTATCTAAGCTCCACTAACCAAAAGCAAAGTCTCACACCATGGAAACTGGTTAAACTGAATCTCCATTCTCTAAGAACTTTAGGTATTTATTTTGCAGTCTCCTGCAAACAATTTGTACATGATGTTTTTGATATATTTTTAGATGAATCAGCAATAATCAAAACAACTGCCTTGTGCTGGAAGGGGTCTATTAGGCAGCAAGCATCACAACCCCTGGGTGAGGGTACAATTACTACTAGGCTCTTACACACAAATCCTAGCTTTTTCTTTTCTTTTTCTTTTTAACAACAACAGTGAGTAATATTGGTGAGTGTAACTTTTCTGGTCCTAAGATGCTATATAGTCTTCGCCAGATGCACAAAAGAATAAAGATGAGTGAAAGGATTTCAAGGCCACAAACATAGTTAAACCTAGGTAGCTATGGCAAGATAACGAAGCAAGCGGATGTAAAACTGTTGCATGAGGGCTAACCCATTTCCAGATGTTAAAAGTACATAATTTTATATATAAGTTTGTTAGAATTAAATTACAAAAAAGAAAATGCTTCATAAAAGGAATTTTGAAGTAAAGTCAATATAAATCAACATAAATTCTGGGAAATTTTTTTATTAAAAACAAACTGTGGAGTTCTCAACTTTGGAATACAATTTTAAAAATTTTATTTAATATACTCATGAGAGTTAATGAATCTTTCTCCTAAATGAAGAGTGCAAGTAAATCAGGAGTCACTTAAAAGTATATTTTTAAAAGAGCCAATATAATCTTTCATTTTAAAAAATCTGGATAAATACACATTTGAATTTTTTTAGATTTAAATGAGCTCTCCCCCAAGGTGATATGGACAAACACTGACTTTTCTATAATGGATGGCAATTTTGGTTGACTGATTCATCATAGTGCCTTCTAAGCCTCAAAGAAATCAGAAATCATTTAAGTTCTAAAAGGACAGGGATATTCTATAAACTGTGGAACTCTAAGAGAAATTTTAAAAGTATTATGCTGTTTCTGTTTGGTGAAACCATTTCATGTTATATTAATGAAGAAACTGTAGCATCTGATTAACTGCATATGATAATTCTTCAAATTGGCCCTTATGTGTGCTCTTTTTTTGAGAGAAAGTGATATGTAAAAGTATATCAGGGATTGTTTGATAATATAACAAAATAATCCTTCCCTTTACAAAAGGCTCATTGAAAATTACCTTTAAGTACCAAGCTCCCCTAGGGAATTTCATTGCTCATTTATATTAACTACTTAATTGGGAAAGAGAAAGTAGTAAAAGGTACAAGTAACTAATGATCATAGATTACTATGAATAAAATAGATCAGGTAAAACATAATTGAGATGAAACATCATTGAAATTGTGAAATAGAAGGCACAATTCATTTTTAAATGTATTGTATTCATATGCATCTTTCAACTACAGTAGAAATGATGACAAATTGGGTGAAGGACTGGCCTTGAAGCCAGGAAGACCTGGGGGAAGTCCTGCTCTCAAAAATCATGGAACCTCTTAGTTAGGCAAATCTCTAGCCTATAAAACGTAGAAAACTTGCAAACTGCATTTGTAGAGAGAATTTCTTCCTCTGGGAGGTCTGTCTAGCAATAAAATTGCAGATCAATTTCCTATTCTATTCAAAAAGAATCAAAGCATCACACACCTCTGTTATAAAGAGAAGACTACAGCTAAACTCTTTAGGCATATTAGCAGTAGCTTCTCCCATTTTAGATTTGTTTTTTTTCTGACAAATCACTTTCAAGTCCTTAATGAAATCTAAAGAAACACTAGGGAGCTCATATTTAAAGGAAACCTGCAAGATTCCTCCCACAAAGGGAAGGATCCTTTCCTAGTGTTGAGGGAAAATCACTGCTTGGTTGATCTGTTCCACAAATTAAGGTTTTTGCCACTGGGTTTTCCCAGACAGGGCACAGCTGTATGTCAGGCTTTACCCATTTTGAGGCTGGTATTCCACTCACTAAACTAGCACATGCTCAGCTTGTGGCCCACATATGGGTATTCAAAAATTGATTATCTTCCTTATGCTGCATGTAGCATCATAATTGGTCTCTGAAAAGAGTTGGCATGGAGTCTCAGCACTTCTTCACAAACTAAACAGCAGATGGAGCAAAATCTCTGATTCTCAGCCTTTTCCTCTGTAATTACTGTGCAACATTTATCCTGCAAAGAAGTTTAGGATCATAGTTCTGGAGCTGCAAGGAACTTTAGAAATCATTTAGTCCAATTCTCCTCATTTTACAAATGAGGAAACTGAGCCACAGAGAAAGTTAAGTGATTCGATCTACATTTATGTTAGTAAACCATATAGACCAGCCTTTAAAGAAAGCGTTCTACAATTTTTTCTAAGGGAACCCAATTGTGAATTTAGAACAAATCAATGCTCTTTTTTTTTCCCACGATGTGACTGCTGCCTCTTAACTCTTCATTGCCTTCATAATTCCTTCCCCTCCACCAAGAACTCCTCAAAACTTTTAATACAGGAAAATACAGAAGAAAATACACTAGTCAGAAAAAGATGTTATTTTTATCAGCTAACAAAATAAAGAAAAGAAAGGAAAGGAAAACATGTCAAAGGTAGTGAAAAATTATCTTTGGATTTAAGTTAACATAGACTGTGTTTGGATTTCTCAGCTCATTTTATTCTGTGATGTGTAAGGGTCAAGGTCACGGAAGCAACATTAACCATGGCCATGAATTTTAAACATCTGAATTTATTGCAACCACGTAAGCATCAAATTAATCACAATATCCATGTTCTATTGCAAATACCGCAAAAATACAAAGGATATAAAGCATACTTGCAGACCCCAAAAAGTTGTGCTCTTTAGAAGGTACGTTTACTAGCAAGTTCATAGGTATATTATTGTTACATACACTTATTGTTACATACACAATTATTGTTTCACAACATAAACAACTTTTGGAGTAGAAGAGTTAGGGACTAATGCTATAATAGTTATTTTAGTTGAAGAACAGACTCTGAGGAAAATGATTAAGAATTGAGTGCATTTTCACATAATTTTATAATTGAAACATGCAATAATGTTATGAAGTTAGCAACACAATTCGGTCCTTTCATATCAATAACACTTCATAAGATGAAAATTACTCTTTTCCACAGGATTGCCATTGGTCCACAAGAACTAGGGTATTGCATACTCTACAGTATATTTCTGTATCACTGCCACTGGCAGGTGCTAACATATGTAGATTGTCCACTGGCTCACTGAAAAAAAATATATATTTAGTTTTTCTTCTACATGATTTGTTCAACATTCAAAGCACTAACAATTGACAATGAAGTAACAAAAGAAGTATGTTTTATTAGGTATATTTTAAAATATGTACAAATATATATATAAATATATAAAAGTATCTCTTTACCTGCTCTTAGATGTCCTACTACATCTGCTAGGCTACCCTTCTTTACTTTGGTGATGAAGGCACCAAGACGTCCTAAATCAGTCATTTTTCCTCCAACAACCTAGATAATCACAGATTTGTAAGGTTCCAATTCTAACACTGTAGCAACAAAGGTTTATCAGTTAAACTACATTCTATACTAATTTATAACTCATACAAACTTATTTTTATCAGTTAGATGTTTCAATGATATGAAATGAAATTCTGTTATGTTGTTTGATTTTTATCTGATTTTTAAAAGAATCAAAAATTATTACCTAAATTAAAAACAAAAACAACAATAAGAATTGGGTATTTACTTTCCTAATGAAAAATTACCCAACAAAAGGTAGTTCTTTTCATTTGCTTCCTGCAAATCCCTAAGCAAAGTAAGTAATTTGTACACTGGAAAGATCAACACTCAGCTCCTTTAAGCTAGTCAAATAGTAATTGTCTAATTTACTTATTTCTGGGCCTAGTGAATTTCTTTTAAGTCCATTCTTACAGTATTGATTACTAATTGTATATGTTAACTTTTGTCCTTTTCTTTTTGATCCAGACTTTTGGTTTTCGAAGTGTGAAGAACTCCTAATGAGGAAACTCCCAGCACAAATGCTGATTGACAACTCTCCTCTGATGTATAATTTTAAATATTTGCCTGGGTGGGGGGCACTGAGAGATTAAATGACTTGCCTAGGTCACTCAGCCAGTGGGTATCGGAGGTAAGCCTTGAACCCAAGTCTTCCTGACAAAAAGGCCTGCCCTCAGTCTTCCTTTATGCATTACTTCAGACTAGGTGTTTAGTAAGTTGAATTGAATCAATTTTTAAAAACTACCTAAGATAGTAATAACGTGTTGATTGGCATGGTGTTGGATTGAAGTTAGGGGTCCAGTTCCCACTTCTGACATACACTAGCTGTGTGACTGGGCAAGACATTTAACATCTCAATTCCTTGGGCAACTCTTTAAAACTATAAATGTGGCTTTCTTATCATCATATTAATGATATGTGTTAGAAACAAGACTCAGAATCATATATTCCTTATTCTATTTAGGTTTTCTGTCTACTAAGCCTGCTAAACAATTCTTATAGTTACCAGAACCATTAACTAAAAACCAGTTTTGCTCTAAGGTCACAGTGGTACTCCCCTTACCTCATTTCATAACTCTTCCCCTCCTCAGCACTCCTGGTTAGAGCCTTGTCTTCCCTCTCCTGGAGTCTCTCTCTCTCTCTTTCTGTCTCTGTCTCTCTCTGTTGCTCTCCTCTCTTTCTTTCTCTCTGTCTCTCTCTCCCATACACACCCAAATTCACCTCCTTTCCCACACACACAACCAATTCCCAAGAGGGAAATTTTGGTTATCTAGAATATCTGGAGACTGGACCTCAATCCACTCCCCTCCCTTCTCTTAAAGGGCATTACAGACCTCACCTCTGGCCTGACCACAAGCAAGGAAGGAAGGAAGAATGAGTTCTGTGTGCCCCAATACCCTAAAGGTGGAATCCCTATCAGGGATGGGGAACCTGCAGCCTGGAGGCCACATGTGGTCTTCTAGGTCCTCAAGTGAAGCCCTTTGACTGAATCCAAACTTCTGTGAAGTTCCACCACCACTGCTCTAGTTGATCCCTTCTTATATACTCCAATAGCAGTCTCTTTCCCATAATCCTCTCTTCTGCCATCATGGGGCCTTGTGTCTAGTAGAGGTCTCTTTCTCACTAGGTCTTTTTCCGGGCTTTCTCTTCCCTCTCCTCCAATCTTGAGATGAAAATGGCTAATCAGAGCTCTGATTATTATATACCTCACCCTAACTTCTCAATGCTTCTCTATAATACTACCAAGTGCTTGACATCTTCCCTTAAACATTGTATTGCCACATGACAACAAACTTTTTAAAATTCTATTACATTTTTCCCCAAATATAAGCCTTCAATATTCTAAGTTTGGGAACAAAAAAGAAATCCTCAAGGATCCACACAGAAAGCCTTTTTGCAGGAAACTGACCTGTTGAAATCTGATTTGCAGGGCGTTCTAGCTATCGTACTCCTCCCCACCCTCAGCTATTAATGCTAATGGTCAATATAATAATGATAGTCATAATAGCAAACATAATTTATAAGTGTTCATTTTTAAGGAATGACAAGCCATATAATTTCAAGAATACTGATTTGTAAGAAATGAATGACCATTTGCATGAATACAGGCTTTTAAAATTACATTTGATAATATACACACACATACATACAAACATGGTTTACTCTAAAGATACTAGCCATTTCCTACTATCATAATCTTAGCCATTCTATGACTGAAATTATTGAAAATGATTCTTCACACCTGCTCCCTCAACCAGTAAAACTTTGTGCTTCCACCCCAGCTGTGTTAGAACAGCTGCTAGCTAGAAGGTAAATAGTAACTAAGTGAGGTTTTCATATTACCTGGAAGAATTCAATAAAACTGGAAGTTGCATCATATCCCCTTCATCTAACATTGCATAATTCACTATTTCCTGACAAGATGTTTGCTTGAAAACATTCTTTATTTCCTTCATTTCATCACATTTTCTTAATGTATTGATGTGTTAAAATGAAGTGAATTTTCAACTTTCTAGAAGTTTTGATATGTGAAATATAATGGACATACTGTTTCATCATAGAAAACATAATTTGGGAAGGAAGGCAGAGTTAAGGAAATTTTTAAATCAAAATTAGTGCCAGAGATAATGAATAACCTAATTTGTAATATAGTTCAGAAGTTTCTTTTAAATTAATTTATAAGGTACTTACTTTTAATCCTAGTAGTGCACCAGATTCTTTGGGCATGGTTGTTCTCTTGTTAAGAATAACACGTCCAATTAATCGGTCACCCTCTTTAGATGGCTGCCACGTTACAGGATGCTATTAAAAGTGGTAATAAAAGAAAAAAAAGGATATATTAATGTATTTTTCACACATGGGGAGAATTAATATCATATGTAACACAATGTAATTATGACTACCTCAGCTAAAAAGTAGTCTAATAGAAATTCTTTATATTAGTAGGACTTGTTCCTGGGTTTATTAAAATTTGATTTACATATTGTTTGCACTAGACATTTATCAAACTCAATATAATTAATGACACCATTAACAGAATGACACCTTTGGAATGAAATTAATCTAAATGTGTAAAATCTATCTTCCTGTTTGCTTCAAAAACATTGATTTTTTACAATATTTTAGTTTCTAGAGTTCATGCAACTAATGGATTAAATGACTAGAGCTAACTACTTAAGGGCCATCTTTTACCTTAAAATTTTGAAATCTAGAATTTGGCTATAATGGTGTTTTCAAAATCACATGCTCAGTTCTTTAAATTAAGAAAAATAAAATTTCCTAACATGCTAAAATTTTACAATAAGGCAGAACAATAGAAATATATGATGTATTAATGAGACCAAGGGTAATGATCAGCCAGAAATGTAACTGAGGCCTGAAAGGTCCATTTCACTCTTGCTTACCGAACTTATAGGAGAAGTCTCCCTACTCGGCCACGTTGTAGGATCCAGCCAGTAATAATCCAAATCACCTAAAGAACATAAACAAAAAGACAGGAGTACTTTCTCAAAATGGAAAAGGCACTATTATGTGTTGTTTCTTCAAGATTAATTATTATAATTGCCTTAATTTCATCCTCTGCCCTGAACTATAAAACCACAGTAATCCTGAGATTTAGAAGATACAATGTGTAAAGCAATATAGAAAGTACAGGAAAATAAATGGACTGTTCCTAAGAATGGATTCACTAACTTGAGCTTGGCTTCACTGTTGTGGAATTGCCTCTATTCTATTAATTGAAATTATTGGGATGAATATTGAAACTCATACTCCTTCTCTGATGCTTTTATCACCTATACCATCGCTATCATTCTTTAAAGTTGTCCTCCCTTTTCCAGATGAAATAGTTTCATATCATACTTATTTCTGGGAGGTAGCCATGATCAAGATAAAATCAAAATAATAATTAAAAAAACACCACCCATGCCACTATCTTCCCAGGATCTATTGAGATCAAAATATGAAGAGAATGAAGAACTTTGAGATATCTGATCACCTAAAGAAGACTCAAAGAATATATGCACAGGGCCTTAATAGTTTGTTTGTTTGCTTTTCTAAGAAAAAAAAAGGAAATTATGGACAAGACATGAACAAAAGAAAAACTCGATAGGATGAATATTATTTGAAGGATAAAATTATTGACCCAGTTTAGAGTGGAGGAAAGTCATGGAAACTTAGGGTCCTTTTGATAGTTCCCAAATAGGTATATTAAGGCTATTTGTAGAGAGTGGATCTACCCTAGAAAGAAAGGCAGAAAGGAGCACATTGAATAATGTTGGTGGGTATTGTGTATTGGGAAAAGGATGCAAATCCAGTAAGTATCAGATTAGCTCAATGAGGAGAATAGAGGTTCGAAATGAGCTTGAGGCAGGTCGGTCAGTGTTGGCATGCTTGATTAAATATTAGAAAGCATGTAAATTAGATGCCTTCGGATCATAAAAAAAACTTGGGAAGGATAGTCATATTAAGGGTAGGAAATTATTTAAAAAGAATTACAACAACAGCCTATCAAAAATATGCACATTAAGAATCATCCAGAATTCCTATTTCAATGCTGATATATCTGCTAATTTTTTACCTTAACCTATATGATATTTTTAGAAGGCGAAAAAGAATTTTGTGTGTTGTATGATAATTCTAATAAATATTCATTGGTTTTCTGTAGTATAATATCTCAATACTATAAATAGCTAACTGCCGGGAACTGAACTGAAATACAAAACATTCTGTAAGGTCATTATATATTCAACCCACATCTTTTGTCCCATATATCTAGTATTCATAAAAATTCAAACTCTATGCCATGTTTGTTCCCAAGAATTGCAATTAAAAGAAATTCTCCTATAACACCACAGGGGGAAATGAGTATCATCTATAAAGAAGGTATGACATGGAGAATAATTAAGTGTTTTTAATCAATTTTTAAAATATCTTCCTTTTTTTCTAGTTTAAAAATGCAGAATGCTCCCATATCTTCAATATCAGGAGAACTGCAGCATTTAACAGTGCCATAGCTATAATTAATACTAACAATTTTAAACATTTATCTACAAATAAAATATCATAGCCATCTTCATGATTCTTACATAAAAAGTACACATACTATATACATATACCATATAATCCACTAACACTTATTTTTTATTGATTTTCTCTAAAACAATATGACTAAATTAAGGTTTTGTGCATGAACATTATTAAGCAAGAAAAACCATATATATTTTGCCAAAAACGTCATGAAAGAAATACTTCAGAAGAACTGAATCAGAGATTTAGAGCCAAAAAAGATCTCAGTGGTCATTGAATCCAATTTCCTCACATTATAGATGAAGAAATGAGGTCCAGAGATCTTAACTGAATTGTTCAAGGTCACACAGGTCATAAGCAGCAGAGCAGGCATTTAAACACAATTCCTCAGATTCCGAAATCAGTGCTCTTTATACTACTATAACTAATGATAGTAGTTACCATTTTTATAGCACCCACTATGATTCTGACACCTACTAAGGGCTTTATGATTATGATTTTACCTGATTCTCACAACAACCCTGGGAAATGAGTGCTATAATTATTCTCCTTTTGCAGATGGGAAAACTGAGGCAGATAGAGGTGAAGTGACTTACCTAGGGTAACACAGCTAATAATTATCTGACGCTGGATTTGAACTCAGGTCTTCTTAACTCCAGGCCTACTGCTTGATTTGGCACCATGAAGGCTTGATCTACGCCTACCAAGTTTTGACTATTTTGCCCATCCCCACTAGGCAAGACAACTTGTAAAATGTCTCAGGAAAATAAATATTGATCCCATTTGTGCAGAACACCAAAGAAAAAAGATACAGGATTCCTCAGTAATTTGTTTTAATATTTAAGAATTACTGTCTGGGAAAAACTCTTTTTAGATCATACTTATATCCCTCACGCTAGAGTTTAAATGGACTTCCTTAACCAGGAGTAATGTGGGGGGTAGGTGGCGCAGTGGATAGAGCAATGGGCTTGGAATCAGGAAGGCATCTTTCTGTGTGCAAATGTGGCCTCAAACACTTACTAGCTGTGTGACCCTAGACGAGTCACTTTACTCTGTTTGCCTCAGTTCCTCATCTGGAGGAATGAAAATGGAGAATGAAATGGCAAAATATTCCAGTGTCTTTGCCAAAAAAATCTGAAATGGGGTCATAAAGAGTCAGACATGATTCAAACAACTCAACAACAAGCACCACGTATATGGTACCTAATCTTACGTTTGTAAATATTTGCATCTTGATAGCCCAAATTAACTCTGTGCTCAACCTAGAAGGGAGGGAATAAGAATTTTATATAGCACCTACTACTCTCCAGGCGCTTATAACAACAATGGTACTCGCTGCTTCTGTGGCTGTGTAAGAACAACGCCAGCCCACAGCAGGGCTGCTAGCACAGGTTCTTTGATCTGCTTTTCTAAGGAAAGCAACTTTAAAGGGCTTACAATCTCACTTTCATTAAATATACCCATATCATTCAGTCAGTTCAGGGAAAAAAGTCAGCACCCTCAACTTCAGAGAAAACACAAACAGAAATTACAAGCAGAAATCATATAAACAGAGCAAAATAACACAAATCAGCAGACAGGCTTCTAGCCATCTGTCCAAGACATTACATACATAGTTGCCAGAGAGAGAAGCACGAACATCGGGGCTTTTCAAAGCTGGGGAGCTCCAATGTACCCAGAGTCTCATCTGGTCAAATCACATGACACTCATCCGGGGATTGAGCCCCCAAAACAAAATGCTAATCTCAGAGTACATATACACTTCTTCAGGGTCAGAGGACGTCACAACCATGTGATTCAAACCCATGTGACCCAGGCCTTCCTGTGACTTAAGCAGGTCACCAAAGATTCCTGATTCAATCAAAGATTCTTGATTGAAACAAAGACAAGACTCTAAGGCACTTGATTGCCTTAGAGCTGAGAAGCATTCCAAAACAAAAAAAAAAACAGTAAAAAGTTACACCCTGCTTGCCATTGCTGCACTGGGCTAAGTGCTTTATACTGATTTCATTTCATCCCTCCAGTCTTCTTACACCTTGATCTCCTCTATAATCTAACTCTCAACTCCACAGTGAGACACTGTTATGTCCCAATGCCTCACATTTTCACCAGCTGTGTCTCATGCCAGGGATTCCCTCCCTACTCATTTCCACCACCTGGCTTCCCTAGCTTCCTTCAAGTCCTGGCTAAAATCTCACTGTTTACAAGAAGCCTTTCCCGATCCTCTTTAAATTGGTGTTTTCTACCTGACGTTATCCCCAATTTACCCTTTATATATCTTGATTTTATATAGCTGTTTTCACATCATCTTCCCTATTTGAATGTGAGCTCCTGCCTTTCTTTGTATTGCCAATGCCGAGAACAGCACCTGGAACATAGTAGGTACTTGATGAATGTTACTGACTTGACCTTGTCCCTGCTCACTAGTCCTACTCACAATCACACCTACTATTATGACAGTTGTTGTTATACGTTTGCTACAATTAAATAGATTTAGTAGCTATTTACTTATAGCTGGAGGGCTCAGTGGATGGAGCACTGGGCCTGGAGCCAGGAAAACCTGAGTTCAAATCTAGCCTCAGACACTGGCTGTGAGACCCTGGGCAATGAAACCTCTGCTTGCCTAGGAGGCAGCTAGGTGGCTCAGTGGATAAAGCCTGGAGTCAGGAATACCTTAGTTCAAATGTGACCTTGGACACTTACTAGTAGAGTGACCCTGGGCAAATCATTTAACTTCTGTTTGCCTTATCACTCCAGTATCTTTTCCAAGAAAACTCATCAACAGTTTGGGCTATGGTGTCACGAAGAGTCAGATGCAACTGAACAACAAACAGCTTTAAATTGATAATCTTATACTTTTGTAGGTAGCCACTAAAAATAACAAACCTCAAAACAGATATTTGATATTACCATAGAGAAGAGCTACTATAATATAGCTCCTTTTATATTCTATTCAAATTTCTCATAGCAGCTTCTGGTGGATAGTTCTAATGCCATCAATTAAATTGTGAAAGTTCATTAATAAGTTTATATAAAGAAATGATTAGACTTTAGATATCTGAATCTAATTATAATTTACTCTTTTCTTTAAATTACTGTAGTTCCAAAGGAATTATTGACTTTGTGAGTATACTCATTTGTCATTATAATCCATTTTCCTATAATTAATAAAAAAAGGAAAACACATTTACACATTCAATAAAATTTGTTCCTGTAAGATTAAAAATTTTCCACACCACTAACATATTTCCATTATCACATTTACAATAAGTAATTAATACTATTGAACTCAAAGTGGTATAATGTATAAAATGATAAATGCATGGTGTATGTTTGTAGAATTAATGTGAAAATATTCTGGGTCTAGTATTGATTAAAATTATATAAGAACTAATTTATAATGATCATTAATATGAAATATGAAAGGAAATGAGTCCTATACCTTCAACATGTTGACAAATGAATATAATGCAAGGCCTTTGATTCAAA
Source organism: Phalanger gymnotis (assembly GCA_028646595.1). Taxonomy (NCBI): domain Eukaryota; kingdom Metazoa; phylum Chordata; class Mammalia; order Diprotodontia; family Phalangeridae; genus Phalanger; species Phalanger gymnotis. The sequence continues at coordinate 169,905,788 of CM053627.1, forward strand.
GCTCAATAAAGTGTTATATTTGAGAGTATTGCTTATAGTGAGTTTTCTGGAAGTAGAAATGCCATTTAATGAATTATAAGCAGTATAGTTGATTTCTACACATAACTTTTAAAGTTATCTTTGCTATACTTGAATCCTTTCCCCTCTTTTTCTATCACCTTGCTAAATCCCAACCCTGAGTTAGTCCCACAGTCTATCATCTCACCATTGGAGAAAGTCAAATATGAATAGGGTACATTACAGATGTATGTTATCTAATCATAGCTGGGCCCTCCCCACTAGATGGCAATACTTTTATTCATCTTGATTGACTCTATCACACTCTTCACAGCAATCATTCCAATCTTTCTCCCAATTCCTATACCACATTCTGCCTTGTCCTCTACTTTCTTTAGAGGTCCTCTTCCCAATTTACTAAGAAAACAGAGGCCATATATGATGAATTCTCTATTCTCTCTTATTCAACTCTTCAAAACCATTTCCTGTTCTTTCCTCTTTTGCTTATATCCCTGATGAAAAAGTGAGCCTTGTCCTTGCCAGGTCAACTTTTCTTGGTTTTTCAATATTTAAATGTTTCCCATGGTTTTTGTTGTTGTTCATTTTGTGTGCTAATTTTTTTTTTTTTGGTGGAGAGAATAGTTCTCTACTTGCTCTTTGCAAACAATTATCAATCAACAGGTATTTATTAAGCACTTACTATGTCCCAAACTGTGGTGGGGGATACAATGCAAAGAATGAAACAATCCCCATGCAAAACTTACATTCCAGTGTGGAAGACAAAGTACTTATATAAATTTTAGCAGTATAAATATAAAGTGAATAAACACAAATATATACAACAGAGTTAAATGCAAGGTGGGTTTAGGTGGAGGGCAGTTGGTAACAGAACAGACTTTATACAAAGATAATGCTTAGAAGGCATCATAAAAGAAGTGAGAGACTTTGAGGCAGAGATAAGGAGGGAGTTCATTTCAGACTTGGTTTGGCCAGCACAAAGACATGTAAGTGGGATATGGTCTGTATAGGAAATGTAAAAAAAATGGAGCAATGCATAATGAGTCAGGAGGGATAGGATGGAGCCAAGTTATATAAGGCTTTAAGTCTTAAACAGAGGAGTTCAGAGTGATTCAAATGGCAATAGGAAGCCACTAGATTCAGGTAAGTAGGGGAATCACGGGTTCTGCATTTTTCAGTAAGGAGCTTATGATCTGATCCACAGTCAGCTACAGGTCTTTTTTAACTGATGGTATAGAGTTTCTCCATGTTTGGTGGCAAAATACATAATCAATCTAATTTCTATATTGGCCATCTAGTGATGTTCATGTGTAGAATTGCCTTTTAGGTTGTTGACAAAGAGTGTTTGTTATGGCCAGCTAGTTATCTTGACAAAACTTGGTCTTTACTCTGCTTCATTTTGTATCCAAGGTCAAATGCCTATTATTCCAATTATCTATTGATTTCCTACTTTAACATTCCAGTCCCCTATGATGAATGTGACATCTTTTTTAGTGTTATGCCTAGAATATGTTGTAGATATTCATAGGACTGATGAATTTTGTCCTTTTTATCGTCAGTAGCATAGAATTATATTAGTATGATATTGAATGTTTTGGTTTGGATTTGAAGAAATATCATGTGGTCATTTTTGAGATTATACTCAGTACTGTTTTTCTCACCCTTTTATTGACTATGAGGACTAGTTCATTTCTTCTAAGGGATTCTTGCCCACAGGAATATATGTGGTGATCCCCTGAATTAAATTCACCCTTTCCCTTCCATTTAAGTTCACCAAAACCCAAAAAGTCAATGTTTAATCTTCCTATCTCTTGTTTGATCCCATCCAGCTTACCTTGGCTCATAGATTGTGCATTCCAGGTTCCTATGCAATAGTGATCTTTATAGCATCAGACTTTCCTTTTGTCACAGACATATCTGCAGCTGAGCTGCCTTTCAGCTTTGGCCCAGATGCTTCATTAGTACTAGAGCTATTTTTAATTACCCTCACCCCTCACCAATAGCATATTGGATACCTTCTGACCCTAGGGGCTCATCTTCCACTGTCATTTCTTTCATCATTTTACTACTGTCCATGGAGCTTTCTTAGCAAAGATACAGGAGTGATTTGCCATTTCCTTCTACAGTACATCACCTTCTGTCAGAACTCTCCACTATGACCTGTCCATCTTGGGTAACCCTGCATGGCATAGCTCATAGTTTCATTTCCATGACAAGGCAGTGATCCATCACCTTGCTGACAAGGGTCCATAATCAAAGCTATGGTTTTTCCAGTAGTATTGTATGGCTGTGAGAGCTGGACTGTAAGGAAAGCTGAGTACCACAGAATCAACACTTTTGAATTGTGCTTGAGAAGATTTTTGAGAGTTCTTTGGACAGCAACAAGGTAAAATAAGTCAATACTTAACGAAATTAATTCAGGCCGTTCATTAGAAGTTCAAATACTGAACTGAAGCTTAAATACTTTGGCCACATAATGAGAAGACAGGGCTCACTGGAAAACACCCTGATGTTGGGAGAGAGTGAAGGCAAAAGGAAAAGGGGATGGCAGACGATGAAATAGAAAGATAAGTGTCATGGCAACAAAGAATATGAACCTGGCCAGACTATGAGAGACAGCCATGGTTAGATGGAGTCTAATGTGAATCTATGGGGTCACAGAGAGTAAAACATCACTGAATAGCTGAACAACAAAATCATGTGGTCAGATTTGTACTTAAGGAAAATTTCTTTGGAAGACTATCTAGAATGGATTGGAGTGGGAGAGATAAGGCATAGGGATGAAGGGCCTCTTTCTATAATCCAGGCAAGAGGTCATGAGGGTCTAAAATAAAGAGGCAGTCCTATGAGAAGGGGTGGGGGGAATAGGGAACACACATTTATTAAGTATTTAACATATGCCAGGAACTAAGTTAAGCATTACACATGGGTCAGCCATGAGAAATATAGTGAAAGTAGAAATGGAAAGATTTGGGAGCTGATTGAATACACATGGTGAGGGAGAGGGAGAAGTCAAGGATAATGCTAAGGTTAAAAACTTGGAAGACTTGAAGGATGGTATTGCCTTTGACAGAAATAGGGAAGTTTGCAATAAGGAAGAGTTTGGGGGAAAAGATAACGAATTCTCTTTTGGACATATCCAGCTTCAGATGTCTCCAGAAAGTCCATTTTTACATATTCAGGAGGTGACTGGTTTTCTAGGACTGAATCTCAGGAGAAAGACTGGGGCTAGATATATAGTATGTGAGTAATCTGCACAGAGATAACAAGAAAAGACAAGGGAGCTGATGAGATTATGGATGGTGAGTCAGTCCAGCCAAAGAGCTTCTCATACTAATCTTTTCATCTCTTCTCTCATATTGAATTTTGTTTTTAACTACTGGATCCTTCCCTGCTGCCTACAAAAATGACCAGGTCTCTCCCATCCTTAAAAATTCCACATTTCAATGTTCTATTATCTTAAGATGTCATTTTATGTCTCTTGTCTTTTTCATAAACTCTTAGAATGGATCATTTATAATTGTTGCCTTGATTTTTTTACTTCCTACTCCATTACCCCTTGCAATCTGTCTTCTGACCCCACTATTCAACTGAAACTACTCTATCCAAGGTTACCAAAAAATTCATGGCTGCTACATTAACAGCTTTTTAAAAATAAATGAACATTTGATCTCACCTCTTTTGACACTGTTCATCACCCTTTTCACCACTGTATACTCACTCTGCCTTTTGAGTCCCATGACCCTATTCTATTTTGATTCTGTCTGATCATTCCTTCTCATTCTCCTTGGTTGGATCATATTTTTTTTCCTTTTTCTTTGTATCTCTAACACTTAGCACAGTGCTTGGCACACAATAAGTATTTAATAAAAGCTTGCTGACTGATTCATCTAAACTAAGTATGGCTATCCCTTGAGGCAATACCCAGGGACCCCTTCTCTTTTTTCTTGGGAATCTAATCAGCTACCTGCAGTGGCTGAATTAGAATTTCTATGCATGTTTCCCCAATCTATACATGTAGATCTAGTCTCTCTTCTGAAGTCCAGACTCATGCTTATTACAAACTGCCTGCTAGATATATCTACACAGGTGTCCCAAGGGTCTCTCAAATTCAATATGTTCCAGGAATACTCTTTTGTCTCAAACCTGCAGCCTTTCTCCAATCTGGCCTATTTCTCATAGAGTCACTTTCCTTTCAGTCATCCAGTTTCACAACCTCAGGGTCATCTTTGACTCTTTCTCCCTCATTTCCTATGTACAATAGCCACCAAGTTTCAATAATTCTATTTCCACTACTTCACTTGCCTCCATTCACATGCATTGACATATCAGTCAGTCAATGAGCATTTGTTAAGGATTTTGTATGTATCAGACAATGTGCTAAGCACTGGAAATATAGTGAAAAGCAAAAATAGCCCCTGTCTGAAAGAAATATACATACTAAGGAGGAAAAAGAAATTGGCAATAGCTATAACATGCATGCATACACACACACACACACACACACCTGTGTATACATATATGTGTGTGTGTGCATATGTGTGTTATATTTGTATATCTGGCACTACTCTCTCTTCTGACCTACAGTCACATATCACCAGCTGCACATTAGACCATCTGGAACTGCATATCCTGTCCACATCTGAAACTCAGCATGATGAAACAAAACAAAGCTCATTATCTTCTCCCCATCCCACACCTCTCAATTCTTCTGAACTTCTCTATTACTATTTAAGAAACCACCATGGTAACCCAGACCTGAAACCATGTTGTCATCCTTGACTTCTCACTCTTAATCACCCTACATAGCTAGTTTGTACTGTGTTGTATTTTCTACATTTGCTACAGAGTAGATGGAAGGTAATCTGATAAAGGAAGATACTGGCAGCTACTGGAACCACCAAAAGCCTCTTTTAAAAAGTGGGATTTGGACTGAGGCTTGAGGGATGCCAGGGAAACCAAGAGATGGAGGCAAGGAAGCAGGACATTACATTACAAGGGACAGTAAGGAAAAAGGTATGGAGATGAGAGATAGGGTATCACGGAATTGAGTAGGGTGATGTCATTGGATTATAGAATATATTTAGATGAGTAAAATATAAAAGGACTGGAAAAGTAGGAAAGACTCTCTTTTTCAATAATATTAAATATCAAAGAGAGGATATTACAATTGTTCTTAGGTGGAGTATCCTAGTGAGAATATGCTTTATAAAAATCACTTGGAAGATGAGTGAAGGATAGATTGAAGTTTGGACTTGTGAAAGAGACTGGTTAGAAGTCAATAATTCTGGTGAGTGGTGATGGGGTCCTGTACTAATGTGGTAGGTGGTGGAAAGAATGGGAAATATATGAACAATGCTGTAAAGGTACAATTTACAAGATATGAAAACAAATTGGTTATGTATTAAGAGTGAAGAATATAGAATGACACCAAGATATCAGGCCTGAGTGATTAAGTGGATGGTGGTTCCCCTGAAGAAAGAAGTCACAGAGAAATTGAGAAGAGGAGAGTGGTATTGATATGGGGGAGAAGACAATGAGTTCTGTTTTTGACATCTTGAGTTTCTGATATGTACTAGTCATCCAGTTCCAGATGTCTGAAAGGCAGTTTGTAATGTGTGACTAAAGTATTTTATCCTAGAGGCAAAAGGGAACAATGGATGATTGCACAAGGGAGAGACAAGTACTATAGATAGATAGATAGTTAGATAGATAGATAGATAGATAGATAGATAGATAGATAGATAGATAGATAGATAGATAGATAGATAGATAGATAGATAGATAGATAGATAGATAGATCTGGGAGTCATCTAATTAAACCTACGGAAGATTACAAGATCACCAGGGTAGATGATATAGAGCAAAACATGCAAATAAGGTCCAGGACATAGACTTTTGGGGAAACTAAAGTAAGTGGGCATAACTTGGATGAAGAATCAACAAAGGAGCCTGAAGAGCACCCACATAAAGGAGTACTTACACAAACAGGAAGAGAGCCAAAAGAGAACATTGTTAACAAGAGCTTAGAAAGGAGAGAGACCAGAAGGAGAAGGTGATCAAATACATCAAAATGCTTTAAAAAGGTCAAGAATGGTCAGGATTGAGAAAAGGCCATTACATTTGGCAATTAGATGATTTGTGACTTTGGGAAGAGCAATTTAGTTAAGGCGTGAAGTCAGAAGTCACACAAGAGAGAGTTTACTAGAGTGAGGGGAGAAGAAGATTACCAATGGGAAAAGAGATATAGGGAAAAGAGATGGCAGATGGGAATGTAGTGAGTGTATTTTAAGGCTAGGAGAGGCAAAAGAATGTTTTGGGCTGCAAAGAAGGATCCAGTAGATAAGGAGAGCTTGAAGATGATGGTGCTTGCAATCTGCTAGAAACAGTGGAATGAGATAAGATCAAGGATGCCTTCAGAGGGATTGGTCTTGGCTAGTGAAAGGAGAGATAAAGGGAGAAGATATGAGAAACGTTGTGAGAGGAGGAGAAAAAAAGGAGTTCTGGGTAAATGGCCTTATTTTTTTTCCTATGAAATTAAAGGTAAGGTCCAAAGGTAAAAGGGTGAAGGAGAGGTACTGTGGGAGGCTTAAAGAGACACCAAAATGTTTGGAACAGACACTACAGAGAATTCAGATGGAAATAAAAAGGAGAGGAATAAAATATTTGCCTTAATGCAGTAAGGACCCAAATGAAATTAGATAACAAATTTGTAGTTGACCTAGTCAGCTCGATTTTGTGATTTCTTCCAACTCTAACCAACACCACATAAATAGGAAGGAAGGCAACAGATTGTCATGATAATCTCAGCTGCAGATTTGGCAACCCATGATATATGATAGGACTGGGGGAAGGAATTTAAGAGCAGAAAATAGTGTAGAATGAGTTGATACAGGAAGGCATCAAGATAGGGAAAGGAGGAAGAGTATAGCCAGTGCACAGATAAATGCCTGGGAAAGAATAAATGAATAGAACAGAACAGGTCTCGCCACATCTTAACTGGATGACTGCAAAAGCCTCCTCATTGGTCTTCCCTCTCCATTTCTTTCTCCAAATTGATATTCCTCAAACACACATCTGACTGGGACACTTCTCAATCAATCCATCAATCAATAAACATTTATTAAGCAACTATGTGCCCAGCGCTGTGCTAAGCACTAGGGATACAAAAGAGGCAAAAGACAGACCCTGCTTTCAAGGAGCTTACAATCTAATGGAAAGTTTACCATATAAGGAGGTAAGAGGACAGCTAGGCAACACAGTGGCCTGGAGTCAGGAAGACTCATCTTCATGAGTTCAAATATGGCCTCAGACCCTTACCAGGTGACTCTGGGCAAGTCACTTAACCCTGTTTGCCTGTGTCCCCACCTGTAAAATGAGCAGGAGAAGGAAATGGCAAACCACTCTGTTGCCAAGAAAACCTCAAATGGGGTCATGAAGAGTCAGACATGATTGAAAAATTACTGAATAACAAAAACAATACAATGAGGAGCTTACCAAAGATCACCCGTTGTTCCCTTTTGCCTCTAGGATAAAATATAAAATCTTTGGCTTAGAATTTAAAATTCTGCATAATCTAGATTCCAATTATCATTTCGATCTTATTTCATGTTACTCTCCTCATACCCATCATTAAAGTCAAATTGACCTATTAATTGTACCTAATATGTGACATTCAATTAACCTACCTTTGTGCCTTTTCACAAGTTTTGTCCTCAATATTTAGAATGCGCTGCCCTTTCTCCTTTGTTTTTTTAGATTTCATAGTTTTCTCCAAAGAAAAGCTTTAATGCCACCTCCAGCATAAGGCCATTCTTGATGACCCACTTGTTTCTACTTTCTAAATTTTAAAGTTTCAGTTAACTATTTCCATTCTATCCAAATGCTGTATCCTTCCAGTGGAAAGTAAGTTCCTTGAGGACAGGGACTATGTGTTTTCATCTTTTTTTTTTTAATTCTAGTACCTAGCATAAGGCATGCGCATAGCCAGCAGTTAATAAGTGCTTGCTGAAATGAACTGAATCAAGCAAATATTCTTAAGAAGGACTTGGTTCCTTCCTAAAAGAACTTTAGTCTCTAGTTAAGATTTAGTTATTTATCATATAAACAACGATTTTTATGATTTAAAAACTGATAACTCCTTATATCTGCCATAATAGCCCATGAGGAGATAGACCACATCAAATAAGCAAAAATACTAACAATAATAATAACCAATAAAACAACTAAGAATGATAATAATTAAAATTGACAATGAAAAGTTTGTGAGCACCAAGAATTATAAGAAAGAAACTTGACTCTTCTGGAAGTTTCACATGTCAAATGTAGATTTGGGTAACATATCAAATAAGTAGAAACAAATGTAATATATGTTTAAGATACAGGTGTTGAAAGAATATCCACCAAACTTAGGACAGTTATGGAAACGCTTACGCTTCTCATCATTAAGAGAAGAGGTTCTATTATTCAAGTAATCAACCAATTAACAAAGATTTGCTAAGTGCCAGCTATGTGCCAGGCACTAAAATGAAACAGTTCCTGCTCTCCAGGAGCTTACGTTCTACATCCTTGGAATAGATTTTGTTGTTAAATTCAAAGCAAAAATATTTGTGATTAACTATATTATTTCTGTCTTCCACATGTGACCTGACAAACCACAGCATTAGAGTGGATCACAGGTAGGGACTTCATTTTTCTAAGTTCAGCCAATGGTGAGTTGTGAGTGAAGATTATATATAGAGTGCAAACCATTTTCAAGAAAGCCTATCCAGAATTCTAACCAGAAATCAATACAAACAACTTTAAAATTATTTCTAAGTCTCTGGAATCTTAATCTGTACAAAATAGAAGACATTGCATGCACAAAAGTAAAATAAATAGAGGTGATTGTCAGAAATGTCCCTTCTCAGCTATCAAGAGTTGATTAATTTGTAGGTTAACAAAATATTTTCTTTTATTCTCCCTCTTAAACCATTTCTTTCATCATTAAAACCTCTAAGTGTGGTTAGATAAGACAAAGTTTTACCTGGCTAATGTATCATTAAATGGTAACAATAGCTTCATGAGAAAGATAATTGTGCATATACTAGACTAATCCCTGTCCAGAGTACATGTATAAACATTCATAAATACACACATCTAGACAGCAAAGCAGCTAGGTGGCTCAGTGGATAGAATGTTGGGCCTGGAGTCAGGAAGACCTGAGTTCAAATCCGACCTCAGATATTCACTAGCCATGTGACCCTAGACAGGTCATTTGACCTCTGTTTGCCTTAATCTATCAGAGTAGGAAATAGCAAACCACTCCAGTGTCTATGACAGGAAAACCTTATGTGGGGTCAGGAAGCATCGGACATGACTGAACAACAACAAAAACAAATCAATACCCACCTATAGTTTTATTTTTGTAGGTCTCATAATTTTAATTGCAATTATGAGGTATGCTCTGATATTGATGTTAATCCCACAAAAACATTTTTAAAATATTGGAAAGTTATATGATATTAAAGTAATCCTCAAATTGTCTTGGGAAGTAAGATCTGAAAATGGAAAAATATGACAGTATTATGCACTATGAGATTATGGTAAATGCCAGTAGAGAAAATGTTTTTTCTTTATCATAGTAGTTTAAATGAAAAGTTTCCTCAATTAATAAAACAGAACTATATTTGAATGAGGAAGGTAATATGTAGTTGCACTGATGGAGCTATCTTTGTACAAAATCAGTGCCATGCTGGAGATAACAGACATTTATTCACTCCATCTCAACTTATTTTAAAACAGTAAAAAGAAATGATAAATAGAAAAGTTTGAAAGACTGAATTCCCTATTCTGGTTTTAATATGAGAAGGAAATTATACATTTTTTTCTCATACCTACTATGACAAAACTTTAAAACTTGTTAAATATATACAAATTCAGACAATGATTTTTTTTATGTTCAATATTTTGATCTAGTCTCCAAGACAGTAAATGGTGACTGAAGAGTGAACTATCACTGGATAGAGAACTGTACTTATGGTCAGGATGACCCGTATTTTATTTCTACCTCTTATATAAGAGGCTTGTATGACTCAGGGTAAGTAATATAATCATTAGATTCTGTAGGCACTGCAAACCAGGTGCCAATCTATGTTGGTAGAGGGAGCTTCCTCAGTGGGAGTTCCCTACACCAAAAGAAGCACAGATCTGGTCAAAAAAATTTTTATACATCTAAATTATCCAGAGTCTACCTTAGGTTTCTACTAATTAGTCAAAGATAAAGAGATCTTGTCAAAACTTGGTTGATGGTAGATCAGGTCCTGGTGATGGTGACAATGTTGATGTCCCTGAAAATAGACATCTATGTATATTAAAGCATGTATTGAGCTCTCTCAATCTTAAGTTAATATAGAATAATTGTCTACCTTTTACCTCATGAAGTGGGTGATGGGGGCTATCTATGTTTCCGAAAATCTGTCTTGCTCCCTCTACCACCTCCCCTCCTATATGACATAGAATTTTTATGTAGATTCTTACAACTTCTTGGGTAAAATAAAAATGTACACAGAGGGGTTACTGTTCCTTGTGAAAAGTTGTGTTCTTTGACTTGAAAGGGAAACTTGTGCTCAAGGCCATTCCCAAACCCCCTGAAACTAACTCGTATTTTACTTGTGCATATTTTGAACTTATGTACATACTATTTTCCCTCAGCAGAATATAAGCTCCTTGAGGATGTTTTTCTTCTCCTAGCACTATAATAAATACCTGTCAAATTGAACTGAATTGAAAAATTAAGTGCTTTGTCCTTTTAGAGTAATGTATAACTTTTTTTTAAATTTCCCTATAAGTGTGTTTCAGTGTGGAAACAGGGCTAGCTTGCCTTTGGTACATAAATGTACTGATTCCAATCAGGCATATATAGGAGGATTAATCAGGTGTCCAAGCACTTAGCTCGTTATGTCATATAGTAAGTAGCATATGTCACACAAATAGCTATCCCAACAAAAAGAGGTACAGTCTGTTCTCAATGCCATCTTTAGAGCCGCACCACAGATAACCTTGAGAATTAGACATGTTCTATAGTATAGATGAAGGTGGGTCGGTGGATAGAATGCCAGGCCTGGAGTCAGGAAGACTCATCTTCCTGAGTTCAAATCTGTACTCAGACACTTGCTAGTTATGTGACCATGGGCCAGTCACTTAACCCTGTTTGCCTCATTTTCCTTATCTGTAAAATGAGCTGGAAAAAGAAATGGTAAGCTACTCTAATACCTTTGCCAAGAATACCCGAAATGGGGTCACGATGAGGCAAACAAGACTCAAAGAATAGGAAAACAGTCTAAATGGTCCAGGTGTACTTCTTGCAGCATTTGAAGTCTGTGATATTTCGACTCGTTCAAATTCTGCTCATTATTAGGCTAAGGAAGAGGAGAACTAGACTGCCCTCAACTTTTTCAGCTCAACTAAGCTTTCCTACTTTTTCCATTTTCTAAATTTGAAAGCAAAATTTTTAGACGCATAAAGAGGCTTGGAAAAAGTAGCTTCTTAAAGGATATTTCCCAAAGCATAGTCTGAATATCTTAATCCATTTTGTTTTTACAAAGGTTCAAGGAGGTATAATATAAAATAGTATTAGATTCTAAATGCTAAGCAGAGTTTTTCAATCAAAATATTCCATATGAGCTACTTAAAAAAAAAAAACAACACTGTTTCAATTTCTGTGCTCACTGTTTAACCTTGAACAAAATAGGAAGCCATTGTACTCCAATTTCCCTATTGCTCTTCTTATTAAACCTTTATATGGCGATTTGCAATCATGTTATCCCTTACAAAACCCCCTGAGCTTCTAATGTCTACTTAATTAAGGAAGACAACCATGGTATAAAGAGATTAAATGACTTTGGTCACTTAGCAGCTTTACAGTAATACCAGAAATATGTATCTTGCCTACAAATTAGAAAGATACTGGTGTTTACTAAGATGCTTTTAAAATTATTCAAGAGAAGTACTCTAAAAATGCAATTTTCATTGTAACTTCTAATATAATCTGCTTATCAAAATTACTCCATGACCTCAAACTTTAATCCCAATTTTTACTTAAAGAGGAAAGGGATGCTTTTCACCTAGAAGTACTGATAAAAATGCAAATCCTATTATTGTCCTTCTACAAGCAGAGAGAACTCTCATAAATTTTGAGAGGAAGGGATCTGGAATAGCTCAGGCACTGTTTTAATGACAAAAAGTAGGGACAAAGTTTATTTGGGCCTTCTACCATAGTCAGGGCCAATTACTGAAAAAGAGATAAAATTGGTCTAATTCAGTTGTAGGGGCTGTTACAAATTATTGACTTGTGAAATAATTAACCTAAAAAAACATGCCAACACAGGTTTAATCTATGGTACATGTATGTTATCACTGGTGTACATACATTACAGGTTTACACTGTTTTCCTTCTATTGTTCATTTTTTTAAAATTGAGATAATAAGCTTAACCCTAACAGAAAAAAAGAATCTAAAATGAGTGGTTAGGATTAAATTTTATTCTGTTATGACAAGTAGGAAATGAAATTTCTCACTAATTATATGTCAGATTATCACTGGAAACATTTCTATGGAAACCATTTTATAATATTTAACTTACAGTTTTAAAAAGTATCAGAATTACTTGTGAAATGTACCTTGGTCTCAATATCTTGCTCTTTTGTCATATGACTAACTGCCAGGGATTCTATTCCCCTTTCCTTCCTTCTGTCTTTCCTTCCTTCCTTCCTTCCTTCCTTCCTTCCTTCCTTCCTTCCTTCCTTCCTTCCTTCCTTCCTTCCTTCCTTCCTTCCTTCCTTCTTGAAGTGACTTACCTAAGGTCACACAGTTTAAAAGTGCACAGTCTTGACTCAAACCCATGTCCTTGATTCTAAAGCCATTGTTCTTTTCATTGTATAATGCTGCCTACGTATAATAGTAATAGGTCCTACAAATAATAGTAATAGGTCCATTTTGAAAGGTAAGCATCATGGTAATGCATTGAATAAAAGTATAAGAAACACATCCCTATAACCATAGTATTCTATGGTATTCTTATTCTTCAATTATTCATGGACCTGGCTCCATAGATGCTTTCAGCTAGGGAAGAACTGACTAGTTAAGATCCATCAGGATGTTAATTAACCAAAAGAAATTTAAAAATGACTTACCATGCTTAAGTAAGAATTTCCTGACACCTAGGAAATGCAGATAAAATTAAGCAAGGCAGGATGGTTTAGTGGATGGGTCAATGGACTTGCAGTTGGGAAGACCTTTCAACTCTCACCTTGATAACTATATGACATTGGGCAAGTCACTTAATCTCTCTGTGTCAGTTTCTTTTATCTATTATAAAAAAGACAGGGGTATGTATTTGAGGGGTGGACTCAATGACCTTGAAAATCTGCTCTAGCTCTCTAAATCTGTTACTATGATCCTACGTTTTGCATTCATTCCTAATACAATAGGAAAGGAAAATAACTGAAAAAAGACTTATCTATATCTCTAGATAAATGTATGCATGTATGTGAGCATATATATAAATATATGTACAAATATATGTGTATATATAATATCTAAGGCCACAAATTCTAGGTAAAAATGATTAACAAGTTTTAATAACAAGTCATAGATGTATGACTTTCTTTGTATCTGTTTCTTCTTTAAAGAAGAAGGAGGATGGAATAGATAACATCTGAAATTCCTCATGACTAGATCTATGATCTTATATAAACTTGTGAATATATATGTACATGTACATATGTATATATATGTATGTGTGTGCATGCATGTATATATGTATGCATATGTATATACACACACACACATATGTGTATGTATGTATGTATACGTCAGGCTTAAAAGTAGTTAAAGAATCTGCTCAACCTACATGGGTATAGAATGTTTAATTCTGCACTACAAATCACTAATTGAACGAGCTAGATGGAGACTCTTTTAAACATCATGTCCACACAAAGAGAGGAATTTGGGAAGTGCTGTACACAGGGTATAAATATTTAACTGCAACTTTCCAACTGACCAGGCTTCCACATTGACACTGAGTATTCCATTCACGTGGGAGAACAGGTTGTCACGTGCAAAGCCTCGGAATAACCAGCCAGGAAACCCTGTGGAAAAAATTGGGGTTTATTTGTTTTCATTGTTTGGGGACTTGATATTAACCACAGGCTTATGAAATTGTAGTGCTGGGCATGTTCTCAGCAGAGACATTAAAGAAACCACATGAGATGTAAATCATCTTTGATAAAGGGAGATGCTAATCTTTATCAAGACCTCACACCCAAGCAACACATCCTGCAGGCACTGGCAAAACAGCATATCTTACAACAGTAATTCTGAACGTCAAATGAATTTCTCCTAGACTTCTATATTCTAAAGACATGGAAATGAGAACTATGGTGACTGTTACATTGTTGTGAATTAGTTATCCTAATTCTAAGATTACAAAGGCAAATGATAATGAAGAGGAACTGCAAGGGTGTAAAGAACAGTGATGAAGGGTACACATTGCTCAGCATTGATCATTATTTCTCAAATATATATGAAAGTAAAAACGAAATATGAAAAATGAATCTACATCTGAGAAACTGAGTTCTGAGTATATAAAAGAAACTTTGATAAAGGATGCTTTGTGAATGTTGGTAGCATTGAATTTTCTCTCTTCTGTTATGTTAACAAAAAATTCAAGTTTTAATGTATAGCAGCCTTTTAAGTTAGATTTGCCCTGACTTAGAAGAAGAAGCCACTAGTACAAAAAAAAGTTACAGGAATATTTTCGTTACTGTTTAATATTTATTCTTGAAAAAATAGGTGTTTATTTATTTGCTTAAATAAGTTACAGAAAACTGAATTGCATCCATGTTCATCTTATACAATTCTGTGCTGTAGTGTCTTCCTTCATTAGTCAGCTAGGTGATGCAATAGCTAGAGCACTAGACCTGAGTTCGAATTCAGCCTCAGAAAATTGTAACTATGTAACCTTTGTCCACTTCATTTTCTTCACCTGTAAAACAGAATTATAATAGTAGAACCTGTCTCCCAGGATTGTTCTGAGGATAAAATGAAATAATATTTATAAAGTAATTTGCACACCGAAAGCACTATTTAACTGCTAGCTATGATTAGTATTATCAACTACTGAGTTCTAAATAAGGGAAAATGTATGGGGTGGTAGAAAAAGTAGGAGAGAAAAGTCTAATTGTTTTCATTGTTCGAAGAACTGCTATTTAGTTACTATTCTTCCAGTATGGAGGCAGATCAAAATACTTTTGCAACTGAGTAAATGGTCTTCAGAAGTAGCTATAGACAAAAATATTCAACTTCATGTGTCCAAGCTGTTAAAAAAAAAGGACCTCTAACTTTAGATAGACTGGTCCTTGACATATAGTTGGTAATATGATCCCATATGAGAACCTTTCCAATTTGGTAGTACCTGGCAAAACTTTACTTAATACAACCAATGCAATGTGTTAAGTCTGGGGAAACATAAAACAAAACAAAATAAAAATAAAAAGTTCTCTCAAAGAGCTTACATTCTACTAAGGAAATTCAGTAAGTACACATATAAATAAAAACAAAGTAATTTGAGGAGGGAGAACTTGTGGTGAAATAGGCGGTTCTGCTAAGGCTTAGCATAGGAATCAGATAAAAGAGGGGAAAAGAAAGGAAGAGAATGAATTCTAGGCATGGAGAATAATCCCTTTATTTAAAGGCAGAGAGATGGAAGATGGAATACAAGAATGTGGGACATTCTTGAAGGAGCATAATATTAATTGAACAGAAAGGTTGGTGGGAACTGGTTTGTCAAAGATTTTAAAGGGTCAATTTGAGGAATTTGAAAGCAAAAACAAAAATCACTTTAGCATGGCCAAAATCATTTTTATGACCTCAGGAAAAGGAATCACCTACCCAATGAGAACCAGAATAATACAGCAGATTGAATTCTGATCAGTTAAATTCTGTCTCTGATTCATATTAGCTTTTTTGACTATAAACACATGAGAAATGCTACACAGTACAATAGAGAGAGTAACGGATTTAGAATCAGGGGATGTAGATATAAATTATATCTCACTATCCATGTAAAATTGGGTAATTTAACCATTCTGGGGTTCAGTTTCTCATTTATATAAAGTAAAGAAGATAGACTAAATGACTTTCAAGGTCCCTTCTAACTCTAAATATCTGAAAATCTTTGCATCTTCTCTGTAAAATGGGGATAATAATACTACCTAACTTACAGGATTTTTGGTTGTGAGGCTAAAATAACCAATGTATACAAATTGCCAAGTTTAAAGAAGTACGCAAATGTTAGTTGTTTAACAAATAATTCTGGACTTTTAGGACTTAGAAGGAATTTAATAATTGATATTCATAATAAGTTCCAGTTATCAAAAACATTAAACCATGTTGAGTATACTTTGCCCCACAGTATCAAAATTCAGAGGGACCTGTCAGCACTTGCAATCTGTCACCAAGATTAACAAGCTGTCCTCAGCAATTAATTAGAAGGAATAATTAAATGAAATCAGAAGTTTCCAGATGGCATAGATAAGGCTGTATGTCTATGTATGTGTGTGTTTATGTGATATATATGTATACAAACATGCATATGTATGTATCATAAAAAGTATATATAAGTAATGTTGGAGAGGAAAGGGAATCACACTAATAGCTGCAGATATCTCTTACAGTATGTGGCACTTGGGATTCTAAAAGAGTAGAAGTGAGGAGGGAGAACATTTCAGGAATGGAGGATAGCCAGTGCAAAGATACGGGGACAGGAGATGAAGTATTTTGTGTGAAGAAGAGTAAATGGGACAGTGTGACTGCACCAAAGAGTATATGGAAGGAAACAAGGAATTTGTGAGAAGATTGGAAAGGAAGGAAGAGTCTGACTCAGGAAGAGCTTTATGCAGGGGGAAAAAGAGGATTTTGCAATTTGATCCTGATGGTATTAGGAAGCCATTAAAATTTGCTGAGTGGCAGGAGGGAGAGATTATATAATCTGATCTGTGTTTTTTGAAAATGACCTTGGCAGTTATGTGGACTATAAATTGGAGTAGACAGAATAATGAATCAAGCATGTAATTTAAAATTTAAGAAAATAAAGACACTGTCAATCTCAAAATAGTGGAAAAGAAAAAAATACTAAAAATTGGAAGGTAAACAGAAAATATTTAATTTAAAAAAAATCAAAAGAAAACTACTTTTTTGAAAAGATTAATAGAAGCAATAAGCTACCAGCTACTTTTACCAAGACAAAGATAGTGAAAATCAAGTAACTAAAGTGAAATATACACAATAAGACTTCATAATAAACAGGCAAGATAAAATAACTATCAAAAACAAAATTATATACACAGTTATAGACAAGCAGAACTGAGAATTTAAAAAAGATGAATGAATAGGCACAAAAATGTAAAATACCCAAATTTATAAAATACAAACAAATATTTTTAAATACACTAATCTTCAGAAATGAAATCAAGAAGCAATAAATGAACGGTCAAAGTAGGGGTGGGGGGAATCATGGGCTACATGTATTTCACACGTAAGTGAATTCTTCCCAATATTTAAGGAGCAATCAATACCTGCCCTAGGTGATCAAAAATTATCAAAGTAAGAGACGGAAGTAACTCGATCAAAGTCTTTTTTATTATGCAACTTGGTACTCCTGTAAATGAAGGTAAATGCAGAGAAACAGACAAATTTTCCTAATCAATATTAATATAAAATTTTAAAATAAATCCTTCCAAACAGACTATAATAAGTAGTCTATCCAGAAAACGTACTGCTAATCTCATTAAATTAACTATGGGCATGCAAACATGGTTCAAAATTTGGAACAAAATGAGGATAAATTTATCCTACAAAAAAAACTGAAACACATGATTATTTCAGTAGACACGGAGAAATCTTTTGATGAAATGCAGTACTCTCATGCTAAAAATCTTAAAAATATTTATATGGAAGAACTATTCTTTAACATAATAACCAACATATTTCTAAAACCAAGAACTAGCATAAGGAAAATTCTAGCTGCTTTCCGGACAAATAGGGGCAATGGAAGGATGCACCTCTCCCCATCTTCATTATTATTATCTGGTCCTAGAAATAGTAGCTATCTTCATAAGCCAAAACAACAAAATTAATTATGTATGTTAGCAAATAGATACAGTCTAGACCCATGATCTCCCTGGTACACTTTGAAACTTTCTCCTATTGTTTTATACAGTCTTATAAAATATCCCCTTGGTAATGGGGAAACATTAAATTTATAGGTGAAACATTGAATTTGTAAACTCACTTGGGTGGTATCATCCTTTTTATCAAATTGGCACAGTCCAACTCTAAGGAGTCAGTATCTTTACAATTATTCAACTCTTCTAGTATTGGAAAGGTTGCATAAGAAATCAAATCACTTGCCCAGGCTCACTAAGCCAGAATGTGTCAGAAGTATGAATGGAAGACAGGTTTTTCTGGCTTTGAAGCCAGCTCCCCATCCACTATGCCATGCTGTTCCTTATTAGAAAAAAAAGAGAGAAAGCACACTTATTGGCATAATGCAAAACTTAGAAAACTCGAAGGAAACAGCAGAGAAATAAATTAAGGTGATTGAAAGCTTTAATAAAGTAGTAGGATAAAAAGCAAACACACAAAAGCATAACTGTTTCCATACAGTGCTAACAAAAACCAGGAATAAATTAAACAAAATTGACTCAAAAGAATTACAAAATGAATAAAATATCTGGGAGATAATCTACCACACAGACATAAGATTTATATAGATTGTATTACAAAGCACACCCTAGAGAAATTAAGGAAGACCAGAATAACTACAGAGTGACTGCTTAGAGTTGGACTGTGCCAATATGATAAAAATTATGATACTACCTAAGTTAGCTTACAGATTTAGTACTTCACCAATCACATTACCAAGAGAATACTTTATAAGACTCTACAAAATAGTAACACAATTATTTGGAGGAATAAAGGTCTAAAATCTTGAGGGAAATAAGAGAAAAAGTAAAAACAAAGAGGACAAAACCTAATCGAACCTCAAAGTACATTATACAAACATAATCATCAAAACTATATGCTAGAAGCTCAAAACCAGAAAAGTAGATCATGGCAATAAATTAGATAAGCAAGGAACAAAAGTCATAAAGAACAGTCATCAAACATTTGATAACTACATCATTTTCTGGGGTATTGAATTCCTAGGCAAACTCAAAAGCAGTTTTGTAAAAATTAGATTTAAAGCAACAGCTTACATAGCTTGTCACAATAAGATACAAAATGGAAAAATCATGTAAATAGAAAGATAATATTAAAAAATAGAAGAGAATGTGAGATTGTATTTTTCACAGCTACAGTTTATAGAGAAGATTCTTAGCAATGAAGAGAGGGAAGATATAATTTATAAAAGACAATTTTGATTAGACAAAATTAAAATATTTGCACAAATCAAGCCAATGAATACAGGATAAAAAGGCAAATTGTCAAGAGAAATAATATTCACATCCAATGTCATTGATAAAAACTGAATATTCCAAGATTTCTACATTAGGAAATACACATGATATAAAAACAAAACATATCATTTTTTTTATTTTTTAAGAGAGAAAAGCAGCTAAATTATTCCTACTCTCTGTATTTCAGTACTATTCACATAAACCAAGATAGTAAAAGTCAGAAGCAAAGGTTAAATCTATATGAAAATATTCATAGCAACCTTATACGTGGTAGCAAAAAATGCCAACAAAATGGAAGTCCATCAATTGGTGAATGGCTGAAAAACTGTGAAATATGAATCTAGTGAAATATTATATAGTAAGAAATTATCTAAAATTGTTTAGGGCATAAACTCATAGGTAAAAATATTATAGAAAATGAGAATAGGTTATGAACAGCCTTCATAAAACAACAGAAGGAAAAGTGAGAAATCAATAGAAAGAATTTTTTTAAGCTGGAGAGTAGAATAAAATAAAGTAATCCTGACAGCGTTTTAAGATGAATGAATTAGTGAATGAAAAACATACATTTATTAAGTTCTTACTATGAGCCTGTGTTAGTACTATGTTACATACTGGGGATTCAAATAGAAAAGGGAGAGTCCCTGTCCTGCATCATGTACCCACACTAATTGGAAGAGGCAGCACATATAAGGCAGCACGGTGGTACAGTGGACAAGATTTTGGTACTGTGGAGTTGGACTCCGGAAGACTTGAGTTCATTGCCTAAGCTCCTTTAACCTTTCTTAGTCAACATTTCATCATCTGTAAAATCAGGCTAATAACAATATGTACCTATTGAGAATTGTGAAGATCAAATGAAATGATATATTTACAGTGTTTGCAAACTTTAAAGCACTATATAAAGGATAGCTATTAGTATATGAGAGTTCAGCTATAGGGTGCATGGAAACCAGATTAACAACAAATAAAAGTGGTAAAAGAATCTTTTAAAGTTTTTAAATCATTTTTTAACCATCAGTGATAATAGAGTAACCGTATTTGAACTCTAACATCACAGTCTTGGATGTGTTTCTTGGGAAGGTAGAAAAGATGTTGGAAAAGAGCAAATAAAAAAAAAATACCTAGACAAGACCAAGTATATAGAAGCAGATAGATGCTGACTGTGACACAATTTTTGACAGCATTGAAAGACTGACAATGATGTGAAAAATATAGAATCATAATATTACCTCCCCCTAAAAGTGGCAATCTAGAGAACATTAATAACTACTTAATCATAAGCCCACAATTCTATCCACATAAGACATTATGAAAATAAACTATACATGCAAGAGGGTATTAGAAAGAACAAGCAAGCTGCAATAAGTGATGCTCTGTGGTAGTATATATGTGTATGTATGTATATACATACATACATATATATGTGTGTATGTATGTATATATATGCATATATATACATATATATACAATATATATATGCATATGTGTGTGTGCAATTTATTTATCTTCATTTGGTTGGGTCATAGAGCAGAGGGGTCAAAAACATGGCCCGCAGACTGTGTGTGGCCCACAACACTCCACAGTATTGCCTGAACCTAAAATGTAATAGGGAAATATTTAACAAAATGAATAAAATACAATATAACATAGAAAATATCAGTATGTAGTCTTCTTAGTCAATGTAAGGCAGGCAAGGATCCTCATGCACAATTTGGTGGTCGCCATTTCTGTTAAAGTTTGACACCACTGATGGAGAGAATACAACATCCCTCTTTGCTTATTGTTTTTTGAGCATAAAAAGCAGTTTGTTTAGGAGAGCAAAACACAACTTTAGAGGTTCTTCTTCAATATATTTTAAATGCATGTATCAAAACAATGTCAAATTCCTTGGCATAACAGAGATAACCATGTTCCACAATCCTCTGGAATGAAGCAAGGCTCAAAACAGGTGCCTTATACCAGTTGCCCCCCTGGTGCAAGTTTTCATTTCCTCTTGTTTTGACTATTGCAATAGCCTTTTGGTTGGTTTTACCATCTTGTGTTCCTTAACTCTAATGGATCCTTCCCTCAGAAACCAAAATGATTTTCCTAAAGCACAGGTTATCCCCTCCCAACAAATAAATTTAAGGATCTTTCTATTACTACTGGGATCATATATAAAGTGCTCTGATTCTTAAAACTCAAATATAGGATTTTATTTGTCCCATTTAAAGTTCACCTTACTAGGTTTAGTTCATCATCCCAGCTTGTCAAAATCTTTTCTAATGGTGAATTGTTTGGGTTATTTGTCCTTCTCTGGACGTGCCATCTATACATTTGGTAAGCATAGCATCTATACCTTCACTTTAATCCTTAATAATAGTGTTGAACAGCACAAAGTCAAGGGGACATATTATTAGAGACTTCCCTACAGGTTGAGCTTGAGGCATTAATAGCTAATCTTGCTGTTTGGTCATTCATTTAGATGTTCTACTCCTGCCTTTCTAGTATAACCCATCCTTGCTCAAACTCAACCTTCCCCTCCTATTTAAACCATGCATTCGGTAAGTCAAGATACTATATTAGAGAGATGAGAGTGATGCCTTCTTTATACAAAGTAGGAGCTCAAAAAAGACTTGTTGATGATTTAAATTTTTGAGATTAGGGGAGCCAACTTCATAAAATAGTCTTTCATATAGTAGTAGTTCTGATTGAGGCAAAAATTTGTAGCTAGCCAGTCAAGCAAAAAAAAAAATCTTTGGAATATAATTGTAAATAAAACAGAGTAAATCAAGGTATTAGTTATTTTTTGTTTCTGTTGATTTGAGCCATCTTAGCTTATACACTAAAAAAGAAAAGAATATTGAAAAATGACTGCAATCTCCAAATGGAAAGGGTAGGTAAGCTAGTGTACTAAATTTATACTTTCTTAGAAAATAGAAAAGGTGCTGCTATGAGTCAGAATACTACAACCAATGACTGCTCCAAAGTTAATAATATCTCATTATAAGAGGTGTTAAGAGCTTTGGATACATCTGAAAGATACAATAGATGCTAAAGACTTCTCATGATATTAGTCATAAACTATTGACTATGGTAACCACTTTATTTTAATGATAAAAAACCAAGGCCTGAAACCAATTTGAAATTCATCAAAGTTCCTCCTATCTACAGCATATAAAAATATCTCTTAGACATTCATTACACTATACCTAAAACATAAACTTTCATGGTACAATTAGATGGAATTCAACTAAGTAAGACTCCATCCACACTTTCAATTCCATATTTCAATTTAGGATTTATTGCGGATTAATTATGTACCAGATGCTGGGGACATAAATATAAATGATAAGATGGGTGCTTGCTCTCAAAAAACTTACAGTCTCCTTGGAAAGTAGGGAGCATGTACAAAGATTATTAAAATGAAAGGTAAAATATGAGGGGGATGATGGAAAGATCTAGCCAAAGTGTGCTAGAAAATTTTGAGGGTGGAGAGAACAACTTCAGCTAGGGAATTGTGAGGGTGAAGGGAAAATAAGGGACAAGATTAGGCTTCACAGAGATTGTGGCCCCTGGGCTGATCCATGAAGACAGAAAAGGATTCGGGAAATTAGAAATGATAAGACCTATCCAGCATGGAGGACTGCCTACGTGAGTGTTCAGAAGAAGAAGCCAGATTTTTCAAATATGGGGAACAGCTAATATTCAGTTTGGCTGGAGTGTTGAGTGCATGAAACGGACTAATGTGACATAACATTTTCTACAAGGTGATGAACTTATCCTCTATCTGGACATTTCTAGAAATATTTATAGTGAGCCAAAGGGAGGAGGGGGGAGATCTGAATCAACCTTAAGAAAGAATTGAAGTTTGCCTTGATTAATTAGACAATGCAAGGTATGAAAATGCTCTTCCTTGGATATAATTGTACAGATCCTATTTATCTATCTTCCTTCCTTTCTTCCTTCTTCCTTCCTTCCTTCCTTCCTTCCTTCCTTCCTTCCTTCCTTCCTTCCTTCCTTCCTTCCTTTCTTTCTTTCTTTCTTCCTTTCTTCCTTCCTTCCTTTCTTTCTTTCTTTCTTTCTTTCTTTCTTTCTTTCTTTCTTTCTTTCTTTCTTTCTTTCTTTCTTTCTTTCTTTCTTTCTTCCTTTCTTCTATATATGAAAGATGGACATAGATATGTACACACATATGTGCATGTATATGTATATATACAAATATGCATGTGTTTACAATTGAGCAATAATTAATTGGATTTTAAATCAATTCATAAACACATTGTCCTCGTGAACTCTTTTCTCCGACTTTATAAAATAAAGTCAAATGTCCCTAAATTTATCTGAACCTAGAAAACTGGCAAGGCTTTTGTTTTCTTTTTGAAGGACTATGAAAATATTTGCTTGTGTCTTTTAAAATTCTAAGAGGTTAGCTGAAGAAGAACAAAGGCAAAGTGGTACCACTCACACGGGCTAAGTCAGCTTCTATTTCATCCCCAACATTCATTATTCCTCTCTGGTAGAGAGTTCTCCCAGGGAACACTGCATAAACAATAATGTTTGCAAGTTTTAAAAATTTATGCAACTCATCAAATTGAAAAGGTTTGTAATGTTCTTGCATTTTAATGGCACCACATAGCCTTGGTGAATCTCAAAGATTGGAAGCAGCCTCAGAGGGAATCTCAAATAATATCCTACATAAAGGAATAGCCCAAAGATACTGCAGCATAAAGTTACCAACCATTATAGCTATTCATTGAATAGTTATAAAACTATGGAAACATTGGCCAAAATTTATACATAGAAATCAATCTACTTATAGTCATATCCACCATACAAATATGTCCACACATCAGAACACAAGCCATCATTCATAGGAAAGAAGAATACACACATACCATCTCACTGAGTCAGCCCAAAACAAGAATATTATACATTCTCTCATTCTCAGTTTAGTTCCCCAAAATTCATTAGGTGCAAATTACATAAAAAAGATCAATATTCACGTTGGTTGGTAGAGGAGAAGCAATGGAAATGAATATAATATTCCTTATCTTTATCAACTACCATTCATTAAATACCTTCGTGAAGTTTCATACAAGGTCACTTAAAATTTCCTGCTATCTCATTGAGAAATAGATTTGATTAATTTAGCCAATTTAATACTAACAAGCACCTTAAAAGAAAATGTTTGTAGTTTGTTCCTAAACCACAATCTCAGGGAAGTATCTGAAACAATCTTATTAATCTCTTTGAAGGGGCTAAGTTATCATAACTGCTCTTTCTCAAACTCTTTCCAGGCCTTTATGTGCCATCAGGGGCCATTTTGAAAATTATGTATTGAAAATAATGCTGTTCTAGGGCACTTCTTCACAGTATCCACTGTACTTGGGAGCTCAGATAGCTCATGTACCTGGCAGACCTTCAGGAATATGTCCTGTGGCCTTCTTTTTGCATCCATTGCCCAATTCATCTGCGGCACATCCCATGATGCCATCTCTCCACTCCCATTCAGGGCAGTAAAGCTTCATGGTGCCCTCAAGACACAGACAAATTCTTAAAAATAAATTAATTGGTTTCACAGTTATAATGGGGCCAATATATTTGGTAGCTTAGTTGAAAGAGCCATTACCTAGACCTGGCCCTTAGTGGTAAAGAGCAAGAGTCAACTGTACATTTTTTTTTCAATAAAAAAATATGAAAGGGTTTCCATACTTGCAAGCAACATTGACACTTACTACTCACACAATACCTTCTGAGGGCCTTGAATACTTTGGAAAATATTCAATTATTAATTCATTATTAAATTGCCCTGTGAGGAAACTGGAAAGGATTCATTTTGTAGAGAAGTTAAGACCCAATTAGCTTTCATTATGCATCCAAGGCTTAACGGAAAAGGCAAACTCTCTTTCATCTTTGTCTGTCTCTTTCTCTACCTTTATGCCTCTTGGTCTCTATCTCTGTCTGTATCTCTGTCTCTCTTCTCTGTCTCTGTCTCTCTTCTCTGTCTCTCTCTCGCTCTCTATTTCTCTCTGTCTCTGTCTCTCTGTGTCTCTGTCGATCTCTCTGTCTTTCTCTGTCTCTGTTTCTCCGTCTGTCCCTCTGTCTCTGTCTGTCTCTCTCTGTCTCTGTCTCTCTGTCTCTCTCTCTTTCTTCTTCTCCCCCCCCCACCCCCCACTGCCTTCCAGGACCTTCCATCTCCTCTCTTTCCCTTTACCTCTTTATGAGAACACTTATTTCTGTGGATGAGACAACTCCAGATTCACAGTCATAAGAAAGAAAGGCATTTATGGGGCAGGGCTCTAAAATAAGGATATTTTAGTTAGGAGACGCAAGGCCTCTGCAGCCTTTGTTTAAATACTTCAGAGAGAGGAATGTTTTCCTGAATCAGAGCCTCTACAAAGGATGTGACTTTCTATTTTGAGATACAGTTCTGAAAGCTATGAACTCCAGGATGTTAGAAAATGCAGTGTCCACTGACTGCCTTTAGGTAAACAGATGAGCATATTCACATAGTCTTTCTGAATTATTTCTACATTTTTTGTCTGTATGGAGGATACAGGTATATTAGATCTAAAAAGATGCCAACACAGATTTAAATCTTATTATGTATTTTTAAGTGCACATTGTTTAATCTGAAATCTATCTTGGCATCACTTTAGACTTTCATCTATATCTGTACTTATTAATGCAACTGCATCACCATGCATTCAAATATCTGATGATTTTTTCAAGATGCCACAATTTTACAAAATGACAACACATTTATTAAATTACAGCTTTAAAAAGAAAAGAAAGAAAAATAATCCTTATTCTCTTTTCATAGTGGAAATTTATTGCTATAGGGAAGTTCAGCAATCCATTGCCATAAACTATGCAGAAATCAGTTTAAAATAATAGATTCAACTCATTTTACATTTAACCATAATGTCAATATGACAGTTTGGTTTACCTGCTCCTGCATGCAACGTATGAAGGAGGAGAAACTGCAGAAAGCCGGCAAACATACCAGTAGCATCAGAGTGGTGAAATCAAGGATGCTGGCATCAAGAGGTCCCTTCCCAGATTCCAGCTAGCAAAAGTAGCAAACTCACAACACAATCAAGATCCCCCGGAATGCCAAGGAGATCGAAAAGTCCCCGTGGTCCTCGCATTCTAAATCCACCCCCACCCCCCAAGTCTGCAGTGTCCAATATTACACAACGGTGACACCAAACAGGGCCAGAAGTGCTGCTCTCATCAAAACAAATCTCTGCAGTGCCCTGCTCTCATTGATTACTGCATTAATCTATAGTGCTCGGTGCTATGCTAAAAAGGTTGTTCCCACAAACATTAATGGTTTGAGAAGTCCAGAATTAACCAAGTCGTAAACAGAAATGCAGAGAGAGGCTCTGCAGGCAGTGGGGAATAAATGCTATACAGTCCCTTAAACCTGACATAGGAGAAAAGCAGGAAGCACACACACATACACACACACACACACACACACACACTCACACATATGCTCTAGAACCTATGCATTATTCATTACCAGTGATATTTCCCAGACTGATTTATCGGTGGGCTAACATAAATAAAGTCAATTAAACCTCAAATCTACTGGAGAGCCCAGAAGAGCTTACCTTAGATGATTGGGTCCCATAACTTGACCCCTCGGATAAATTCAGTAACTCCTGCCTGACAAAGGGTTGTTTTTGCTGCTTTCAGAATAGGAGGCTCTCCCCCTACCTGATGACAATAACTGGCACCAGGGCAAACAGCAGGCACTAACTGAGTGCCCACAGAGGACTGCTAGGATGGTGTAGCAATATTCCTTTTCAGCTTCAGAATCATCAGCTGACTAGTGCACACTCAGGCTTTGAGTTGTGGTGGCAGCTCATCCCAAGAGGGCAATGAGACTGAGCCCCACCAGGACTTGGCCACAAGGCAAAGAAAACAGAAAGCTGGGAAATTCCTAAGATGCTGGATGGAGTTTGCTACTTGCATTAACACACCTTTGAGGAGAAAGGAGTTGGTAAGAGAAAGGACATGGAATTGGGACCTTTCAAGACTTCCTAAATGGCTTTCCCTCTTAACATCCATCTAGTTCTGGAATATTATTTGAGGGGGTGAGAGAAAGAGAGAGAGAGAGAGAGAGAGAGAGAGACAGAGAGACAGAGAGACAGAGAGACAGAGAGACAGAGAGAGAGACAGAGAGACAGAGACAGAGACAGAGAGACACAGAGAGAGACACAGAGAGACAGAGAGAGACAGAGACCGAAACAAAGAGACAAAGACAGACACAGAGAAAGAGACAGAGAGAGAGAGAGACAGGGAGAGAGAGAGAGAGACAGAGACAGAGAGAGACAGAGACAGAGAGACAGAGACAGAGACAGCAACAGAGACAGCAACAGAGGGAGAGAGAGAAGACAATCAAAATACTTGCACTGTATAATAGTTTATCTATTCATTTATAGTACAAAAGTCATTATTTACCCTGTGTATTCTCCCCTTCATAGGAGACAAAAAGATATGACCCAGTGAAAGTAATAGAATATTAGATTTGGGAGGCATCTTAATATTTCAAGTAGTCCTATTTGACCCCAGGCAGCTGTCATGAATCATGGAATCATAGATCTAGAGCTACCAGGGACCATAGAGACAATCTCGTTCAACTCTCTCATTTTAAAGATGAGAAAATCGATATCCTGGAAGGTGAAATGACTTATTCAAGACCACATAGATAGCATGACAGTTCTAAGAGGTGACCATCTAGCTTTCTGAATACTACTAGTGGAAGGAAACTCACTACATTAGGGGGCAATGTATTCCAATTCTGGAATGCCTTATTAGTCAATTCTTCCTAATTTTGTATAAAAATCTACCTAATTTTGCCCCACTTTAGCCAAACAGAATAAGTCCAATATAATGTCCATGCCATCACTTTAACTTAAATTTGGTAATGGCAAATCTATTCTACCCACGCATTCTTTTATGCAAATTTAACCTTTTAAGTTCCTCATGTGACACTCTTCTGCTCAATAAACTGTCTTAGCACAAAAAGTAAATAGAAATTCTCTGGGATGGCATTCAAAGCCCTTCACAATCCTGCTCCAACATTCCCTTCCAGCCTGACTTTATATTGCTCCCCTTCATTCACCCTACAATCCAGCCGAACTGGCCACCTTGCTTCTTCCATCTCCATCTTCCATCCCTGTGCTTTTTCCAAGGCTCTCCTCTATACTTGCGATGTGTTCCCTCCTCAAAGTACTCACCTGCAATCCTTAGTCTACAAACTAAACTTAGTTTAGTGAGCTCAGCTCAAACACCACCTACTACATTAGGCCTTTCCTGACATCTCCATATGCTAATCCCCTTTCCTATGAAATCACCTTATATTTAATTTACATAGACTTTGGATATATTTGTCTTACATATACTTATACGTTTGTATTTTGTTTCTCCCTATAGAATGAAAGCTCCTTAATGGAAGAGACTTCCATTTTTGTCTTTGTATTTAACACAGCGTTTGGTTGATACTAAGTGCTTAATAAAAGCATGTTGATTAATCGAGCAATTTATACAATAACTCTAAGTCCCTTTACTATTATTGTTACTGGTTACACTGCATTTTATCAATGGCCTTTTGAAAATGTGATGACTATCTGGTGATGTATGCCTGTGACCTTTGCTAGTGGGGAAGCTCAAAAGTTCTGCAGTAGGGTGCTACACTAAGTCCAGAACGATATGGTGAGTGCTCTTGCTAGTGGGGAAGCTCAAAAGCTCTGCAGTAGGGTGCTACACTAAGTCCAGCACGATATGGTGAGTGCTCAAGAGATGGGGCAGCGGGCACCAGACTGCCTGAGGAGAAAATTGGTTTAGGTCATAATCAGCACACACCAAAGCTTCTGTGCTGATTTGCCATGAGATGGGGCTCTAGGTAGATGCTGCACTTTTATAACTTGGGCTTATAAAAAGAAGAAAAGAAAATTCAAAAGGAAGGGAAGACAAGGGGAGGAGAGGTGAAGAAAAAGAAGGGAGAAGAGAAAAGGGAAGAAAAAAGGGAAGGGAAGGGAGAAGAAGAGAATAGAAGGAAAGAGAAGGGAAAGTGGGAAAGAAGGAAGGGAAGGGAAGGGAAAGGAAGGGAACTGAAAGGTAGGGAAAGAAAGGGAAGGGAAAAGGAAATGGGAGAAATAGAGGGAAAAGGAGAAGGAGAAAAGAGAACTGGAGAGTAGAAAATGTAATGACTATAAACATAGAAAAGAAAAAAATAGAAAACTTTCTTTGTTACAAACATAGTTTCTTTTCTAAACAAGAAAAGAAAAAAAGAAAACAAGATGCTTAGAAATAAACATATGTTTGATCAATACTTTTGGTTGTTGTTTAGTTATTTTTCAGTCATATCTCCAGCACACCTTTTGGGGTTTTCCTGGCAAAGATATTGGAGGGGTTTGACATTTCCTTCTCCAGATCATTTTTACAGATGAAGAAACCAAGGTAAAAAAGGGTTAAGTGACTTGCTCAGGGTCACACAGCCAGTAAGTGTCTGAGGCTGTATTTGAACTCAGGTCTTCCTGACTCCAGGCCAGGCGTTCTATCCACTATTCCCCCTAGCTACCTAAGTGCAATGGGGCTGTTACTTTCCTTGTTATTGACTTTTATTATTCGTTTGATTATTAATATTTTGACTACGAATGCAGCTTACTATCGGGTTATATTCTTTAGCACTTATGTCACATTGATGATTTATAACGAGCATGTGGTCAATTAAAACTCCTCACTTTTAATGCTAATTTCTTGAAAGTAATTTCTCTGCCCCTTAAAACTCATGCATGATTTTATATTTACTTGAATACTGAAATGCATCTGTGGTCTCTCCAATGATGCAGATCACAACTCATATGTGCTGGTCCATCTGATGTAACTCCTGTCAACATCCCCCCTTAAGTTCATCAGAGGGTGTCCCTTCAAAATCCTGGGAGCCTTCTCTATTGTTCCCTGATATTTCAATGATACTAGTGTAGCACATGCCCCATCTATCGGTTATATCCCACTCTTGCTGTGTGATCAGCCCATTTCTCTGATCAATCTCTTAATCATTAAATTTCATCGTGACAAATTAGGTTTATGATTCAGTGCTATGGAGCCTATTTTGAATCCTGATTTTGAGGCTGGAGTCGGGAAGACCCGAGTTCAAATCCTGCATTAAACACATACTAGCTGTGTGATCCTAGCCAAGTCACTTAACCTCTTTCTGCCTCTACTTCCTTAGCTGGAAATTGGAGGTAATAATAGCATGTATCTCACAGGATTGTTGTGAGGATCAAATGAGACAATATTTCCAAGACACTTAACATAGCACCTGGCATATAGTAGATGTTTAATACGTGTTTGTTTCCTTCTTTCCTAATACCCAAGATATTAGTTAATCCTTTTAGAGTCACACAAAAATTTGAAAAGTATTCCACCCAAGTGTTCTTTTAAATCATTTGTAAAAATGCTGCAGAAAGAGTACACGTTCTATAGCAAACCGTAAGAGACATCCCCTCTTGGTTCACATTGATCCACTAATAACATTCTTTCAAACGCTGAATTTTCTACTAATAGGTAGGTATCATTTGTCATATTGGACTACTTAAAATCAGCCTTGTTAATATATCAGTCAGTTTCAAATGTATACGTTACACTATATGCACAGAAGAATACTTTTACAATCACTTACTGCTTTCCCTGTAGTACAAGGCTGATAGTTTTTCTTATAATAATGAAAAACCAAAATGATGATCATAAAAATTCAGAAATCTTCCATATCTCTTCAGCAAAGTGAACTGTACTTAAAGTGGTTGGATCAATTTGATAGCAAATTCTATGAAAAATTTTAAAAAAAGAAAATTGGTAGACTTGCTGAGCCTTAGGCCATCTTAGACTCGGCAAGTCAAATCTCTGATTTTAAGCCTCATTGAAACTGAATGATCCGACAAGATTTTTCCACTAACTAGCTGATTTTTCATTGATTCTATCTGAGTGAATTGTGTTTTTCTTAAGTTTTTGTGAGTATTAAGTGACTCATTTATAGTTAAAGCTGACCAAAAAGGCCCAAGAGGCAATAAGTATCAACTTCTTAGTGTTAGCAAATGATAGACTGGAGGCAGAGATGTGTAGGTAAATGTTTAACGACCAGATCTCAGGGAGGGCCAGCAGGAAATTATAGCATGAAACACACTTAAGTTTAATCGG
Organism: Phalanger gymnotis; assembly: GCA_028646595.1. Classification (NCBI taxonomy): domain Eukaryota; kingdom Metazoa; phylum Chordata; class Mammalia; order Diprotodontia; family Phalangeridae; genus Phalanger; species Phalanger gymnotis. Next base: position 169,937,497 of record CM053627.1, read on the forward strand.
TATTATTAACATTTTTGCTATCACTTTCTTATGTTTAGATAGTCAAAAACCCCAATAAATTAAATCTTTTTGGTAATTCGCCCATTTCCCCAGTGCAAATACTGACAATGAAAATCTGAAAACTGATTCTCATAAGTCAGTTTGAGCTGGTTCAAAAACAAAACTCATGCCTGGGGGGAGGACAGGAAAGCAACAGCATCTCCCTGAGTCTCAAGAGAGCAAGGTATCACAATGGCTCTAGAATGACCACTTAGTTTAAATTCGATCTCTGATGGTTTCTTCTTGTGTAAGCCTGGGCAAATCACTTATTCTCCCTAGGTTTCCTAACTAATAAAATAAAACAAAGGGGTTGGCCCTGAAGCTTCCTGTTAACTCTAAATCTATTATCCTATGATCTTATGTAGCCACAGGATTGAACTTGTGATATTTTTAAGAGCGGTTCTTTGATTAAGACTATATTGCCATATAAAAGTTCTTAACAACATGTCATAAAGAATGAGGGCAGCTAATTCAATCCAGCAACAGATATTTTTAAAGTGTCTACTATGCAACAAGCACTGGATTAGACTCTAGGGAAACAGGCAAAATAAAATAGTCCCTTCCCTCAAAGAACTTACATTCTATCAGCAGAGACATAACTCAAATGAGTAAACGGGATACTGTTAGTTTGTTGCAACCTGTCTAACCATTGACAGTTGTTAAAATTTTGTATCAAATAATTTATTATGAATACACTTTTTGAAGCCACTGGATATGGCAGACTGATATAAATTACATAGAAGTCTCCTTAATGACAGGATTGAACTAGTTTGTTTTTAGGAAATGGATTTAACTTATTCGTTCCTGTTTGAGCTCTTAGAAAACCAAAGAATTACAGTGTTTGAAGACACTTAAACAATTATCTAAATGTATTCCATAATTTCTATAAGAAGAAACTGAGAGAGGAAAATAACTTACCCAAGGCTATATCCATTTGAGTCAAAGCTAGGATAAGAACATGGGTTTCTTGATTCTTGGGCCTGTGTTCCTTCTGCTACCCTGTCATGCATTTTCTATGATCATTTCTACCTTATGCTCTTAATCCTTCTTTCAAAATGATGGTAAATGACATTTTGTTAAAAATACTTTTCATGAATTTCCACTGATACGCTATCTCCCAGTGTTGCTTTGAGGATCACAAAAGACAATATACATTTGTAAGGCACTTTCAAAACCTTAAAATATGATATATACTATATAAATACTACATAAAATATTACATAAATACTATACTTTTCAAACCTTAAAATATTATATAAATGCTTGGCTATGGGTGGTATAGTGGTTAGAACATTAGATGTAGATTCAGGATGACCTGAGATCAAAACCAGCCTCAAATATTTACTAGCTCTTTGACCTTGGGCAAATGATTTAACCTCTCACTGGCTCAATTTCCTCATCTATAAAATAGGGATAATAATAGCAGCTACCTCCCAGGGCTATTGTAACAATACGATGAGATATATGCTTGTAAAGCTCTTTGTAAACCTTAAAGTACTACGTTAATTCTAATTCTGATTATTATATTATTTTACTGCCTAAAACATACTTAATTTTCTATAAACTGCTTAGATGTCCACCAAACAGTTCAAAAAGATCATTCTAGTGACTGATACAAAGGGGACTTGGAGGTCATCTTCTCTAATCTCATTTTAAAGATGAGGAAACTGAGACCCAGAGAGTTTACGTGGTTGGAACCATGTGGTTGGAATTCAAATCCAACATTCCCAGCAGACTATGAGCTCCTTGAGAGGGAGGGATTTTTTTTTCTTCTTTTGTATCTCTACAGCTTAGTGCATCTGGCTGGAACACATTAAGTGCTTAATATATTTGATTTGACTAAAAACTGATTAAACAAAGGGGTCTCTGAAACGGGGAAGATGTATCCAAAAAACACAATCAAGGACCTTGAAAGTGTAATGTTGATCTTGTTCCAGACCACATAGCACTTCTTTTGCTTACTTTTGGTAGGTACAATGTTTGTAAGGTAGTACTAACCGGACCATTGGTGCCACTAACGTAATGTCAAGATATATAGCATGACGCAATGGCAAGACCAAAAGCTATGAAGTCCAAAAGATTGAATTTGAATCATGCTCCCATCATTATCCTTTCTGAGCCTCAATCTTTTTTATCCCTAAAATGAAAGTATTGACTGGCTGAGATCCAAAGGTCCCATCCAGCTCTAAATCTATAGTCCTGTGATCATATGACAAATCTCTGTTTGCCATTCCTGGCTGCATTGTTCCATTAACTTAACTCAGGGACAATTTAACACATATGGTTAACTTAAAGTCATCCCACTTACCTATCCCGTGCTGTTATTACATACACTGTCTCTGAGAAATGCAACTTGACAGCTTGCAAACACATTTTATACAGTGACCACTTCAATTCATTGCATATTGAGTCTCCTTGGGAGGGAATACATCACACCCAAAATATCAATTGCATACATCCATAGTATCTCAGAATTGGAAAGCACCCCAGAAGCCATTAGGTTCAACGTGGACCTGAACAAGAATCCCCTCTGCAATACATTCCACAAGTGATGATCTCGGCTACACTTGAGGCTTCCAATAAGCTCAGCTCAGCTAATGCTTCTAATGAATTCATCTAAGTAGTACAATATGCAGAACATGGGACCTAGACTCAGGAAGGTCTTAGCTCAAATTTGGCCTCAGACACTTACTTCTTGTGCGACTCTAGGCAAGCTGCTTACCCTCTGTCTGCCTCATCCTCATCTGTAACACGGGGATAATAATTGTACCTATCTTCCAGGGTTCATGAGAGGATAAAATGAGATGATTTATTTGCCCTTAAAGCAATATATAGGATGTCCCTAAAGTCTGGATACATAGGGAATGTGGAGTTATTGCATCGAGTTCACATGAATCTTGCAAAGCGCGTCAACCTTTGCGTCACAAATGATGGAAATCATATTGAAGATGTTATTTGTTAATATTCCAATTAAATAAAATGTTGTTGAAAATTTCATTCATTTCATTTCTTGAAAATATGCGTTTTGCCTATGCGTGCAGACTTTATGAACACCCTGTATAAATGCTAGCTACTGCTGCTGCCATTATTACTATTGAAGAACAGACTACTATCTCTCAAAGCATTCTATTCTATTCTATTTTTACAAATTTGAAGAGATGTAATCATTAAGGAGTTCTTCCTTAGAATATACTACTTCATAGCCTCCACCCATTGTTCCTAGGTCTGCCCTCCAGAACCAACCAAGTTTGACGGTATTTCATCATTATTTTGCTATGTTTTCCCAATGCCCATTCATAACCTAAAGATGATTATGATGACACTGTCATGCATTTAAATACTTTGGAGGAAAGTAGGATATTATTATAACTGTCTTTCATTTACCTGGGGGGGGGGGCATTGTTATGCCAATAGTAAATTCACATATGTAACCTAAAAGCTCTATATAAATATCAACTATTATTGGTGTTCTTACCAGTATTATCGCTATGGCAGCATAGTGCATAGAGAGCTGTCCTCAGAGCCAAAAAGATATCAAATTGAATCCTGCCTCAGACAAGTACTACCTATGAGATCCTAGGCTAGTCATTGAACCTCTCTCAGACTCCTCTAAGTTTCTTCATCTGTAAACAATAACAATACAATAATTGATTTTTTATCAATTGATAAATTATTATGAATAATTGATAACAATAGTATCTTATTTAGAGAGTTATTATGGGGACCAAATAAGAAGTATAAATAATGAAATAATAGATGTAAAACTGTTGGCAAACCTTAAAGTGATATATAAATGTTATATGTCATTATAATTGCCAATGTTTACATAAGTAAAGCTTGACTTTGTATGTGTGCGTGTGTGTGTGTGGTCACAATTTCTGCTTGTACACAACCCAGATCCCCTATACAGTGCATTGGATTTGAAAAGGAAAGCAAGCATTGTATTTTGTATTTGCTTTCCCATAAGGTAATGAGTTCTTTCCCATAAGATCCATTTGCTATCTAAGAGGCAGTCACATGAGGCTCTCATCCATTATGATACCTAGTCAATTCACAGCAATGACAATGCCTTTCCATACATTATCTCAGAGCATCAAGTATCTGAAGATGAGAAATTTCAGCTGTGATTTGATCTATAGAGAGCGCTGCCAGGTGACAGAATTTTCCCTACCAACGTAGGCAGGTATAGTCAACAGTTTACACAGTTAGAGAGTTGTCTAGAATATGAATAAATTAATTAACTTGCCCAGATTCATACAGCCAGTAGGTGTCAGATATGAGATTTGAACCTAGGTCTTCCTAGATCTGAAGCCAACTCTATCCATTATCACCATATCGCCTTCTCAAGTACTTAATATCTATTTGTTTATTTGTTTCAATTCTTATAACAAGAATGGAAAAAATTGGTTCTCTTTAGCCCTGTGGAGTTTTTTTTTTTTCTACACCCAGCAGTCACATTTTAAGAGAGTGGGCGATAGTAAGTATGGTAAATTCTAAGAAAGTGAAGCTCTGCTTTGAGGAGATAGGCAAAAAAAAAACAAAAAAACAAAAACACAGGTCCAATGTGAGACAGATATTGTCACCCTCTAGAAAGAGAACAGAATGAACCAGGATGTCCCATCCCCTGTCTCCTCCTCACTCCATTGCTTACCGGCACATGGCGATCTTATCTCAGTTCCTTGATCTTCTGGACCAACAGCCCATATTCCTCGCCACCCTTCTGAAGAGACAGACATGCCGGGGGCACACATTTACAGGTCAAAACAGAGGCAGTCTTGCAAGGAGATCTAGATTGGGAAATGGTATTCTTGCCCTTTTAGCCCCACTCAGTGACTCAAGATCTTATCGAGGAAGTGAATATAAGAGATGCTCCTTCCATTACTCTGCTAATATCATTATGGGAGAGAAAAAAAAAGACAAAAACAGTGGGCCAGAAAAAAAGCAAAGAATGGAAACCAAAAAAAGAATACTAGCATGGCAGGAGAATATCGCTCTTTTGTATGCCTGACTCAGGTCATTGCAGGCACTGGAATGTTACTTGAAGTATGGCTTAGATAAAATAATGTGCACTATCCTAGGTGGGCCTGGTGCTGTGGAAATTGGTAGATTTTACTGAGGAGCAGCATATTGGGATCTCAGTTGGTTCTTAGCCAGATCCACGGGAGTCAGGAAATAATCCCTCTGCCAGATGACGTTCTTCTCCTAGCCTTTCCCTCTGTTTACCTATTTCCCCCTCCCAAATTGCTCTAACCAGTGGCCTTTCCCCTGCTGTGAGTTTATTTGTAGAAAGAACTAAATAAAGGAATCTCATGACAATAAAATGGCCATTAGCCCTCGAAATGAGTTCTTTAAGCATACCTTTTTTTTCTCTTTTCAATGTGAGATTACAGACAATTAAGCCAAAGCATTTTCTACTGTGTCTTTTTATTATACTTCATGAAGGAAAGGTTTATTCCTTACAAAACATCTGAAATTAGGTGAACTTTATATAGCCTTCCCATTCTATTATAGAAAGGCTTTAGGTAGGTTGCTTATTCTTGCTTTACTTTTCTTGTATAAGCACGAACCTTTTCTACATATAACTGGCATTTTCCTGGTCACAGTAGAAATATGTCATTTACTTGCTCAACAAGCATTCATTTAGCAGCTTCTAAGTGCAAGGCAGGGGCCATTAGGTGGCACAGTGGATAGAGTGCCTGGCCTGAAGTCAGGAAGACTCATTTTCCTGAGTTCAAATCTGGCTTCAGACACTTACTAGTTGATTCTGGGCAAATTGCTTATCCCTATTTGCCTCAGTTTCCTCATCTGCAAAATGAGCTGGAGAAGGAAATGGCAAACCATTCCAGTATCTTTGCCAAGAAAACCCTAAAAGGGGGCCACCTACGTCACAGTGTTGTTGTAGGATCAGATGAGATGCTATTTGTAAAGCATTTAGCTTACATAGTAAGCCTTGATAAATGATTATTCCCATCCCTTTCCCTTCGTATAGATCCTAATGTCAATAATGATGATGTCCCACATGGATATGAAAATTCCCATCTTTTAAAACATCTGCATGTGCATCGGTAATAATAGCTAGCATTATATAGAGCTTTAGAGTTTCAAAGCACTGGACTATTTTATCTGATTTGATTCTTGCAACAATCTCCTGACAATTGCTATTGCAATCCCTATTTTACCTATAAGAAAACAGGCTAAAAGCCTCACCCAGAGTCACCTAGCTAGTAAATATCTGAGGCAAAATTTGAACTCAAATCTTTCTTACTCCAAGTTCAGTGGTTTAACCACAGAACCACCAAGCTGTCTTGATTTTCACAATTACCCTAAGGGGCACTAGGTCAGCCAGTATAATTCTCTTTGGCAGACTAGAACACCAGAAAAACGATGACTTTAAATGGTATGCCCAAGACCACAAATTGACTCAAACTAGAGCACAGATTTCCATTTCTTTTAGTCTTTTCATTACACCAAACCATCATCTTCGAATTAATACCAAACTGAGATTAAACAAGGAACTTATACTAATTGGCTTTCAATGTGGGGATATTTTTCAAATACAGAAGAGACTTTTTTTTTCTTTTTTTTCCTAGGCTCCTAGCATATTCAAATGAAATTGATCTTAGAAGCTCAAACTTAATCCAAGATCTCTTTCGATTAATATTGACTTGGTTCTTACATTCCCATTATCTGTCTAAATGCTAAGGAGATATAAGGGATCATCTGTCACCAAGACATTAGGAAATTAAGGGCTATTCTATACATGCCATTTCCTGACTTGTATGGGCCAAGCATTTTCAAAGCTCAATGAATATCTGTGCTCAATAACTCATTTATGTCACATTCTCTGAAATGCTTTGAAAGACCCCATGCCAAGTATAGAAAGGACAAAGTGTACTTACTAACAGACACATTAAGTCATTTAAAATAATGAGACTGATAGGATTGTAAATCACTGAGCAGACAGAAAGCCAACATCGAAAGCTGTACGTGACTACAGATTGAAGTCTGACCCAACGGAAATGATACCTTGTTACTTAGCTGATCTGCCATTTGAGTTCTGTTCTGATTAATATGCCATCATTTAAAAATACTCGAAGCTGAAAAGAATGAACCCTGTTGTTCATGAAAATTTTAAGTGTAGATTCTCTAAGTAAGCCTGAATTCTTGAACCTCATAAAGGTGACAACGTTGGGCTTTAAAAAAAATTGAAACAGCATAGGTGAAACAGGATTGTTTGTCCTTTGTTCTTGAAGAGGATCATGACATCAGGAAAGTGATGCCCTGACTTGCAAGTGAATTGCATTAAGTGCGGGAGGGCTGGGCATAGTCACCAGCCTCACTTTCTCCTCTGGAGCCATCTGGGTCCAGTGGCCAAATATAGATTGGGATGATTGGAGATGGCCCTGGATGTGGAATAGGATAGCCAAGAAGATGAGGTCCAACTCAAGAATCCTTTCCAAAGACCTGGTCCATGTGATTTGACCTAGTCCACATTTATCTTTCCTTTTATTCACATTCGCATTCCCTCAAGTAAACAGGATATATGCAATACAGAATGATCCACGATAGCACACTGCCATTTAATTACTCCCTGTTATTGCTTTTATGTTTCTCTAGTTACCCTAATTAAATTATATACATGTTAAAAGTAGAAATTATACCTATTTATTGGAGTCTGATGGACATAGCATTGTGTGAGAAATGCTTATTAAATCAAATATATTTGCAACATGGCAATGATGAGGGAAGTAGGAGAATGAGTTTGTTTATTTATTTTTGCATTTTATAAGACTCCATTCTTCTGCAGGATTCGGCAAAGGACACATTGATCAAAGCTGCTTTATTCTGGGGTATCAGTGTACGCATGAAGGTGAGCAGAATGCCAAGCTTCATCTTGGAGACATAGAGTGGCTACACAAACCCAGAGTGTCTCCTCTGTCCAGTTCTTATGCCAATGGGCACTCTGCCCTGAGACCTTGCCTGGAAATGAGTTAGCAGTGACTTTGCTTTCCTCACATCTGCTGCCACAGTGTACCGGCGCCATTCCCCCCATCCTGACCTTGGGGAGGTACATGACCTCAGTAGGAACGATAACTGGTGTTTTATAAAAAATTACAACAAAAAAATGCCTATCATGGACATTTTCTCAGGCTGGATTCATAGCAGTTATGACAAAATTGGCAGAGCAGGTATTGGGCTCCTAATTTTATAGGTGAGGGAAAAAGGCCCCAGACCAATAAAGTGAAACATCCAAAGTACCAAATACAGAAAGATGAAAATGGGATGTGGACCTAGGTCTACTGATTCAAGAAACTAGTTTCTGGTGACTCTTGCACAAATTACTTTGCAATTATTTTCTACAAATATATACTTTGTGTTTGGGACAGCTAGATGGCACAGTAGATAGAATAGTGGGCCTGCATTCAGCTAGACTCCTTTTCCTGAGTTCCAATTGACCCTTAGACATTTATGGATCTGTGAGACCCTGGGCAAATCACTTAACCTTGTTTGCTTCAGTTTCCTCAACTGTAAAATGAGCTGGAGAAAGAAATGGCAAACCACTCCAGAATCTTTGCCAAGAAAACTCCAAAAGGGAATAATGAAGAGTTGGACACAACTAAAAAAATCTAAACAATAGATACTTTGTGTTTATTTTATAATAATAGAATGGTAACAACTGGAATGCAAATAGTCCTTTAAGGTTTTCAAATTTTCTCATTTTCTCATTTAGTCCTTAGAGTAAGCCTGGGTGAATGCTATTATTCTCATTTTACAGATGAGGAAACTGAGGGTCAGAAATGACTCGCCCAGGGTCATGCAACTAATAAGCATCCAAAATAAGATTTGAACTCAGATCTTCTTGACTCTAAGACCAATATATCTGCTGTGCCACCTAGTTAAATTTTAAATGTAGGTGTTGTCTTCTTCAATAGAATATAGGCTCCTTAAAGGCAGAGATTGTTTAAATTGTTGCTTTGTATCTCCAGTGCCTAGCATATAGTAGGTACTTAATAAACCCTTGTGGATAGATTATTGGTTGATTGATTGATATTATTGATAGGTCTAATACCATTTCCACTATGGTGCATTGCTTTAACACTAGGTAACAGAAATAAAGGAATCAATAATCATTAGTTTGTGTCATTTACTTATTTTGTATTTTCTTTATGAATGGGTAGATGGATGGATGGATGGATGGATAGATGGATGGACGACCTTAGCTATAATGTGCCAACTCTATTAAGCAGATAGAAAAGGGAGACATAAAGATCATAAGAAGATCTGCCCATAAAGAACTGGCATTCAACTGAGGGATAAAATAGAGAACAATGGATTTGGAATCAGAAGACATGACTCCTCACTATGAGTCATTATGTAATACCTATAGGACTTTGATCACTCCCCTGGGTTTCTCTCTCTCTCTCTCTCTTCCTCTCTCTCTCTTTCTCTCTCTCTCTCCCCTTCTATCCATCCACATATATAAATATATATATAGAGAGAGATATGTATATATATACATATGTGTGTGTGTGTGTGTATATATATATATATATATATATATATATATATATAAATGAGGGTGTTGGATTAGCTGATTCCTGAGGTTCCTACTAATCTAAATCATATGATATTACTTATTACATCCCAGTCCACCTCGGAGTGAATTCTATATAAACATATAGAGAGAATTTCCTCAAAAGATCTAAATACATTATTCACTTAAACCAAAAAATGAAGCAAAGCCAAGGTTCAGGTGAGAATTACTCATAGGAGATATTAATTGAAAGTGATTATCGAGCAGGGCAGAAGTTAGATCAGCATTCCAAACACAGTTAGGTTGGTTTATATGCTAATAGTACAATGAGAGTAGGCTAGATGGGGCCTGAAAAGTGCAAATGGCAGTGCCAGATATGGACTGAAGGAGTTCAAGAGAAGGAAAGGGGTCAGCTGTCAAGTGAATGTTAGGATGAAAGCTTGTAAATGGAAGAGTCAGATAGTTGAGTGGGAGGTTAGATAATAAGGTGCATGAGTTGTAGAAGGGAGATAGACACAGGATGGCAAACAAGAAGCGAGTATTGTCATCAGTGGTGCATTTTACTATTAGACTCATGGAGTGGGGATGAAGGATATTAATTTTAAGCCCCATCTATCTTTATATATCCTGTATGTACATCTTTACTTGCATGTAATCTTAGGGTCAATGCTCATTTTTTCCCTTCCTTTGTGTATCCCTAGCATTTAACACAGTACTTCAAACCTATAGGAGCTTAATAAATATTGATTGATTGATAGATTATATTTATTTGTCCTTGTGTCCCCAATGCCGACCACAGTGTTTGGCATATAGCAGGTTCTTGATAAGTGCTTATTAATTTGAATTTCACCTATGATGATTTCTAGGTTTTCAGTCCCATGGATTTCATCTGTATTATTTCCTATCTGTTACTCCAAATCCAATATAGCAGTTTATGATGAACATAAAAACATTCTAGGGAGAAATTACAGATCTTAATGAAACCTTTCCTTTTCTTCTTATGATCTTGATAAGGAATTTCCACATTGCCATATCATCACACTACCCCAAGGTGCTGAGCAGGATTCTGCAAGGGACACATTTATCAAAGCTGCTCATTATTATGACCCAAATATAATGGGTGTCCATATATCACAGAATCACAGAAATTTAGAGTGCAAGAGACCTCACTGGACATCTAGTCCAACCTATATCTGAACAATTTTTTTCTATACAGCACTTCTTAAACTGTGGGTTGTGACCCCATATGGCTTCACAAAAAAAATTGGCAATAGTAAAAGGTTTCTGAATGCACAATGACCAGAAATTAATTAAAAATCAAACACATGATGAATCTGAGGTGTTTCTGGCAGCACTTGTCCATGTTGTATCATGCAAGTTCACTGAAGCCTTGGTTCTGAACACAAAGTATGTGCACTTTGCACTGTGCATGCCTTCAGACCATGCAGTGTCAATGAAGGCTGCTGAAACACAAAAATGGGTTGTGAGTGGATAAAGTTTAAGAAGTTCTGCCCTATAACAGACCTGACAAGTGTTCTTTCTATATTTGTTTGAAGACCTCCTTTGAGGGGAGTGTGCTACTGGGACGTGCTGAAGCCAGATCCTACTGGTTTTTTCAGAGCCAATTGTTAAATTTTGAGTGTCAGCTTTTACATTTAGAAATCGAAAAGCTCCAAATCAGGGCTTGATTTATTGTTTTGTTGATTGTCTAGACTTAAGAATGTGTTGATGATTCAGATTAAACTTAAAACTGTATGTGAATTTTTATCAGCATTACAATGAACGGCATATCTCTTGAAAGATTCAAAGCCAAAAAAAAAGTATACTGTATACTGAATAATAATAATGAACAAATACAGACTAGCCTATGTCACAAGAACTAAATACATACTGTGTGTCAATGGATCTTATGGCTTGTCATAGCTCAGCAGAATGATGGGGGTGATCATTGGCCCCTCATCAGGCTTTGTGATGTGAAAATATAAAATAAAATAGCCATATAATATAAAAAAAAGATTGTTCAAGTATGGTAGCATGGCAAAGCTGGTTGATTCTGATTTGGGAGTTAATATATATATATGTATATATATATATATAGTCATGACATCCTCTTGAAACACTTAAAAAAACTTATTGTGGTATCACATAAAAGGAAAAATGAAGCACAAATCAGAAGAGATTTACACAATAATGATATTAATGCAAGATATTAAATTGGGGAAAAGTGAGTCAGTCATTAAAATCAGCAAGATCAAAACCACAGAATCATTGTGGTATTAAGATTACCACATTTCTAAATAGTAATTAAGTATAATGGAAAAGATGTTATAAAATATAATTGATGTTATCTTAAAACAATTATTAAACCTGTTAATCAGGCATATTTGAAAACTACAAATTAATTTGATAACCAGGAAATGCTTCTCGAAATTTCTGCTTTTTTGAATTTTGGTTTCTTCTAAATCATAAATGAGCCTTCTCCTTAAGTAACCAACAGATGCAATATTAAATACCTCCACAAGGGTCCATAATTAAAATGAGAGGAAAACATTAATATTCAATCATTAATACATTTTTTTTTTCTCCTTGTACAGCATTGAGAACTCATACTGCTATCAGGGCATATTTGCAGAGGCTCTAAATCAAACATATCCTTGCTCTAACATTTTGAGTATTCCTTTTAAGGAATATAACTTGAACTTTAATATTCAAAAATAGGTGATACTGCAAATGCCAGTAATATAGTATTTCATGCCATTAAAATTCTTAGTATTATTCCAAAGGAGAAAACACTGATTTGGATTTGAACTTAGCTTATTGGTGAAATATTTATTATTCTTAAAAACATAGAAGAAATGCATCTCAGAAAAAATGAGAACAAAGAATATCTTGAAAAAGGTAACAGAGCTTATTTTCTCATCTTTAACTGATAGTATGGTGCAGGAATGGGGAACCTGTGACCTCGAGGTCACATGTGGCTTTCCAGGTCCTCAGGTACCACCCTTTGAATCCAAACTTCATAAAACAAATCCCCTTGATAAAAAGATTTGTTCCATAAAACTTGGACTCAGTCAAAAGATCTCACCCAAGGACCTAGAAGGCCACGTGCATCCTTGAAGCAGCAGGTTTCCTACCCCTGGAATAGGGGATAGAACACTGGGCTTGGAGTCAAGAAGAGTTGAGCTCAAATCAAACCTCAGACACTTATTAGCATTGTGAACCTGGGCAAGTTACTTATTCTCTGTTAGCCTCAGTTTCCTCTTCTGTAAAATGAGCATAATACCTATCTGCCAGGGCTTTTCTGAGGATAAAATGAGATATTTGTAAACTATTGTAAATCTGAAAGTGCTATATAAATGCTAGCTATGATGATGATGATGATGATGCTATAATAATTTCTTTTAGTCAGAAGGACCTGAATTTGGGTTCACCCATGACACATATGGGCTTTGTGGCTCTAAGACAAGTCATTTAACCTTTAAGTATCACAGGTGGCTCTCTAAGACTATAAGTTTCAGAATGGGTGCCTACACGAACTGGTTGATAAAATTCCTCAAAGGACAATCTCTCTACCCAGGAAATCAGAGGTGAGGTCCAAAAACAATGATGTAAATCATTATAAGAGGTATCATGGGGAAGTGGATTAGAGGGCCAAACCTTGGATTCATTCAAGAAGCCACGTGTTCAGTTATGCTGTTAATAACTACTAACTGTGTGACCTTGGGCAAATCACTTAATCACTACGTGCCCTAGGCAACTAAGTTACAGACAAGTTGCTGATTTCCACCAGAGAAGGATATTTCCACACCTGGAGTTTTCTGAACTAACAAAATCATAGACCTCAAGCAAAGTGTAAAATCTTGAGATTTTATACCATGCTGGACCTGAAAACAAACAAACACCAACAACAAAAATCAACAACAGAAAAAAACAACCTATGGCAAGTCTTCATAATGTTTAGTGTCATCATTATCATCATGCTTGTGAGATGTTAAGCTATACTTAACTTTCCGTGTTCTAAATCTCGAAAGGTAATTCCTATAATGATTTACAGCTAGTCAGCAATGGAAAAAAGTAGAATAACTTTAGAAAGTTCAACAGTTCCTAAGAAAGCCAAAAAAGCTGTAGCAATGCTACAAAAATGTGAGAATATTGCAAAAATGGTGGTCTTATCTACCAAATTTTACTTTTACATCTAGACTAAATACATGCAGCTAGGTCACACAATGGATAGAGCAGTGGGCTTGGAATCAAGGTGACTCATCTTCCTGAGTTCAAATCCAGCCTCAAACACTTACTAGCTGTGTGACACTGGCTAAGTCAGTTGACTTTTTTTGCCTCAATTTCAGTTTGAGTCCTTGGTCCAACATTTATTGGCAATGTGACTTTTGAGTAGCTCTATGATAAACATTAGTTTCGTTTGTAAAATGGGGCTTGTGATAATTCTTTGTTTTACCTTTAATGAAACTTTCACTAGCTAGGAATATTAGGTGGTGGCGTTGATACAGAGTTGGGTTTGGAGTCAGGAAGACCTAAATTCAAATCCTACCTCAGGTACAATATATGAGCCTCAACGAGTGGCTAATTCTTTCTCAACCTGCGTTTTCTCATTTGTTAAATATGGAGAGAAGGGAATGTGCATATCTATCTATCTATCGAGCTATCTATCTATAATATACACACTATAAAATACATACAAATGCACTATATATGTGTTTTATATATATATATATATACAATTGTATATATACAATTGTATATATAATGTATATATACAATATTTTCAGATTATCTGAACCCCAATAAGATCCAAAGCCTGAACTAATCAACCAAACTAGCTTTACTTTGCTTGAAAATGCCCTTTCCTGTGTTAGCAACTTCGAAGACCAGATAAGATTGACAAAGAGTATCTTTCCAGTTGGTGTCAGGATGTCTGAAGCCAGAATAGTGGGATTTCTCTTATCTTGGTATCCTAGGGAGATTTGCATATAAAGAAGCACAGACATCTTGGGATGGTAATTTCTAACTGACACTACTTTGTCAATTGTCGTGACTTACTGTATTTACCGCTTATTCACCTAAGAAACTTCTTGTTTATGATATGGAGACCATAACTTGGAGTTGGGATTGTTCTAAAGTGTACTTAAACTTTTGTCATTCTTTTGTCAGTTCGGTCAGAAGTTCTCTTCTGACTCCATGATCATGTATTGCTAACTTTAAGGGAATAAATTATCTATATCTATATTTATATCTATATCTATATCATCTATATCTGTATCTGTATCTATATCTATATATCTATCTAGCTCTCTCTCTCTCTCTCTACATATATATATATATATATATATATATGTATATATCTCAATATATATCACCTAGCATGTTTGCTTCCTTTAACCAAACTTTCAGGTCGACAATATATACACACACACACACTATGCACCAGACTGTCCTTTTGACATTCATGAATTTTAATAACAAACAACTCATTTGATAACATGGATGATAATACTCACGATAACCTCCTAGGATCACTGTGAGGACCAAATGAGATAATGCATGTAAAATACTTTGCATACTTTAGTGCACTATATAAATGGTAGTTATTATAGTTACCTATCTTAGAGTTTGGTTATGAAGAAAGTGCTATATAAAGAAGAATAAATCTCAGCTACACATAATTTTATTATTTTTATCACCCTTGTGAATGATTTGGAGGATAAAATGGGACTGTCTAGATTAGACCTGGTTAACAATATCTACACATCCTTTTTTATGTTGCTGTTACTATTTCCTTATTATTTCTTTATCCTGCTCCCAAAATGGCAAAAAAAACATGAACAAACCACCAATGTTCTACTCAAAACCTAGATTCTCATATAACCAAAGGAATGAGGAAAGGAAGAGAGTAGGAATTCTAGCATCTCCCTAATCAATTTTCATTACACAATCTACACTCTCATGACTAATACACTTTAGATTCATAACCATTTGGCTATGTGCAACAGATTTATAACTCTCAAATTTTAGGCTACAGAGACTAGATAATAGGATTTTCAATAATAAAACAAACTAAACTTCTGTATCATGAAGTTGTGTTTAATGAACCTTATACAAGAGGCGAACTCTAGGGAAGAGAATGAATTTTGTCTGCTTTTAGTTTCTTAAAGATCAGACTTGGAGTTTCTAAGGATGGAGAAATCACTACTACATATCCCTGTGGGGGGAAGAGGAAAGCAGAGAAGAAGGGAAAGAATTAATATTTATATATACCTATTATGTGCTATGCATTGTGCTAAGTGCTTTTTATAAATATGACCTCATTTGATTCCTTCAACAATCCTGCAAGATAAGTACTATTATCACCATTTTACAGTTGAGGAAACAGAAGCAAACAAAGGTTAAGTGACTTTGCCAGGGTCATCCAGCTAGTAAGCATTTGAGGTTGGATTTGAACTCAGGTCTTTCTGATTCCAGGCTCATTCTGTCTAATGACCTCAGAAAACCTTTTCTGAGTTTCTTAAATATATTTTAAAATGCATGTTCTGGTGGGGAGATGGAGAAGCCTAATGCCTTTTTTTTTGGTTTTTGTTTTCTTTTTGGAGGGGGGAAGGCTAGGCTATTGGGGTTAAGTGACTTGCCCAAGGTCACACAGCTAGAGTGGGTCAAGTGTCTGAGGTCACATTTGAACTCAGGTCCTCCTGACTCCAGGGCTCACTGCGCCATCTAGCTGCCCTGAAGCCTAATCCCTTTAAGAAGTTAGTGTGGAAGAAGCTGGGAGATGGAGAGCATAATTTAAGGAAATCCCAAATAGAGTATTTCAAAGTAAATTATACTAACCCCAAGGTTCAAACAGAAGGTGGAAATCAAAATCTGATCCTTGTTGGAAAAAAGATTATCTCATGCAACAAACAGCATTTCTTGCTCTCATGGAGTTTGTTAGGGGAGAAATAAATTATGAAGCAAATTATGAAATAAATTACATTATGAAGCAATTATAAACAAAGCAGTTCTCACTTTCGAAAAGCAGAGAGAGTAGGCTAAGAGGGATGACTCCAAGAACTAAACTAGCATGCTAAAGAAGCACTTAATGTCTTTCTGGCAAATTGCAGCCCATAGTTGAAGGCATTCAGTGCCAAATCTTCTCTAATTTGCCAAAAGCCAGAATATTCTGAAGGAGATAAAGAGCTACATATAAACTGAGGCTTTTTGGCATGCAAATTATTGTATTAGGAAAGTCAATGAATGAGGCAAACAAGGGTTAGATTAAGTAGTTAATAACAGATTATTTAATCAGGAAGTACTTAATTTGTGCCTAGCTGCTTGTATATCTTTAATCTTTTTCTAAGGGTAATCTATAATTAACCAAAGATTAGTAATTAGTGATTAACTAGCATCAAAACATGTTATTTTAACAAGTTATCCAACTATAGAAAAAGCATAATTGGCTGAATTGTGTACACTGTTCTTAATTATTCAGACCAATGAAAGACTAACTAGTTGAACCATGCAGCCATAGCCAACCTATGGGTTAGTAGCCACCTGGAATTCATAATTAATGCCTACAATGAATTAGATAGCCTCTATAGGAACCCAAACCTATAACTTGATAACAGATATTTGTTTACTTCAAGACCACTAGTTACTGGAATGGAAATGATGAAAACCTTGGGGGAGAGGGAATAATCAGGGGTGAGATGTGACTGTTCTTTCTTAACATTTGTAATAGAGAATGAGAGGAAAACCAGGCATAATCTGATATGCACCTCAAGTTTTAGAGAAGAGATTTCAAAGGATACTGAGAAATGATAGGTAGAATGCCTTGGATTAGAATTGCATAACATATTTGAGTCACTGATAGATAAAATTCTTTCAAGAATGAAAAACTTAAGAACATAAAAGGAAACAATTCCAATGAGAAGAAAAAGATGGTTGGATCTGTCTATGGAGATTGATGTGGGTGCAGAGCGAACTCACCAACCACTATAAGCTTTAATATAGACATATATAGAAGATGGAAGCAAATAAAATGCATGGTATATCATTCTATAAGAATAGGGAATATTAAAAGAGAATATGCTAAGGCAGCTAAGGTAAACCTAGGATTAAAAAAAAAAACTATTTTGGAGGAAATAGAAGGACCAAAGTTGGGACAGGTTCATAGCTCTGGGCGGATAGGATGATGATAATTGGTAATGAAGAAAAGGCAGAGCCTCTCATCTCTCATTTTACTTCTCTTCCATGAAGCATAATCTTTCAAATGGAAACAGGAAAAAAAAAAACTAAGAGAGACCTGGCACCCAAAGGAGATGTAAGAGAATAAAACAGCACTCAGACAAACTCTCACCCAAAATACTAAAAAAGAACTGGAAGATGTGACTGCCAACAGACCATCAGTTTGAGAGATTACAGAGAAAGGGAGACATATAGCAGGATTGAAGGAGGGCAATTGTCCCAATTTTTGAAGATAGAAAAGAAAGGATGGTCTATTGCCTATGTCAGTGACCTTAACTTCTTTTTTTTTTAATTTAGTTTGGACATGTTTGGTTTTCAGCATTGATTTTCACAGGTGCTTGAATTACAAATTTTCTCCCCATTTCCTCCCCCCCCCACTCCAAGATGGCGTACATTCTGGTTGCCCTGTTCCCCAGTCTGCCCTCCCCTCCGTCGCCCCATTCCCCTCCCATCCCCCTTTCCCTTCCTCTCTCCCCTGTTCCCTTCCCATCCACCCTCCCTAAGAAGTCAAGCAATTCAACATGGGCCCCATGCATA
>CM053627.1:169956342-170009821 GCA_028646595.1 Phalanger gymnotis
GCTCCCCTCGGCTGGGGGCTGGGAGGTTAGTGTGGGACTGACCTTACCCAGAGACCATCCAGGCTGTCCTGCGGTGGAGCCCTGCTTCCCTCTGCCACTTTGTGGGTTCTGCAGCTCTAGAATTGGTTCAGAGCCATTGTTTTATAGGTTTTTGGAGGAACTTGGTGGGGAGCTCACGCCAGTCACTGCTTCCCAGCTGCCATCTTGGCTCCGCCCCCCAGTGACCTTAACTTCTAACAAAACTTGAGAACAGTATTTGATGCGTGATTAACAAACTTCTAGAAAAGGAAGTGGTCATAACATGGAACCAGCTTCCATCAATAGCAAGTCTTGCAAAACTTATTCTAGTTCTTCTTTTTTGTCAGGATTAATGTATTGGTAAATCAGGGGAATTTAAGATAGATAGATAGAGAGAGAGGGAGAAAGATAGAGAGAGGGAGAGAGAATATACATCTAAGCATAGGTATATAATGCATATATGTAAAGCCTTAATTTTTGAATTTTATCTTTTCAAAAATATTGCTAGTTGTAATATAAATACTAGTTGTTACTACTGATAAGTTTTTAAGTTTTTTAAAACTTTTTTATCTTTATAAGGTTGATATATAAATTGTTCTTGTGGTTCTGCTCCTTTCTATATCACTTCATTCAAGTCTTCCCAGTTTCTCTGAAACCTTCTCTTTTGTAATTTCTTGGGGCATAATAGTATTCTATTATATTCATATACCGTAATTCTTTTCAGTTATTCCCCAGCTGATGATGCTCCCCCTTTAGTTTCCCATTCTTTGTCCCTACTAAAAGAGCTGCTTTTTTTGGACACATGAGACTTTTTCCTTTAAGTTCATCTCTTTGAATTATAGGCCTAGTATATAGGTATCTTTTATATCTATAGGTATCTTAGCAAAGAATTTTAGAATGTCTCATGATTTTCTCATGGAAATCATGATGAGAAATGGACTGGATGGTAAAATAGTTATTTGGGGAGTAACTGATTAAATTTATGAACCCAAAGATTAGTCATATGGAGTCAGTCATGTCCTTGATCTTTCCATCATCCATAAGAGATACATATCCACTTTTATGAACTCCAAAATTTATTTATCACAATCTTATCTTTTCAGCTTTCTGCCTTTTGACTCCTGCCAGTGCTCTTCACCCTTCTCATGACCTCTAATCCCTCCACGCCTTACTTCTTTTCTAGACAATTATCCTTGCACTGGTTTTAATCTCCTTACTTTTATATCTCAAACTATTGGTGAATTAATTCAACCTCTTTTCTGGACTCCTTTGCCCCCTTGTCCTATCACAAGACACACTTTTCCAAAACCCAACCTTGAATTATTCCCAATATCTACCACCTTTGTTCTGATTTGTTTGAAGTTAAATGGAGCTGAAGAAAAATCACAATTGGGTCTACTAAAAAAAGTTCAATAATTAGCCAACTGCAAGTCAGTCATGGACTTGATTGAAGTTTGTCTATGTAAAAGCAGATTTTGCCAAAAACTGCAAACAAGATCCCACTTATTCTACTCAAACTAAAAACAAACGAACTTCTCAAGAACTTTAGAAACCTTCATTAAATACAATCCTATCTTCAATTGAAATTATTCCTATCATTTCTTATAAGAATATCCTTCTTATAATAAGAACAAATCATTTTTACTGAGTCACAAAAGCTTTTTCTACCATGTTAGCTTAGGTTGAATCACAATATTGAACTGGAATACAAGTACTTCCAATACATTTCAAATATTTTTCTCATCTTTCTGTTGTTATCAAGTCATTTCATCATGTCTGGCTCTTCGTGACCTCGTGGATTTTCTTGGCAAACATATTGGAGTGGTTTGCCATTTTCTTCTCCAGCTCATTTTACAGATGAGGAACTGAGATGACCAGGGTTAAGTGACTTGCCCAAGGTCACACAGCTACTAACGGTCTGAAGTCAGATTTGAACTCATGAACATGAGTCTTCCTGACTCCAGGCCTGGCACTCTTTCCACTGTACCACCCACCTACCCAATTCTTTTTGGCAGATTAGTCATGTCCAAAATTTTGTGACCTCACTTGGGGTTTTCCTGGCAAATCAAATACTGGAGTGATTCTCCATTTCCTTCTCCAGCTCATTTTACAGACAAGGAAACTGAGGCAGATAGTTAAATGACTTGCTCAGGGTCACACAGTTACTAAGTGTCTGAGGCTGACTTGAATTCCTCCTGAGTTCAGGGGCTATCACTCTATCCACTGTGTCACCTACCTGCCCCTCATCTTTTGAACCTTCTACAAATTGAGTTGAATTGTTGAGAAGTTAGCCTATTTTAAAAAAAAAGTACAAATTTCAATTGATTGAAAAGTAGTTTGAATGAATAACTAGTATAACCAAGAAAAATCTAAATTCTGAATAAAACGCCTCTATGTGCTCTCACTGTTTATTCTTTCAACAAAAATATAAGCTGTAAATCTTGAAAATGGCCAGATCCAATTCAATCTAGGTTGCTTTTATGCCCAGAAAGAGAGGTAAACAGAATTTAGCTAACAAACCCATGTTGTATGACACCATCAATCTGACAATAGAACTTTTACCTTTTGAATATATTCTCATCTCATTTATATAGTCCTAAGAGGAAAATACATATAAATCCAAATTCTATAGTTAGAATTTTACCACTAAATCACTGGAGTAGATTAAAGTTCTAGATCAGAATTCTCTTCCATCAGGTCCAACTCTCTCACTAAAAGAGATGGAGGTTGTAATTTGCCTAAGAGTGACTTGTTTCACAGATAGTAATCATCAAAAGCAGGTTTTAACACTGTTTCTTTGGTGGCAAAGACAATGTTCCTCCTACTTTCCACACCATTTCCATATACCCCCTCCTCCATATCTGGACATCTCATAAAAACAATGTACCAATCACACATAGAAATGGCATATTTAAAGGTTATAATACTTTTAATATTTTATCTTTTAGTATGCCATAGGAAAGATAAAAGAAACTTAAAATACTTTGTATTACCCTAATAATCTAGAAATATCTATAGAAAACAATGCTCACAATTATTTTCAAGTAGATTGGCTGAGAAAAAGGGAGAGGAGAAGGAAGAGAGAGGAAGATGGAGTCAGGAAGGAGAGGGAAAGAGAGATACACAAAGAGAAAATCAGAGTAGCTTCTTTTACTTAAAAAATGTTTAAATGTATAAGTCCTCAAATTTAAATCCAAACCTATTTACTTAACAACATTCAAAATGATAGTGTTTTTTCTAAGTGACACATAAGTTTATTCAAAGCAATAAGATTCTTTTGGCTCAGTTTCCAGCTAAAAACACAAATTATTTCAAGCTAGAAAATATGTAAATGTGCAGGCATTCGTGTGTAGTGGTTATGTCATTAAGTCATGTTCTATTAAAGGTGGAAGAGAGCCTATTAGTTAATTAGTCTAACTTCCTAATTCCACCCCTTACACTTCCTCCATCTTTTCTCCTATGAAGGTGAAGTATATTAGGTGAAACTGGCTGCTGATAGGCCAGCCTTTTCCCTCAGGAAGAGATCAGAGTAATTTTGTGCACTTTGAACAGAGGCAAAGGAAGTAGAGGTGACCAATATGTGAATATATGCATATACAAATATAGACATAAAAAACATACACATATACATCTACATTGTGTGGGCATGTATGTACACAAGGAAAAGAGGTGAAATATATTTATAAAGGGAAAAAGGAAGTGTAACAGCAGGGAAAACAGAGATAGGTCTTTCTTTTTTAGAGCTACAATTCTAATTGCATGACCAGGACTGTGCCCTGTAGCAGGCATTTGCCCCAGGGTGGGATTTTTCTAAAAAGTTTTATTAATGTCACTGTTTTTGCATTGCATTCATTGACAAATAGACTTTTCTTCCCTTTCTAATGTTCTAAACCTTCTCTTTTATCTTTTTTTAGACCAGTTCACCAAAGCTAAATGACACATCAACCACAGTTGACTTCATATCTGACATTCTACATCCATAACATCCACCTTCACTAAAATGAAAGGAGGGAGATTAATTTCTTTTTGTCTTCTCTGGGGCCAAGTTTATCATTATAATTCACTGAACATTCTGTTTCATTTTAAGAGGCAGATTGGTGGCACCACAGTAGATAGATTCCTATGCCTGGAGTAAGAAAGACTAGTTGTAATATGGCCTCAGGTCCTTAATAGCTGTGTTACCCTGAGCAAGTCACCTAACTTCTCTTTACCTCAGTTTCCTCATATGTAAAATGGGGATGATAATAATAGCACCAACATCCCATGGTTGTTGAAGACCAAATTAGAAAATAACTTTAAAGCAATTTCCATACCGCACAGAATTTTATAAATGATAGCTAATATGATTTTATTGTTCTTTCCACTTACATTGTAGTCATCCCACATATCGGTTTTCTTATTCTCCACCCTGCACCCTCCACTCAGTTCATATCAATCCTCTCTTGAATTCTTAATTTTTCTCTGAATTATTCACATTCATCATATCTTATGGTACAATAATATTCCACCAAATCCATGTTACTTAATTTGTTTAGCCATTTCCCAATCAATGAACATCTTTTATTTGCAGCTTTATACTCTCAGGAAGAGTGCTGCTATGACTGTTTTGGTATATATGGGAACTTTCCACCACTGACCCACTTGAATTATAGATCAGTGGGATCTTTGGATGGATCAACAGATAAGGATATTTCAGTTATTTCATTTTTTTTGCATGACTCCAAATAGTTTTCCTGAATGACTGAACTAATTCCCAGGTCCTGCCAAGAGTGTGTTTAATCCAGCAACTCCTCCAATACTGACTATTGCGTCAGAGACTATGTTTGCCTTTCTATATACTCAGCACTTAGCCCAGTGCCTAGCACAAGTAAGCACTTGATAAATATTTGTTGATTGATCCCTTTTGTCATCTCTGACAATTTGCTGACTATGAGCTACTTTAATTTTCATTTGTCTTATTATTTGTGATTTGGAGCAACCTTTGATATAGCTATTGAGAATTTGTGTTCCTTCTTTTGAGAATTCTATTTTTTCATATCTGTGTCCATTTATTACATAATTGTTTTAGATCTTTTAGAATTTTAAAAAATTCCTATAAATTTTGAATATTACTGTTATCCGAGCTAATTGACATAAAAATTTTCTCCCAAAGATCAGGTTCAAAGTGGAAATTTTAATGGAGTGTAGGAGCACTGACTTAGAGCTTAGACGGGACCTTACCAAATGGTTGGTCTAAATTTCTCGTTTCATAGATGGGGAATCTGAAGGCCAGATGTATGAATTAACCTACCCAAAGTAATACAAATAGCACTTAAAATCTAGATCTTCTGAGGCAGCTTAGCAGCTCCATAGATAAAATCCTGAACTCGGAATCAGGAATACGCGAGTTCAAATCTGACCTCAAACACTTATTATGTGATCTTGGGAAAGAGACCTCAACCTCTGTCTGCTTTAATTTTTTCAGCTGTAAGAAAGTTGCTGTGACAACTGAATGAGATAATATTTGTTATAGTAGGTGCATAATAGAGGTGTCCAACACTCTTTCCAAAGAATTATTTTTTTTTACTCTTCTAAGGAAAAAAAATGGGAGCAGAGGTAGGGACAGGCTAGTGTGATGTTTAAAAAGTTCAAGAGACATAATTTCTGGGTAATTTAATAATTTTATTAATAATGTCAGTATGTTTATTAATAAAATGGATGGTTATTTATTTGGCCATCTCTCTCTTAGATCAAAGACAATTATGGTGGTGGGCTCAGGGCTTATATGCCCATTGGAAGAAGCGTGTTATGGAGGGTAGTAATCAACTCTGATTGGTTAACAATTAATGAGAGACTGAATATTACAGTGAGGGATTGAATCTATTCAAATAACTCCAATTATGTCATTTACTTCTAAGTTACCCCCAGAGTTGGACAATCTCTTCAAAGAGTTTATGCCTCCTGAGCCTGAGTAGAGCACAATGGCTTGCCTACCTGGGCGGGGTCTGAACAAGAAAGTTGATCTAATCTAATTATCAGTAGTGTCCTTTAAGAGACTGAACTTTTGAAATCAGACTTTCTCAAAAGGGCAAAACTCTAGATCTCCCCAAATCATTGGTTATTAATAATCATTTCTCTCAATAGTCAAAGTAGGGTCTGGGGCAGGCATTATGAATTGTGTGTGGTATGTGTGCAGATGAGTGGGGTGTGTATGGAAAGAGTAGCTGCTGGAACCAAGCTCTGGTCCAATCTTAAAGCAGTTGGGTTTTGTGTGTGTGTGTGGAGGGGGAGTATTAATAGAAGTAGGCCCCCAATCACAGTTACAGGGCACCACTTCAAATGAAAGGGGGAAGGAGAGTGAAGAACAGCTCCTTTCTGCTTGATAGCTGTGCATTTTTCGCAATAACTCTGCTTTTCATATAGTTGGGAAACTTTCTTTTTCAAACTTTCCCGAAGCAGATAGGCAGGAGGACTGGGATGAATGGATGATGAGAAAATCTATGAAATTAGAAGAGAAAACTTCAGGTACTATGAACTCCAGAGGCAAGACAAACCTAAGAGGAAGAACTTCTTCCCCAGAGCCGGTAGTATATTCATGGTTGAATATAGGGTTGGGCAGGGTTGGGGTTGGGGTGTCTGATGAGTACTTCAAGCAAGGTAAAGCAGGAAGGGGAGAATTCCCATTGGCCAAGGTAGAGGGCCAAGGCTTCATAGATATGTCTGCGCCTCCCAAATTTTGGGAACTTTTTATTTTTTTTCTGAGGTCTTGGATCTCCCAAGATGCCCAAATGTTAGTTTCAAGTATGACCCATGAGTGAGAAGTGGTATGAAGCTTAGGGCCAGAGTACTCCTAGAAGATCTGATGCCCCCAGCCCTCATTCATCTGTTTTACTTAGCAGGGAGAAGAGGAGTCTTTGCCCAGTAAGAGTCAGTGTCATTGCTCCATTGCCACTTAAAAGAGGCCAAATAGCAATAACTTGGTGGAAAGAGCTCTACAAGGGGAATCATGAGGTTTAGGTTCTAATCCCTACTCTGATAGTCACTTTCCTACCCTGCTACCCTTTATGTAAATGAACAGGCTGAACAAGGTGACCTCTTTCCTTCCAACCTTAATAGTCTATGACATTTGGGCTCCATTTGACTCCACTTCCGTTTAGCCTCAATTTCACTAAGAGGTGGACATTGCCCAAGTCATTCTAGACCCTTTCTTTCTCTGCAAAAAAGAAGATGTTGGATTGGATGGTCCCTGACATCCTTTCTAATTTTAACAGAATAATTTGAAAGGATTTAATTTGGGGGGGGGAGGTCAGCTTTGCATTCTCCTTCAGCTCTCTCCCCAAAACTATCTATATTTTTGTGATAAACATTATCATTCCACACTCTTTGCCTCCTCAACATTCAGCTTTCTTGCAAGCCAAATGTGAATGAAACAAGTGACCGTTGTGGTAATTGTCCCAGATGCATAAATTCCAAGTTATGTTTCTGCCTTAAACAAATGCTGTTAGACATTTCTTTTTTGTAAATAGCCACCAGCTTTCTGAAGGTCAATTGTAAGCTACTAACCTTGCCTACCTACCTCTAAGGTACCACATGGTTATCCCTTAAATAGTAACTTTCAAATTGTTTTAGCAAGAAAGTGAAATTTTTTATCTTTATTAGAACTTTACCACTGTGTTATTTCTCTGGTTAACTCCATATTTACATTCTTTTAAAAGTTCTTCAGGCTCCAGATTTCTTCTTGCATCAGCCTACAGATGATAAATGGTGCATTTTTGAGTTTTACTGGCTTGTGAACGTCCTCTATGTTGGGTTCACATTTTTTTAAGCAGGGATATAATTTTCCTCCATTTTTAGGTAAGTCTGGTAGTCACAGACCATGGTAACACTGGTATATCCCTACATTTCAGTGCTGGACTTGGAATTAGAAAGACCTGAGTTAGAATGCTACTGCAGATATTTATCATCTCTGCTTTCCCACTCAAGTCACTTCACCTGTCTCATCCCATTTCCTCATCTGCAGAATAGGAATTAGAATAGTGCCTGTATCAGAGATAAGATTGCTGTAAAAATCAAATGAGATAACACGAATATGCTTGTAAACCTTAAAGCACTCTATAAATTCTAACTATTTGTGCAGTTCTTTTTTTGTGGAATTCTTATTTCATTTTTAAATTGTGGAATTAAAACAAATTTTTCCATAACATAGTATAACAAAACATGGAACTTCAAACCTATTATGTAAAATTTGCTATTCCTTTTAAATATGTAATAAGGTTATCATGTAAATTTCTTTTTTTCTTTTTTTTTCCTTCCCAACCATCCTCCATCCTAGAAATGGCTACCATTAGCCACAAATATGTGCATATATATGTAAAATTATTCCATAGAAACTTCTATTTATCAGATCTTTCTCTCAACGCAAATAGGATCTTTCTTCATATGTCCTTTATAATGTGTATATTTGTAATAATCAAAATGACTTATTCACTCAATGTCATCCTTGAAAGAATATTGCTGTTACTGTATACCAGGTTCTCTTGGTTCTGTTCATTTGGCTCATTATTTTGTGCAAGTCTTCCATGTTTTTCTAAGATCATTGAGCTCATCATTTCTTATAGCACAACAGTATCCCATCACCATTGTATACTATAACTTATTCAGTCATTCTCTAATTGATGGGCATCCTTGCAATTTCCAGTTCTTTGCCACCACAAAGAAAGCTGCTATAAACATTTTAGAAAATATAGGTTCTTTTCCTTTTTCCCTAATCATCTTCGGAAATAGATCTAGTAGTGGTATTTCTGGGTCAAAGGGTATAGGTAGTTTAATAATTCTTTGGGCATAATTCCAAAATGCTCTTTTCATTAGCATACTTAATGGGGCAGATAAGTGGCATACTGGATAGAGCACCAGGTTTGGAGTCTGGAACATCTAAGTTCAAGTACATCTTTCCACGTTTTTACTAGTTGTGTGACTTTGGGCAAGTCATTTAACTTCTCTTTGCTTATCTATAAAATGAGGATAATTGTAACCACTATCTCTCAGGATTGTTGTAAGGATTAAACGAGATGATAATAGTAAAGTACTTAACACTGTGCCTGGTACATAATAAGTGCTACACAAAATTGATTTTTATTATCCTTATTGTTACAAGTTTATGCACAAGAACAGAACTACTCTTCAGATACTGTACTTTACATGCTGTCAATTTAAAAAATATTACAATAACATTTATTCTGAGAAAATAGCTCTCAAAAAGATTTTAAGTAAATAAAACCAAAGTAGGTCCTTTTAAACTCTATTAGGGGTAAGAGGAGAGATGAAGCATCAATAAGAACACTGTTTTTAGTGGGAGAGATGAAGAAAACAAAAAGTGATACTATTTATTTAGCTATTATTTTCCTTCCGTTTTCTCTAACAAGAAAAAGTAATTGTTGGATTAGGATGGATAGAACGAAATTGACTATTAGGGAATGGAAACCCAAGAGAAACAAAGTTAAAAAAAAAAACACGTAGCTTCTTTTCATGAGTTCAAATCTCTATGCCCAGATAAACCACATCCATGAGTCCTATAAGAATTAGCTGCAGATGCGATGACATTTAACAAACTAAAGAATAGGAGAAATGCCACAAGAACATGGGATTGGAGATATTGTCATGGCTTTTTTTAGAAAGAAAGGAGTAAATTATTTAAACAATATAGTTAGACTTTGAGTCCTGGCAAAATTGCAGAACATATTTGTTTTGTTTTGAGACTGGGTTTCTTTATCTTGCTCAGGCTGGAAGTGTAGTAGACACTCATAGACCTGATCAGTACAAAGTATATGACCTGCTCCATTTCTCCCCTCTTTAGAAAGCCTGGTGGCCCTGCCAAGACTAAAGGTTTGCCATATTAGCGATGAGCTTAGTGCACATCTGATCAGCTTTAGCCTCACTGTCGCACCGAATTCCCAAGCTCAAATGATCTTAGCAGTCTCAGTAGATCTTCCAGTCCAGTATCTGAAGAACCGGAATATCAACCATGTACCATTACATCTGACAAAATACTAGAATATATTATCAATATGTATAAAATGAATGTGCATGGGTATATACATGTATACAAATATATACTTATAGATGTATAAGTATTTAGATAAATAGACATAGATGGATCTGGTTTAGACATACAGAAGATACATGAATTTCTATATAGAGTCATCTAGTTTAACTAAGGAGTATGAAAGTTAGATGGGCACAGTGGGTAAGAGTGTTGAATCTGAAATCAGGGAGACCTGACTTGAAATTTTTCCTCAGACAGTTATTATTTGTGTCTCTGGGAAATTCACTTGACCTCTATCTGACTCTTGTTTGGTCATTTCTGTAGTGTCCAACTCTTTATTATCCCATTTTGGGATTTTCTTGGCAAAGACACTGGGGTGATTTGCCATTCATTTCCTTCTCTAGCTCATTTTTATAGATAGGATCTGAGTTTCTCACTTAAACAGAGTTGAGTGACGAGCACGGTCACACTTCTAGTAAGAGTCTGAGGCTAGATTTGAAGTCGTGAAGATAAGGCTTCCTGATCGCAAGCCCACTGCTCTATCCACTGTGTGACTTAGCTGCCTCAGTTTTGCCAAATGTCAAATGAGGATAATAATAGTACCTATCTCACAGGGTAGTTGGAGGGTCAGATAAAAAAGATTTGTAAAGCTCTTTGAAAACTTTAAATTACTATATAAATGCTAGCTATTATGGTTATTGTTTCATTGTAGTTATCATTATAATAATGATTACATAGCATATTAGTTGTAGTCCACATGTCCAATAAGCAGATTCAGTTGAAACATCATAATTCCTTAGAACCAGATCAGTCTGGAAGAAATGTATGAAAGGAAATCACAGGAACCCATTTATTGTCTGATTAAAGGACATAGCATATTTAACTGTTAGTTATAAAATATAATATATAAATATATATAATCATGTGATATAAAAATGGAAGCCAAATTTGGAAGAGACCTGAAAAGTCTATCCGATCCTAACCATCCCTGACCAAGAATGCTCTGTGCATAAATTATACCCAACAAGAGGTTATCTGCCTTTCACCAAAGCACTCAATGAAAGGAAACATACAGACTACTGATCCAGGTCTTCATGCATTTGGATAACTCTAAATGTTTGGAAGTTTGATTTTAAATTCTTTTTCTCTTTACATTAAGTCTAATTGTATCTCTGCAACTTTCCACACATTGCTCCCAATGCTTCACTCCAGGATCGAGAAGAATAAAGCCTAGCATCTCTTGTACATTAAACCTCTTCAGAAAGTAACTCAAAAAGGAACAAATTGATTCAGCTCCGCTGAATGACTGCTCTTCATATGAATTGCAACAACATTATACTAG
Source organism: Phalanger gymnotis (assembly GCA_028646595.1). Classification (NCBI taxonomy): domain Eukaryota; kingdom Metazoa; phylum Chordata; class Mammalia; order Diprotodontia; family Phalangeridae; genus Phalanger; species Phalanger gymnotis. Next base: position 169,967,724 of record CM053627.1, read on the forward strand.
AATGTCCTTTCTCAATAAACACATGCACTTCTCCTACTGTGAGGGTTTTACATTTTTGCATATAGTTTCTTTTGTATTAAGCACAAGGAGATTTGGTTTGGTGACAGGAAAGTGAAGTTAACTTTTTAGATTCACTCATGACTATTGGTCAATTTAGTTACGCTATAGGAAATGTAAGTATATAGTAGAGAAAAACTTATGTCCCTAAATAAGCATATGTTCAACAAAAAAAATGCAAAACTTCCTTTTTCTCACCTCAATCAAAACCACAGCCAGCCTGAGATAGCCTTCTAATCGACAAAATCATAGAACAACATTCAATCTAGAAGGGAACTTAGAAACCATCTAGTTCAAATGCTTGTTTTTCAGATAAGAGAACTGAGGTTCACAGAGACAAAGCAATCCATACAAAGTCACACAGCTCATTACTGGCAGAGTCAGGCCTTGAAAATGGGTTTCCTAGTTCTCAATCCAATGCTGACTAGCCATTATGTGACTAGAATATAACAGCATTCTGTTGTTCCATTCATTTGAGGAAATACATTTTTAATGACATTGAAACATCTTCTTAATAAACAATACACCTATTTATTCAATCACCCTCAAAATGTTCTATATACTAAGAAAAGGAATGGCCACTCCCACAGATACATTATCACATTTTCTCTTCATCAAATATTACTTTAGCTCTTTTTGTTTGTTTTGTTTATGTTTTTCACAACTAGTTCCTCTAAGATGAAAGTGTAGATGGCTTTACTGTAGTCAGATGACCATATTTCCTGTCTATCCTCAAAACAAACAAAAACAACAACCAGCAGCACCCCCCCCCAACATATCTCCTTCAAATATCTCACTGATATTCCCAGTTTTTTAATACATATGGACACATCTATTGAGCAAGAAATGTGCATACACACACATACATACATATAAAATGAATCAAATGACAGAGATTTGGGGAGTCAAAAGTAAGGGAATCAATCAATAAAAATGAAGTCTTGATTTTGAAAGAATTAAGTAATTGTGATAAATGACTAATTAGTGCATTTCTGGAATGTATATTTTACATATACATCTATACAAAAATCCATGTGTATATATGTAAATCCATTTATTTGTGTATACATATATATATATAAATCAAGTATGTTTGTGCATGTGCGTGTTTTATATAGGAAAATTCCTGCTTACACACACATGTGAAAATCCCTGAATGCACATATAAAACATATAAATGCATACACACAAGTCCACATGCATGCATGAAAATCCATGCATGTATGTATACATATGCATATGTGATAAGTAATGTATATACACATCAATGTCTATGTGTGAAAGTGTATACATACATATACACATATATATGCACACACATACATGAAAATCCATGTATTTGTATACATATACATATTATGTGAATGTATGTGTGCATATATATGCATTTATATATATAATCCATGTGTCTATATATATACATGAATATGAAAACTCATGCATATGTATATTTATGTATCACATACCCACAAACATATGCACACCCATGTGAGAATTAATGTGTACACATGGACTGTATGTGTATGCATGTTTGAGTTTTCAGTCATTTTGTACCACAATTTCTATGAAAATGTTTTTTTCATTAAAAGTCTTTCAATTCTTTTCTTGAAGTGATAATTTCCTCAAAGCTTTATGAGAAAGATTCATTGGAATAATGTTGTTTTCTATGACTGCCTCTTAAGTCAACGATTTTGTTTTGTTTACAACATTCACCCCCTTCAGTCCCACTGAAAACAGAAGCAGCCTCTTCAGTCAAAAGCAAGTGAATCAACACCCAATATTTTAAAGAGCTTAAATTTCAAGGCACTGTCCTTGAGTTATGATGGATAACCACCTTGTAAATCTGGAACTCTTGGTGGTGTTTTCAAATTCAACTTAAGAACCTGAGAGTGTGATGATCGAAGACTGTGGGTTAAGAGCCTGGAAACTGGATCCGAATGTCATAAAGCAAGACTACGAGAGCAGTGCCCATTTGCCCCTTTCCCCCACATTACTCCACAATCTACCTCTTACTTACCCTTTTCACTGACGCTTTCACTTTCTATTTCCACATCTTCACAGCTGGTGTACTCAGGTGTGGAGGCACCTTCCTCCTCGGAGCTGCTGACAGACATCTGTCTCTTCTTCCCTCCTCTCTTGGATCTGTGGGGTTTGGGCGGAGATGGCCGGACTGACTCCGACTGGTCAGAGCTCAGAGAGTCATTCCTCAGCATCGTTTCCATTTTCTCCCTCTTTGCTTTCCGGATAAGAATAGCGGAGCTAGGATCCAGGCGACTCTGCTTTTTGAAAGACTCTTGGTTCTTGGGCTCAGGGTGTTCTGTTGGAACAGGGCCATGCCTGGGAGCTGGTGGGCTATGGTTAGTTGATTGTTTAGAAACAGATATTCTTACATCCCCCGTTCTTTCTATGGAATATGACCTCTGAGTTTCCAAAAGGGATTTCCGATCCTGAGTTCCAGAGGGCTGAGCCCGTTTCCCTAACTTGTTCTCTGGCACCTCTGATTCTTCTAACTCTGTGTGGGCCAAAGACACATCACTGTGTCTCCTTTCATGGCGGGCTTTAGAGACTTTGGCATGCATGCGCATCTGCTGCTCTTCGGGGTGGGGCTTGACGGGATACCTCGCTAGGTTAGGGTCACTTCGGTATCGAGTCTGATATTCGTCTTCTTTCCTTTGCTTCTCATCCTCCACTCCTTTGCCCTCCTCGTGTTTTTCTGGCAAATCTTGTGACCGGCCCTTCTCCAGCCTTCTGCTTTCCCGCCTTTCCTTCCGCTCCCTCTCCTCCACAGGTCCCTCCCCTTGCTGGAGAGAGGATTTTGGCACTCGTTTACGCTCACTTTTCAGGCCCCCTTTGCCATTTTGTTCAGCAGCCACTGAAGTCTTCTTCCTACCAGAAATATAAAAAGTAAAGTAAGGCCAATGAAAAAAAAATCTTAAATCACAAAAACTAGACCAAGCGAACATTTCGCCTTTAGGCTACGAAATAAACGCATTCTCATCATAATGAACATTAATTTGTGATTCAATAAATGTATATGACATATAGTTTTGGAAGTGGGTGATATAGAGCCATGGTTAAAGCTTTATCATGAGTCATTGTTTTCCAGATATGGGCCAACTGCATCAGTGTGTTTCTAAGAACAATGTTTTATGGTTTTTACCACTGTGAATGATTTCAACATTTCAAAATTGTCTACATGGATAAGGTTAAAAGAATAATAAATAGTTGTTGAATGAGTCGCGTTTGTCAGGGGCCCTTGGCTAGCTCCCCCAGCCACTTGAGCCTTCTCTCCTAAGGTTACCTACCTAGATCTTTTCTCTCTCTCACTAGAATGTAAGCCCTTGAGGACAGGGACTGATTTTGTGTTTTTGCATTTCTTCGTATCTACAATGCTTAGCACAATGCCTTGTATACTGTAAGCTCTTAAATGTTTGTTGATTGACTGAAACATTTCTTAGATAAGTTCAATGACTACCAAGAATCATTTTGCTAATAACTCTGTGTTATATGCAAGGCACCAAAAAATACTTTTTGACAAGAGATGTGAGCTAAGTGATATAACATAAAATGCATTGGTTTGGGAGTCAGGAAATTGGGGTTCTGCCCCTGGTGCTGACACCAGCCATCTGTGTGCCATCTGGCAAATAATTTAGCATCTGTGAGTGCTGCTTATCTCATCAATAAAGCAAAGGGATTGGATAAGATAACTAAATATTCTTCCATCTTAAATTTTTGGTCTATGATAGAAGTAGGAGATATTATTGACTACTTCATTTCAAATGTGGACATCTCTGTATTGCCGAGTATGTCAACATGATAGTGTTGACAGTCTACAAATTACCTAGGAAAATATGAACAAGGAATGTTTTAATATAAATGGGTTCACATCAGAAAGCTAATTTACCACTAGGTTAGGCAATTTCATGTAATAGAGTCAAGAAGATTAAGTTGGAACATCCCCTCAGACACTAGCTTTGTGATTATGGGCAAATAAGCTTTCTCTCCTCGTCAGTAAAATAGGTGTAATAATAGCACCTACCTCAGAGAGCTGCTATAAGGAAATGTGTTTAAAGAGCTTTGCAAACATTCAGTACTGTGTAAACATCATTTATTTTTATCCAGAATTATGATTTCAAGTGTGTAAGGGACCTCCCAGAAAGAACTCCCCTCTACCAGTGCAGGTCAGCACTTTTTACGCAACTTATGGTCTTGGAGAGTTGTCTGAGGTACTGAGGGGTGAAGTGATTTGTCCAGGGTCACATAGTCAATATGTGTCACAGGGAAAACTTGAACCCAGGTCTTCTTGGTTCTAAGGCCAGTTCTCTATACACACCTCCATTTATTATTACTAATAGAACAATAAAGGAATTTGAAAACAATAATTAATCTTACCACACATTGCAGAGGAGAGGAGAGAAGGTAGGAAAAAAAGAACAAACAGTTCTCCACATTAGTTTATTCACCCAAAAGAATGAACACACTCAAAATTTCTAGAATTGTTTACTATCTTTTCCCTTAAAAATATTTTAGCCTTAACTTTTCTTTTTTAAAAAATACATTTTCCCTAATGACATGTTAAAACAATTTTTAACATGTGTTTTTTTTTTGTTTTAAGTTCCAAATTCTATCCTTCCCTCCCCCCTCTGGCAAGCAATCAGATATAGTTTTAAATTCCATTTAAACATTATTTGGTATAGCTGCTGATAGCAGCTAGTTTTCTGAGGTGAACTTATTAATATTCAAGTATTCCTAATTCATATTTTCTCAGTACTTTACAGATTGTTGACACTATCATGTTGATATGCATGATATCATGCCATAGCACAAGAGAGATGTTCAGACCTCAAATGAAGTTGGTGATGCTCTTCCCATGTTTTTATCATAAAGCATTCAATTTCCAGATGAAACGTCTCCTTAGAGATCATCTTGTCAATCTCTTTGCTTAAGGATGAGGTTATCAGCATACACAGTTTGTCAATATCATTTGTCAGATAACATTTAGATGGATTGGGTCAGTACCAATGTTAGAACCCAGGTCTCATAACTCTTGGTCCAATGTTCTTTGTATTTTACCCTCCCAATATCTATAAGAGCTGCAGAAGAGGCAAAAGTAACTGTCAGAAGATTATCAATGTAGTAATAACAATACCTAGGATTAACTCAGAGACTCAAGTTTTGTAAAGTGTTTCATATATATTAGATCACTTAATTTTCACAACATCACTTTGAAAAATTGAAAAAAAAATTATTATCCTCATTTTACAAATTGGGAATCTGAGTCACGATAAGCTGATTTACCCAGGGTCACACAGCTACCAAGTATCTGAGGTAGGATTCAAACTTGGGTCTTCCTAACTTCAAGGCCATTGTGCCACTTAGTTAGGGGGTAACAAGTATTTAAAAAAAAAAAAAAAACTTCGCAACACTAAAATTCTATGGATTTGTCTTGCGGGGTGGCAGATGATATATTATGCTTAGGCCTGTAAGTATGAAAAGGGCAGCTAGCTGGTGCAGTAGATAGAGTGCTGACCCTGGCATCAGGAGGACTTGAATTCAAATGTGGTCTTAGATACTTATTAGCTGTGTGACCCTGGGCAAGTCACTTAACTCTCCCTGTTTGCCTTAGTTTTCTCATTTGTAAAGTGAGCTGGAGAAGGAAATGGCAAACTACTCCAGTATATTTACCAAGAAAATCTCAAACGGGGTCATGAAGAGTTGGATGTTACAAACAATTGAAGAACAGGAAGTATAAAATATTTTTCTAATTGTATATACTCTGAGGTTAAATACAGTAGAAGGAATATTAGCTCTACAGTCAAAGGTTTGGGGTTCAAATTTCGCCCCTGACACCTTTGTGACTTTGGGCAAATCTCCTAACCTGAATCTCAATCTCCTCATTTGCAAAATGACGAGCTCCTATTATCACCTATTCCTAAACGAGCTCATACTCACCCATTTCTTCACCTCTATAGACAGGTTTTGTTTTGGCTGCAGGTTTTGTTTTGCACTGCTTTTTTACAAGTCAGGTTTCCAAAATGGCAAGACTTTCTAACTATGCCCCGTGCCAAGGATCTTTAGGGAGATAGAAAGAATAGGTCTGTGGACTATTACCTTTCTCGAGAGGGTTCACTTCTAGATCTAGATGAAGCCTGTTTCTGTTCCAGACCCATGGCTTTCTGGGACGGTTCTGTTCCTTTGCTTCGGTCTGATGGGACCCCTGAAGGAGTGATTTCCTGGGTGGCTGCTGCTGTGCTTAAGGGTGTCTGAGATCTCGATCGTTCTTGCAGCCTGGCTTTCTTTTCTCTAGGCACCTCGGAGCCTGCACCCGTAGCTGTGTCACTGAGTGTCCCGTCTTGACTTGGTGGCTGAGGTCCACTCCCAAAAAACCAAGCTCCGGACTTGGTTAAGATCTCTTGTTGCTTTCGACATAAATTGCATACCCACATAACCTGTTTAAAAAAGAAAGAACAAGATACAATTCAGTCTGAGAAATGCATGATTTGCAGAGCAAGAACATGCATTTAACTTGATAGCTATATCTATCTGAGACCTATGGTTTTATTGGTACATAGAACTTTTGGAGAGAAACTCCCTTAACCAAAGCAGATCTTCTGCTTATAGCTTTAGAATGTAAAGTACCTGCAAGTAGGTATTGTTTCGTTTAATTTATTTTTACTACCGTAGTGCCTGTCACATAGTAGGTACTTAATGAATGCATGTTGATTTGAGAGCTTCCTTTAACACTGAGTAGTTAAACTGACTTTCCAAGGGTCACTTGGCCGATAATATAAAAGGAAGATCATAAACCCAGGATGTACAAATTCTGAGGTCAGCTATCTATCAACTATGCGGCACTGCCACTATAGTGCCTGCCCCTCCTTCCCCGCCCCGCCCCCCCCCCCACTCTCTCCTCTCTCTCTAGATACAGATATTTGTTAGGGAATAAGAGATAAGTGTCATACTTTCTGAATAATATAATTTGGTTTCAAGAGAAATTAGAAAGTTTTGTATCCACAAAAGCCCTTCTAATTTGTTGAGAAAATGGGACTTTCTCAAGTGGGACATCCACTAGCTAGTACCAGCATCCTGCCTAGATCTGCTGGGCAAGAGTCTGGCCCTCAGTTTATTTAGACATAAAAGAAAGGAATTGGCCAAAATAATTTTTCAGGCCTTTTCCATCTTTAAGGCTATTAGAATTTCCTTATAGTTCATTTGTATAGGCTATTTTCTACAAGTCTTTGGTTTCCTGTGCATGTGAGTATTAAAAAAAAAAAAAAAACAAAACTGAGGTAATTAATTAGCTTTAGACCACAATCATTAGGAAGAGACCTGATATTTGGTGCTTAGAGGCAGAGCATGGGATGTAACATTGGAAATGGAGTCAGAAAGACTCTCATTCAAATCTTGGCACCAGCTACTTACTAGATGGTCTCCATTCAGACAATATTCCAACTGTCAGCCTGCAAATGCTGGGAGCTTGAGGAGGCTTGGATAGACAAAGAAAGGGGTGAGACAGTGCATAGAGCACTGGACCAAGAGTCAGGAAGACCAGAGTTCAAATCTGGCTTCAGCCACTTAATAGTTGTGTGATACTAGGTTAAGTCACATAATTACTGCCTGCCTTGGTTTTTTCATCTGTAAAATGAAGATAGAATGAGATTCTATTTGTAATGCATTTTGTAAATCTTAAAGTTCTACATAAATGCTAACTACTATTGTTTTTTTAACATTTATATATCACTTCTTATGAGCCAGGCTCTATGCTAAGCAGTTTATGGTTATTACCATTTAATCCTCACAATAACTCTGGAAACCAGGTAACTTTATTAACTTCATTTTATAAATGAGGAAACTGAGGCAAACAGAGGTTAAGTGTTTTGCCAATGTCAAACAACTAGTTAGTGTCTGAGGTCAACTTTGAGTTCAGGTCTTTATGTGTTTGTCTGTGAATGACAAGCTCCAAAAGCTCGGTCTTTAGGTAATTACCTCTCTGGGTCTCAGTTTCCACATCTGTAAAATGAGGACACGAGACTAGGTGGTTTCTGATGTCTTTTACAGCTCTAAAGCTTCAATCCTTCTTCTTTACAATCCACTTCCTTATTTTTTTTCAGTGTTAATGAAAGTCAAAAAGTGAGGCACCATTGTGTAATGGATAGAGCCAATGGAGAAATCAAGAAGCCTGAGGTTCAAGACCTGCCTCTGAAATGTCACGTGATCTTGAGCAGGAATATTAACCTCTCAATGTTCTAGGAACTTCTCTAAGATTACAAATTGCAAAGAGAGAGAGAACCCAGAGGAATTGGTTGAGGAGTTTCCTTCCTTGAGAGTTCTTTATGCTAAAGGAATCACAGGTCAAGCCTCTATCTCAAAGAAATAGAGTCACATGAAAAAAAATGGCAGTGCACAAACCAAAAGGGAAATCTGCACATCTTCCTTTAACTTTCCATTTATCTATTTTCGTCTTTAATTGACCACAAGGAATGTTTTATGGTATGTAATGTCATTTTCCAAGTAACTATTTAACAATGCAATAAACCTGAGGCCGAACTTACTCGTGTCTATCTACCCAAATACAAGGATCCCTTCAGAATACTTAATTTAGAAACAAACTAAAACTTTTTTTTTTTACCAGCTTTCAGTAATCCTATAGCTTCTCTCTCTCCTCCAAATATGGGAGGAATAATGAAAGCTATCTATCTCTCTGGGTACAGATGGGAGGCAGTTTACCTTCCTATTGCAGTTACCTTCACCTTCAAAGTATTCAGCAAAGGCTGTGGTTGGCTTAAGCAGGCATGCCAAGGCAACTACAGCACCCCACATACTGTCACCTGTCAGCACCCACATGGTCCATTCAGTAGTGCTGTCAATGGGCAAAGGCTCCATGTGGCAGAATTAATGTTCTTATACTATAACAAGTCCTTCCCCCAAACACAGTTTCATCACCTTTGGAAGCTGTACTGCCATTCATAGAAATAATAATAGCTCACTTTTATATAGAGTTTTAATGCCTGTGAAACACTTTATATACATTATCTCATTTGAGTCTTACAATAATCCTTTGAGGTCGGTGCAATTACTGTTCCCATTTTATAGATGACAAAACTGAGGCTCAGAGATATTAAGTGTCTTGCCATGGTCATACACCTAAGTGTCTGAGGCAAGATTCAAATCCAGGTTACAATCCAGATTGTAATGCCCTATTTAGGCATTAAAATCCTTTTACTAATATTTTATGGGTTTATAAGGCCCTCAGAATTGTCATCCTCTAGCAGGTGACAAGGTGATGAGTGACAATAAGGTTGTTATCAAATTTGATCCGAACCAAACCAACATTAATAGTGCACAGCATTAGTCATCTTCTAATAACACAATTTATTATATTTGTCTTGGAAGCTTACAAGGCACTATGCATAATGCTATAAATTCACATGTATTTTCCGATACATACGTATCTGTGCATCTACATACATGCATGTACACACATGATTTAAAAAAAAAGTCTTATTGACTCAAAGTTTGCAATTCAAGTTTCCCAGATTTATTCTAGGACAATAAAATCCCAAAGGGAAATAAAAATGGGGATAATGAAGGTAATATATTAGCAAATGAAGAAAATAATGAAGATATTAAATCAGAAAGAATAGAATGTAGTAAAAAACATAGAAATTCTAAAGCTGAGGGGGAAGGAATGAATGTTATTTTAGATATATATATTATATCTATATATACGTTATATATATATATATATATAATTTCGTCAAGAGGATAGGAAGAAAGGCACACATGAGGAGGAGGGTAGGAACAAAGATAGGAAGACATGTCATATGCTTCAAAATACATACATATAGACATAAATACATATATGTGTATTTATTTTTATATACATATGTATGTATGTATATATATATATACATATATATATGGAAGTCTAGTAGAATTTGGATGCAGATTGTTCCTTGTTTACGTAAGACTAAATAAAAGAGACTAACAACATCAAGAAAACTGAGGTCCTAAGGAAATGGAAGCTGGCTGTTAGAATCGGAGTATTGCAAAAGCTTTATACATCTCCCTCAGCTCCCCCTCCTAAAAATAAGTGGGGTGGGGGGAGGGCTGGAAAAGATCTAATTCAAGGACTATATATCACATACATACAGTAAACTGTGATAAATATGAGAGTATTCTCATTTACTGAGATGCCCTAAAAGATAAGCTGCTTATCCCATAAAACCTATATCATAATTTAGGATTTATGGAGTATAGCTGCTTCCGTTTAAATTGCTGACCAAATAAGGGAAAGATTGCTATCTCCCAACTGTGCTACATATCATCAGCTCCCCTGCTTAATGAATTAAGGTCATTCAAAAGTCGCGGTTGATTAAAATAGAGACATTGAGTGGGACATTAACAGGGGAAATGTTCTCAGCCCAGGACTCTGGACAGAAGAAGGAAAGAGCCCAATCTGTTCATTAGACCTGAGTATAGATGGGGCAGGTTCAAAACGCACATATATCACGATAGATTTCTTGAGACCTCTTGCTTCTTTTGGCAACCAAAACAGTGGGAAGGGTGACAGGATTCCGGTAGCTAGAGGGAATGTATACTTTTGTACTTTTTTTCCATTAGTTAGATAACTAATGATCATGGAGCTACTTCACAATTTGCTATTACAACAACGAAAATAAATGTTCTTTAATTCATTACTTTCACTAATCCTTTCTGAAAGGCAACATTTAAGCACAGATATACCAGGAACACATTTCTTTTTCTAGGAATTCAGAGGCAAACTCATTATATATTTACTACCATAGTTATAAAAATAGATATTTATTTTTGATATAGGAGAGGAAAACCAGAAAACAGAAACCTAAGAGATATTAATATGGAGTTGGGATTAAGTAGAGATTTTAAACTATATCTCTCTAAATATCATGGCTGATTATTTTCTTACTATGATTTCAATGACAATCCTTTTCTTAATGATTAATTCATTTCTCTGCTATTAGGAGGTCATGGTAAAAAAAATTTAATGTAATCAGGATTTGGCTATGTCAATAATTTGAAGATGTACAGAGTTTTTAGCAATACATACAATTACTGACTATAGTAACACATCTACTGCAGAGTATCCCATAATATTGAATGGAAAACCATGCAATAAGTATGACTTTAATTCTATTTCCAACAAATTTTTGCTTTGCTCTTATACTGGAAGGTATATGGATAAAACAGAATTGCAGTTATCTTAAAATGACTATTGACCAATTTATGTTTGAAATGTACCTTCTCAATACATAAGTTCATTAATTTCTTACCCAAATTTCAATGTAAATGCCATATATGTCCAATCATCTCACATCCTATATTTTTACAACTAGAAATACATTTGAAAATGACTAAGAAGTCTACTCATCTTCTTTTTCTACTTAAATAAAAAATAAGGATATTTTCTAAATCATGAAAATCATATTTGTGAAAACCTAATACCTATATTTATCCAACCTTCTCATTCAGTTACAGAAGTCACATTCAGAAAGATCAAGCCCACCATCAAAAACCAAGAAAGTAATTACATAGACTATAAAAAAAAAGTATATGAGATTCTGTCACACTCTTTCAAACACCACCCACATGGAAGGAGACAAGCACAATACTCACAGAGAAGCTAGTTTAGCAAGTCTATTTAGGATTCCCTGTATAGTTTTTACCTATTATTGGCTATGGCTTGCCTTGAGCCATGGGCAGTCCAAAGGGATTACTTGACAAAGACTTTTCTCGAGGAGTTGAAAAGCAGCTGAGGTGACAACTATTTCGACAAGAAGACTGTTGATCGAAAAACATTTTGAGAGAAGTATGTGGAGCAAGCAGTCTAGCAGCCTGCAGGAATTACATCCTGATTGAATATCCTGGGATGTGTTCCAAACTAATCTAAACTAAAGCAGGTCTGCGTAATAACTTATCTTAACAATCCACAGATGTTAGGCAGCCCAGCATACACACTGATGAAAGATTACAGTGCGCGAATATGGCTTGTGCCGCTCTAAGCCGTGCATCAGGAAACTAAAAAAATAAATAAATAATGGAAGTTTTTTCTTCTAACCTTTGGCTGCATTATTTGTCATTTGTTTGTTTTGGTTTTGTTTTCCCTTCTGTCTTTCCCAAAAAAAGCATGGGATTTGGCGTCAGAAGACCTGGGTTCAAACCCTGCTGCTTACACGTATGACCTTTAAACAAATCATTTCATTTCTCTGAACCCCAGGTTCCTCACCTGTAAAAGAGGGCATAGATCAGATGGTATTTGGTGCCCCTTCCAGTTCTATATCTACAGTCTGACACTGTCACCACAAGGTAAAACATTCAAGAAGCAGGAAACTTATAGAGAGAAATAAACACGGCAATTATCACATGCTATCCGTGTGTACAAAAAAGCCCTATGGAAAAAAAAAATAGAATGCGCTTGACAGAAATGTGCTTTTTATATGGTAAAAGGGGGAAAAATCTGCAGTACAGTACACAATTTTGAAGCATTTTTTTTCTTTCCTTGGAAAATATAGGCAGCCCATTCGCAAGTTTTAGGGCTTGGGTGGTATAAGAATACTGGACAGTGAATCAGAGGATCAGGGGGCCTGGCTTCTCCTTCCAACTCTGAAATGATTTAGTTGTGTGACCTTGGAAAGATCACTTAATTTCTCTGATGCTCCATTCTCTCATCTGTAAGATAAATAAGTTTTTGTTAAAAAGTCTCTGAAGTTCCCTACAGCTTTGTTGTTGTTCATTCGTTTCAGTCAAGTCGGATTTTTCATGACCCCATTTAGGGTTTTCTTGGCAAAGATACTAGAATGGTTTGTCATTTCTTTCTTCAGCTCATTTTACAGATGAGGAAACTGAGGCAAACAGGATTAAATGACTTGCCCACAGTCACATTTGAACTCAGATATTCTTGACTCCAGGCTCAGTGCTCTATTCTCTGAGCAATCTAGCTGTCCCAGAGGTGTAACATGATCCTGGTTAAATCTCTGTGCTTTATTTCTTTCGCTATAAAATGAATGACTTGGATTTGATGATCCTTAAGGCCCCTTCTTGCTCTAAATCTATGAGCCTGTGTATATCAGCACTAAACAAAAATGAAGGAAGTTTCGTGAATGAAGTTTTACAGACTATAGCATCCGCTTATAAATCTATAAGTTTATAGATGTATCTTCTTCATGTGAATAGTATTGGAGGTCATGGGAATATAGACTTAGAGCTAGAGGAAACTTAGAGATCATCTAGTCTGATCCTCTCATTTTGCAAATAAGAAAAGGGAGGAAGGAAATGAACACTAATTTAGCATCTACAAAGTGCCAGGCCCTTTATAAATATTAACTCAACAGTCCTGGGAAGTAGGTGCTATTGTTACCCCCATTTTACAGATGAAGAAACTGAGGCAAGCAGAAATTAAGTGACTTGCCCAGGGTTACACAGATAGTAAGTATCTGAAATCAGAATTGAATTTGGAATTGAATTGCTTGCCCTACCTTGCTTTCTCTAAAAAAAGAGAGAACTAGGGAGTCATGACTTTCTCAAGATCATAGGTAGTAAATGGCAAAGCCATGATTTGCACCCAAATCCTCTGACTCATAATCCATCAATTTTCTACCTTCCTGAAACAGTGACGTCTCTATCTACTCTATCTATAGAAGTGAAAAGAAAGGTTTTCTATGGCTCAACTCTTAGTAATTTAAGAAAAAGCTTTTACTCTTCTTTCACATTTTCCCCTTTTCACAAAGTATTCCTTAAGCAACTAACATATAGAGAAAAACGAATGACTTTAAAATTTGGATGGGAGTGGTGAACCAAGGTCAGCAGTGATGTGTGTGTGTGTATATATATATATATATGTATGTATATATATATATATATACACACACACATATTATATATACACACACATATTATATATACACATGTATATGTATATATACACACACATATACACATATGTGTATATATATCCAAAGAAAGACAAAATATAGCAGTTATATGTCAATTGCACGTTTTATTAAATAACCTGTCTTAATGATTATTTCTAAAATGAATCAGTCTCTAGGAAATCAGAAAACCTTATTAGAAAAGGGAAAAAAATTGCATAAACAGCCTTAAAAAGCTGCAAAAGAGCTTTTAAAAAATATTTGCTACAGAAAGATATTCCCTACAGAGTTGACAGACAAAGCTTGTTTCTGTCATCAACACATTCCATTGAGTCAATAAAGAATGTCTCATTCCATGAAAACAGAATTGCCTAAATGTTGGACTTTTGTTTTGTTTTTACTTATTTTATTGAAAGTGTTCAATTAAAGACGTGCACAAATGAAATTGTTTTCTAAATAGAAGAGGGCAAAATGGCAACATCTCGCCAGGCATAGCAGCCCTAGTTCTCATTCTGCCACTCCCTACTAGTGTTCCCTTAAGTGAGTCAAGTCATGGAATCATTGGATCTGAGAGCTGGAATAAACCTAGGAGATCACATTCCCTACTCAACATAGGAATTGCTTCTTCATAATCCCTGAAAAGTGGTCATCTTGTTGCTTTTACATAAAAACTTCTGGTGATGATGAACTCATCATGGGAAAAAATCTATATCAACTCTAATTGGTAGCAATATTACTAATGAAATTTAATTCAGTTAAACTATTATGATGAATGCTAGGTGCTGAAAGAGAAACAGAGTTTATAATAGATTTGGTTCTTCTTTCAAATAGCTTATACACTAGAAACAGCATATAACACATAGAATACAATAGAAAACATGCTAAGACAATATAATAAATATTACGTGGTAGAATGTGAGTGACAAGTCAAAATGACACATAGGCTGTGAGACTGTGTAACTGGTAGGATGAAGGTGCCTCTGATGGTAATATAGAAGATGGGAAGAGGAGAGGCTTTCTACAAAGGATTTTGACAAATAGACCACTGTGGCTAAAGTACAAAATGTGCATCAGAGTAGTATGAAAGTTGGGTGGCACTGGCTTGTGAATGATCTTGATGCCAGGGAATATACTTTTTTTTGGAGGCTAATAATGGGTTTGAGTGGATGATGACTCATATCCAGAAGGAAGAGTAACCCAGGGAAGGTGTGAAGGATATATTGGAAGTCAAAAGAAATGGGAAGACCAGCTAGGAGGCAGTAATAATAATTGAGGGAGATGACTATATGGGCTAGTATTGGGGCAGTGGTGCAAATAAAAATGAAGAAAGAAATGTGAGAGATAGTATGGAGGGCAAATCACAGGACTTGGCAACTTATTGGAAGTGGGAGTTAAGGGAAAGAAAAGAGTTAAAAATAATAAAGATTAAAGATTAAAACATCAGAGACTGGGTGCTATTGGCAGAATTGTGAAATCTGGCAGAGGAGAATGTATTTTAGGGAAAGATTACAAGCCAGATTTTAGGCCATCTGAGTTGGTAGAGCTGCTTGGGAATAGACGTTCTGTAGGAACATGGAGGAGACGTGGGTTTGGAGCACCAGAAAGAAGTCCAGACTGGAGGGAGTGATTTTGAAGTCTGAGTAGAGCATGAAGTACAAGGCTGTTGCAGGAGAGGTAGTAGAACAAGAGAACACAGTAAAGGACAGAATTCTGGGAAACACTTCACTCAAAGGGTGTGGAAGAGGACCAGGGGCCAGCAAAGGAGACAAACAAGGAACAGCAAGAGAGAGACAGAGACAGCAACACAGAGACAGAAAGATAAAGAGAGACAGGGATGGTATCAGAGACAGACATAGAAACAGACACAGAGACAGACAGAGAAAGAGAACTATCTGTGTGGTGTTACAGGAACCCATAAAGGAGAGAAAATGCAGAAAGAGAAGGTGATACATACATATATGTACACATATACACATATATACACATATATATGTTTGCCTCAAAGAGAGGAAGGAGAAAAATTCTGAGAAATTTCATTAGATTTTGTGATAGAGAGTCCATTGACAAATTTTAAGAGCAATTTTATTAGAGTAGAGGGAGTAAAGTCAAACTTTATGGGCTTAAAGAGAAGCGTGATTACTGAGGAATCAGAGTCTTTTAGTGAAGATTAAATTTTTTGAGAAAATTGAGCTGTTAAGGGGAAGAAAAATATTTTAGAGATGGAAGAGACCTTGCTTGGTTCTATACTTTTAGTTAATTGCTATGGAAACTGAGGCTAGAAAGCTTAAATCTCTTATCCAAGAGTATGTAGAAGATATTTTAATGAAGGCAAAGGGCAGATTTTGATGTGACTGAGAGCAGAGGGGAAAGGACCTGCATGAGATTATGGTCTGAAAGTATCATTTGAAAATGCTGCATCTGAGAGGTGTGTCAGTTCTTTACCAAAGCCTGTCCCCTTTGTCTAAAACGCCTTCCCTCCTCATCACTATCTGCCTTCACTGGATTCCTTGAAATTTCCGATGAAGACCTACCTGCTGAACAAAGGTTCTCCCTGATAGCCTTATCTCAAATCTTTCCTTCTTATACAACTCCCAACTTGCCCTCTGTTGGTATATGATTGCTTATATATTTAACTCCTTAGACTATGAGCTCTTACTATTTTTTGCCCATTCCTATACTGCCTGGTACATAGTAGGTGCCTAAGAATTGCTAATTTATTAATTGACTCTAAGACAGTGAGTTGTGATTGAGACTTTGACACTTGTATCAGAAGTAGGATGGGGATTATATTGACTCCAAATATGTCTCCCTGTAGCTTCCAACTATAGGGCCCACCTCTGATAGTGGACACTTTTTTCCTCTTTTAAATAGTCCTCTTTTTAGTTTTGGCTCCTCATTAGCTTAGAAGTTAATTCTTGCTGCCTATACTGTCCAGACCAGGCCTACCTGCTATTTCCACCTAATGCCATAAAAACCCAGCCTCTGACTAGTACTATAATTTTCTTCACTTCTTTGAAAGAACAGAACTGATGGCATGTTTATTTATATCCAGATTCTTTTATGGCAATAAGATACCTATAATGTGGTAGGCATACTCACTTTCCAGACTGTTGGTTCCATGGTTCTTTAAGGGACCAGGGCCAGACTACGTTATCAAGACTATGAATTCCAATACAGCAAGGATTCTCTTAGCAAAACTGTATGTCTCCCACAATGCTTAAGACAAAATTGTACACAACAAATGATTTGATTTGAATCAAATTCTTATTGTCAGAAGTATTGTCCAAATATTTTCCTGCTAAGACATGATAATCTTTTGATATCTTAGGGTGAAAGTCTGAGGAAGACAATTAGAGATTCCTCTAAGGGGAAAAAAGTTATTTGAGCTAATGATTAATTTCTTAGAGTTATTGAAACTTTAAGTATCAATGATACCTGGGGGGAAAATGAGGTTTTTTAAGAAATTGGTCTCATGGCCCTAAAGTGAACATAAAGGTGAACTTCAATAATAGACTCAGAAGGGTGAAGGTGGACTCTGTCCACTTACACATTTTACAGTTGCACAGCTCAGAGAACCGACTGATCCATAAGCCTGACAAGATGGCATCTCCCAGGGGCACCAGAAACCTGCTGGCAAAAGAGGGACATTTTTGCTCTTTGTTAACAATGTCCTCTTCTTGCTGCGCTGTTTTTAGGATCATATAATCAGTGAGGTGGAAAGGACCTCAGAGACATAGCACAACTTGCTCATTTTTTTTTTTACAAATAAAGGAAATGAACCCCAGAGACATGAAATAATTTACCTTAAGCCTGGACTAGCACCCAGAGAAAAAAGATTTTTCCTCAGTCGCAAATATGGGCTAAAGGACTAAAGGACTGAACCAATGTTACTCCTTCAAGCAGTTTGCCAAAGATAGCTCATTTATCTCTTGTGACAGTGAAAGCATTATAAACTGTACAATCGCTTCCAATCTGGAGTTCCACTTGAACATTGTGTTTTCATTAGGTGAGATAATGACACAGGAAACCTCCTCTCTGTATTGCAAAGCCCACAGACCACATTCTTTTGTGCCTCTTAAAGCTTCAAAATGCAAAAGAGAAATTATGCCAAAATGAAATTGTTATTCTTGAGATTCTAGAAAGTTTTCCACAAAAGATCTTGAAAAGTAAATACATAAGCATTACAAGCATTTGTCCTGTCCTTCTGGACTTTTTAATTCTTCCACACTGAGGTGGCAGCACTGTAGCTGGGCTGCTTCAATCTTCAAACCACTGCAATCAAAGGAGCAAAATTATTACCACAACCAAAGAAATTGATGGGCTGTTAGTTTCATTCTCATTCAGAATAAGATCAGCTTATTCAGAAGATGGTTCAGGTCAGTTTCTTCAGAAGGTGGTTCAACCTCCAGGTCATAGACCTCCTGGTGAACTACTGCCTCTACCAATGCGGACTCTCATTTTTTTGCCATGTGTAGTCTTAGGGAGCTGCCTGGAAGCACTATAGGGGTGGAGAACTTGCACCCCCAAGGCCACATGTGGCCCTCCAGGTCCTCAGTTATGGTCCTTTGACTGAGTCCAAGTTTTACAGAACAAATCCTTTTATTAAGTTGATTTGTTCTGTGAGGTTTGGGTTCAGTCAAAGGGCCACACCTGAGGACCTAAAGGGCCACATGTAGACTCGAGGTAGCAGGTTCCCCAACTCTGCAGGACTTAACAGTGTCATCTAGTCAGTATGTTAAAGAAGAAGAATTTCAACCCGGGTCTTCTGAACTCTCTGTGATTCTTTTGAGTAGGTAATCTAGGCCATCTTTTGCCTCAGTTCTTACCTAGGCTTTAACTATGGAATGGGTGTTGTCTAAGACAAACCGAGACCTGTTCTGGACATTGCTGATCATCCTGACCTATGTCTTGCTACTGAATGACACCGAGGACAGAGTGAGGCTGATGACTTTGCACAGCCCTGCCTCGCTTAAATCCAATTCACTTGCAAGTCAAGACATCACCCTCCTGATGTCATTGGTCTTCTTTGAGAAGGAAGGACAAACAACAAACAACAACTAATGAACCTTAGAAATAGAGTCCAACCTGTTTATTTTGCAAATTAGGAAAGGAGGCTCACAGACTTGAAGCTGACTTGCCTAAGGCCAAGACTAAAACCAACATCTCCTGAATCCTAGAGCCATTTCTTTCCACAAAGCCACAATGTCTCCCTCAAGGCTTGATTCTATATGCTACATAAATACAAAAACATATACTTACAGCAGAAAAGATTCTTGAGTTAAACTTTGATCTTTAAGGTCCATACTAGCCTCTAAAATTCCATGATCCTAAATCATTTCTTTGAATAATTTGGCACTTAAATACCTCAAATTAGAAAGAGTATGCTCAGAGGAAATACATGATTATTCTAGTAAATTATTTTAAAATGAGACTTCAAAAAAAGAATCAGAGAATATTATAGAGGGGATCTCAGTAACTACGTAATTCAGCACGTATCTGAAAATGCACTCTAACTATGATATCCCCAACGAGTGGTCCTCTAATCTCTGCTTAAAGACTTGAACCCATTGCACTTTGAGGCATTTCACATCAGCTCTAATTATTTGGAAGTTTATTCCATGAAATCAAACCTAAATTTGCCTCTTTGTAACTTCCACCCAATGCTCTGAGTTCTACCACCAGGAGCCCTACTGACCAAGTCTAATCTCTCACATGACAATCTCTCCAAAACGTGAAGTTGTGATGTTCCTTGTGTCTTCTCTTCTCTGGAAAAAATACTTCCACTACTCTAGGTCCTTCAGCTTGTCCTCATATGGCATGGATACAATGCCCTTCATCATCTTGATTACAAAAGAAGAAGGTCAATTATATTATTAAATGAGGTTGTTCTTTCTTCATTGACACTATGTAATAGACTAATTGCAGCCAGAGGGATTTGAGTCATATTTAAGGAAGAACCTCCCAATCACAGGTGATCAAAGACAGAAAAACTACTTTCCTTAAACAATCTTTTTGCAAAACCCTTCTCTGGCAAGTACAGTACTGT
Organism: Phalanger gymnotis; assembly: GCA_028646595.1. Lineage (NCBI taxonomy): Eukaryota > Metazoa > Chordata > Mammalia > Diprotodontia > Phalangeridae > Phalanger > Phalanger gymnotis. The sequence goes on from CM053627.1 coordinate 169,987,734, forward strand.
CATGCTGATGGGGGCAGGAGATAAGATGCCCTTTGGTAGTCCCAGCTAGTTCCATTTTTTATGAATTTAAAAGTCTTGCCCTCCCACAACATAGTTCATCTGGTTCCCTTTTTCATTAAGACAGTATATGCACACAAAACACCCTATATTTTGAGGATGTAAAAGCTATCAGAAATCATAAAGCAAATTGATTTAGGAATGCATTTGTGAATGGCACTGAGGTCGGCCAGAACCAAATATAATTACTATGTTGTTTCCTCCCCACATTTCCCCACCAGTAACTAATGGGTACCCAGAGCACAAAAGGACAAATGGAGGCTAAAAATGATAGCAATAAAATCTATACATTACAGCCCACCTCACAACAGTGACCAGATTTATTAACATTTTATGGTTATCAGCCTGAAACCAACAAAGGGATGTGAGGAGCTAAAGGCAGAGGGAGGTGGTAGTTGCAAGAAGTTAGTTTGGAAAGAAAATTAAAATGATTAGTCTTGGAGCAATAAGAAAAGCTAGTCATAGTGATCAAAGATCATTCTCTTCACTGTTTATACTCCTACAAAACTAGATTTAGAAGTGAGATGAGCTGTTAGCAAAACAATTCTCACTCCCTTGCTTGGTACTGACATGGGGAGGTGGGGGTTGGAGGGCAAGATTTCCATTAACCTTTTTATTCATGAACCTGGAGAAAATGTATTCTTTGTCTGTCATTTAGTTTCCTCAGTGCTTCAGATAATAGGTGGGCACTCCCTTTCAGGCAGGAATCAATTGGAACTATGTTATCTTCACTTCTGATAAACAACAGGTCTAGTTGCTAGCTGCTGCTATTGCCTAGTTCCCTTTATAGTAATTAAAGGAGCTATAACAATATTAACTTTGGATTTTTCCCTTGCTCTGGTGACTTGAAAACTTAGTTGAGGGCACAGAGTCTAACAATTTCATGTTGTTTACTGGTACCAGAGAAACTATTCCTGGTCTCAAGTTTTAGGAGCATACTCTCAGGCTTTTACCCTTCAGGCATCAGCAAACTACAGTCTGCCAGCCAAATACAGCCCATGGACTGCTGTTTTGTTTGTTTGTTTGTTTTTGGTTTTTTAGCAGGAGCTAATTTAAAAACAATTGAATAAAGTTTTATTGCTGTAAAAAAAAAAAATTCCTAGCTTTCAGGCAGTACCAGAGTAAGCCCTCTGCCATAGTATGCCATTAGTTCTCAAACTTTTTGGTCTCAGGACTCTTTTACACTATTAAACTTTATTAAAGATCTCAAAGACCTTTTTTTTTTTTATGTCTATCAATGTGTACCATATTAGAAACTAAAGTTAATCATTTAAAAGGATTTATTTGTTAATTCATTTAAAATAATAACAATAAACCCATCACATGTTGACACAGATAATATCTTTTTTATAAAAAAAAAACCTTTAAAATTTCTAAAACCCAAAAATTTAGTTTGAAAAATGGCATTGTTTTACGTAGTTCTTGCAAATCTCTGTAATGTTCAGTATAATAAAAGATAGCTGGGTTCTCATATCTGTTTCTGCATTCAATCTGTCATGATAAGTTTTTTTTTGTTGTTGAAATGCATGAAAAAAACTCAGCTTTGCACAATATGTACTTGTAAAAGAGAGGAGTATTTCAATAGGCTAATAATGTCTTAGCAGTATGAAAAGGGTGCTGACCTCATAAATCTCCTGAAAGGGTCTTGGGGACCACCAAAGGTTTGTGGACCACACTTGGAGACTTGCTGCTTCACATGAACCATATTCCAGGGTGTTTACACTGCTCACCTTCCTCTGACTGAGATATGGCGTGCAGGATACCGCGTACTTCCCAGGAATGCAAGAACATGAGCAAGAATTCCTTCTAAGTGGCAAAACTTCATCATTAAAGCCTTATCAAACTTTTGAATTTTAAACTATTTGAATAAAGCTAGATGTTGAGAGCTTTTTAGAAGTTAATAGGATTAACATATTCATACAAGGAAGCTAAATGTCAGAGGACACAATGAGCATATCTAGTCTACAAGGTCTTCTCCCCATAGTGTATTTAAGATGGGTGTAACCTGATACACAGGGCTCTCTTACGCCTTAATATTCTTCCCCTGTCAGCTATTTTTAAAAAAATGTCCAAAATACCATCATTCTACTCCATTAGCTTAAGGCATAGTCTCCTGGAGTGTCATCATAAAATGAAAATACTCATGAAGAACTGAAATATGTAACTAAGGGCCAAGGTTTCCTGACAAGAGGTATTAAGATCTTGGTAGGATCTTCTGGTATGTCAGATTAGCCTGATACCTAGCAAGATTCATAGAACTTTATACTTTAGAAAAGAGGAAAATTTTGAGAGGAGGATGAGAAAGGAAATCTACATGTCTAAAGAATGGTATGCTACTTCAAAGCAAGAAGGCTGTGGGGGAGGTGGCGCTGCAATAGGGACTCTGAAAAACTGAGGGATTAAGTTGGGGTAAAAAAAAAGTTGGGAAAGAATTTCTTTAGAATCCTTCTACTGCTTCTTTGTGTAATTATCCTTTTTCTTCATTTCACATACATTATATTAGAGTTTTGGGACAAGAGTCAGAAAGACCTGAGTTCAAATGTGAGCTCAGACATTTACTAGCTCTGTGGCCCTGGGGAAGTCACTTTAACTAATGTCTGCCTCCATTTCCTCAACTGTAAAATGGGATACTAATAATAACACTTCCCTCCCAGGGTTGTAAAAACAAAATGAGGTATTTGTAAAGTGTTTAATGCAGTACAAGCCACACAACAGATGCTTAAAGCTTATTCCATTCATTTTGTCCATCTTGGTCAAATCCATTTAATAATTTCCTTCAATGATTAAAATTGTGACCTGTCTTTGCCTGCCTGTCTTGTGCAACCTGTATGTAATAGCAATTTAGATTTGAAGATCTTTCCCACTCATTAGTAGGCCATGTGACCTGCTAACATCACAGAAAGCCCAAGTCACTGTGGTGGGAGGAGCTTGCTGAGAGGAAAAGGAAGTTACGTCACAAAACATGCTGAGAGAGCAGTTACGAAGCTAGAGCTGAGGGAAAGAGCAGACGTGTGCTGTGCTGTTAAGTTTGCTTGTTAGTTGACAAAGCCCCAGCAGGGGGCAGATGGTTTTGGGATGGTGAAGCTCCATGCTGTGATATTATGTATCAAATTCTTTGCTGCTGTAATGGAATGGGCGGATGGCTTTTGGGATCTGGTCCTCTGGGTGTCTGAATAAATGGTTTACTTCTACCTTCTATGTGGAGAGTCTTGTATATTTTGTGATACGGAACCACACAGGCATTTTGACAATTATCATCTATATTGTGATTGTCGACTTGCTAATACATGCTATCAACGTGCTACCAAAAATTCATCATAGGGGTTCCAGCTAATATGTAGTAAGCTTTCCTTGCTCTTGACACTGCTACAGTTTGTAGGGGGATAAAGCTCTTTGCAGTTCCCAAAAAGCCATTCAGCTTGCTCTCCTCTCACTTTTCTATTATGGACCCATCCATTTTCCGAGTGTATTGTTTGTCCCAAACATAAATTCTGTTGGATAAGCTCAACAATATATAAATTTGTACACATGTTGGAATCAGAATAAGATATTCTTCATCCATTTGGTCCTTCCTGTGTAGATGGAGAGGCCAAATTCCTATGAGTGATTGTTCAGAAAGCTGTGCAAAATCTCTGCAATCAACATAAAGTCATCCCCACACATTGTCATCTGGAGGCCTTTATTCATCTCTGTACTCAGTCTTCTCCATTATGGTGATAAAGACCTTCAGAGAACGTACACCTCGCTATTTTACTTTTTATGAGGCAGCTAGGTAATGCAGTGGATAGAGCACCAGGACTGGCTTAAGGAATATGAACTCAATTCTGGCCTCAGATATTGGTATGTGATCCTAGGCAAGTCACTTAACCTCTGTTTGCCTCAATTTTCTCAACTATAAAATGGAGACAAAAATATTACCTACCTCTGATGGTTGTTGTGAGAATCAAATGAGAGAATAACGGTAAAGCCAATATCTGGCACATAGTAAACACTACATAAATGTCAGCTATTATTATGCCTTCCCTGAAATTTTTGTTTGTTTTGTTTGATTTTTTTGTTTTGTTTTTATCAGAGGGTCATTGAAGAGGTGTATTTCAGTTAACTCTTCTAAGGAATTTTGAATAATCTTGATATAGGGGTGAAAGATACCATATGGTTAAAAGAAAAAGACTATAAGTTGTTTTATAGTACCAAGTTGGTCTTTCTTGTGTGAATAGAGAGGCCAAATTCTTTTAAGGGATTCTCTCTGAAGGAGTGGGATCTTGTGGACTCTACATCTTTCAGCCAATTGTGAGATGGTAAATATGTTGTCTATGGTGAAATATCATTTCTTCCCTTATATAAGTCAGCTATTTTTCATATGCTCCTTAGAGAACTGGACTTGGGATCACAAAACCAAACCAAACCAAACCAAACCAATCAAACAAAAATTACAACAACAACATAAGGTCAATCAGGTTATATACCAGTTCTGACATTTAAAACAGTTTACCATAGTGGATCGAGACCTGGCTTGTGATCCAGGAAGACCTGGGTTCAAATTCTACCTCTGACTCATACCACCTGTGTGACTGGGCAAGTTCTTTTTACCATTCAGTGCTCTAGGTAACACTTTAAGACCGTTGCTTTCAAAGAGTGCAGTGGTAAAGGGAATTTCTGAGTCTGGAAGTTCCTTATATAAATGAAATCAAAATCTAGGCCCTATCCCCTATTCCCTATCATACTACCATATGCTTCTTTCCAGCAGCTTGCATAGTGTATTTCCAATGTGCTCTCAAAATTCAACTTGTCTTCACCAAATTATGTCAGATGAAATTGTAAATGCAAGACTTAGGCACGTCTGTCCAGCCTTCTAATCTTCAGTTTCTTCATCTCCAAAGATGTCATAACAGTATTGCCGCTATCAACCTATTGATTGTTACAAAGATTATGCATTGAAATCACTTTGCAAGTGTAATTGCAAACAAAGTGGGACTTTTCCTGTTTTTTTTTTTTCCTTTTGGAGTGCTTCTCAGCACCAAGGCAATTAAGTGCCTTTGACTGAGTCTTTGATTGAATGAAGAGTCTTTGATGACCTGCTTAAGTCACAAAAAAGCCTAAGTCACCAAAGTTTGAGTCACATGGTTGTGACACCATCTGATCCTGAAGAAGCATATATGTACTTAGAGGTTAGCATTTTGCTTTGGGGGCTTCCTCATTGGAAGAGCATTCCTGTGATTTCATCAGATGAGACTCTGGGTAGCCATTAAGGAGCCCTCTGGCTTTGAAAACCCAGATGTTGGTATTTCTTTCTCTGGTACCTACGCATGTATTGCTATAGTCAGACAGTTAGAAGCCTGCCTGTTGATTTGTGTTGTTTGCTCTGTTTATGTAATTTCTGCTTTTAATTTCTGTTTGTGTTTTCTCTGAATTTCAAGATACTGACTTTTTCCCCTTAACTAAGTGAATGATATATGTATGTTTAATTAAAGTCAGATTATAAACCCGTTAAAGTTGCTTTCCTTAGAAAGACAGATCAAAGTACCTGTGCTAGCAGCCCTCCTGTGTGCTAATAGTATTGGCCTTACACATCCAAATAGCTGCAAGTAACATTAGAACTTGAATTGTTATTGTTATTAAGAGACAAAGATTTACTTTGGAAGAGACAACTGGAGTTGTTTTCACCTAAATAATACATGATCTAATATAGACACAGTGACAGTCTTTGCCACTGGCATGTCTAAGCTAAATGTGGGGTGGTATATTGAATAGAGTATCAGATGTATCATTAGGAAGACTACAGAACCTGCCTCTGACATTTACTAGTCATGTGACTCTGTCCAAATTATTCTCTGAACATCAATTTTACAGTTACACAAATTGAGTATAATAATATCTATATATATCTGCCTCATAGGATTTTTGTAAAGGTCAGAAAAAGATGCTGCATATAAGGAATATATTACACATATATAATATGCTATGTCAGTTATCATTATTAATAATTACATATTGAATGCCCAGCATGTGTAGAAGACAGAACTAACATAAGGGAAATGTAGAAAGGGAATTAGAATTCTCATACATGATTTTTTTAGGGAAATTCACTGGGAGTTCTTTGGTAGGCATTACTAGATCGAACACCCAAATACTCTGATCAGATTAGTAACTTTCCCACCTTGGATAGCCATAGGGATGGAATATCCCAAAGTTGTTATTCAGCTCCAATTCCACTCTCACACCTCAATCCTCATGTGACCACACTCATAAAAAAGTGTTGTAGTAAAGTTTTGATCCAACTTCCACATAGCCTTTTGACAGACAAAACCACTCAGCAGTGCTTCTTAAACTGTGGGTCACAACCCCAGATAAGGTTGCAAAAAATTTGGCAACAGTAAAAGGTTTTTGAATGCCCAAAGATCAAAAATTAATTAAAAATCAAATGCATAATGAATCTGAAGTGTTTCTGGCAGCACAGGCCCATGTTGCATTGTACAACTTCTCTGCAGCCTTGGTTCTGAACACAAAACATGCAAACCTTGCCCTACATATGCCCTCAGGTCAAATAATGCCAACAATGCTGCTGAAACTCAAAAAGTGGTCACAAGTGGAAAAAGTTTAAGAAACACTGCATTAAGGAACTGCCGTCTCATGAAAATGTCAAGTTCATAGGACTACAAGCTTAGTGCTAGAAGCTACCCTGAAGGTTATCTAGTCCAACAGCCTCATTTTAGAAATGTGGAAACTGAGACCAAAGAAATTAAATGACTTGTCCAATGTCATACGTACTAATTGACAGATGTGAGATTTGAATCCACATCCTTTCTCTCTAAATCCAATGTACTTAGCACCATACTACTTTGTTAAATGTATGATCCAATACTGAGTCTGGAAAAGCTCTGAGCTTAATATAAATATTATTTTTGGTCCAACATGTCTATTATCAATTTAATTCCAAGGTAACAAATATATTCAAACAACAAACTATTCTCCCCATCATAAATTTGTGTTTTCTTGTGCACTATTCACTACCAGGAGTTGGCAAACTCCAACCAGCAGGACAAGTTTTATCCACCACCTATTTTTGCATGAAAAATCATTCTTAGCTTGGGGGTCAAACATAAACAAGGATGTAGGCAAAATTTGACCCTGAGACCACAGTTTGCCAACCCCTGCTCTATACCATGAGACAAAAGTCAAACCCATCTTTCCCTCTTCCAAAATGCTGTGTGACTGGGGGCCTCCTCCAGATGTTTATTGTTGTTGTGGTCATTGTTGTTGTTTGTCCTTCATTTTCAAAGACAATAACATCACAATGTTGGGGTAAAATAGTGGATGATGGGTGATGTCTTGACTTGTGCATGAATTGTATTTAATCGAGTCAAAGTTGCTCAGAGTCATCAGCCTCATTCTCTCTTCCTGAGTCATCCAAGTCCAGTGGCAGTACAAAAGGTAAGATGACTGGCAATGGCCCAGGAAGCAGCAGATATGATCTTGGAGACTTTGATGTCTAACCAATCTCTAAATACTACATAGCATCACCTTCAGTCACCTTCAGAGCCATTGGAACAAATTATTCTCATCTGCCCATTCTGTCCTGGGAAGTTGTCACATGCTTGGAGTAAACACCCCTTATGCACCCATAGGTTTGAACTCTGTCAGTTACCCTCAACCTGGTTTAGCCCATCTGCTGAGACAGTTTTTCCAGAGTGTGGTCACCGCACATGCTATAGTTTCTTGGAGCCACAGGTGACAGTTGGGTGAAAGGTAGACACCAAAGCTGGATGAGCAGCCTTGAAAACGACTAGGCAAGGGGGGTGGAGCCAAGATGGCAGCTGGAAAGCAGGGACTTGCTTAAGCTCTCCCCCAAAACCCTTCAAACACTTGTAAAAATGGCTCTGAACAAATTCTAGACCTGCTGAACCCACAAAATAAGATAGGGAAGCAGGTCTCCAGCCCAGGACGGCCTGGATGGTTGCTGGGAAGGGTCTATTGCACAGTGCTGGGAGCAGAGCCCAGCCCAGCGTGGGCCATGCTAGCACAGACCAGACTGGGAGACTGCCAGGTGGGAGCAGGCCTTAGGGCCATGAATCATTGAGCTGTGGAAGTTACCAGACTTCCCAACCAACAAGCGCCAAAGACCAAGGAGCAGGTTAGTGGGAAAACTGCTGAGGTTAGAAAGCAGTCTGGCCCCAGCCCTGGGGTGGCAGAGGTGGTGTGGTGGTGGAGTTCCAGTGTCAGCTGCTTCCAGAGTCCCTGGCTCACACAGTGGGAGGAATCAAGCAGCAGACAGGAGCAGTAGTGCAGAGCTTGCTTTGCCCTGCTTCGATCTGGATCATAATGCTGGTTGGCGGTTCTTGGGGGAGGAGGAGCACTGCTGTGGCAGAGCTTGCAGTGACAGTGGAGTAGAAGTAGCTCTGAAAACAGCAGCGCAGCCCCTAAAGCTTGGGACGAAGCACTCTCTACTCTACAAGCAGTCATACTCTGCAAAAAGTTCAAAGGTCAAGTAGCTGGCTGGGAGCATGGCTGGGTAGCGAAAAAGGATACAGACTCAGACTCAGAGTCTAGAATCTTTTTTTTTTTTGGTGACAAAGAAGATCAAAACATAAAGCCAGAAGAAGTCAACAAAGTCAAAGAGCCTACATCAAAAGCCTCCAAGAAAAATGTGAGTTGGTCTGAGGCCATGGAAGAGCACAAAAAGGATTTGGAAAAGCAAGTAAGAGACATAGAGGAAAAATTAGGAAGAGGAATGAGAATGATGTGAGAAAACCATGAAAAGCAAGCCAATGACTTGCTAAAGGAGACCCAAAAAATACTGAAGAAAATAACACCTTAAAAATAGACTAACCCAAATGATAAAAGAGCTCCAAAAAGCCAATGAGGAAAAGAATGTCTTGAAAGGCAGAATTAGCCAAATGGAAAAGGAGGTTCAAAATACCCCTGAAGAAAATACTACCTTAAAAATGAGATTGGAGCAAGTAGAAGCTAGTGACTTTATGAGAAATTAAGATATTATAAAACAGAAGCAAAGGAATAAAAAACATGGAAGACAATGCGAAATATCTCATTGGAAAAACCACTGAGCTAGAAAATAGATCCAAGAGAGATAATTTAAAAATTATTGGGCTACCTAAAGCCATGATCAAAAAAAATAGCCCAGACATCATCTTTCAAAAAATTATCAAGAAAAACTGCCCTGGTATTCTAGAGCCAGAGGTTAAAATAGAAATTGAAAGAATCCACCGATTGCCTCTTGAAAAAGATCCCAAAAAGAAAACTCCTAGAAATATTGTCGCCAAATTCCAGAGTTCCCAAGTCAAGGAGAAAATACTGCAAGCAGCCAGAAAGAAACAATTAGAGTATTGTGGAAACACAATCAGGATAACACAAGCTCTAGCAGCTTCTACATTAAGGGATAGAAGTGCTGATATTCCAGAGGTCAAAGGAGCTAGGATTAAAACCAAGAATCACCTACCCAGCAAAACTGAGTATCGTGCTCCAAGGCAAAATATGGATTTTCAATAAAATAGAGGACTTTCAAGCTTTCTCAGTGAAAAGACCAGAGCTGAATAGAAAATTTGAATTTCAAACACAAGAATCAAGAGAAGCATAAAAAGATAAGCAGGAAAGAGAAATCATAAGGGACTTACTAAAGTTGAGTTGTTTTGTTTACATTCCTACATGGAAAGATGATGTGTGTAATTCATGAAACCTTTCTCAGTATTAGGGTAGCTGAAGGGAATATATACATACATACATACATACATACACACACACACACACACACAGGGCACAGGGTGAGTTGAATATGAAGGGGTGATATCTAAAAAAATTAAATTAAATTGAGGGATGAGAGAGGGAGAAATGGAGAGATAGATTGGGGTAAATTATATCACATAAAAGTGGCAAGAAAAAGCAATTCTTTTGGAAGGGAAGAGGGGGCAGGTGAGGGGGAATGAGTGCATCTTGCTCTCATCAGATTGACTTGAGGAGGGAATAACATACATACTCAATTGGGTATCTTACCCCACAGGAAAGTAGGGGGAAGGGGATAAAAGCGGGGAGATGTTATAAGGGAGGCCAGATAGGGGGAGGAGGTAATATAAACCTTTGAAAAGGGACAGGGTCAAGAGAGAAAGTTGAATAAAAGGGGACAGGATAGGATGGAGAGAAATATAGTTAGTCTTTCACAACATCAGTATTGTGGAAGTGTTTTACACAATGATACATGTCTGGCCTATGTTGAATTGCTTGCCTTCTTAGGGAGGGTGGGTTGGAGGGGAAGAGGGGAGAGAATTTGGAACTCAAAGTTTTAAAAGCAGATGCTCAAAAGAAAAAGTTGTTTTTGCATGCAACTGGGAAATAAGATATATAGGGAATGGGGCATAGAAATCTATCCTGCCCTACAAGAAAGTAAGGGGAAAAGGGATGGGAAAGGAGTTGGGTGACAGAAGGGAGGGCTGACTGGGGAATGGGGCAATCAGAATCTATGGAATGGGGGGGAAGGCAAAAGTGGGGAGAAAAATTGTAACTCAAAATCTTGTGGAAATCAATGTTGAAAACTAAAATATTAAACAAATAGTAAAATAAAAAAAAAAAGAAAATGACTAGGCAAGTCCTCACACCAGAGAACTACTAGCATGTCTGGTATAAGGGATAACCTTCTATCAAAAAAGGGACAAAACTTCAAGCACTACATGACATATAACAGCATCTGTCAACATACCAGTTCTAACAAAACATCCTCAAGAGAATGAAAGACCCTTGAGGGCAGGGATTGTTTCATTTTTGTCTCTCTATCCTTCATGCCTAGTACAGGACCTACACATAGCTTATGCTTAATAAATGCTTGTGGAATTGATTTGAACACAACTTTTACATATTGTGACAATGTGTGGTTTGACATTCTTCATTTGTACATAGCTGGGTTAACGTGTATTTATAGTAATTTAATTTTATAAAATTAAAAATAAGCATCAGAGAGTTTCAAAAATTCTCCTCCCTAAGAGAAGTATATATTGGATGTGGTATTCCTATAAATTTAATTTCTGACTTTTAAAAAAACTCAACTTTAACAAGCTATATATGTTCTCCATGGTTCTTTCCCATTGCCTCCCTCACTCCATATTTATTATTGTTAGGGAGGGTGTTTACATCAAAATGAAGTCAATTTCCCAAGCTTCATAAGCATTCTCCTGCTGTTTATTTAACACCTGCTACCATAATCCTTCTTTGATGATAATATTCTTGGTTACCTTGGAAAAGATGATATCATACCATGGCAGAAGCACCTGTCATTGCAAAAATTTTCCTTCCTGAATATCATAGCTGGTATCATCTTAGGCTGAATCTGGCCCCAATTCTTAGTATACTATGGGAAAATGCCAACAGCTAAAGAGTTTGCACTCAGAAAAGTCACCCACTGCTAGTCATATTGAGAGAGAGAGACAGAGAGACAGACAGACAGAGACAGAGAGACAGATAGAGAGAGAGAAAGACAGAGACAGAGACAGAGAGAGACAGAGAGAGAACAACTTTTTGAAACAACTCAGAAAGAAGGGATATACTATTCAAAATTGAGGACTGGCAACCAGGGTATCAATTTTTTTTTCCTGCTCACTACAGGAAAGGAAGAATTAATGCCATATCAGGCAAAAAAATGTCCTGATAAACTTGCTGGAGCTATGAATGCACATTAACATTTTTTATGGCATGGCTGCTCAGTCTATATGGTTTTTACTTCCAGCTGTTTGCTGTCAGAGGCATTTTCGAAGCTTAAATTAATCGCTGATGTTTTTCAAACTAGTTAAAAAAGTTAAATTGCAAAAAAAGAATTGTTACAATTATTAAATACTTTCTATCAGGCACTGTGTTAAGTGCTAGAGATAAAAAGAGAAAAAAGAAAGATAGCTCTTTCTAAAAGGAGAAAAAAGAAAAGAAAGCTCCTCAAGGAGCTTACATTCTAGTTTATATGATAAGCTATAATATCATCTCATCTATCCCTGTTGTTGTGAAGTTAAGGAAATTAAAACACAGACATATTGAGTGATTTCCCCAATGTCACACAGCTCACTTAGCCAAGGGCCAGGACTCTTAAACATTTTCTTACCATCATCAAGTAATTAAAGAATCCCTTTGGAAGTTTTTCTAGAATACAACATTTAAAAGTATGTTTTAAATCAGTATCTGGGAAACTGCAACAATTTGTACATTTAATACAATGTTTTGTATTCAAATTTAAATTAGTTGTTCTAAAACTTCAAAATCTAAGAATGATTGCTTTGGACCGTTTTCTTAGCAATTTTTAAAGTAAATGGCAAACCACTACAGTATCTTTGCCAATAAAACCCCAAATGGGAGGTCAAACATTACTAAAATAAATAAACAACAACCACATATATTCCTGTATATACATATATGTATTTATATGTGTGCACATGCATGTACATGTGTATACTTTAGATTATACTTTTAAGATCTAGCCTTCATTTCTGCTCTACTAAATGTCTAAAGCTTGAAACAGTGCCATAGTACAATGCTACAATGCCTGGCGCTTTATAGAGGCTTGCTGAGTGAATGAATAAATAGTAAAGTTAATACTAACATTGCCTTTTAAAATGTTAACCAAAAATTGACTCAGACCTCTATTTTTAGAAGGAAACCATAAAGAATGGAATATATACTCTCCATTCCTCTTTATAAAATTCGCATTATATATGCATGCATATATACATATATACACACATATACCCATTTATAATATGTATGTGCATATAGATCTGTAAATATATACATATATTAGTATCAATACATGTATATAGAGATATATAGATATCCATATGGCAATATGGATATCTATATATCTATAGACACATATATGGTTGATAGCAATATATACATAATCCACTGCTCATTCAGCTTGTAAGATATGGATTCTATTCTGCCAATATGAGGAAAGGGGATGGACACACTGACTCTGTTGTATATTTGCTCTCTTCATTTTGGATTTTCTTTCTGGGGGAGATGTTCAGAGTAAGACACATATAAGAGCATATCTCTCCCCATTATCTTCCTGCTTCTAAATGTGCTATCTAAGACTACAACTTTGTACTTTTAGAAATATAGAGAAACTCAAAAACAAAACTGTTTTAAGTGCCTTCCACAACCAGAAGCAATGGGGTGTAGTGGACAAGAGCTATTGGACTCAAAGGAAGAAGCACTTAGGTTCAACTCTTGCCTTTATCATATACTGGCTGTGACTCAGGGCAAGTCACTTAACCTTTCAGTGCTGTTACTCAGTCATTCAGTTGTGTCTGACCCCATGGACCAAAGCATGTCAATACCGTCCATGGAGTTTTTTGGTTTGTTTGTTTGTCTGTTTGCTTTTTTCTCTCCATGTACAAAGGTCCTTGGCTATAAAGTTTTAGCACTTTTTCTTTAGTAGTAGAAAAATGCTGGCCAAATTTACAAAATTTAAAGATAGAAAATTTAAAGCCTAAAACAACACTTCCTAAATAACCTATTAAAATAAACATTGTCCCTTAAGCTAGAACATCATGCCTCTCAGCAATGGTTCACCTTCTTCCTAATGCTTCTTCACCTTGACTAGGAAATTTGCCTTCTTCACTTGAAGATTCCCCAGAATTCCAAAATTGTTGATAGGAAAGAAAAAAAAAAACTTCAAAGCATTTAGTAATCTGATTAAGTTCACTGCCAGTGCCTCTGAAATGTCAAACAAAAACTTAGAAAATTTAATCTCCAGACTTTTCATTATTTGAATGTTACAGAACATTCATTAGAACAGTTTCAGAGATGAGTCTTAAAGTTGCTTTATTATTATTATTATCCATTATTATTACAACTGGGTTGCTTTATTATTTGCTTTATTATTATTATATTATATTATAGTTATTATAATTATAGTTGCTTTATTATTATTATTATCCATTATTATTACAACTGGGAAATTACAATAAGTACATATGAATTTGTTATTATTTTAATTTTGTAAATGAGGAAACTGAAGCTTAGACAAGTTAGATAAAGGAGTGCCCAGGGTCTAGTGCCTGTCATAGGTGGGATCTGAACCCAGGGCTTCAGATTACAAGTCTAACACACTATCCATTTTGCCATTATGCCTCTCACAAATGATAATGCACATTTATATAATAATGCAATATTTGTGAAGCATATTGCTCAGAATAATTCAATAAGATAAATGATGCAAACATCATTATATTAATTTTGTAGATGAGGAAACAAAGTCAGAGAAACCATAGTTTGTCCACAGAATAAGTTTAAGGCAGATTCCAACGACTATCTCTGGTCCAATGTTACTTCCACAAACCCACCCTGCATTACAAAGTAAAAGGCAGGCTTAGAGAATTTAAAAAATTTAAAAAAAGTGAGTGAGAATAACAATGTGTTATATTAATTCATTTTAATGAGAAGTTTCCCATAAATAGGAATTGTATGTTACTTTATTTTACTGAGCCAAATATGTACTAATCATTTCCTTCAGAGGTCAGATTACAGTCAATGCATAGAGGGACAATCTCCTTGCATTTGTTCTTGAGGGAATTATTGGTGGGAAGGGCTGAGAACTCATTTTCCCTTCCACAGTTCTAGAAGCAGGAGGTTTAAGATAGTTCTCTGGTAAACCCACACAGCCAGAACATAGGGCTAAGTATTTCCAGAGTTTCCTGGAGCCAGGTCCAACTAGCATAAGAGCCAATTATTAACTATTCAGTATCAACAATTACACCTCAGAAATTAGCAAAGGCTAGATAGAGATCAGGGCTTGAATTTATTGCTTCGTTGTTTGTCTAAACTTAAGAAACTTATGCAAAACATAGTAATAATTTAGATTAAACTTAAAAGTGTGTCTCCTCCCGGCAGCCCCACTCCCAAGTCAGTTGTTAAATATTTACCAATGCACCCCTGGTTATTATTTTTTTATGTTCTTCACTGCTTTTGTAATAGATTGAAATATAATCTGCATGAATCTCTCAGGATCTTGGACTTATTTTTTAATTGGCAATTAGTTTGCTGAACTGGAGGGTGGGGATATAATTTAAAGAAAAGGTGCTCTCCAATATGACTAATGTGGAAACATGTTTTACATGATTGCACAGGTATAACCTATAACAGATTTCTTGGTGTCTTGGGAAGGGGGGAAGGGAAGGGAAGGAAGGAGAAAATTTTGAACTCAAAATCTTTCAAAAAAGCAATCTTGAAAATTATCTTTAAATGTAATTGGAAAAAATAAAATACTATTAAATTAAAAAAAGTAAAACTGCTCTCTAAATCAGCATAAAAGAGAAAGATCCTGGTTACTGAGTCTCTCTCTCTCTCTCTCTCTTTCTCTCTCTCTGTTTCTCTCTCTCTGTTTAATTTGAAGTGTACTTGCCAATTGAAATGTCATTAACATATATTCATGTTTATATTTACAATTATCTCACCAGCACAATATTTTTACTGTCACTAATATAAAATTTCCAATGAACTCAATTGTTTTCATCTTATTATTATCATTGTGAGCTGTATTAAACCTGAGAGTGGTTGAGATATCAGAGAAATGTAGAAAAAAAAATGAAAATTACATGATAGCACAGACAAGGTTGAAATTAACCTTTATAAACTTTTCATAGTCTGATTTCAAGATCAGTCCGTCATTCGACAATCGTTTGTTAAATGCTTACTATGTGCCAAGCATTGGTGATACAACGAAAGGCAAAAGCAGCCCCTGACCTCAAGGAAATCCCAGTCTAAGTGAGCTAAGTGCTGCTGATAAAAAAAAAAATCAAAAACAACTAAGTACATATAAAATATAGACAAAGTAGATACACAGTAACCTCAGAATGGGAAGGAATTAGTGGCTGAAAGGTAATGGGAAACGCCTCCTGTGGAAGGTAGAATTTGAACTAAGTGATAAAGAAAGCCAAGGAATTTAATATGTAGGGGTGAGGAGAGACAGAATTCTAGGTATGGAGACATTCATTGTCTTTGCTCCTATTCATATGCTTCTGAATGGAGCTTAAAAAATATCTTAAAACTATGGTGATTGGGTCCACTACAAATTAGGTTACATAATCTTAACTGGACCCTTAATCAATCCTTCTATATCTCCCCAGTTCATTCAATACCCCACTCACCACAGCAGCCGCACCTTTTTATCCTTCCTTAAACCTTCCATGTGTGCCCCTTTCCCTTACTGTATCCACTGAGGACCTTGTCTCGTATTTCAATGAAAAAAGTTGAAGTCATTGAGAGTTGTATTTCTCCCCTTTGACATCTAACACCACTCAGATTTCTTCCCTCACTATCTATTCAGAAACCTCTATCTTTTATGAAGAAGTCACCATTCTCCCCGCCAAGGCAAACCCCTTTACATGCTTCTTTGATCCCAGTCCATCAAATTTCCTCTAGAAGATTGCCCCTTCTACCATTCCTACTCCCTAATTAACCTTCAATCTCTCTCTGTCAACTGGCTCTTTCCCTGCTGCCTACAAATATGCTCGTGTCTCCCCCATTCTAAAGATATACAAAAAATAAAAATAACCCTTATTTTGTAGCTAAACCCTTTGAGAAGGCTATCACATATTCCTCCAATTACTCTTACTTTCTTCTAAATCTTCAGCAATGTAGCTTCTGATCACATTATTCCAATGAAACTGCTTTCTCCAAAGTTACCAATGATCTTTTAGTTGACAAATGAAATGAATATTTCTCCATCTTCATCCTTTTTGACTTCTCTACAAGCCTTTGACACTACCAATCACCCTCTTCTCCTGGATATCTCTCCAATCTAGTTTTCTGTGACTGATTTCTCCTTGTTTTTCTATTTAACTGCTCCTTCTCTCTTCTTTGCTTGCTCTTTATCCGGATCATATCGAATGACCATGAGTATCCTTTAACATTCTGTGTTGGTCTCTCTTCTCCCCCTTTACTGTAAATCTTGGTCATCTCATCAGCTCCCAGGGATTCAATTATGATTTCTAAATGAATCTCAAATCCATTTATCCAGCCCTAAACTTCTTCCTGACCTCCAGTCTCACATCTCCAACAGCCTATTGGACATCTTAAAATGGATGTTCATTAGACATTTTAAATTGAACGTGTACAAACTAAATTCATCTTCCCCCTCCCCCAACCTCCCAAACTTCTAACCTTTGCTAATGCTAGTAAAAAAGCCCCACCATCCTCCTGGTCACCCAAGATCACAAGCTGGGTGTCATCCTCATCCCCTCACTGTCTCTCACACCGAAACACACTCAATCTGTCGTCAAGTCTTGTTGATTCTACCTCAACAACATCTCTTGTTCACATTCTCTTTTTTTCTTTGACTCACTGTCTTATATCTGAGCTATTTCGGCAGCCATCTTGTTGGTCTTCCTGCTTCATATCTCTCCCCAATCTATCCACTCTTCGCTCAGCTGCCAAGGGCAATCTTCTGAAAGAGCAGCTCTAACCATCTCATCCACTACTATTCCCTCCACCCACGTCAATAAATTCCAGTGGTGCCCTATTATCTTTAGAAATAAATATAAAATGATATGGTTTTAAAGCCTTTCATAACTTGTCTCCTTCCTACCTTTCCAGTATTCTTACACTTTACTTCTCTCCACATGTTTCACAACCCAGTGACACTTGACCCCCTTGCTATTCCTCACACATGACATTCCATCTCTCAACTCTAGGCATTTTAACTGGCTAACTGCCATGCCTTTGATTCTCTCTTCACTTCCACCTCCTAGGCTTCCTTGGCTTGCCCAATTGCCAACTAAAATCTCAACTTCTATAAGAAGCCTTTCCTCATCCTCCTCAATGCTAATGCTTTCTCTCTGAGAATTCCTCTAATTTTCTCTGCATGTATCTTTTATGAATATAAATGTTTGCTTGTCTTCTCCATTAGAATGTGAATCCTTGAGTTCAGGGACTATTTTTACCTATCTTGTATGGCCAGTACTTAGCACAGTGCTTGGCACATAGTGAACAGTTAATAATGCTTATTGACTTGTTTTATATTAAATTTTCTTGACCTTATTGTGCTAGTGGTACATTCAAAATAAAGAACATTTTTCCTTGTGTACATAAAATCCTCCAGCATTCTCACTATATTTATATCTATTTTATATTTTTATTTATGTGAATAAGCCATTAGGGAGAAACTGAGTGAAAGGCTTTGCAACAATCAAAAAAGGCAATTCATATGTTGCTAGCTTACTTAACAATTATTAAACAATAATATTTTTCTCTTTGCTTTTTCAAGCCAATTCTAACATGGTGGCATTTTATGCCTGGGTCTTTATGGATATTCCATGATAGCTTCATCTTTTCTTCTATGGTTCTTATCATAAAAAAGGTTGGCCTGCCTATGTGATGCTTTGTACATGTTCTGAAATGTTTTCACACTTTCTATCAAATACTATGAGAGTGATGGTTATAGCAGATACCAGTATTTGTATCCTTGGTCTCCTAGGTGGATTCATGCTTTTAAACTCAAAAAGTGCTTTCTTGAATTCTAGACATAGTATGAACATCTCATTTTCATAATTACTTTAAACTTCTGTGAAATTTTTGATCATTTATTTCATTATCAGATATAATTTCTGAACTCATTAAGTAAAGATTTTGAATGATACGAGGATCTTCAACATTTTCCTTTTTAGATTTTAGTGTCTCCTCAATTTCATTTCATTTCATTTAACCTAGGCTTAGAGGTGAAGTTTTTTATAAAAAATGATTTCCCTGCACTGGACAGCAAAATTATTGTGTGACTTGGAGCTGAGGGTACCTTTAACAAAAAAGTTAAATGAAGCCTTTACCTATGACTGGTGAGACATTTCAGGTTTTTAATGGCATAATATTGGTGTGTAATTTAAATGTTCATAGCTTCAGTTCATTCCATGTGTACTTATGGTTTGCCTGCCTTTGTGGATGCACCATGTGCACTGAAACAATTTTACAAGTAGGGTATTTATTGCTATTTCTGATTTACTGAGATAGAGCTTGTCTTTCTGTGGTAGTGCATACAGAGGGGCATCATTTACTCTACCATCCTCCATGTCAAGCTGATCATCACAAGAGTTTTGAGTGGGGCCAACCTGCAACCCTATAAGGCCCCCTCTATTTCTAAGGTTCATAGAAGAATTTTTATCACACTGGCCTGAACACTAATTTAATCCATGGTATTTCCAGAGGCTAATAGCCAATAATTCAGGATTTCTGCTAGGACTTCATATGTGCCATTGTGACCTCAGGTCAAAAAAAAAAGTCCTTGCTCTTTATTATTCTGGTTGTCATTCCTTTCTTTCCCATCCCCCATCCTATCCCAACTTCATGACACTGACAGTGGCTTAGACTTTGAAGGGGTCATCTTCATTATTTCATTATCATTCCAAAGTTTTAGTCACCTAACTTTGAAATAGTTAAAAATAATGTTATTATGAGTTTTCCATTTAGGCCATTATATTCTGTAGCACAAGATCACCGGTATACCCTATCCTATTCAGATGCTATTTATTACAGTTCTTGTAGCTTTAAGAGCCTAAGAACTATGTAATGTTATATCCCTAAGGTTAAAACCCATTTTGATGGTCAATACAATAGGAGTCCCTATGTCTCAGCCTACTACCTAAGGACTATCTCTATTGCTAGTACATTGCAGGCAAGGTAACTGTATCCCCTCTCTCACAGCCCAGGGAGGAAAGCTTCATATTCCCTAGATGTTTCAGGATAGAAAGGATAATTTCTCCTGGCACTCATTAAGTGACTCATATGGCAGCATCAACAGATGAAGAGGGGCTAATTCCCGCACTAGAAGGACACAGTTACTGGATGGCTGTGTTGAGTTGAAAGTGATAAGTATAAAATATGTGTGAATTGAATGGAAGAGATTGATCTCTACTTTTCCTTTTGAGCTGCATATCATTTACAGCTTTCCATTTTCTGATGCTTCTGAATCTTCACTTTTCTCAGCAATTGTAATCTGTTAAGCCCTTCCTCCCCACCTCTGCCTTATAGAATGTACCTTACAGAAATCCTAGCATCTTTAACAAGGTGCCATCTCCTACATGAGACCCTTTGTGACCATCAGCATTCCTCTTTCCTCTAATTCTAAGTACTATCTTCCTTGTTAACATTGATTTCATTTATATAAATTTTGAATTTGCTTATTGGAGTACAAGGGACTTTCACATAGAGAATAAAGAGAGGCAAGGACTTTTTTGGTTTGAGTCTTTGTAATTTCAACACCTAGAAGAGTGTCTTGTACATAATAGACACTTAATGAATATTTCCTGATTTGAATGGAGTTGAAGAGGCATGTTTTTTCTATTTTGACAATTATCTATGCTTGCACATGCCTTTACAGGGACACTTGTTTAACTAAGGCATGTTGATCTCTCAAGTCCTCATCCTTTCCTACTAACTTCCCCATAGATCCAATTGGTACCTACTTTGGGTTGGATCAAAATCATTAATGCAGCTCTCCTTTCTCCTCCATCACTGCCAAGCCTCCACAATAATATTATTGCTGAAAGAGTGATCCATGACTATAAATAAACAGCACTTCTTGGTTATTTCTACATTTCACGGCGTGGGGGGAGGGCTGCTCACCCAATCCATATCTTGTAGCTTTGGTGCATCGTCTTCCTCCACTAGAATATAAGCCCTTTGAGGGCAAGAATTATGCTGCATTCTTGTGATTACATCCCCCGTACTTAGCACAGTGCCTGGTACGAAGTAAGCAATTAACAAATTCTCTTTCTGTCTGTCTTTGTTTGCCTATCTCTCTGTAGCTAGCTATCTTTCTACTCACATATCTTGCTTTACAGTTGTCATATAATAAAAGACCATGTAGCATTTTCTAGAATTATTTTTAGGGTATCTGACTATATACCATAATATAAAATCCCTGATAATACGCCTTCTAAACTGGGATCTTGACCTGGTGTCATGAAGTTTTTGTTTTATATTTTGATAAGAGTATTCCAATATAATTGGTTTCCTTTGTAATTCTATGTATTTTATGGTATGAATTGATAAACATTATTCTGAGAAGGGATTCACAGTATTCACACCAAATAGTCAAAGGCAACCTTGATATAAAATAAAAAAAAATGTTAAGCACTCCTGCTCTAAAATGATGATCCATCATTAAAAGCTATTTAAATAATCTGGTTCTCCCTCAATATAGATGGCAAATTGATCTGAAATATGTATAGTATACACCCAGCTGCATAGCAACAGCAACAGTGGGACTAAAAACATTCCCACAATTGACAAATATAAGCTAACAGGGTGAAATATAAGCCTTTTTGGAAGGTGACCAAATAAATGAGTACACTCAGAAACCACCTGGAAGACTCCTGGTCAGAATCAGAGCTAATACAACGCAAGCCCATACAACAATAGCATTACTAAATAAAATATCTTGTACTGAATGTAACCAAATTAAGAAGGGTGGGAACCATAGGTGATTCTTAGGGATGTGGCAATACTTCATGACCCTGAAGTAACACAATTTTCTGAACAGAGTCGTTGGCATTGCCAAATGGTTGAAAGGATATGGATTTATCAATGGAAATTATGCTAAAAATATACAATATCTGCTTGATCACTGTACCCTAATGACCAATGGGTTTTTCCAATTTGACTTGTAGTTGAAATCATCTTTATATACTGTTTCCCTCTGTTAGAATATGGGCTTTTCTGGCTGCCCCAGATGGGACCAAAGCAGAAGCAGCTGGCCGGAAAACCCACGTGGGAGACAGGCTGGGAGAAAGCCGGGTGCCTGAAACCAGCGCAGATCCCCTGGCCTCCCAACACAGGACGGCACTCTGTGGAAGAGACGAGAGGCAGCGCAATGCCACCGACTGTGAGATACCAGCTCCTGAGGCTTGCAGCCCAAATGGCCAGGTAAGTGTCTCTAATCCCTCCCCTCCCCACCCAGAGAATTCCTGGGGGGGGGGGAAAGAACGTTGGAACAGAGGAGACAGAAGTGGGGCTTCAATGGCCGAGTAGTTGGAGTACCTGAGTACCAGAGGGGT
>CM053627.1:170010321-170025434 GCA_028646595.1 Phalanger gymnotis
TCTGTAGGAACTGTCCTGCTTTGCTCTTTGTATGCTCAGTACTTAGCAAACCGTAAGCAATTAATAAATGGTTTTTTTCATCGAGTTTCCATGACTCATTAAGGGTGTGATTATGGAAATGGGCCCTACTGGAGGCTTCTAGCATAATCAAAATTATTAGCAGTCTTTATGGTTTGAAGAACATACCAAAGTATCACTAGATACTTAGTATACAGTTCAAAGGATTCCTGTGATCTGACACAAGATACATGCTCATTGGTGAGTTAGAAGAAGTGAAGAGAGAAGCTAGCATTATCTAAATGACCTTAAGCATTCATAACTACTCCACACAGCTCTCCCTGGCTTCAAGAATTTCAAGACTTCTAGGAATGCCAAGGCTTTAGCCATACATTTAGCCACATATTTATTCAGGTTAGAACTTTAATGCTAGAAGCCATGAAAGCCATGAAATCCAACCCCTTCATTTTACAGATTAGGAAACTGAGGCACAGAGATGATAAAAAATTATCCCTAGCATCACACGGGTAGTAAATGCCTGAGGCAGGATTAGAACCTTGGTCTTCCTGACTCCTGGTCCAATGTTCCATGGTGCCTCTACCATTACTTTCACTAAAGTCAAAGAACTGGATTCTTTTTTCTTGGGATAAAATAGGATGCATAGGCAAAAAAAAAAAAATCATCTGTGAAGGGGACTTGGCTTGAGCTCATTCTGGTTCAGATGGTGTTTACCCCACAAAGTGTCTTCTCTGGTTTGGGGTTAATACTGGGCATAATCTCAGAGCTAGAGTGTGCAGGTCTCAGAAAGTCGTAACAGCCCCTCCTCCCGTACATTGCATCTTCTTCCAAATATACTTAGAGAAAGATTTTATATTCAGGAACAATATCTGATTTTATATCCAAAAACAGATTTACTCAAGGGTAGGAAGATGTTAAATCTTAGTAAATATAGACTAAATAGCAGGCTTATCTGCAAGCTAATAAATACTGGCATTTATTCTGACAAAGATGTCCTCCTATTATATGAAAAATGTCACCATGATTGAAGAACATATAGATCATAAAATTGTTACAGAGACTGAAAGACCTTATGATAGCAAAAATGATTGCTGATGTTTATATAATGCTTTAAAATCTGCAAAGCCCTTTATATAATTATCTTCTGATCTATCTATTGAATCTTATCAGATTTGCTGCATAAAACAATCCCATTGTGATTAATTCTGTGAGATAGGTACTAATATCAACCAGATGAAGAAAATTAAAGAAGTTGTGACTTGCCCAGGGTCACATAACCAGAAAATGTCTGAAATAAGATGAAGTCAGGTCTTCAAGACTTCAAAATCGACTATCCATTATACCACTTAACTGCCTCAGAAATATAGATCTATGTTTAGATGGGTCCTCCCCCTCACTCAAGCAATTCCTCCAGTGAACTCTTATTGCAAGCCTATTTGGCTTCCCATGGTGACTGTTTTAAAACTTTGACCCTTCTTCCAGCCCCCAAATAAAGAAACCCCCACACCTTCAGCAGATAATTGGCTTCCTACTTTACTAAGAAGATAGGCGTATGGACTGTGGGAGTCCTTTCAGCTCTCCTTCTCTTTTCTCAAAATTCAGTATTATTCAATTCACTTAAATCCCTCCTCAATCTCATGGCCACATACGTCTCAATTCTTATCTCAATCGAACACCAAGCATTTACTAAATATTCATTATGTGCCGGGTATTGAACTAAGTGTGGGGGATAGAAAAAAGGCAAAAGACAGTCCCTACCCTCAAGGAACTTAAATCTAATGGGTGAAACAAAATGCAAGCTCTATATAGGATAAAAAGGAAATAATCAACAGAGAAAAGGCACTAGGTTTAAGAGGTGCTGGGAAAGGCTTCCAGTAAAAGAAGGGATTTTAGTTGAAATTTAAAGGAAGTCAGGGAAGTCGGTAGGTGAAGCAGAAGAGGGAGAATTCCAGGTGTGAGGGATAGCCAGTGAAATTGATAGGAGTCAGGAAATGCTCATGATCAAATAAGTAATAAAGAGTATCATAGAAAACAAAATGTTCATAGCAGTTCTCTTTGCAAAGAATTGGAAATTGGGGGGCTGAGACAAATTGGCTGAATAAAAGCAGGAAATTCCTTGAGCTCACCCTCAAACCCCTGCCAATACTGGTAAAAAAATTACTGTAAACAAATTCTAGAGCAGGAAAACCCACAAAATGACAGAGTGAAACAAATTTCCAGCTCAAGACAATCTGGAAGGTGGACAGGAAAGGACTGTTGCACAGGCTGAGACAGGAACACAGTCCAGTATGGGCCTTGCCAGCACACACAGGGCCCTAGCAAACTTGGAGCAGGCCTCAGGGTACTGAGGCAGCTGTGGCAGTTTTCAAACTTCTCAACCCACAAACACCAAAGACAACTTAGAAGGTCAGTAGGAAAGGTCTATTGGACATGAGTGAGAAAATAGTGAGGTCTGATCTCAGCCCCAGGGCAGTGACTATGGCTGCAGCAGCTGCAGTGGCTGCTTCTAGAGCTCTTAGCCCACAAATGGTGGGGGAATTGAGTGGCTGATCAGAGGTGGATTGCAGGAATCTTGTTGTTGGCACTGAGGCAGGATTCTCTTGCTTTGCCCATGCTTGGATCTGGGTTATTGTCCTGGGTGGTGGTTCTGGGGCAAGGAGGAACACTGGCATGGCTGTACGGTGGCAGTGGAGAGAGAATCCTACTCACAGTTCCAAGGCAGAAAAGAGTACTTGTGGTCACTCACAGACCAGAACACAGGCCAGGAGAGGAGTAAACACCTCTCCTTTGATCCTACCACCTTAGGAGAACTGAAAATTTGTAGGTCCCTAGAATTATCTCTGAAAACAGCTGCACGAACCCCTGAAGCTTGGGAGAATTAACCCTCAACACTAGAGCAGAATCCTACCTTAACAAAGAGTTAAAAAGTCAAGTAATTGGCTGAGCAAACAGTGGGGAAAAATCAGAGTACAGAGTCCAATTTGGTGACAAGGAAGATCAAAACATGCAATCAGAAGAAGACAATGAAGTCAAAGCTCCTATGTACAAAGCCTCCAAGAGAAAAATCAATTGGTCTAAGGCTATGGAAGAGCTCAAAAAGGATTGTGAAAGTCAAGTAGGAGAAGTAAAGGAAAAATTAGGAAGAGAAATGAGAGTGATGCAAGAAAATCATGAAAAATGAGTCAACAGTTTGCTAAATTTGCCAAATTGCCAAAAATGCCAAAGAAAATAACACCTTAAAAATAGACTAACCCAAAAGGCAAAAGACTCCTCAAAAGCCAATGAGAAGAAGAATTCCTTAAAAAGCAGAACTGGCCAAATGGAAAAGGAAGTCCAAAAGCGTGCTGAAGAAAATAATCCCTTAAAAATAAGAATGGAGCAAATGGAAGCTAATGACTCTATGAGAAATCAAGAAATTATAAGACAAAACCAAAAGAAGGAAACAATAGAAGATAATATGAAATATCTCATTGGAAAAACAACAGACCTGGAAATAGATCCAGGAGAGATAGTTTTAAAATTATTGGACTACTTGAAAGCCATGATCAAAATAAGAACCTAAACATCATCTTTCAAAAAATTATCAAGGAAAACTGCCCTGACATTCTAGAATCAGAGGGCAAAATAGGAATTGAAAGAATCCACCGATCACCTCCTGAAAGAGATCCCCAAAAGAAAACTCCTAGGAATATTGTAGCCAAATTCCAGAGTTCCCAGATCTAGGAGAAAATATTGCAAGCAGCCAGTACGTAGAAACATAATCAGGGTAACACAAGATTTAGTAGCTTCTATGTTAAGAGACTGAAGGGCTTGGAATATGATATTCCAGAAGGCAAAAGAGCTAGGATTAAAACCCAGAATCATCTACCCAGCAAAACTGAGTATAATCCTTCAGGGGAAAAAATGGATGTTTACTGAAATAGAGGACTTTCAAGCATTCTTGGTGAAAAGACCAAAGCTGAATATAAAAACTGACTTTCAAATACAAGATTCAAGAGAAGCAAGAAAAAATAAACAGGAAAGACAAATCATAAGAGACTTATCAAAGTTGAACTGTTTACATTCCTACATGGAACGATAATATTTGTAACTCATGAGAAGGGAGAGAACATGAAACTAAAAGTTTTAAAAACAAATGTTAAAAATCATTTTACATGCATCTGGGAAATAAGAAAAACAGGTAAAGGGGTAGGGAAATCTATCTTGCCCTACAGGAAAATAGAAAGGAAGGGGATAAGAGAAGGGGGTGGTGATGATAGAAGCAAGGCCAGACTGGGGAAAAGGGTAATCAGAATGCACACTGTCTTGGGGTTGTTGGGAGGGGAGAAATGGGGAGAAAATTTGGAACTCAAAATCTTGTGGAAGTGAATGCTGAAAACTAAAAATAAATTAATCAATTTTTAAAAAAGAATTGGAAATTGCAGGGATGCCCATCAATTAGGGAATGGCTGAATGAGTTGTGGTATATGATTGTGATGGAATAATACTATCCTGGAAGAAATGACGAGCTCTCTGTTCTTAGAAAAAACATGGAGAGGCTTGCATGAAATAATGAAGAGCAAAATTGTCAGAACCAAGAGAATATTATATATAGAAACTGCAATATTGCTTTAAGAGTGACTGAGCAAATAAGTCTTTTTGACTACCATAAATATCCAAATTATCAATAAATGACATATGAAGAAAAATACCAAGATCATTCAGAGAAAGAACCGATAAATAAAAGTATGCATAGAATAAATTTACATACCCATGTGTGTATATATGTATATGTGCATACATGTATACATATATTTTGTGTTTAATGTTAACCATCCCCAGGACAGGGGAGGAGGAGGGAAAGAAAAAAATTTACATGATAACTTTATTAAATATTTAAAAGGAATAGCAAGTTGAGTTGTACCTAATAGATTTGCAGTTTCATGTGCCATCACCTTTTTTATTATACTGTTATTTCATAAATTTAAAATAGATTAATAAATTATTTTTAAAATAGAAAAGAAAATGGAAAGTTTTTAGTCATATAAAACCTACAAGTTTTTGCAGAAATAAGAGCAGAGCACTTAAAATTAAAAGGGAAACAGAGAAATGAGGGGAAAATATTTACAGTCAGTTTCTCTGATAAAGATCTCATATCAAAGATATTTAGGAGATGGATTCAAATTTGTAAGAAAAGAACCATTTCCCAATAGATAAAAGATGAAAGTATATAAATAGGCAGTTTTCAAAGGAAGCATTCCAAGCTATTCAACAATGTTCCAAATGACTAATAATTAAAGAAATGCAAATTAAAGCAACTCATCTCTATTAGATCTCCAAAGATGACAAAAAAGAAGAAAATAACAAATGATTGAGGGTCTGTAGGAAAATAGTAGGTGGCATGATGGGTAGAGTGCTGGGCCTGAAGTTAGGAAGATTCATCTTCCTGAGTTTAAATCTGGCCTCAGACACTTACCAGCTGTGTGACCCTGAACAAGTCATTTAACCCTATTTGCCTCAGTTTCTTATTTGTAAAATGAGCTAGAGAAGGAAATGGCAAAGCACTCCAGTATCTCTGCCAAGAAAACCTCAAATAAGGTCACAGTCAAACACAGGTGAAACTACTGAACAAATACAAAGTCATTGTTGATGGGGCTGTGAACTGGTCCAGCAATAAGGAAAATAGTCTCTGCCCTCGAGGAGCTTACATTCTAATGGGGGAAGACAACACATAAAAGAGATCTGAAAAGTGAAAAGTAAAGCATGATTGTTTTGAGTCCTTCTCCAAAATGGAGGTTCTGGTATGAATTCACCAATTGGAGGATAACATAGAGGAAGAAGGAGATGGAAGCTGAAGCAAATGGTGGCAAAGGAGAAAAAAAAAGAGAGAGAGAGAGAGAGAGGAAGCTGAAGCAAATGGTGGCAAATGAGAAAAAGAGAGAGAGACAGAGACAGAGAGAGAGACAGAGAGACAGAGAGAGACAGAGAGAAGAGGAAGAAGAAGAAGAAGAAGAAGAAGAAGAAGAAGAAGAAGAAGAAGAAGAAGAAGAAGAAGAAGGAGGAGGAGGAGGAGGAGGAGGAGGAGGAGGAGGAGAAGGAAGGAGGAGAAGGAAGAAGAAGAAGAAGAAGAAGAAGAAGAAGAAGAAGAAGAAGAAGGAGGAGGAGGAGGAGGAGGAGGAGGAGGAGGAGAGGGAAGAAGAAGAAGAAGAAGAAGAAGAAGAAGAAGAAGAAGAAGAAGAAGAAGAAGAAGCAGCAGCAGCTAAGGGGTATCAACTGGGCAATGACCAAAACAAATTGGACATAAAGCAATATATTGGCATTAGATGAATGAAACAGGTGGTTTTCAGAGAAAACTGGGAAAACCTGAATGAACCAATAGATAGTAAAATAAGCAGAACCAAGAGATGAATGTCTACAATGACAACATTATGAAGAAAAATATCTTTGACAGGCTTGAGAACTCTAATCAGTTTGATGACAAATCACATGATTCCAAGCAACTGATGATGAAAGTTGCTGCCATGTTTTTTTTTTTTTTTTCACAGAGAGGTGATAGACTTATAATGAGATTCACATTTTCAAACAAAGCCAACATGGGAATTTGTTTTGACTGACTATGTTACAAGTGCTTTACTTTTTTTCTACATGAAGATAGGGTGGGCAAGGACAAGGGGAGATATAGATAGTTTAGTAAAAATAGAAGAGAAAGGAAAAATAAACTAGGAAAGGAAAGAGAAGGGGAATGGAGAAGATGAAAAAAGGAAAAGAAAAAAGTCACTGAGATAAAAGTTTCTTATTTTAAAAGAATTAAAATAATCAAAGAAAATCAAGAAAAGCCAGGCAAGCAGGACACCTTTGAAAGCCACATGTTCATCTCATCATAGCCTTTCTTTTTGGAGGGGGGAAGGCTGGGCAATTGGGGTTAAGTGACTTACCCAAGGTCACATAGCTAGTAAGTGTGTCAAGTGTCTGGCTCCAGGGCCGGTGCTCTATTCACTGCACCACTTAGCTGCCCCCATCTCATTATATTCTTAAAAAGAAAAGCCAACTGTACATAATAGAGAATGCATTTTTATTTTGCATATTTTAATTTGCTGTATATATGCAAATGTCCATTCTATTTGGTATTAAGTTCATAATAAATATAAAAACTAATTTTTAAATTGTCTATTAAATTAATTGAACCCCATATTATGAAAATATATATAGTAGCAAAACCTCTGGAAACTAAAAGGTTTCCCACATTTTGGGGAATGGCTAAACTAATTATAAATATAAGGGAGTATTAGTATCAAAGACAACCCCATGAAAGGATGAATGGTGAACAGAACAATTTATACGATGTCAACAACATTATAAAGAAAAACAGTTTTGAAAGACTTTTGAACTCTGATCAATGCAATGACCAACAATTAAGGTGAAAATGAAGACTGTGAAAATGAAGAACTCTGCTCACCTCCTGACAAAGAGGGAGCAGATTTAAAGTGCATAATGAAACATATATTTTCAGATAAATGAAATGACCAAACACAATTCCAGAGGAATGATGATGAGACATGCTACCCTCCTCCTTACAGAGAGGTAATGAGAGAAGTGGTGCAGAATGAGACATATTTTCAGATAGTCAATTGGGGATTGTTTTTGCTTTGATTGCATATTTTTGTGATGGTTTTGTTTTTCATTTTTTTCTTTCTCAATATAGAAGAATGTTTAAAGGAGAAAAACAAGTGTTTTTTTCTTAAGTGAATAAAAATAAAATAAAACATTGGGACACAATTACATGGCCTCTGTGGCTCCTTTAAGCTTTAAATATATGGTTCTCTGATTCATTTTAGTTATATCCTATATTTAAGGATGACCTACATTGGAACCAGTAAGAGAATATAATGTTCTTTTAAAGAATTCTCCCACTTCCTTCAACTCTCTTTCAAGCACCCAGTGCTCTCACATATCCCTAAGTTATCCATTGTAGTTACCCATCCAGGCCTTCTAAAATCCCCAAAGTGTTCTATCTTCCAATATTTTCTTCATCTATTCTCTCTTCCTCCAATCAAAACACTCATCTGCTCAATGCAACTGATTCATTTGAGTATTCATTTGAGTATTATGAGCAAAACATTTAACTAATAATGCAAACATATGTCAGTGGAATGTAGCCCTTTACCTATACAAGAGATATATGTACACTTCAACATAGTTGAAGCAATAAGTCAATCTGAGGGAGAGAGAGAGGAGGTGGGTATGTACCAAGCATATCAAACAACTGCCACCACTCTGACCACCATTCCACCTCAAATGCAAACCCAAGTGAAGACAGCTCTGGACTCTGAGCCTAAGAGCCCCAGGAACTGACATGCCTCTAGACTACTAGTGAGCCTCTAGCATTAGCCATCAAACAGAGGAGCACCCATTGCCTCTGTAAGTAATGCAACTTCACTTCCCCTTCCCTTATCAACAGCCACAGCTACCAAAGACCTCCGAAACACGAGTCCTTGCAATGATAGTCATCAATACTGTCAAATGTCCAATGTGAGAAATAGATATGGTTTCATCAGTGAAAAATGTCATTTTAGAAGATATATTATCCATTGGCTGAGCTGAAAATAGATATAACCATTCTGAGAAGTGGAATTATGCAAATAAATTAGCTAAAACGTCTTTCACCTTTAACCCAGAGATTCCGCTTATAGACATATGCACCAAGGAGGTTATTGACCAAAAGAAAGATCCTGTATAAAACAAATATTTTTGTTGTTCAGTCATTTTTCAGTTGTCTCTGACTCTTCATGACCCCATTTTGGGGTTTTCTTGGCAAAGATACTGGAGCGGTTTGCCATTTCCTTATCCAGATCATATTACTGATGAAGAAACCAAGACAAATGAGGTTAAGTGGCTTGCCCAGGTTCACACAGTAAGTGCCTGAGGCCAGATTTGAACTAGAACCACTACTGACACCTCTTTTACAAAAGCAAGGAATGTAAATCCAATAAAAATAAACCTAGACCTGAGAACACTTGGGGATGATCCATGTGCTTAAGGACACTGACATGAAGTTTTAGACCATCCAGATTCAACATATCTTTGTCCTCTACTGAAAATAGTCCTGTACTTTAGAAATGATCTACAGATGGCATTAGATATGGTTAAAGGGATGCAACATAAACGGTAAAAGAACAACGTACTATGACAAAGAGATTCATTTTTCAGGAAAGATGAAATTAACTGTCAAATATTTAGGACAAAAGAGCTAAAAATTCTTTGATATCCCAGTGTGGAGAGGAGGTGAACCACACAGCAAGACATATGTCACTGCAGAAAAGGTTAATCTTGTGTGTGCAGAAAATATAATGTATCTCAACATAGGCCATAAGATGGAAGAAATCAGTGCCACTCTCCAATTTAAACATATTCATCTGATAACATAAAATAATCCCATAAGAGGTATAGTCTGAGTGCTAATAACTAAATATCATATGCATATGGAAGTGGAATAAAATCAAAGAGACATAACAGAAAGATGGCCAGTCTGTAAGTCAGGAAAACCAAAGTTCATGGGTTGTCTCTGATAAGGGCTGTACTAGTAAATGTTTAACAATCAGCTCCATGGTGGGAGAAAATGTGCCCATGACTTACTTTTAAGATTAATTTTCATCATCAAAATTTTCTTTATCACTTAATCAAGTCTAGATAATCAACAGCCCTGACTTCTAGTCTTTGTTGATTTCTTACGTATAAATGCTCACACCAAAAATTTAATAATTAGCCTACAAAGTCATACTAGTTCTGGCACACACTTGCCATTGACACAAATTAGTTATGTGACCAAGGGCAAGTTCTGTAACTTGTTGGTGTCCCAGCCAACCTTTTAAGACTAAATTAGAAAGAATCTGCTAATGTCTATCAGTAGAGTCAGTTTCCATACCAGGAGTTCCCCACTCCAATGAAATCACAAGGCCAAATCAAAATTATTATGACTATTGTCACTAGTAATAATAGTCATAATAACAATGGAAGTAGGAATGTTAATAATTTATATTCTTCCCAAGTTACAAATCTGAGGGGTTATTTTCATAGTCAGTCTGATGGTTACCTATAAAACCTAGTCAACAAAAGTAAGCACAATATTAAGCCAATTAATGACAATACAAAAAGCACAGTGTAATTTGGCAGAAAATGTACTTGTAATCAAATAACCTATCCAGAATAATCAAAAGTATCCATCCATCCAATTCAATTCCACTCAATTCAACAAACATTGCTGGCCTGCCATGGGTGAAACCCTAGATTAGGTATTTGGAAAGAGTCAAAGGTAATCAAGATGTTGTCATTAATCTCATAAAATGATCAGATAGATCAAAATTGTGTAAATTTGGGATCAATGATTTTTTTAAAATTTCATTTGAATTTGAAGGTCATGGACTTATATTAGTGGAAAAAAAAACATCAATTGAAGGATACATAAGTAAGGGGAAAAAGAAAAACCTGGGTTTGATTATGTTAGGAAAAGAATAAAATCTGAAAATACTACAAATACTTTTAAAAATATACTTCAGTCACATGTTTCAGCCAATTGCATCAATAGGATAGTTTCAAAAGAGGAAAGAAAAGAAAAAGTAGAATTTGTTAGCGATAGAAAGGTGGTCATTGAGGCATAGTTGAGCAGACCATATCAAAAGAAGATAGAGATGGAGAAACGGACAAAGAGAAAGACACAGACAAGACAGATAGATGATAGATAGATAAAACATGCATTAAGCACTTGATATGTGTAAGGAAATAAAATACAAACAAGCAAGATAGCCCTTGTTCTTAAAGGGATTATATTCCAATGGAGGAAAACAATTTAATGGGTGGAAAGGGAATAGGAAGAGTGTAGCCCCATAAAGCCAATGTGGCTGCTGAGGAAAAAGATATTAGGGTCCAAAGAGAGTGGAAATAAAATAGGTTTTGAGCAAATGAGCTTATTAGATTTTGTGGTGAGTGTTTTTGCATTGCACAGGATCATAGGTTTAGATTTTGATAGGACATAAGAGATCAATGAGTCCTACTCTCTCATTTCACAGATGAGGAAAAAATTATGTGGAAATATAGTTAATAAACATTTAAAAAACCAAATTCACAGATACCTCTAAAATCTCTTCAAAGTTCCCTTGGGGGAGGGAGGATATTTCCTGCGGACTCCAGAGTTAGAACCTTTGTATATTAGGTCATTATGAAATAACCTTCCAATTCTATAATTTTATGGTACAATCATAGGACCATCCACAGCTAGAAGGGACCTCAGAAACCATTTAGCTTACTTGTTTCATTTTACCTATGAGGAAGCTGAGGCATATAGAAATTAAATAACAAAGACTCACTTTAGATCTCAGGGACTATATACAGTTCTGTAGGCTGAATAAAGTGCCACTAGAAGGCATTCTCACTACTTTTAAAAATGCTTACTAATTATAATAATGGCTTATGCTTATCTTGTATGTCATAAAGTATTTCCTGCACATTATTATATTTCATTTTTATGAATTTCTATTAGCCCTGTTAATATAAAGTAAATGAGGCTCAGTGAGTTTAAGAAATTTAGTTATTAAGTTCCATCCTAAGTGTCACATCCAGGAGTAGAAAATAGGGTCTTTGGGCTCCAGGTTCACCACCCGGTACCCCAACGTGTTTCCCAGTAGCAAGGAAACTGAAGTTCATCTCTTCAGATGGCAGAGTTTTAAATACACTGCATTGATGCTGCATTGCATCAATCAATAAGCATTTCCTAACCATTTTCCGTATGTCTATTTATTATTATTTTAGGTTCTAGGTGTTGGGAATACAAAGACAAAAACGAAATAGCCCTTGGCCTCAAGAAGTTTATATTATATAGAATACAGCACGCCATATACAATCAATCTTTAATTGTTTTGAGCAACACGTTGATTTTATCATCAAACTATATATGTGTGTGTATAGTAATTGCTAGTTACATTATATATGTGTTTGTGTGTCTACATATACATATACACTCATCCACGAATATACACATATACATGCACGTTGTACGTGTATGTATGTATGTGTGTGAGTATGTGTATACATATACACACACTACTAGTTACAGGGCAGTTAAGTGGTGCACTGAATAGAATGCCAGACTTGGAGTCAGAGATTTATCTTTATGAGTTCAAATCCAGCTTCATAAACTTAGTAGCTGTGCAATATAAAGAGATCAATGGAAGTTCCTCAGGTTCTTGGGTGGACTTTCCATAGAGTATCAATAGCAGTTCATGCATTAAAGTCGCTCAGGATAAGTCAGGGATGGGTTATGACCTACATTGAAGAATACTAGGTTTGGAATTAGAAAGAGTTAGGTTTGAAATTTACCTTAGAGACTATAGGATCCTGAGCAATTCACAACTTCTCTGAACCTCAGGTTCTTCATTTAAAAAAATGCAAAGGTTTGCATAATACTTGGAGCAAGAAGTAATTTTGATATGATTTCATTTTGTGATAACAAAGTTCATGCATACACCCATCTACCCTAGGCTGACTTAGAATGCCCATCCTTAACCAGATGAAGATGGTCTTTATTTAATTCTTTGGCAGCAGATAGATTTCACAGTATATTAAAGTGTCTTCTTGCTCTTTCTATTCTTTTTAAATATGTAATTTTTAAGAACGTGTATTACTCCAAGGAAACATACAAAAGCTGTAACTCTTAAAGAGTGTAATGTAATGACTACGAAGGATATTACAGTAGCTCTAGGAGTAAGGAAGTCTTCAGTTGTTCTG
Source organism: Phalanger gymnotis (assembly GCA_028646595.1). Lineage (NCBI taxonomy): Eukaryota > Metazoa > Chordata > Mammalia > Diprotodontia > Phalangeridae > Phalanger > Phalanger gymnotis. The sequence continues at coordinate 170,023,093 of CM053627.1, forward strand.
AATCACAATGTAAGATGTGTGTGTGTGTGTGTGTGTGTGTGTGTGTGTGTGTAAATGAAAAGAATTAGTAAACTATTGCTGCAAAACAACCTAAAACAAAAACCTTCAGAAGGATTTGTCAGTTAGAAGAATTCTTATTGATTCCTCTACAGTGGCCTGGAGGCTTCTTAAAGTTGAAAGACAACTGAGAAGATAGATTTTTTAAAAATAGCCTTTAACTGTTGTTATAGGGAAGGGAGGAATGCTTGTCATAGAAAACAAAGGGTGAACTACTGAAGGTTGGAAAAAGACGAGTTTGAAATTCATGAAATTAATTGCTTGTTTAAGGATATATCAACTCTGCTGTCAGAAAAAGTCTAGGTAAGCCTGTATGATATAGGCATCTTCATAAAACCTTAATCCCCTTTAACTTTAATTAAGGTCTTTTCACTCTTTACATGCTAAATAAGTCCTTTTATTAAGGAGATTCTTTCTGTGAAGTTTGGATTTGGTTAACGGGCCATACTTGAGGACCTAGAAGACCACATGTGGCCTCAAGGTCACAGGTTCCCCATCCCTGCTTTAAAGAATGATAATTTCTGATAAATATATTGATATATTGAGGACTATCTTGAAATTAAAGAAATTCCCAAAAGAAGATGGAATATTGCAACATTAATTTGTATCACATCACACATTTGGAAAATCAAAATATCTATGGAGGGAATGTAGATAAACATGCTTCAATATCCCCAAAACTCATTTTAAGCCCCATTGAAAACCTATGCACCATAATCAGGAATAAACTTGGAAAATGAATTGTTTACCAAAGGCAGACAATAGCAAATGTTATAAGTATAGTTTGGAGATGAGAATTATAGATTATGTATCAAAATCTAGTTAACTGTATGACAAATCGTATAAAACAAGTGACTACAGCCAAAGGAGGACATATTGCCTGCTAAAATTTTTTAGGATGAAAAAATGTGCAAAGTTTATTATATATCAACAAATTTATATATTTTACTTTGTCTCAGTTGATTTTGCACATTTGTACCTCAAATACAGTGATTCTTAACCTTGGTTCTCTGTACCCCTAAGGGTTCTGTCTATAGAATTAAAGTCCGTGAATTTGCTTATATTTATATATATGATATGTGTATACATATTTATAAATATACATATATACACATATATATAATACATATAATATAGTTATGGTATTTCAATACAGTTGATGTCTTTTATAATCTTATTGTTATATTTTATAGTGTGAGCATACACACAATTCAATTCAATTCAAAAAGCATTTATTAAGTTCCTGTTAGTTCTAGGAAATGTACTGAACAATGAGAATACAAAAACAAATGTTAAATTGTCCCCACTTTCAAGAAACTTATATTTCATTGTAAATATATATTTGTTTATATATGTATTGTGTATATAAGCATATCATATGCATACTTATGTGTATTTAATACACATATCTGTAGAAATAGAAGATTGAAAGGTAGAAATAAATTCAAGGACTTAAAAATAATCGCTATTATAGGCGAAATAGATCCAGGGATTCGGTGAAGGGCACTCGATCTCAGCCATGTTGGTCCTCTGAGCTCATATGGTACCCCCCCCCCAAAAAAAAACCGACAACCCAACATCCCCCTCCTAACCTGCAACACCAAGCTGAAGCTTTGCTCACAATGGCCCACACAGTTTTTGTACAAGATAGATATTGAGGGGGAAGTTATAGCCTCTCTTCAGATTAACATTCAGTGTGTATATGTATACATACAAACACACACACACATACAAAGCTGCCCATTTATGCATGTGTATGAATTAACGTACTCTCGACTCTAAGTTTTCGAGCACCAAGGTAAGCCGGCTGCTGACATTTGAAATAGTGAAGATCTCTAACAAATTGAATGACCTTTTTCACAAAAGAAAACTTTTTTTGTTTTTCATTTCAACCTTCAAACTTATTTTTTGATGAAAGTGTCAACTACTACTACTAATATTCATGATAACAACTAAAGTTGATAATGCTTTGAGGTTTGCAAGTAACTTTAAACAGACAATTTCATTTGATCCCCACATAATGCTGTGAAGTAGGGATTTTTTATTATGCCGATTTTACAGAATCAGAAAGTGAAGGAAGGAGGGAGGTTCAGTCACTTGCATAGTATTACACAGCAAGTATATGATTCAAGATTCAAATTTAGGTCTTCCTGATCCTAAGTTCAGCACTCTCTCCACTATGAGATCAAGATGACTCAGGTTACATTTCCTATGGAATCCTACAGATTGACGATAGATAGATAGATAGATAGATAGATAGATAGATAGATAGATAGATAGATAGA
>CM053627.1:170025534-170036404 GCA_028646595.1 Phalanger gymnotis
ATCTCATTTGATCCTCACAACAGCAACTTTGGGAGGCAGGTGTTATTATTATCCACATTTTATAGTTGAGGAAACTGAGGTTAAGTGATTTGCCCAAGTTCACACAGCTAGTAAGAGTCTGAGACTGGATTTGAACTCAGGTCTTCCTGATTCCAGTCCAGCACTTTATCTACTGCATTATTTAATTGCCTCTGAAGAACTGCATACATCCTTGATGTCTTTTCTGTACCTCATTTTCAACAGAAAAATATTTCTTCCCTATAAATTCAAAGCATCATATCTCATTCTGCAGAGGAAAAAAAGCTTTTTGTTTACACGAGGTAACATCTTGTGGCCTTTTAGAGGTTTCCACTAAGGATGCTTTAAATTGTTGCATGACTCTAGATATAAATTATGTCATCGCTGGATATCTGTCCCAAGGGGAAGATGAAATTAAACTGAGGGACAGATAGAGAGATTCCTCACCCCTGGAGTACATAAAGCAATATCTAATTTACAATTAACACAAGGCAAGTTGTTTAAGGGAACTGAATAATTTAACCTTGTTATTTAATATATCATGATTGCCAATTAAAAATTATTGCAGATACACAATAAAGAAATACTTGGCTGATGATGGATGCAATTAAACATGTAATTGGATCATGTGCCACTTTGTTTATGGTAGAGTTTACTATTTAGTCATTGAACAAATATTTTAGTGCCTGCTGAAACCAAGGCTCTATCTTAAATCTTGTGGGAGAAAGATAAATAAGGAAGAGGGCCTGTCCTCAAGGAACTTATAATTTAGCAGGACAAGAACATACAATTTAGAGAGAATAGCACAATGGCAAGCTAGAGTATTGGACTTAAAATCAGAGGAACTGGATTCCAATCTTTGATGTCTCTTGCTATTGGTGTTACCTTGGGCAAGTCCTCCTTTGGACCTAAGTGTATTTATATGTAAAATAAGAGGGAGGGAGTTGGAAGGATGATCTCTAAGTTTCCTTCAAAGCTCTAAATCCTAAGAACACCAACATTTTACTGGAGTATACGATAAGTATAGGCAGAGAGGTACAAAGGAATTCCAAGATCTAATATAAAGATGTTATTTTGGTACTCTTTGAGAATGAAGGACAACAACCAACCAACCAAATATATCCAATGTTGATGTAAAGTAAATTAGGGGAGTTAAGAAGAGCACTAAGAAGACAGTGGGGATTGGGAATCAGGAGGGGGGTTTCTGTAGGAGTTGGCTCTTAAGTTGAGCTTTGAAGGGAACTGGGGCTTTCAAGAAGTGTAGTTGAGGAGGTAGTTGAAGGGCAATTTACAGACAGGCATTGGTCCATGGGTCCATTGTGAACTTTGAGTTGCAAATTGCACAGGTTGGCTACAAGTGGTAATTTGAGATCTAGGTAATATAGGCAAAGGGAATGTCAAGAGCGAAGGCCCAGAGAAACAAAAACTCAGGTCACATGTGATAAATAGCAAACTGGTTTGGACAAAATGTAGAGTTCTTCTAGAGAAGTGAAAGATAAAGGTAGGGAAGGAGATGATATATCACTAACATTACTTTGGAGCTGGATTTAGATATTTAGAGATAATCTGGTACAGATGTTCCTAAACTTATTTGGCCTACTACCCCCTTTAAAAAAAATTACTGGAAATCTACTTTCTTTAACACTTTGAAAATTTTTTTTTTTTTGAAATTTACATCATTTCAAAAAATGTAAAATATATTTTAAATCACACATCTCAAATATAATAATTTATTGTAAATTTGTGGAGTTTCTTCCTGCATTGAAATTTTGATGATACAATATTTCATCATGTAACGATATAGTATTGCACTATAAACAAGTCATTATATGCACATATTCCTGCTGATGCATGTTGGACTTCCGGACAACGCATGACAAGCTTGTCTGCCAACACTGGTTTGTTAAGACCTGTCAGTGGACTTGACCATTGATTGGTTATAATTTGCATTTTGTGTGTTTATTTGGAAAATAATGTAATCACTATGACTTTAACTGTTATGCAACATATGAAACATGTGTGAATGGTTTTTCAAAATTTTCTTTTCTTCTCTTCTTTCCTTATGCTTCCACCACTCTCTTGTTTTTATTCAATGTGCCCCCAATTGCACCTAAGGCTACTACCACCCCCTTATATCGTTCTAGCACTCGCCAGGGTGGTATTGCCCACTTTGGGAACTATGATTCTAGTCCAACCTTGTCAATGATGCCAAAGCACAAAGATGCCAAAGTACAAAGATCCATGTTCCTAAAGTTCACTGTCCACCATCATATAGACCACTGTTAAAAGTGGGAAATACTAGTGGCCACCGGGAACTGAATCATATTTAAGTACACAAAGGCATTCATTACATGAATTCATTACATGAGCCAGTTCTTCTATTAAGAGACAGCATACTCATCCTGTTGAGTCCAATTACATTTCAACTTTTTTGTATGAGGTCAAGCTGGCTGGACATTCAGTTTCTTGATCACTTGCCTGACCTCAGATTATATTTCCTGTTTGTTCCTTAGATCCTTAATAGTCATGAACATATCTTCTTCTGTCTCCTCTTTGCTTTTTATCTAATGAAAACTGACTGACCTTATGACTTGAAACAGCCTTCCTTTGGCTTCCAGGAGCTCACAAAGTAGAGTACTGCTGTTTAATTATTCAGTAATTCATTCTACCTACAGTATGAGTCTGATCATTTAAATCTCCTGCTAAGGAAATTTCAGAAACTCCTTATCACCCTTAGAATAAAATATGCTCTCCAATGTAGTATTTGAAATCCTTATAATTTAGTTCCATTCTCACTTTTGAGGCAGCATACACATTATTCTCCCTCAGGTACTTTATTTACCAGTCAAACACATCTAGTTAATGTTCCCACTATAAGATAATATTTCCTACCTTTGCATTTACACAAACTGTTCCCAAAGGCTGATATCCTTTCACTCTTCACCTTGGCCTCTTGGAACATCTCCAAGTCTTAGCTCAAGGCCCATATCCTTCAACAGACTTTTCCTGATCCTCCCAGTGACTGATGCTTCTTTGCCTTGCCCTCCAGTCACCATATGTTTATCTTATATGTAATCCCATACTTACTTATCTGTAAACATGTTCTATCCTCTTCCCAGAATGCAAACTCCTAGAGGGCAGCGACTGTCTCACTTTAATATTTGTATCCTTAGTGCCTAGCACACTGTGTAGCCCCTAATAAATACTTAATAAATGCTTGTCGATTGGTTGAACAAGCATTGGACAAACATCTAATTCATGTCAGGCACTGTGCTAGGCAGCAGGAATACAGACCATCACCTCTAAGACCACAACACAACATGAATAATGGTGGTCTAATTCCTCCAGCTGTATCCGAGTAGTCTCAAATCCCTCCATCGGGTGGGAGTTACTCCTTAGTAACACAAGAGGTCTCAGACTCTAGATTTTTTAGCTTCCTCTTCAAAATTCATTTGATTATATCGGGCTACCTCTAAGGCAAAATTAGTAACAACAGATAACTTTAAGCCAAAATATGAAAATATTCATGAAATCCTAATCATATAGTTAATTAAAAACCCTCATTCTTCGTGAAAAAAATCACGTTGTGCCCAAGCCCTATTGCGTAGTTATCAAATAGAGCAACTTTTGTTGTTCAGGCATGTTCGACTCTTTGTGATCCCATTTGGGGTTTTCTTAGCAAAGATACTAGTGTGGTTTGACATTCCCCTGTTTAGCTTATTTTACAGATAGGGAAACTGAGGCAAACAGGATTAAGTGACTTCCTCTGGATCACATAGCTAGTAAGTTTCTGAGGCTGGGTTTGAACTCAAGTCTTCCTGCACATAAGTCCAGTCCTTTATCCACTGCACCACTTGGCTGTACCAGAGCTACTTACTAGGTGCAGTATTTGTTTAAAAAAAATATTAAGTTTCTCTACTTCTCCAATTTTAGTTGCCTTATTTCTAAAATCAGTCTTATCATGTACCCATGTGTCTCATGAGGTCTCCCGACTCTAAATCTATTTTCCCATGATCCTATCACTTACATAAGTACATTCATATTTCTAATGGTTTTGATACATAACTAGACCATGTAAGATAGTGTCACTCACATGTAAGACTCGAGGGCACCTGCTTCTGGGAACCTGGAGTGGGGTCTGGAGCATGCATGAACATTAAAGCCTTGTTTTGTCACAGTGTTGGAGGAGTCTTTTTCCATTATCTGCATAGCTACAACTCACGGTCTCTCAAATTGCCTGACTGAGCACCATGGAGGCTTGTTTCTGTATTCATGTCTGGGGGCGAAGGACTCTTTCACTCACACCATGCAATAAGGGAGGAGAGACTTGTGGCCGAGAGAAACTGTGGTTTTGGCCTTTTTGTTTGTGCTTTGCTATTATAGGTGTTACATTCCCATCTAAGGGTGAAGAACCTTCAAGCCGTGATGTGCAGGGAGTGGAGTCTCTAGTCGGGCTGGGGAGCATGAACCACTATCCTGGAGTCCAGAAATTCATGCCACATGTTGCAGCCAGACCAGAGGAGCTGTGCTGATGGATCAAAACTGAAAAGCTCGGCAGAAAATGCCACCGCCAATTTTGGACTTGAACTTGATCAGATTATAGGAGCTGAGCTAAACTGTAAACTTTTATCGTTCTCTGCTCCCCAGAGATCAAAGGGGCGAGGATAAGAGGTATGCCCCAAGTATTGGGAAAATATTTTTTCTTACTATATTTAAGAAGTAAATACCTCTTTGTTAAAAGCTAAACTAATGTTAAGGGATTAAATGGAACTCAGGTGCCAGTCACTGGACCCTCAAAACATAAGGAGGGGCAACAATCCATGGAGACAAGCTAATAGCAGAAAAGAAAGTCCTGTCTCTTAGGCCACAGCAATCATATTACATATTAAACATTTTTTTTCAAATAGAACAAGTATTCCATTGTGTTTTTCTTTGGCGAAAGATCCTTTAATAAACTCGTGTTCTGCAGTTCGATTCACAAAAAGAGAAAGGCATTCTGACTAAAAGGGAAATTAATTTCTGGGCCACAAGCTGTAGTTAGACCAAGTTGTTGTTAGACTATGTTGTTTGCCTCTCATTGTTTATGACATGCTCAAGAACAATATTAAAATGCTCCGATTAAGAATGGAAGATTCTGTCTTGGCTACAAGACAATTACTTTCTGTGAAGAAGAACTAATGGCATCTCTTTATCATTTTATGCTCCTCTAATTGATTAAGACAAGAAAGAAAGAAAGAAAGAAAGAAAGAGACAAAGGAAGAAAGAAAGAAGGAAAGAAAGAAAGGGAGGAAGGAAGAAAGAGAAAAAAACAGCATTAGACAAAAATGATTTAACCAAATTTGCAAAATCTTCTTCTGGAAAAGATAATATGTGATAGCCTATCTGCAAATGTATATATTTCAAGACATACATAAAACCCTCTAAAATTAAATTTGAAAATATACACCATCCCTAATCAGAAATGGCAAGCTTTAAAAAGGCAATTTCAATGATTTGTGACAAATTTATCTCCTTTGTGATGTCATCAATGAGATATTACATATCCTGCTACATCGGAAGCTAAAGACAGGATAAGAGAAAGTGTTGTTACCATAGTGTATCTGGGTCACAGAATTATAAAAATATACAGGATTTTAATCCTGGATGAGGATTATCATTCTTCCTAGCAAAATAGCGAATAGAAAGGAGGACAGACTCAATCAGATTTGAACTTCCAACTCTGAAAACTCTGCTCCAAGTTGACAAGTTTTTAACCCAAAGGAAAACTCTTCAGTCAACTTAACAACTACCAAAAACTTCTCTTATAAAAAAGAACTATTCTAGTCAATGTCCTAAAGACCTATTTTTGTTTATATTTTGAGCTATAGTTGTGATTTTAGTGGCCAGGGAAATTTCTGGTTTGAAAACTGACCCCACTGCTATTTAAACTATTCCATAATATATAGCCTTTGAGTGTTGCTTAGGGGGCACTAAGAGATTTAAGTAGATTGTCAAGAGTCACGTAGCTAAGCATACTTCGGAGGTGAAACTTGAACCCAAGTCTTCCTAAAGGCAAGACTAGTTCTCTATCCATTATAGCATGCCGCCTCCCAAAAGGCCCAGTTTCTAGGATGACCTGGGTCATAGATGTAGAGTGAAAAGGGAGTTCAAAGGTCATCTAGTTCAACCCTCTCATTTTATAAACTGAGAAACTGAGGCTGCGGGAGCAAACTTTTCCAAGTTAACAATCATCAGAGATAGGATTTGAACTCAGATTCTCTGACTGGAGTCAGAGTTGCCATATATAAAAGACCAGACAGACAGCATGAAGTAATGGATAGGAAACTGTCCTTAGTGATAGGGAGACGTAGGTTTAAGTCTGTCTTCTGACACATACTGGTTATGTCACCCTGAGTAAATCACTCACCGTCTCAGTACCCCCCCATCTTGACACCCCCAGGGAACTCTCTAAGAACATAAGTAGCAGAAGGTTTGTTTATTCGAAGGGGCAGGAGTTTCTCTATACAAAAGAAAATCATAGGTCCAGACAGTGTGTACACACATGCAACACATAGATGCATAAATGCACCTCATAGTAGGAATGTTTATTATGTGTACATACATATCACATATGTATGTACACAGACACATATACACATATCATATATACACATACATATATACACACATGCGTACACATACATATGTATATGTATATTTGTATATATTAAAGATAAGGGTTGAAACCCAAAGGCCTAACTAATCTTTGGAAATTAGCTCCTGCCTAAGGTTTCAACAAATTGCTCAAGCTATATCATCTATCTATAAAGCTTAATTAAAATGGGATAATCATGTTTGAGGAGAAAAAAAACTGTCCTATTAATTTTCTCTACTCTACTAGTCTAACATTCAATATTTTTGTTACCTTTACTTTTTTTTGAACTGGATACTTAGAGAGGAAAGTTTGTAGAGAGCATCTCTATCTCTGTCCTGCTTGTCTGTAGGTAGTTCTCAGGGCCTTGGATGAGAAATACCATGTTTCTTAGAACCTTCCAGTTCAATGTAGTCCTAGCACACAAGTAGGAGGGCAAGCAGACAGAGGTTCTAGGTTTTGTCACCAAATCTCAAACCATAATTGACCAGGTTTCTTCTCTTTCTTTTTTTCTCGAATTACTGATTTAATATGATAAAACAGGCAGCTTATTTATGATGTTGATTCCTAAAAGGCAGTCATCTAAAATCCCAAAATTAACACCAATGTGATCTGGGTGGATCTTATTGGAATCTTAGGTTCTTGTTGCCCTGATAGCAGGCTCCAAGTACTGAGCCACTGAGTCTACTTTCTAATTGTAAAGGAAGGGAAAAAATAAAAACAAAACCAAAAACTGTTACCTACTCTTAGACTGTGAGCTCCTTGAAGGCAGGGATTGTATTTTTCCTTTCCATGTAGCCCTTGCCATTTGCATAGTGCCTGGCACATAGTAGACACTCAATAAACCTCAAATTTGACTGCCTGACTGTCTTACCACACAGCGCTTTATTGAGAAGATACTAATAAAATAAGAGATGTGGGAAGCTGCTAGGAAAACTTTCAAGTGCCCTATAGGCATTTCCTTTTAAAATATAATTAAAACTAGGAAAATCTAGTTCATGTAACCTTGTGAAAGCATGCCAAATAGGATGGTTATTCTCTATTTGAAATTTTCCAACATGGCGATTCATTACTATAACGGTGTAGCAGCCTCAGTTCAATCAGACCAATCAATTCATCCAAATAATTCATTTATTTTCAAAGTAATTTCTAAAAGCAAAAAAGTTCAGTGTTTACCTCACATCTATACTATTGCAATAGTCTTCTTGTTAGCCTTTGTGCCTCATATCTCTACTCAATTCCATTCTCCACTCAGCTACCAAAGTGGTCCTCCTAAAGTACAGATCTGACCATGTTACTCCCCCGTTTGGTAAGCTCCAATAGCTTCCTATTTCCTCCAAGATCGAATATAGTATCCTATGTCTGGCTTTTAAATCCCTTCATAACCTGGTCCCTTTCTACCTTTCCAGTATTTTTATGTCTCATTGCCTCCAAGATACTCTGTGATCCATTGACTCTGGCCTCCTTCCTGTTCCTTGCTCAAGACACTCTATCTCCTAACTCCATTTATTTTTACTGGCTGTTCTCCATGCCCAAATTTCCCTCCTCATCTTTGCCTTCTGACTCCCCTGGCTTTGTCAGCTCTCTGCTAAGATCCTACATTCTAAAAGAAGCCTTTCATGTTTCCCTTCAGTATCTTTCATCTGAAAATAATGTCTTTCTTCTAAAATTACCTCCAATTTATCATATATTACACATACATATATTTACATATATTTGTACATACTTATTTTGTATATTGTATACTGCCCCCTCCACAGTTAAATTGTGAGGTCCTTGAGGAAAGGATTTTTTTCCTTTCTTTGTATATCTAGCACTTAGCATAATACCTGACACACAGTAAGCAATTAATAAGTGCTTGTTAACTTGACTCCAAAGTTTTTATTCCAAATTTGACATAATAACAACTTTCATGTAAAATCTGAATTATTCCAAAGTGAACAGAAAAATTCTATCCTTGTCCTGCAGATTGTACTATTTCTTGGTTTTGCTTTTTAGGAATAACTCTTAGTGTGATGGTCAAAACTTTTCTCTGCATTAAGGTGTTTATATAGCAACATTCTACTGAGAGGGAGGAAAAAAAAACTTCAAATAACATTCTTTCATTTTTCAATTTCAGTGTAGACATTTGATATATGATATCCCCCTAGAGGTTACTCAGATCCAAATTTGGGACAGTGTCTCATTAATGTTCAGCATTCCCCTGTGAAGTTCATAGGTGACAAAAATCCAAGAGAATGAAATCCTTAGGGGAGGAACAGAAAGAAAGAAAATAGCACTGACAAAAAAAGGTTTTAAAGGGATTCATTTCTTTATTTTCTAATCCATTTCTTTATTCCTTTGTGCTGACCATTGTAGGTTGAATGAACTTTAGTAAGGTCAAAATCTACCGAAAACATCAAAATATTTGACTTTTCTGTTTTGCAAGTTCCTCACTCAAGCAGAAGTTTTATTTCTTTTCAAATTCTGACAAATATTTGGCACATCTGATGATACTTAAGAATAATAATCTCTTCATAAATTATGAATAGACAAGGTCTTACAGACATTTCCTTTTCATGTTGTATAGGAAGTAACACTCTATATAACCATTTCTAGTTATAAGATATAAATATTAACTAAAAAGTGAGTGAAAGGTCATAAGATTTCTGATTCCAAGTAGGCTTTAATGTCATAAAGAATGCTTGGATGAGAGTCCAAAAATTTTGCCTATAAAGCCACTGTCTCCAATTTCAGGGCTTCTTCTCAAATTATATTGTTCTCATGGGCTTGTGCAAATTTAGCATCCTTGCAGTAGATTATAAGCTTCTTGAAGACAAGGACAATTTTTCTTTTCCTTTTGCCTTCCTAGAGTCTAACAGTGCTAGACAATACCAGGTGCTGAATAAATGAATAATAAATGAATGAATATATCAGAGCGTCAATAATACAGTCTCTTTCCTCCTCCCAAATCCTAGTCTTTCAACAATCCAACATTCTAAAAAGCCCACTACATCATATGGAAAAAAGACAACAAAATAAAACAACATCATATCCTACATTCTAAAGAGTCCACTACATCATATAGGAAAAAGAAAACAAAATGAAAGTAAATGTGGGTACATTTGCAAGTTCAAGAAGTCAATAGGGAAGAAAGAAGGAATGAGTTTACTTAACTCTCAAAGGCAGAAGTCTCATTTATTTCTTAATGCTCCCAAGAGAGGGTTCTTGTGGGAAGAAGGGGATGGGGCAAGAGATGAAAAAGAAACTGTGTGTTACATAGATGACGCTTCAACAATGCATGTGTTCAAAGGGAGGGTGAGAGAGGCAGAATACAAGAGGGACAGTGAAGAAGGAAAAAAAAGAAGAGCTGAAAGTTGTGCCAAGGAACTGGGCTATATGTCTTCCAATACTGTGGTTGTTTAGCTTTCTCTGTGACACCCTGAAAATTCCCAGATTATAAAGTCCATTTTGAGAAAAACTTCCCCACAAGCATTAGAAGCACTTGCAGTTTCAGAGAAAAGACAGTTAAATGATACACTGTATGGAGTGCCAGACTTGAGTTAGGAAGACCTGAGTTGGAATCCTGCTTTAGACATTTACTAGGTGTGAGACCCTGAACAAGTCACTCGACCTTTGTCAGCCTCAGTTTTCTCATCTGTAAAATGAGGATAATTATAACACCTACCTCATAGGGTTGTTGTGAAGATCAAATGAGATAATAAATGCAAAGTACTTTACTAATCTTAAAATGCTATGTAAAATGTTATTTATTCTTCCTAATCGAATATTTGCATTTAAGAAAAAGTAGTCTTCTGGATGACTCACTCAACTATCATAATCAAGGATCTGTGCTCTCCTCAAATTTTATTTAATATATTTAGTTTTCAGCGTTGATTTTCACAGGAGTTTGAATTACAATTTTTCTCCCCATTTTTACCCTCCCCCTCCCACTCCAAGATGGCATATATTCTGGTTGCCCTGTTCCCCAGTCTGCCCTCGCATCTGTCACCCCACTCCCCTCCCATCCCCTTTTCCCTTCCTTTCATGTAGGGCAAGATAAATTTCTACACCCCATTGCCTGTGTATCTTATTTTCCAGTTGCATGCAAAAACATTTTTGTTTTTCAACATCTATTTTTTAAAACTTTGAGTTCCAAATTCTCTCCCCTCTTCCCTTCCCATCCACCCTCCCTAAGAAGTCAAGCAATTCAACATGGGCCACATGTGTATCGTTACGTAT
>CM053627.1:170036904-170121489 GCA_028646595.1 Phalanger gymnotis
TGGTCTGCAACATCCACCTGGTCTGGCTGGGCGCTGCTCCACTCAGCTCCCCTCCTCTCTGCTCCCAGCTCTGTGCAGGATAGACCTTACCCAGACACCATCCAGGCTGTCCTGGGCTAGAGCCCTGCTTCCCTCTGCCACTTTGTGGGCTCTGCAGTTCTTCTCTATTATCTTTGGTGTCTGTGGGTTGAAAAGTCTGGTAATTGCTGCAGCTCACTGATTCAGGGTGCTAGGGCACACTCTGCCTGGCTCCTGGTCTGGTTGGTCCACGCCGCCCACGCTGGGCTCTGCTCTGCTCAGTTCCGCTCCCCTCTGCTCCCAGCTCCGTGTGGGATAGAGCTTACCCAGAGACTATCCAGGCTGTCCTGGGCTAGAGCTCTGCTTCTCTCTGCTACCCTATGGGTTCTGCAGTTCTAGAATTGGTTTGGAGCCATTTTTCATAGGCTTTTGGAGGGACTCGGCAGGGAGCTCACGCTAGTCCCTGCTTTCCAGCCACCATCTTCTGTGCTCTCCTCAATATGAGTATTTCTTCCATTTTACAAAGTACAACTTATCCACAGCCCTACATCCCCTGAGACTTGTATTTATGTATACCCATGAGTGTTCTGTAGGAGGTTCATCCAACACCTTAAGACCTTTTCTCATTTTCTCTTGACAGTGCAAGGGTACCAGTGGGCTGAGTACACAAACTACCCACTGTCTCTCAATCTAGTTATGGTGGCTGAACATTTAAAATGCAATTTAATATGCAAGTTTATAAATTTTGTGTCAGAGAGCCTGACTAGTTAAGTTTGGAAAGGACGATTCCAAAGTAAAGAATTCTTTACGCAGAGTAACTCTTACTGACCACCTATTAAGTTTTAGAAGGGCTGTAATCTGGTTCAATGTATGGTTTACCCATACCAGTGATATCATGGGATCCCTGAAGTATTAAAATAGGTGAGGTGGAAAAGTACAAAATCTCCAAAATGGAGACATAAGTGCTCTGAGGGGTTGTGGCATGATCCCAAGGCATATGTGATCGATCAGTCAATCAGAGAGTAGGAAGATGGGTTGTATCTCATCCTCTCCATGACAGCCAATCATTATGCTTATATCCAATATAATCATACCTTTTTGTTCTTCAGTAGTTTCAATCATGTCTGATTCTTCATGACCTCATTTGAGGTTTTCTTGGCAAAGTACTGGATAGCTTTGCCATTTCCTTCTCCAGTGCATTTTACAGGTGAGGAAAATAAGACAAACAGTGTTAAGTGACGTGCCTCAAGTCACACAGCTAGTAAGTGTCAGAGGCCAGATTTAAACTCAGGAAGGTGAGTCTTCCTGACTCCAGGCCCAGGTACTTTATCCACTGAGCCACCTAGCTACCCACAATCACTCCTGTCCTGCGCCATCTTTCAAAATTCCACTAGCTCTGCTACCTCCCATTACTGTGAATCCTCTTATCTTCTGCATTTAGCATAGTCTATAGACCAATTGTAATCTAACTATGACCAGGACAAACAAGTCAGCTTTGTAAGTAGGGTAAGGAAAATCTCTCTGCCTCTACAACATACACAATCCTGTCAGGCACACCAAGATAACCTCATGGAAGCAAGTGCTGATGAAGGGAGCTTTGTGTTCTGGAAGAGTAAACAGTGAAGAAGAGATCTGCTTTACCCTTGTGCCCTTTTATTTTGAGATTACATAGAGTAGCATCCTCAAACACATAGGATAAGGAGGGTATGAATAGGGTTCAGTCTTTATTGCAGATCTTTACCTTCATTACCCTCATTATATAATATTTACTCTCAAATCCACTCCTCTTCCAAACTTCCCTATTTTTATCCAATACACCACCATTCTTCCAGTCACCTAGGTTTGAATCTTTGGTACTATTCTCAATCCTCACTCTCAAATTCTTCATATCTAAGCATTTGTGGAATCTTCTTTTTTGTTTGTAATTATATCACTCATATCCATACCCTTATCTCCATTCACATAGCCAGTATTCTACTCTAGACCCTCATCACCTCTCACCTGGACTGTTTCAATTGTCTCTTAATTGCATCCCCCTACCTCAAGTATCTACAATCCAACATATCCTAGAAATGCTTTTTTTTCCAGGAAAATTTCAGATTTTCCTAAAGCACAGTTCTGACTGTATCACCGACTACTCAATAAATTTCGGTGACTATTGACTCTTGGATCAAATACATATTTTAAATTTGGCATTTAAAAACACTAATAATTTGGCGTCAACTTGCCTTTCCATTCTTACAGTTGTTATTATGTCTTATACTCTGTAGTACAACCAAATTGGCTTTGCTATTTCTCACTTTCATATAAAAGCACAACTAAATTATCCAGACATGAATAGGAAATAAAGGTACAATGCCAATCATTAAGTGTAACAATGTGAACAATGAGGAATAGTTATACCAGCTGTGTCCAAAGTCTTAGCACAGTTTTAAGCCTGACTAAGTTCAAAACTACACTTAAGTTTTTTGGAATACCTAGTACAATAAAAACTTTCTGCTGAGTTGAAAGTCACCTTCATTATTTTTGCATTTTGTATCATCATATCCATAACCCTTTTCCCATTCAACTTATACTTTAGACCAGGTAAACAAAACTTAAGGGAAATTTGGAACTAAAATATTGGAACTAAATGCTTATTGTTACATGGAGAAATATGACTGATGAAAAGTTATGATGTTCACTGACCATCTATGAGTTGTCCCTCAATCTTCTAATGGTGGTTAAACATTTAAAATGCAATTGATTACTGGACTGTATATCTTCAAAAGAGAAATGAATCCATTTTTCTAGCTACATTGATCAATTAACTAAATAAATAACAAACAATTATTACTTTAAAATCTACCCTAAAATAATGAAAATATCCAATTGTGTTTCTTCACTAAAAAATCATTAGTAGTAATATTTTAGTGAGAGCAAAAAGGGTTTTCAACCACAAAGAAATTTAAAATTTTAAAATATGTTTTCAACTTTATCTTTTCTTTTTAAATTTATATATACATAAGATATTAGTACAGTAGTATAAACATATGATTTATATATAAACATATATACATTAATAGTATATACTCAAAAATGTTTTACTGATAAGGACATGCAACCAAAAATTTTAAGATACCACTGATCTCTTCATAAAATAATTTGAATTTTGAATATTCCAAAATGAAAAGGTAAAACAAACCCAGCAAGTATTAATATCCTTCTCCATGCAACAATGAACTACCCATATTTTTACTATGTTCAGCTCCAATTTTCCCTTAAGTTGGATTTTCCTGTTTTAGAGTATAAGTCAAATGACAAAAGGATTATGGATAGAGCTGCCTTTTGAATTTCCTAGTAATTTCAAATAAGCATATATGATATTCCCTAGGAATAATTGAGGAATCCCTAGATATTAGTGCCTTCTCTTTGATGGAACTTTCCTTGATACCCTTAACCATAAGTGATCTCTCCTTTCTCTGAGCACTAGCTACATTTCAACTGTACTTCTCATTACACATTCTTGCTTAGGCTCCTAACTAGACTGAAAGCTCTCTGAAAGCAGGACCCTGTTTTGTTTGTCTTTGTAGCCTTCTCAGCAGAGTGCTTGCATGTAGTAGATAGACAAAAAAATGTTGAATGAATGAATTAATGAGTGAGCTAATGGATGAATTCTCTTTCCAAAGGCAGAATTCATCCACAATGCTTATCCACATCATCTGCTAAAAAGATTTTTATTGATCCATGTAAGATGGTTATTAGTTTTATATATAAAGGAGATATTCCTGAATTAAACGCAGATCCACGTATGACTCTCGTGTTGCAATTTCCAATATAACTTGGGAACCAAAGCATTTGTTATCACAGTGTACCTTAGAAAAAATCATTTGATACATGTGGATTATACAACAAATATAAATTATATAACAAGTATAATCACAAAATACCTCTGGAAAGTCAATACAATAAACAGCAGAAAATTCTTTGGATCTAAGTATCCAGCATTAAGATAATAGTTGTATAGATAGAGTAAATATGCTTGTAATTTTTTAAAGAATCCATAAATATTCTATGCAAATATACTGTCTTCATACTTCAACAAAAGTAACTGGGAAGCTGTATTTTTATAGATTATGAATTGGGGTTTAGGATTAAAAAAAACTCTTTCATTGATTCAACAAAAACAATAAAAGAAAATCTTCAGTGTCTGCTGAGTGCATATGAGCTTTGGGTTTTAATATTTCAAGAACAGACACAAAAACCTCATACTCAGTTCATCTAACTGTAGCCTCCATTGAATAATATACAAACCAAGTGGATATACTTCCTCATATGAGGATACAGTGAGACAGAAATACTCTGGTTCACTTCACTAATTCTTTTTTTTTTCCTTAGAGAAATGAGGCCTTTATCAGAGAAACTTGCTTATTTCCATACCCATTAGAATGTGTATGTTATTTTCTCCTTAAGCCAATTCTGATAAGAGTAATATTCACTCATTCCCTCTTACCTCTTCTATCTTCCCCTCCATTGTAAATGCTTTTTCTTGCCTCTTTTATGTGAGATAACTTACCCCATTCTACCTTTCTCTATTTCCTTCTCCCAGGACATTCCTCTCTCACCCTTTAATTTTATTTTTTAGATATCATCCCTTCATATTCAACTCAACCTGTGCTCTCCATCTATACATACACACACACATATATATATGTATATATATGTATACAAATATATGTATATATGTGTGTGTGTGTCTGTGTGTCTGTGTGTTTATTCTCTCCAATTACCCTAATAATGAGAAAGGTTTCATGAATTACAAATATCATCTTTACTGGTAGGAATGTAAACATTTCAAGTTTAGTAAGTCCCTTATGATTTCTCTTTCCTGCTTATCTTTTCACGCTTCTCTTGAGTCTTGTATTTGAAAGTCAAATTTTTTATTTAGCTCTAGTCTTTTCTCAAGAATGCATTAAATTCCTCTACATCATTGAATATCAATTTTTTCCCCTTGTGGACTACATTTAGTTTTGATGGGTAGGTGATTCTTGGTTTTAATCCTGGCTCCTTTGCCCTGGAATATCATATTCCAAGCACTTTGATCCCTTAATGTAGAAGCTCCTAAATCTTGGTTTAT
Organism: Phalanger gymnotis; assembly: GCA_028646595.1. Lineage (NCBI taxonomy): Eukaryota > Metazoa > Chordata > Mammalia > Diprotodontia > Phalangeridae > Phalanger > Phalanger gymnotis. Next base: position 170,042,039 of record CM053627.1, read on the forward strand.
CCTGATTGTGGTTCCACAATATTTGAATTGTTTCTTTCTGGCTGCTTGCAATATTTTCTCCTTGACCTGGGAACTGTGGAATTTGGCTATAATATTCGCGGGATTTTTCCTTTTGGGATCTCTTTCAGGAGGTGATCAATGGATTCTTTCAATTTCTATTTTGCTCTATGGTTCTAGAATATCAGGATAGTTTTCCATGATAATTTCTTGAAAGATGATGTCTAGGCTCTTTTTCAATCATGACTTTCAGGTAGTTCAATAATTTTTAAATTATCTCTCCTAGATTTATTTTCCTGGTCAATAGTTTTTCCAATGAGATGTTTTACATTGTCTTCTATTTTTTAATTCTTTTGGTTTTGTTTAAAAATTTCTTGATTTCTCATAGAGTCGTTAGCTTCCATTTGCTCCATTCTAATTTTTAAGGGGTTATTTACTTCAGTGAGCTCTAGAACCTCCTTTTCCATTTGGCCAGTTCTGTTTTTTAAGGCATTCTTCTCCTCATTGACTTTTTGGACCTCTTTTGGCATTTGGGCTAATCTATTTTTAAGGTGTTATTTTCTTCAGTATTTTTTGGGTCTCCTTTACCAAGCTGTTGACTCATTTTTTCATGATTTTCTTGCACTCCTCTCCTTTTTCTTCTCAATTTTTCCTCTATTCTCTTCCTTGATTTTCCAAATCCTTTTTGAGCTCTTCCACGGCCTGAGGCTAATTCATATTTTTCTTGGAAGCTTTGGATGTATGAGCTTTGACTTTGTTGTCATCTTCTGATTGTATGTGTTGATCTTCCTTGTCACCAAGGTAAGTTTCTAAAGTCTGAGTGTTGTTTTCCATTGTTTGTTCATTTTCCTAGCCAATTACTTGACTTTTAACTCTTTGTTAAGGTAGGGATCTGCTTCTGGCATGGAGGGTGAACTGTCCCAAGCTTCAGGGGTTTTGTGCAGCTGTTTTCAGAGACACTTCTAGAGACCTGTAAGTTTCCATTACTTCCAAGGTGGTATGATCTAAGGAGAGGTGTTTACTCCTCTCCTTGCCTGTGCTCAGGTCTGTGAGTGACCAGAAGCACTCTTTTCTGCCCTAGAACTGTGAGGAGGGTTCCCTCTCTACCAGTACCACAAGCTCTGTGAGGCCAGTATTTCTCCTTGCCCCAGGACTGCTACACAGGACCATGACCCAGATCTGAGTATGGGCAAAGCAACAGAGTCCTGCCTCAGTGTCAACAAAGAGACGCCTGTAATCTCCCTCTGACCAGTTGTTTCATCCCCTTATTGTCTGTGGGCTGAGAGATCCAGAAGCAGCTGCTGCCACTGATGCCACTGATGCCACTGCGGCCGCCACTACTACTGATTCAGTCACACCCTCCCAAGGCCTGCTCCAGGTTTGCTGGGGCCTGGTCTGTGCTAGTGTGGCCTGTGCTGGACTGTGCTCCTCTTTCAGCCTGGTGCAATAGACCTTTCCTGTTGACCTTACAGGTTGTCTTGGGCTGGAAATTTTTTTTCACTTTGTCTTTTTGTGGGTTCTGCTGCTCTAGAATTTGTTTAGAATCACTTTTTACCGGTATGTGGAGGGGTCTGGTAGAGAGCTCAAGCAAGTCCCTGCTTTTACTCTGCTATCTTAGCTCTACCCACATCCACTTCACTGATTCTTGATGGGTCCCCTTCAAACAGATTTTCCCTTTTACATTCTTAAGTATTTGTCTGACCTCGGGAAATGAAGTGGCAAATGAACTACTCCCTAAAGATGGTCTCTAGCTAGACAGTATCCCAACTGTCTTTCAGGTAGTCCCAACTGTCAGATATCTTGCAAATGTTGGGACTTAAGGCTTAAGTAGATAAAGACAGGGATAGGGCAATGGCTAGAGCACTGGACCCAGAGTCAGGAAGACCTGAGTTCAAATCTGGCTTCAGACACTTTCAGGGTATGTGACCCTGGGTAAGTTACTTAACCTCTGTCTGCTTCAGTCTCCTCAACTGTAAAGTGGGGATAAAAATAACACCTACCTCACAGGGTTGTTGTGAAAATCAAATGAAAGAATAATTATAAAGAAATTGACACATAGTAGGTGCTTAATAAATGCTTAATTTCCTGTCTTAATAAATACTTGTTGTCATGACAAAGGTAGCTGGAGCTTCTTAAAAACTAACCAGTCTTAGATAAACTGAAACAAGAGTTTTTAGAATTCTATTAGCCTTAGAAGATAACCCTGTGGCCATATTTCAGTCCCTCTAGTTGTTTCTTACGTAATTCATCCCATCCTTCTCTGAGTGAAGGGGTTTGACCTAACTAACTAGCCTGTATTACTTAGCACTACCTTTCAGCAATTCCTGGGAAAGCCTGCTATTCCTCAGGGCCTGGATGTTGGTGAAACCTTTATTAGATAATGTAGCTCAGTGCACAGATACAAATATTTTAATAGACTTAACTGCCCTTGACCAATTACTAATACATATAATTTCTCAAACAGAAAGAATATTTTTTAGCATCCTTCTGTTTCTCATGCCAAACTTGAGAATCAAATTCTGGATTACAAATTTCTGAATTAACATAAACTACAGAATTCCTAGTTAATCCTCTCTGGGAATATGATAAACCCAGCATTCTTCACATTTTGAAGGGGCCCAAGGGTACCCTTAGGGCAGGAGATTTGGGAATCTGCTTTATAAAGACAGTCACTCCACCTGGCAAGAATTCATACTGCTATGAAAGTTGCTCAGGGATATATCAAAGGCTTAGAATGGGTGAAGACATTTTTCTCACCAGAGAATTATCTTTTTGTATGACATAATGTGAAGATAATCTGAGTGTATGTGACGAGGTTTTGCAGATGCCTTTAAATGTTTTAAAAGTGTGTAAGTTTTAGGAAGTTTAATTCTGTGGTCATTACTAATGAAGCAAGAATAGAGACAGGCCCCAATGAAGAATGTCGGAAAAACATGAAGAGAGAGGTCACCATCAGAAGCATTACAACTTCTTCTTTTATCATAATACTCCACAAAATCTTAGTATTATAGGAGATCTTAAAGTAAGGGTTTTTAATCTTTTTTTGCACAAGGGATACATTTTCCAGTCTGCTGGAGTCTGTGGATCCTTCTAAGAATAATGCTTTAGATACATAAAGTAAAATACAGAAGATTACAAAAACTATCAAATTATAGTTATAAAAATAAATTTTATCTACTCCACGTTAAGAACTCTTGCAAGAGGATTTATAGTTCAACCTAACACAAAAACTGAAGGCCTTGAATATCAATGACAATATCCTTGAAAAACAGTCCTCCAACTTCTACTCCAATTCCTCTATTTGTGGGGGAAATCACAATCATCATTAGTGCTTCATCATCCTGAGTATGACTGAAGTTGCACCAAATATGCTTTCAGTGAGACTACAGAGAATAAGCTAATGTCATCATGGGGAGACAATGGGGACTTGTATAAGCATAAACAGAATAAAACATGATGTGATACTATTTAAGATATTTTTTGAAGAGCCAGTTATCGCAGTAAGACAAGCCAGAGAAATTAAGGAGTAAAGATAGGTAAAGAGGAGATAGAACTTTCCCTGTCTTCTGATCATATAATGCTTTATTTAGAATATCCTGCGGATTCAGTAAAGCTACTAATTGAGAAAGCTGTTTCAGCAAAATTGCAGGTAATAATATAGACTCATAAAAATCAACAATATTTCTATATGATAATGACAAATTCCAAGAGGAAATAATGTAATAGAAATCTAATTCTAAATTATTTTAAAATGCATAAAATATCTGAGATCAGTCTAGCAAAGATTATAAAATACACATAAAGATTCAATTACAAAGTGCTCCTTAAAGAAACAAAGGATAACTTTTATACCTGAAGAAATACTCAATGCTTACGGCTGGGAAATTCCAATATAACAAAAATGGCAATATTGTAAACTTAATTTATAGTTTTATTGCCATGCCAATTAAATGATCTCAAAAGTATGTTTTCTATAACTTGAAAAACTAACAAAATTTATATGGAGAAATAAAAAATCTATAAAATATAAGAGAAAAAATTAGAAATGAATGGAGACTATTACTTCTAGACTTCTAACTATAATATAAAGCAGAAGACATCACAATTGTTTGGTGTTGGTTAAAAATAGAGAAGTAGATTAATGGAACAGACTAGACAAGAAAGAAACAGAAATAAATTACCTCAACAATCCAGTATAGAATAAAGCTAAAAATACATATTACTTAGGAAAAGTCTCCCTATTTTCTAAGAATTTGTTGAAACATTACAAAGCAGCCTGACAAAAATTAGGCCTAGACCAATATCTTTTACTACATTGCATTATTAATTCAAAATTGATAACTGACCAGAATATTAAAGACCATACCCTAAAAGGAAAGTCATATAACTTTCATAAAGATGAGAAAGAAAAATTTTTTCTTTACCACAAAGGGGATAAAAACACATACAATGATAAAAAATACATAATTTGTATTATATAAAATCGAAAAGCTTCTGCAAAGCAAAAGTTATGTACCTAGGATGAAAACGGAAGTGATTGAAAGGTTCGGGGGGTGGTATGTATAAAATTTCCCAGATAAGGGTTTGTAATCTAAATTACACACACACACATATATATGTGTATGTATATGTATACACATATACACATACCCACATATACACATGTATACACACATTGTACACCCACATATATACATACACACATGTGCATAAATATGCATACATGTGCACATAAATATGCCATGTATATATGTATGTATGTATAATATACATACACAATTAACAGATATAAGACCAAAAGCAATAAGTTATTCAATAAATAAGTTATCAAAGGATATGAAAAGTTCTCAAAAGAATTATAAACTATTTAGTAGTCATATCAAAAAGTTCCAGATCACTAATAATAAGAAAAATGCATATCAAAATAATTGTGACATTTTATCTCACTCCCAGCAAATAGGCAAACATAACAAAAGATGGGAATAGTCAATGATGAAAGGGAAATTTTTGTAGAACAATGCTTTAGAACAGTCATTTTTAAAAAATGGAATCGTGCAAATAAAGTAACTAAACTATTCATACCCTTTCACCCAAAGATTCCATCACTAGGTACATTACTCCAAAAAAGGCATTAATTTAATGAAAATCCCCAAACATATTAAAATATTCACGGCATCACATTTAGTGGCAGCAAAGACTAAAAACAAATTAGACATCCATTGATTTGGGAATGGCTAAACAATGCTGGGCCTGGAGTCAGGAAGACTCATCTTCCTGAGTTCAAATCTGGCACCAGACTATTACTAGCTGTGGGGTCCTGGGCAACTCATTTAACCCTGTTTGCCTCAAATTTCTCAACTGTAAAATGAGCTGTGGAAGGAAATGGCAAACCACTCCAGCATCTTCCCTGTCAAAATTCCAAATGCGATCACAAAAAGTCAGACATGACGGAAATGTCTGAAGAAGAACAACAAAACAAGTTCAGGCACATAAATGTCATGATATTTTACTGTGCTTTATAAAATGACAAATTTAGTGAAAACAGAAAGGCATGGAAAGATTTACATAAATTAATACAAAGTGAAGTAAGCTGAAACAAGAAAATAATATACACAAAGACTTCAGCGATGGAACTGGAAAGGACAACAGACACCAAACAACCTCAAGTGGATGTACAAAAAACAAGCACAGCACTCCCCGCAAAAAATATGAGAAGAGAACTTTTTTCACTCCCTTGCAAAGGGAGAAGATTTACACGTGAGGAACATTACATATATTTTCGCACCTTTCAGTGTATTGATTATTTTTACTGATTTCTTACTCTTTTTATCTTTTAAAAATATTATTTTTATACAGGATGGTTCTGAGGTAAGGGAATAATGGGAGGATATGGGGGAAATCTAGATTATGTAAAAACAGAAGATATCAATAAAATTTATTTTTAAAAAAGAAGCAGAGAGGGATTGCACTAAAGCACGATACTTGTACTAATGAAATCTTCAAGCTTTGAAGTGCCAAACTATTATGATCACGTCAATGGTGCAGTTAAAAGAAGAGGTGAAATAAACATAAATATTAAGCAGCCTTCACATAAGAAGATACTTTAAAAGTTTTTTTCCTTTAATTTGTAAAGGTAGAACCTGAAGAAGAGAGATGTCAGAATTTTATAAAGAATGAAATCATTGATATGGTCTGAACAGGAATTTTTCTAAAAAATCCCATAATACAAAACAAGATTGGCCTGGACAACACTAAATGAAGTCAATGTTTGCTCTTCCTTATCCCTCACATCAGCTCTCTTATTTCTGTGTTAATGCTTTCTCATTCTCCATATACCTCAGTTCCCTCTAAACCATCTGTTTCAGGTCATCACTTCTTATTTGACTTATTATTATTTATTATTAATAGCTGTTGTTATAATTATATAGTGCTTGAAGATTTGCAAAGTGCTTTTCATATATTATTACATTTGATCTTCACAGCCATGTGGGGTAGTCAATAGTTAGTAGTCAGAAAACATTTATTAAGCACCTATTAAATATCAAGTATTCTACTAAGTCCTGGGGAGACAAAAAGGGGCAAAAGATAGTCTTTGACCTCAGGAACTCAGAATCTAATTGCAGAGCAACAAACAAACCAATATGTATAAATTTCATATATATATATATATATGTATATATATATGTACGTATGTTTGTATTATATGTATGAAATAATTAACAGAGGGAAAACATTAGAATTAATAGAAATTGGGAAAGGCTTCCTATAAAAGTTGGGATTTTAGTTGGGACCTAAAGTAAGCCAGGGAAGGCAATAGGCAAAGATAAGGAGAAAGAGCATTCTACACATGGGGGATAGTCAGAGAAAATGCCTGGAGCTAAGAGATAGCATATCTTGATCATGGAAAGGAAGACAAGTCAGTGTCATTAGATTGTGTCAGGGAATGGAGTGTAAGAAAACTGGAAAAGTGACAGATTATGAAGGAATTTTAATGCCAAAGGAATTTGAATTTGATCCTGGAGGTGACAAAACCTCTGGGGCTTTTTGACTTAGGGTGAGGGGAAGTGACATGGTTGGACCTGTACTTTAGTAAAAATCACTTTAGTGGCTGAATGGAAGATGGATTGGAGTGGGGAGAGACTTGAGGCAGGGAGACCCACCAGTGGGTTATTATAATCTTCTACATGTGAGGTGGGGCAGACCTACATTGAAGTAGTAGCAGTGTCGTAAGAGAGAAGATCCATATTCCAGAGATGTTCCAAAGGTAAAGTTGATATACCTTGACCACAGATTGGATGTGGGGGGGGGGGGTGGAGTGGGTTGAGAGATAATGAAGAGTCAAAGATGACTCCTAAATTTTAAGCCTAAGGAACTGGGATAGTAAGGGACTGTGGAAGTGAGTGACAGCAGAGAAAATGGAGGGGTCTATTGTAAATGGCCTTTTCAAGGAGTTTAGCCACAAAGGGAAAAAGAAGATATAGGTTGATAGGGGAATGGAAGGTTGAAGTGAGGACGGGGGAACATGTGTCTAGGAAGTAAGGAAGAAGTCAGTAGACAGGGAAAGATTGAAAATAAGTGAAAGTGGGGATGGGGCAGTTAGGTGGTGCAGTGGATAGAATGCTGGGCCTGCGGTCAGGAAGAATCCTCTTCATGGTTCAAATCTGGGCTTAGACACTTTCTAGCTATGTGACTCTGGGCCAGTCACTTAACCCTATATGCCTTAGTTTCCTCATCTATGAAATGAGTCAAAGAAGAAAATGGCAAACTACTCCAGTATCTCTGCTAAGAAAACAGTAAATGGAGTCATGAATAGTCAGACACAACTGAGAAACAACTAAACAACAAATACGATGACAGAGGGAGCAATCTGGTGGAAGAAAGAGGATGGAATGGGATTTTTTAAGTGAGCAGAGGGATTATTCTTGGTAAAGAGTCATGTCACCTCATCATGTGAGACAGAGTGAAGAAGGTTCTAAAGGAAAAAGACATATAAGTGATATGAGATGAGGAAGGGGAAAGAAGAGGGTGCTCATAATAAATGGTCTCAATTTTTCCTATGAAATATGAGGTAATATTCTCAGACAAAAGGGTGGTGTGAGAGCAATCCAAGGTTTGAGGAAGGATGAAAAGTTTGGGAAGAACCACTGTGGAGAGAAAGAGAGGGATAGCGAATTGATATGAGAGGTAAAATAGGATTTCCTACCAGAAATGAGGGCCCAATTGAGGTTATGTAGCATAAATTTGTAATAGAGCTGGTCAGAAAGGTTACGTGATTTTCTCCACTTTTATTCAGCAACATTCAGTAAGAGTGAAGGTATAGTGACTAAAGGCTAAGGTTTGGCAAAGTGCAGAGAAATTATAAGGGGACAAGGGATTCAAGAGAAGACAGTATGGAATTGAATTGGTTCATCAAAGGTTCAAGATGGGGAAAAGAGAAGACGGTGATGGCCAGGGAGATAATTGAAGGGTCAAGGGATTGAAAGTCACAATGTACATGAAAAGTAAGCTTTGGTAAAGGGATACAGAGGGTGAGAAAGAAAGCCAACAAGTTATGATCAGACAAGGGAATTTGTGATTTTTTGAACATAGAAGTAGGATATTTGTAGGTGATGGCAAGATCAAGGGGATGACCCTCTTTGTGTGTGGCTGAGGTGGGGAGGGGAAGTAGCTCATGGAAAATGAGTAGGTTGAGGAACCGAACGGTTAGAGTATTTGGAGAAGAATCAGTATGCAGTTTGAAGTCCGTTAGTATAAAAGTAGGAGTTGAAGAGAGAAAAAGACTGAGCCATATAACGAAGTCATTGTGGGAAGGAAGGGGCTACGAGGATTTTGGCTAAGTGGTAGAGGTAAATAATGTGAACCTCAAATGAAGAGGAAAGGTTACTAAATGATGATGGTAAAAAGAGAAATTGAAAGTGACGATAGGCAGCAAGTAGTATTGCAACTCCCCCACCTAAAGCAGTGAGCTATGAGAAATGAGTGAAGGTGAAGTAAGAACTGGAAAGGGTGGCCAGGGAGGTTGTGTCATCATGGGGGAGTGAGGTTTCAGTAATAGCTAAGAGATGGAGGGAGTGAGGGAGGCAAAGATTTAGAATGAAGTGGAGTTTGTTGCCTATGGAACAGGAATTCCAGAGGGTGTAGTGGAAGAGGGGGGTAGTATTTAATAGGAACTTTGGCGTGAGAAGATTGACAGGGATGGGAAGATTGGCAGGAATGGGAATAAGGCATTGGATGGTGGCTGAGGAGTAATGGGGTTTGGATAATGATCTACAGGGACTCAGAATCACTGGGGTGTGTAGGGTATAAAAAGGTATGAGAACGCTCATCATTGAAAGGAAGGCATTACTCCTCTCCCCGAAGGAGAATAGATGTTTAAATACGGCTATAGAAAAGTATAGCATGAGACAGCTGTCACATGGTAAGATGATCATTTGGGAGGTCCCAACACAGCATTCGTCTTCCCACTGAAGGCTGAAGATTAGGCAGGAAGGGAAGTAGGACAAAGCCCCAATCTATTGACTTTCCTTTTCCTCTTTCCTCAAGGAACAAGCACAGTAGGAGATGGAAGACCTGAGGTCAAAGGGATGGTTGTTTCTCTTTGCACCACAGGTTTTTCAAATCCTGGTTAGAAGATCAGTCTGGCAATAGAAGTTGAACATTATCTTGTACTGACACAGATATATGTCAGCCTGGCCTGGCCCCTTGCCACTCTCTCCCAGATTACATGTTCAGCAAGAAATGGAAAGTAAGATGTCAAAGGAAGGTCGAGTTTATCACCATCTTACAGATGGGGAATCCAAGGCTAAGAGCAATTAAGTGACTTGCCCAGAGTCACACATCTAATAAGCGTCTAAAGGAAGTTTTGAACTTAGATCTTCCTGACAAGTCTACCATTCTTACTCATTGTATCACCTAGCTACCTTTATTATTGCAGCAGTCTTCCTCACCTCGAATCTTTTCACTTTGCAATCTCATGTATGCACAGGTGTGATTATATCACTCATCTCCTCAGTGAATGCAAGAGGATTCCTATACTAGGATCGAACACAGACTCCTCTGTTTGCCTTCCACAACATGGAGCCAACTCCCTTGCCACCTTATTACATATTACTTTCCTTCATGCAGTATGGTCCAGACAAACTAGTCTTCTTGCTTTTCCTCAGCATGACATACCATATCCCATCTCAGGGATTCTGCACAAGCTGTCTTCCCGCTGCCCCAACTCCACCCAGAATACTCTCTCTTCACCTCTGCCTCTAAGAGACTAGTTTCCCGCAAAACTCAGCTCAAGTACTTCTATATCAGCTTTTGCTGATCCCTTTAGCTAAGTGACTTCTTTGAAACTCCTAATTACCCCAGATAGATATATAGATGTGTATGTTTATGTGTATATACAAAATTATATATATAATATTTACACATAGGTTTATATTTATATATGTATTTGTATGTATTATGTATTTGTTACACAAACACATAGTATATATGTTATAGTGTATGTGTCTATTTATTGCATATATTTTATATATGAAACATATATTGTATATTATATACTCATCATACATATATGTGTATATGGGTATGTATGTATATATATACATATACACGCATATATGTATACATACACACATACATACACCTATACATACATGTACATATACATTATATATGTGTGTATGTATGTGTATATATATATATATATATATATATATGACAGACAGAGAGAGAGAGAGAACAAGAGAATGCTTCTACTTGTACGTGCTATCTCCCCCAAAGGAATGTAAATTCTATGAGGACAAGGACTATTTTATTGATGCCCTCATATTCCCAGTGCCTAACACAATGCCTGATAAACAGCAGGTACTTAAATGTTTATCGGTTGATTAAATTGTCCTTGTATCATCTCAGTGTCTCCTACAAGAGTGGATAGTAATTTGATAAGCTTACCCACACTAAGACATTAAGAGTTTTCTAAGTTCCTTTGGTTGAAAGTTCCAGTGCTTTACACATAGTAGGAACTTAATAAATGTTTGTTCAGTTTAATTTAAGTTCCCCTTCCATATGTCTTCTGATTTGAAAGGAGAAGGAAATGCTAACCTACCTTAAATGGATCATTAACTGTAGAGTTTCAGGCATCCAGTTGAGATCTGTCAGGGTGAAGAACTAGTAAAAATAGCTCAGTGCTAAAAATCCTGAGCATGCCTTGAAAATTTAAGTATGTAGCCAGAGTTCAAATATTTCTCTACCCAGAAGATAAATGTGGCATACCAAATATGTGACCCAGAGCGATTGGGGAGACCTAAAATATAGATTGATTTAAGAAGAGATTATCTATATTCAAGGATGGTAGAGGCATGATGGGGACTGAAGGACATTCAGAACACATTCCAAAACTTTAAGGATGATGTCTGTGGGACCAGTTACTGCATTATTCCATAATATGCTTCTTGGTGCCATTGTCAAATATGCTAGGCTGGATATGATTTGACCTAGTGTGATATTTCCTTAAGTTCTTATATCTAATATTTCACACTGAAAAGCAAAACAAACAATAAAAAAGGGCAAAAATGAAACTCTTAAAAAAACTAGTAACATGGATGCAAGTACAACTGCGTACAAAACCAAGAACTTAATGTTTAATTAGATAGGACTAATTACTTACTCCTTTCAGTATCTAATTAAAATATACTTTATTCTAGATCCCCAAGAAGCAGATTCCTCTAAAAATCTATAATTTGCAAATAGACTTTAGAATAGCTTTACCTGAGGTGCATGAAATTTTTTTTGATAACTATTTCAATTAATTGATTCCCTTTGTAATCCTATGTATTTTATTTTATGCATTTAAAAGCATTATTGTGTCTGAGGAACCCATCAGTTTCACCAGTTTGCCAAAGGTGTCCATGACACACACACACACACACACACACACACACACACAAAGGTTAAAAACAACTGCTCTAGAGGAAAGCATTGAGCTGGGAGTCTGGTGATGGAAGTTCTAGTTTCAGCACTGCAACTAGCCTGTCGTGTGACCTTCAGCAAGTCACTTCATTTCTCTGGGTCTCACTTCCGTCACTCACGTAATGAGAGGATTGGATTGGAATTGTGAGGTCTATTTCAGATTTAAATATATGAACCCTCAAAGGTACTCATAGCTCTAGTAATTTATAAATCTGAAAGAGACAAAGAGAGAGACTTAGTTTCCCAGGCTAAAAGACTAAGTTTCTGAGAAGGTACCTGTCTTATCAGAGAGAACAATACTGTCCACATGTTTGTGTGTGTTGCCCAGGGAATTCCATTTCATCCTCCTGTATTTGTGGAGATCCTCTGGAACCAAGGAAACAATTCAAATGGAAAATGGAAGAGTAAATTATAAAGTTCTGAGGAGAATGGGAAAATGATTTCCTCTCTCTCCTTTGGGTTTTTGATGAAATTTAGGGAAACCATGCAACATTATCATTATTATTTTCCTTTCCACATTTTTCTTCTTTCCTTTCTTTTACTTCAGACTTTTACTTCAGATTCTTTTTAATTCAGACTTCCAGAAAGAGGTGCCAATGTTTGGGGATCAAGGGACAGTTAACAGTGGTACAAGTGGAAGGTATGCTAGGAAGTTTCTGTCCACACTGAAGATCTGGTGAGAAACAGGCATGACACACAAGATTAATTTTGTCTTTTAGATTTGCATGCCATATTAGGGAAGGTATATGACCACAAAATACTGTGTCTAGATGTGTGTACTATGGCAAAGGTCCAGAGAAAGGATTAAAAAATAGATCTGAATAAGTTCACAACATAATAAATGGAAAATTTCCTATTTTAGTATGTCATCAAAATTTCACCTCCTAGATTCTAGAGCAAATATCTAGTGTAATGATAGTACGTTGGGTTGGGGGAAAGCTTCCTACTGTTCAGGCTCTCAGTCAATTAGAAGGTATCTAGCCTGTAGTCCTAAGGAATAGACCCAAAGGAAAAGTTTGTGAAGACTGCTACCTGGTGGTTACCTCATGTATTGCAACCTAAGCTAATTCAAACACCTTGGATGGAATTTCACCTATGTCACAACACCAGAGATGGAATGTATCTTTCCTCCCTTCTATCCTGCCTCCAACTTATAACAGAAATACATGGCTGTAGGAGAGTGCTTTATGAAACTAGAGAGGGGAATTCAATGACATTACTACTGAACTCCAAATTCCTGTGTAAAGGAAAGGGAGGATATGAATTCTCTGGGTTATAATCTAGCCTTTAATAAAGGAGGAAGTAGTCTTGTTTTGTTTGTTTTCAAGTAGCACCAAACTAGGGAGAAGGTCATGAGTATATTGAAGTTCAAGAGTTCCTGAATTTGAGAATTTGAACATTCGACCTTCTAGAACGAGAAAATTTCAAAGGAGGAGGAGGAGAAAGAGAAGGAGGAGGAGGAGGAAGAGGTGAAAGAGAAGAAGGGGGAGGGGGAGGGGGAGGAGGAGGAGGAGGAGGACGAGGACGATGATGATGGTGATTAACATGGCCCTTGCACAGGATTCTACTAGAAGAACAGAGACAATATTGGTTTTTATTCTTCAATAATGAAGTACATGGAGTACACGTGCTTTAAGGCATGTTTCCCTTCCAGAGGGCTTTAAAGGACAGGGTAAAGGTCTGTGGAAAAAGGGACACCAGAACAACTAAAGGTTGGCAGGATAGCAATCCTAAGTTTTCCTCCCTTCTGAGGGAGTTGATAGATTAAAGTGCTTTATGTTTCTGTATTTATCCATTGGTTACTCGAGTCTTTAGCATCTGGTATAGTTTCTGTGGGGTGAAATAAAGGATGTGGCATGCTAGATGCCAAACTATATACCAAGTCCTTGTGCATGATTTGAGTGTCCTGTCACCTACATTTGGGACAAACTGGACAACAATTTATACCTAGACTTCATTTGAGAGGTTTTTTTTAGTTCAAAGCAAAGAAATTTAATTAAAAGTTGCAACAAAACATTTCCTCCATAAACTTAGGGCATTCTCTTCCACAAATACATATAATATCAACAGGAAGAGTGGATATATAAGGAACACACATGAAAAGGTATATGCACAAAGAATATGTTTGTAATTATTGCTTTGTTTTTGCTACCCTAAAGCCCCTACAGCCATCATTCGAAAAAGAAATTAAAAAAAGTTCTTGTTACATATATGCATAGTCAAGAGGGAAAATAAATCATTTGGCAAATTTTTCCTGGATAAATTCACATGAGGGCAATGAGCTATAGCCATAAACCTACAATGCCTGGTCCACAGTAGGACCTTGATAAATGTTTAATTGAATTTTGTTGAATTGAGTCTCACCAATTTGCAAGATTGGAAAACAAAGAACAGTGCCCAACACTGTGGATGAGGAGGTAGGTCCCTTGGGTTACACAGTCCTGTGGGCAGTCTAATTATGGAACCCAATCATGTTTCTATTTTACAATAACACACCCCACAGAAAAGGCCAGCAGCCTGTTAGAGCACAAGCCTGTCACTATTGCATTCATGTGGAGAAGTATGAGCTGATGGAAATCTATCCCAGCTGTGTGACTACCACAGCTTCCTCTGTTCTGAGCTTGGGCATTTGCACTTCCACCCTCCTTCTATGTTTGGCAACTCCCTTCTGTGTCCTTGTGTTCTTTTGTGGGTGTTGGAGGGGGGAAGGGACAACTAACGTGGAGTGTATGACTTGCCTTTACCCTAGTCAAATGTCTATGTTTTTGTGTCAGGAGAGACATCAACTGTGTATTCATAATACTTCCCCTCACTGAGGCCATATAAAAACCTCCAGGTGAAAGCTCAGGTTTGAATCCTCTCAAGATCCTTCCTTTAGGTTCAAACCATGTACTTGCCTATTCCCTTTTTCCTTTGCTGGAATTCCTTGGTTTCATTCTGCCTCCCTTTTTACTTCTATTTTAGAATCAGGAGATTTGAATTAATTTCTTTTCTTCTAGGTTTATTAGCTCTGTGACCATGGGCAAAAATAAAACCATTTCACATTGACAAAATGCTTCAAAATTTGCAAAGCACTCTTCCCAGTACCTGAGGTCAGAGTGCAAGTGCTATGATTCTCAGTTGACATGCAAGGAATCTAAAGTTCTTGGAGGTTAAATGACTTGTCTATGAGCACAGCTAGCAAGTATCAGTGGTGGAACTTACAAAGGAGCTCTGTTGACTCTTGGTCTAGCATTATATTTTGTATTTCTCAGGCAAATCACTTAACCTCAAAGAATTTTAGTTTTTTCCTACATAAAACAGGAATAATAATCTTTGCCTTATCTCTGTCATAGAAGATGTTGTGAGGAACCATTCAATCAATCAACCTACTGATAAAGACTTAATAAGCCCTTCTTTAATTGCCAGGCACCATGCTAAGTTCTAAGGATACAGAGAAAGGGATAAAGAACAAAGAGTCTCTACCCTTAGGCAACTTACATTCTAATGGAGGAAAAAACCTTAATTAGATGTATAGGAA
The DNA here is from genome assembly GCA_028646595.1 of Phalanger gymnotis. NCBI lineage: Eukaryota > Metazoa > Chordata > Mammalia > Diprotodontia > Phalangeridae > Phalanger > Phalanger gymnotis. Next base: position 170,057,520 of record CM053627.1, read on the forward strand.
ATATATATATATATATAGAAGAGATAGAAGTTTTAGAGAGGAAGATGCTAGCTGCAAATGAGATAACAGGTTACCAAGAGATAGTATTTCTGTCCCACTCATTTTGCACCTGAAGAAGTGGTTTCATTGTCCTCCAGTGTTCAGGACGTAGCTGTCTGCCTGACCATTAAATATAATGGCAACCTACACCCAATCTGACAAATCCAAAGTTTGTCCTGACCTCACTCTTCCCAGTTCCAGTCTGGATGCCTACTGTGACCAAGTACCACCATTTATTTATTTATTTTTCCAGTAGCCCATTAGTTAAAATTCATTAGAACAATAGAGCTCTGCCTACAATAATCACTCTTTGCCCTACAAATGCAGTATTTGTTGCTTTTTTTATGTAATACCAGGAATCCTATCTCAGACAATTGCTATCTGGATGACCTTGGGAAAGTCATTTAAACTTGTAGGCCTCAGTTTCAGCTATAAAATGAGAGGGTTGCACAAGGTAGCTTCTGATGTCCCCTCACACTCCAGATAGATGAGCTTGTGGATATTGAGAGATAGCACAAAGACCTATCTGCACAGTCAGGAAGACTATACATGGACATATACATGTACTAGCTATGAGACCCTATATGAATCACTTAACCTCTCATTGCCCCTAAGTGAACATTTCAAGTCTACAGGTTGTAGAATACTTACAGATCTACATTGGGAGAGGGAGTTGGCTCATTGGAGCACAGCGCTGGGCCATGAAGACCAACTTCATCAGGAATACCAAAATTACATCTTCCCAATATACATAGGAGTGTCAAATACAGTTGATGCAAATTCTCCACCCATTAGCACACAGGGTAGGGATTCCTCAATAGATTAAGGATATACATTGCATGGTCTTTAATCAAATACAGAAGCTATTTTCAAACTGATAGTACAAACCTCATTGGGATAAAGGATAATCTTTAAAGGAGCACCTAGTGATATTCAATCAACTTTAATAAAATCCGGTGGAAGTTCTTATCTTGAATGATATCCTCATTTCCTAGTCTATATACTTATCTAAGTGCTCTTCTATATTAGGCTCATCCTATCCCCTTTGAGAAAATATTTTAAGGAGACTTCCTACATAGCGTATCTATCAAAGTATCTGAAAATAGAGGTGGTGAGAAAGGGCCTAAAAAAGCCATACTATCATATTTTCAAAAATGAAGAATTTAAATTAGGATCATACTCTTTGCCAGAGCATGGCCTAAATATGGCTCACTCTGAGCAGCTTCTACATAATGAGAAATAAATATTTAATGCAATTATGCAAATCATTTAAAAGTTCTCTGTCCATTGCCTCTATGCCTCTATGCCTCTAGCAGCTCCTGTGAGAAGAAAATTCTGAAGCCATTAGTGGGAAGGTTAAGAGAAAATTGGGACAGATATGAAGAAGAGTTTGATATTTGTGGTACTATTCATTTGTCTACTCATTGCCAAACAATTAATACCACCTTTGATCAAGGAAATTACAAACTCCTTCCTCTTCCCCCAACACTTTTATAATTCTTTTTCCTTCCAAGACTAAGTTTTGCTATATAAACATGTCACAAAGTATGATTTATAAGGATGAAATAGCAAGGGAAATTTTTGACGGGCCAGTATAAAGAATCATGATTTTGTAAATATAGCTCCTAATTAATAAACACACTGACATAATGAAATGCAAATATTTGTCCTGCAAATAGCAGAAATAATGTCACATGACTTAAAAGATAGGCATGTTCAGCTTCAGCAGACCTGAAGCATAACAACAAAAAAAAGTTGGCTATTATTTTCCTGAGGGATGTAGTTCCTTAAGGTAAAATAGTCTTAGAATATGGAAAACTGTACTCTTTGTTGTGGAGATAAAACCGAACTGGAAATGCAATAAAGCACATTTTCAATGTGCTCTATTTATAAGCTGCATTCTCCCCTAAACAATACTAATCAGCATTTATAGTCAATTCTAAAGGGAAATGAATTTGGAATGTTCTACTCAGCTGGCCCACTAAATGCAAAAGTTAGCAAGTGAGCTCCCCAAATTCTTCTGTTTGCCACCCAGATGGGCAGCTGATATGTGCTCATTTCGTAGTCCATGAGAGAATATCTTCCCTGGGAGAAATGGAAGGTTTCCCAAAGAATGCAACTGATAAACCAGGAAGAAGTTTTATCTTGTCCTCATTAAAGAGACGTATAGAATTGCAGTGTCAGACTATCTCAGGGAGAAAACAATTTTATTTATCAAACAGGTAGAGCATTTTTTAAAAATGTCATCCATTTCATTGAAGGGAACACTATCTTTAATGCTTTGTTTAGTCTTGTTTTTAGGTAAACCTAAATTTAAAAAAAATCCATTAGTTTTCTTCAGGCATAAGAATTGTGAAATATGCCCTCAAAATACTGAATTTAAAAAGTATTAAAGCATTAGCTATTCTTTAGATAATAGGAATTGGAGCCTGAAAGGATTTTCAAGTCCCTTTAGATCGCTCCTTCTTCATTTAATAGTAAGAAAACTGACCCAAAGAGATGGAATAACTTGCTCCAAGTCAGAGTTAGTAGTAAGTGAAAAAAATAAGATTTGAACCCAAGTTCTGTGACTGAAGGACCAGTGCCATTTCTTCATGTTGTTTACATCCTCCTGATAACACAAACTGGTACTTATTTGTGGTTTGGGTGTGCTATTTACAATTCATGAGGGGGAGGGGGGAAAGGGAATAACCATTTGTATAATGCCTACTCTATACCAGGCACTGTGCTAAACACTACAAATATCATCTCATGTAATCTTCACAAAAATCTTGTGAGGTAGGTCATTATCCCCATTTTACAGCTGAGGAAACTGAGACAGAAGTTTTGTTGTTTTTTTTTTTTTTTTGTCGCTTTCCTAGTCACACATCTAAAAAGTATCCAAGGCTGAATTTGAACTCTGATCTTCCTGACCCCAGGCCCAATGCTCTACCCACTGGACCACCTGGTTGTTTCATTATTTTATAGCACTCCGAAAGAATGTAGACTATTAATGGGAGAAATATTGGTTCTTTTCTTCCCAGCTTATTCTTCCTGATCACATCCTGTTCACAGAAAACTACACTGCATAAATTTGAAGAAAAAAGAAGAGAAAGTATGACTCAGAGAAATAAGGAAAGTATAGATGTGTCGTCCAGGACTTTATTCTGATGCTGCTGTATTTGCCAGTGAATGTTTGCCTTGGACCAGGGCAATCTGGTTCCAGTTTCCTTGATATGAAAAATTAGAATATTAAATTGAACTATCCCATCGAGTTATTAAGAATAATTAATAAGTAATTACTACACACTTTAAAATAAAGTGCTGAATGAATAGATGCTAATAACTATAAGGTTATTTGAAAAGTTGCATTTTCAAAGTTCATTGTCCTTTTTTTCTTAAACTTTAGACTAACCTAAGCCTTTTGTATACTTTGGTCACAATAATACACTTACATTTCTGAAACTGTCTAAAAGAAATTTTGTCTTCTTCTGGTGGGACGTTTTAGCTTAGAGGAGTGCCTGTTAAATCGGTATGCGTTCTAACCACATGTGATGCCACTGAAAGAGCAGCATCTCCTATCAAGGAGACTCCCACCAATGAAAGATAAAAATGTTTATTGAATGCATCTGTATGTACAGAGGAAGCTATATGGCACAGTGGATTAAGTGCTGGACCTGAAATCAGGCAGAGCTGAGTTCAAATCTATCCTCGGAAAGTTACTAGCTATGTGACCTTTGGGACAAGTCACATAATTATTGTCTGCCTCAGTTTCCTTATCTATAAAATAAGGATAATAACAGGACCTACCTGCCTGATTGCGGTGAGGTAAAAGGAGTTAATATTTATAATATTATAAAGCGTTTTGCAAACCTTAAAGTACTATATAACAGCTATTATTCTTCTTATTAGGAGTAGTAATCATAATTTACATATATTGCATTATTTATATTACGTAATAATGGGTTGACAATGGACTCAAGAAGATCTAAGTTTAATAATTTCTATATACATACCAGCAATGTGATCGTGAACAAACCACTTATTCTCTCAGGGGTCCTAGAAAATCCTCTAAGTTCATAGGTGGATTGCTGATCTGCATTTGTAAAGGGATTTTACACATTGGGAGTTTCCCACATTGATAAATCACTGGTCTAGATGGCATTTGTACATGTACTTATGTTATTTATATATATATATATATGCATATATATACATATATACATGTATATATATACACACACATATATATGTATATGTACACATGTATGTGTATATGTGCATAGAGTGTCCTAACTATATATAGGGTGTTCCTAAAGTCTGGACACATAGGCAAAAAATGCATATTTTCAAGAAATGAAATGAATGAAATTTTCAACAGCATTTTATTTAATTTGAATATTAACAAATAACATGTTCAGTATGATTTCCATCATTTGTGATGCAAAGCTTGATGTGCTTTACAAGATTCATGTGAACTCGATGCAATAACTCCACATTCCTATATGCCCAGACTTCAGGAACACCCTGTTCTGTTATATATAGTCTGTTATATTTATATTTTACATTTATACATATACATATATATGCCATTTTATATATGTACCATTAACTATTTCTTGTTATATTCTTTATCTTATCTTTATAAGAAATATCACTATAAAAAGGCTACATATATATGCATGCTACTTATGCTACATTAATACACACTATATATATAGATATATGTGTGCAAATACATGTGCATATAGATACACATATACATAGATATACACATATATAATGTGTATGTATATGATTAAGTAATCCAAAATTTTTGTGAGTGTGGTTTCTTGAATACATGTTGTATGTGATGAGCTGCAAGGCTACCACAAACTGGACCAACTCTTTTCACGCCTTCAACAACCGCAGCATCAAAGACCCCAAAACAAAGAACTAGATTTCAGAAAAGGGACTTTGGGTACACCACTCTTCTTTCTTGTTCTTTTGTTTTCTTATCTATGAAATGGATAAGATGAATTCTAAGAATTATTTTAATTTTGGAGACCTTAGAACCTCTAAAAATCTTAATTTTTTTCTCCTAATACATTATAATGCTCAAACATTTTAAAATCAAATTTAAAAACCACAAATTTATACTAGATTCAGTATCATTTCTGCTTTTCTCATAGCCAAAGTAGCTTACGCAGACTTTATTTTTCCACAAAATCTATTAAGCTGAGTTGTAACAAGCCAAATTTTCACTGATTCCTTGTGCACACATCAGATCATTCATGAGCCCCTAGAAATTCCAACTGAGCTCTGTTGAATGAAAAAGGTGGAACAAAAACAGTAAGAGGTAACGGAAGAGATGGCAATAAAGTTGCTCCCCATGATTTCAAGTTAACTACTTGCTTCACAAGGTTGTTATGGGGAAAAAAAGAAAAAAAGCACTTTGTAAACCTGAAAATATTACATAAAGGTGAACTCTCTAAATAAATAAGTAAATCTAAGTAAATCCTCTACTAAAGACTTCTTCCAATGCCCATATGGCCTGAAGGTATGAACTTCAGTTCTCTTGTAAAAGTTAACTTACTGAAAGGTAAGGTTTCTTTATAATTAGCTGAGAGTGTCATCTGCTTCTATTAAGTTATAAGTCAAATTGTGTTTCAATTTTTTAAACCAATTGACACTAAACAAACTTCTCTGGATGGTGAAGGCTGATGGTTTCCATTTGATCTCACTATGTATGGTTGCTCACTGTGGTTACCCAGAAGAGGTAAGAGGTCTCTTCTTAAGAGTCTAGCTGAAAAGAGAGAGACAATAGGGGCAGGGAGGGGGTGAGGAAGGATAGTGATCCTGTGAGAGGCTAATATAAATCTGGTTAGAGATCAGCTGGGTTGTTTCCATTCTGTGGATAAAATCAATATTGATCTCTGGATTCTCTTTTATCTCAGTAGCCCTATGGAGACAGTCTCACTACATTCCTCCTACAGCAAAGGAGTAAGGCACCTGCCTATGCTTCTTACTTGAACAGTGAGAAGAAGGAATTGAATACCGGGAAAATAGAGCCCATTAGCAATTATTGTTACTGAAGGTAAATGGAAGAGTCCTTATGAGTTCGAGTGCCAAGAGTCCAAAATGAGCTCCCTATCACTTAAATTATAGTGTCACTCACTGCCCTCCTGGACTTAAAATTACAAGGACTGTCCTCATACATAGCAGACCCTTTAATGCCCCTGGATGTTAATCTTAATTGTTTGAGGAGCACAAAAAGGAGGAAGGAGCTCTTTTTAGCACTGAATTACTTTATGAAATACAGTGGCTAACGTCAATATGCTGAACATTTATTGAATAAAGTTTAACAACATTATAATAATAAATGATAGAAAAGAAAACATGGATTCTAACCACTTTGTCCTCCTTTGGGCAAGCATCCAAGGAAGCAGGGCAAAGAGAAAAGAAAGAAGAAGAGAAAAAGAAAAGGAAGCACATATTAATACATAAGGTTTTTCTTAAAGGCAAATATATCAAGTGATTCTATGAAGTTAAAACATAAAATTTTCAAAAGCAAAAGCATAATTCCTAAATAAAAAAAGATTTCATTATTCATTCATGCATACAAAAAAAGACATACATTTCAACTAGGAAAAGTCTAAATGAGAAACATTAGCAAAATGAAGTAACAAAGACAAGAAAAGAGGAATATTAGCCATCTCAATACTGTGATTACACCAGAAAATTTTGTAAGGACTAGCAGCATCCATCAGGGTGTAGTGTTGTAAAAATATTTCTTCAATTAATTATTTTCCCACAACCCATGCAGTTTCAAAGATGATCATTTGACAATTTAAATCAACTCTATAATGAAATAAGTTAGGATAGGCTTAAACACAAGAATAAATATATAGATTTGTTTTCCTATTCTTAACTTTCTTCTCCTCTTGACATCATCCCTCCCAAAAAAATCAAAACATAGTTTTCATGGCTAGATGAGCCTTGAAAGGCTGACTTTCTTGAGGCTCAGGACCTCTCTGAAGAACAAATGCTTCTTTTGCTATATTTTGCTTCATTTATTAATCTATATTTGCTATACTTCAATATGTTTCCTTTATGTTTCTCCTTTTTTTTTTGATCAAAGCTGTGCCTAAGAACTTCCATGTTTAATGATTAACCCCATTGTTGTGGGCTTGTTTCCATCCCACAGTAGATAATCATTGCAGTATCTTTGTGGTCTCGTCTATAAGAATGTTCCCCAAAATTTACTTATTTGGAACCTCTCAAAATGGGCTAGTTTCTATTGGGAAGGGTTTTGGTCCCTTGTTCTTATCTCTCAGACAAAATATGCTATCTGCCATAATACTGAGGCACAACAGCTGAAGGTTCCTTTTTGGCTTCTTTATGTTCTTAAAAAAAATCAATATTATATAGAACTTTTATGTTATTTTTAGTGCAGTGCTCATAACTAAACAAGGTAATATGAGAGATTCTCTAAAAAGAAGAGAACCTAAAAAAGAGGGCCAAAAATTTCTCTAATCCTCTACCATCTTGATTGTTTACATAGTAGCATCATATATTTAAAATGTATTTCAATGTCAAAGTAGTCTTTTTTTCTTGAAAATTTTCTTGAAAAAAATTTTGCCCAAGATTTTTCCACTAGTGGTATTACGGATATGAGTATTTCATAGAATTATATTCACAAATGCATAGGTATTAAAGGGAAATGTCAATTAGAACTGATAAGGAACTTGGGTCCCATCACAGAGAGGAGAAAAAGCACAAAATTGTAGCCCAGTCACAATAGCAATAAGGTGATAGACTTCATTTATTATCATCATACATTCTTATATCTATAGGTGTCTAAATAACTTGAGTTCAGACAAACTTAGGACATTATCGATTTCTCTTTAATGAGATGATTAAAAATTATGCTGCTAATCACAAAGGCACATCACCTCCTATTTGTATTATTTTATGTAAAACTCTATATAGTGTCATTTACAAATACCTTTTTAAAATTAAAGAGATCTGGAATAATGGTTATGTTCTTGTTTCACATAACGAAAATTAGAAAAAGACCCAATTATTTTAAACATTAAAATCATTGAAACTGAAATTAGTTTAATGTTTTATAACCAACCTGGTCATAAAAACTTCCTAGAATTTACAACTCATTAAGATACAACTCAATCTTTTCTGGAGGAAAATGAGTTCTATCTAAAAGCAGAGCCATAACTAGCGTGGGGTAACTGGAAATTTTCAACAGGATGTTAAAATTTAGAGAACATTGGCACCACCTACATCCTAGTACCATGGAAACAGTTGATCTCAGGGTCTCTTTGGTAAGAATAATTAGGAAAAATTGGAAGCTACTATATAGTATTTTCTTTCATCTCAAAGGCTTCTCATTCCAAATGAGCTCTCCTCTGTGGCAGTGAAGCCTCATTGTATCCTAACATCATTGTCTCCCTGTTTTATATACCCATGTAACTGAATTAGCTTTGAAAGTTAATTTGAGAGTGGGTTTCATGTTGGTTTTCCCTCAGGTCTATTTTATTAAGCTGCATCAGTGTGGGGAAAAGTGCTAGTTAAGGCTTGGTCCATAAAACAATTCCTAAGACAATGTAAAAAAATCTCACACACACAATAAGTCACTTTACCTTCATTTTTCATCCTATTACTGACATTTTAAAATAGAGAGATATGTAGAAGGAAAATACATAACAGGGCAAGAGAAATACTTCCAAAATATGCATATCTCCTTATACATATATTTCTTTTCCAATATACATATATTTCCATCCTTAGAAATTGTAATGCTTTGTTTTCATCAAATATGTTTATTTCTATTTTTTTCACACTTACATTGTTTGATCGCAGAGAAACTCGGCCTCCACATCTTGCACAGAATTTGGTCCGGCAGTAAGAACATAAATGGCCACAACCATCAGCAAACTTTGTTTTCAGACAAATGCCACAAGTAGGGGCATCATCTTTGTGCTCTCCTTGGTAACGCCGGGCTTCTTCCCCAATTTTCCTCACTTGTTCTTTATAGCTTTCGAATTGCTGATGCAATCTCCTGGGCAAAACCAAACACACAAACAAAGTAGAAGAAAACTAAGTATATCACAGCAGATGGGAAAGTAATTCTTCCCTAAGTAATGCAATGACCATGTAGCGATGTGAAGCAAAAGATATGTTATAGTGTTCATTTACCTATGTTATCTTACCTTATAGATAAAGCAATCATCCAAATAAGAGACTCATTCCACTTTGTCCGTTTTGCTATAATCTGTACTACCTGCTGCTCCACCCTCCAAAATACTAGACCTTGCCATCTACCCTGAATTTGAACCCTCCTGGGAAACTGAGCCCTCTCAGCTCTGAAACTCCTTCTCTGAGTCTGAGCTGTCCTGATTAGCGAACATGTCACATGGACCTCTACACTTAGCCAGCTCATTCACGCTTCACATTCCAGTCCAGTCATACTCATACTATTTACCCTGCCATCATTGCATATGCTTACCCCTAGTCTCTAAACCCTCCTTTCTTCTACCAGTTCAATAATCAAATTGGCATTGCTACTAGGAATGGTATGGCAATCAATTCCCTATGATTCTACTCACCATACCTATAATTTTTCAAATGAAAACACTTTTCTGGGAACATCACTACCAAATTTGTTATTGTACCATCTCCTAAAGAGAATATAAATTTCTTGAAGATGGGTACTCTAGTTTCTGTGTTTGTATTCTTAGCACTTAACACTTAAATGTTTTTTTTCATTCATGCATTCATCATTCATTCATTGATTCATCATAGGACTTTAGAGATTATCTAATACAGTTATTGTCAAGTGTTTTGGTCTCAGGACATCTTTAAAGTCATCAAAATTGAGGAATTCTTTATACTCTTAAAATTATTGAAAACACCAAAGAGCTTTTACTTATTTAGTTATAGCTATTGATATTTACCATTTTAGAAATTAAAATTGATATTTTCTCAAAATATTTATTCATTCAACATAATAATAAACATATGTTAACATAAGTAACATTTTATGAAAAAAAAACAATTTTCCAAAAACAAAAAAAACAGCCCAAAATGCTATTATCTCAAATATGTTTGCAAATCTTTTTAACACTTAAAGATAAGACAGCTTTATTCTCATATCTGCTTCTGTATTCAATCTTTTGCAAAATATTTTTTCGGCTGAAGCACATCTGGCTTCATACAGATAGGAGGTTGGAAAAGAGAGGAGTATTTTAAAAGATAAATAACATCTTAGTAGCAGCAGCAGCAGCAGCAGCAGCAGTAGTAGTAGTAGCAGCAGCAGCAGCTAGCATTTAACTGTCTTCTATGCATCAGGTACTATGCTAAGTCCTTTATAATTATTATTTTCTTTAATCTGCCACAACCCTGGGAAGACAGTACTGTTCTATTTTACAGTTGAGGAAACTAAGGCAAAGAGCTTAAGTGACTTACTCAGGGTCACATATCTAATAAGTGTGTGAAACTAGACTTGAACTCAGGTCTTCCTCAGGTATTTGAATTCAGGCATTTTTAAGCTCCTCAGTGCTCTACCCATTGTGCCCCATCTCTGTCAGTATTATTGTGAAAATATTTAATTAGTTTTAGTACAAAAATAGCTTTGACCTTGCAGACCCCCTGAAATAGCCTCCATCTATGGACTAGAGCCTGAGAACCACTGACCTAATCCAACTCCTTCATTTTACAGATGAGGAAAGTAAGGTAGGGAGGTGGCAAAATGAATTATGTGCCATTATCTGATCTCTTCCTTTATTTTCTTGCTTCCATGCATTGGCAACTATTCCACATACCTGGAACAAAATTGACCATCAAATTCTGATGTAATCCTTCCTGTTCTCCAAGGTCCAGCCCACGGGCCAACAATTCCTCCATCTAGCCTCTCCTAATTCTTGCAGTTAGAAATTATTCCTCCTTTCTTTAGCCAATTTAGATCACTCACTTGAACCTTTTCAATGTATTTATCAAATTCTTATTTGTGATACTGATCAAATACCATGCAATCAAGGAGCTAGGAGGGATTTTAGAAATCGTGTAATTCAGGACCTCACCCTTTTCATTTTGCAAATGAGAAAATTAGTTTCCAGAGGAGTGAAATGTTCTGTCCAAAGACACATAAAATATCAGAACTGTGACTTAAACTCAGATGTGCTGATTCTAGAAATTGTACTCTCTCCATTATACTTTATTGCCCCTAATAGATAGTAAGATCACAGAAGACAGGATTTTTTTAAAAAAAATCTTGCTAGCCTCAGCACCTGTGAAATGTATTTCCCATTATAGACACTTAATAAATCCTTATCAGATTAAAAAGAATTCCTTGACTTGCCCAAAGTGACACAGGTAAGTAAGAGAACTGAGATGAGAACCCAGTTTGCTTCACTTTCAGATCTAGGTATCTTTTCACTTCATTTTCAGTATTTCATCAGGGCAATGCATAGGAAGGAACTGAATAAATGCTATTTGTAAACAAGTAAAACCTCATTTTTTTTTTCACCTGTTTGATCCAACTCCTGATTCATCCATACCACTTTGGTGTGCAATTTACAGGTATCTATTGACTCTGCTTTCTCCAGCCTTTTAAAACATTAATGATTCCTTATACATTTAGGTTTATATACTTTCTAGAGAGGGATGGTATGTCAGTATTGACTTTAGGATGCCCTCTCACTACATCTGATGTTACCATTTCTTCTATCATGTAGTAAAAGGACCCTAAGATATAATTCCGGAATAAAAGATGTTTTGAACAGCCAGATTGTATTTGTTTCCTACCAATGAAGAGTCACAACATTCTTCTAGTTGTACTAGCACAGGAGGGTGTTGTCGGGAGATCTGGGTTCAAGTGTTGGCTCTGATACTCATTAGTTGTATGGTTGATTATGTGTGAGTTGCCTAGACTCTCTGAGTTATGATTGCCTTATGATAGAATTAATTACTCACTACTTAATTTGAAAGGTTGTTGTGAAGCCCTTTGTATGTGATAAAATGTGTGCAATTTTCGTTAGTTAATGACTAATTATTGCAAATGAAGTAAGTAATGGAAGATCAGCGACTCAAGACAGTTTTCCACATCCAGTATGTTTCAGTATTTCTCCAAATATATCTTGCAGCCAATAGAATCTCCTTGTTGTTTAACATTATACTCTCTCCTCCCTCTGGACTCTTACAAAGGATTCCATAATTATCTAAAGGTGAACTGAAGGAGTTTCCCTCCTTGGTGACGGTCTGGAAATACCCCAACAAGTGAAACCAATGGGAAATGCCTGGCTGCTTGTCAGAGATTTGTTTACCACAGTGCATCTGGGCAAGCTTTCTGGGATTAGTATATTCCCTAGAATTTAGAGTGCAACTTATCAACTCTTTGACCTCCAAATATGTATCATTGCCAAAGTAGGAAGAATCAACTTGAGGCTTTTCTATTCAGAAAAACTGTGGGGTGTCTTATTTCCCTCAAATAAAAGTATGTTTGATATAAGAATTACATAGTTTGAAGCAGTGGGGATTCATTTTCTCTTCTTTTGATTAAAAGAACATAATGACAATTGATAATCCATAATACTTATAATAATATGATAATACAATAATAAAAAGCAAGCAACTTACAAACAAGAAATTAAAGGAAAACACATTAGAGTCTCCCTCTTCTGTACTGGAAATAAGATTTTCCACTTCTCCACATTCATCAGGGGTGAGAATTATATAAGAAACAGATTCATTCATACGTGAAACACATTTCACATACTAGAGACAGGAGTAGGAGAAGTAGCAGTTGAAGTCCACCCCAAAAATGGTTAAAGGTATGAAACACAGTCCAATTTAAATTTTACTTATAACTAGTTCACACAGTTTGGGTTCATTACTGAGATTAGCGTAGGGAAGGTAGAAATCTTATCTTCATGTTATAGAAAAATCACTTGTTCCATAAACTGAATCATAGTTACTTGGAAATGGAGTTTTAAACTTATAGCAATTAGCAACGGATATGAATAACTTCCCAAATAAAGAAATCAAAAGTCAGCCTTTAATTTCCTTAGGTTTTGTTACAGATGAAAGAAGGATTAAGACATGGAGCAGAATCCCTCAAAGAAACTGAAATGAAACCCAAAGAAAGAGTAAAGTAAATATGTATTTTAGGGACTAAGACCACTGAAATTAAAATAAGGTGGACAAAGAACTGTGATAAGATAAAAGCGCTCCTTGCATTATAGTCTTTATGATAATGTGATATAAGAGGGAACCTGGAACAATGGAAATACTATTGAGTAGGAAATCAGGATACATGTTTTATAGCTACAGTTTTGCTCCCTACTACCTGGGTCGATCAGTCAACAAACATTTGTTAAGGGCCAACTATGTGAACAGAAAAGTTTAAGTGGCTGAATGCGGATTCCCAAACCCAGGTTCTCTGACTCCAAATTTGGTACTTGCTCTACCATACCAAGGCGACTTAGAATCTTCAATCATGCAACATTAGTGCTGTAGGGGCAAAATGAATATCAACAGACATATCTCAAGATTCTTTCCCTTTGAAATACTACTAGGACACTAGTAGGGAGACTATAGTATCAGATGTAAGTGTTGTCTCTGGTGTCCTAATGCTTTAATCTATTTCAGAATGTGCTATTGCTCTATTATGAATAATAAATGCAAAATGCATATTGTACCATACTGTATTACAGTAAATAAGGGTTTCAGTGCTGCAAATATAAAATTTTGAAATGAATTCTATTTGCACATCATGTTCAGATAATTAATGACACCCTGTTATTGATTAGTAAGCTTGGCAAATTAGATAATCACTGCTTTCAATCTCAAATAATGTTTGCTATTGAATATGCTTATACATTTTATATAAAAAGGAGTTATAAAATATGCAACGAGTAAAAAGGAAAAGAGTTCATATTGAAACAAAAGCTTCAGGCCTAGATCTGGATGTGTGTATGTGTATGCATGTGTGTGTGTGTGTGTGTATGCATGTATGAGAAAAATAGGTTCACAGAACAGTTATCATGATCTTGTTTTAATATCTTATTGTATCCAATGCAGAAAAACCTAACGCTAGACCTATGACAACATGGGGAGTATAGTTACATTAATGTAGCATATATTTCCATCCATATACACATAAAACTGTACACTGTACCTTAAATAACCCTCTCTATGTACTATAGATAGTGAAAGCCTTGATTTCAAACCAAGAACTGGTAATGAATGGTTTCTGAAGAATTAAAAAGTGTTGAGCACCTACTACAGGAAAAGCATTATGATTGTGGTTACAAGGTATCCCAATACCTGTCCATTGTAATGGGTGATCAATAAATACTTGTGGGGGGAAAAAGTTTTCTTTTGATTCATCATATTTATTGTAATGGTGTAACAACATTCCATTTCTTTCTTATAAAATGATACGAAGAAATAAGGAAAATAGAGGGAAAGAAGAAAAGGGTTAAGGAAGGCAGGAAAAAAGAAGTGAGAATACACAGAAAGGAAGAAATTCTGCAAATACCTAAGAACTGACTGTGTACAAGGCCTCATGTTAGTTTGAGGGAGAGACCATTAACAACCGAAAGGATGGAGAGAGTGTCTCACAGAAGATGCAGGGGTGCCTGAGTTTTACTTTGAGGAAATAAAAAAATTCAGAGAGCCAGAGATGGGAATCACATGCATTCCAGACCTGGCTAATGAATTGTGCAAAGTCATCCAGGTCAGATGTGGCCTATAAAGTTCAGGGGCAGCTAACAATTCTGTTTGGTTGGAACGTGGGGTTCATGAGGTGGGTAATGGAAACAAGGCTGGAAATGTAGGTTAGAGCCAAATTGTAACAGTGCCTTAAATGCCCTATTGAAGCATTTATATTTTATCCTAGAGCCAGAGGGAAGTCAATAAAGATTTTTGAGCAAGAGAGAGTAATATATTCAGGCCAGTTCCTTAGGAAGTTTAATTTGGCCTGACTGGAGAATGTCATCCTATCATATACACCTGACAGAGACAGAAAAGTGGACCAGAAAGTGGGAAGACAATAGCCATCCCTCTGAGCTTTGTTTTCAGCCTACTCTGATTCACTTGCATGACTGGACTCACAATTTTGGAAATGCAATAGAGCCTCTGACCCACATAATCTTTGGAAATTGTTGGAAAGCAGCCCTGGAAATAGCTTGAGCAGGAATGACAATTAACAACCAGGAATTGCCTATAGTTAAAGGGGACTTTCTAACCCTATTATATATGGGCTTGGCCCAGAGACATTGATGCAGATTAGCATGAAATGCTTAGACTTTAATTAGCTTTCTAACTATTTTGGTTAGAAAGAATTTGGCCCCTGAAGATTAAGACCATGAGAGCTGTCATCTCTCTCCTTATGGAAAGAAATTCTCTTTTCTCTAATATAATATTTAGGTTTCTTAGTGCCCTGCCTTGCTAAAAGAACTTAAATTTATCGTCCATGTTGTAAACTAAAAGAGGAATGATGATTCCACATTTTTTTCCTCTTATGGGGAAAAATTATGAGTCAAATCAGCAAGCACTGACAGCGCCAGTCCAAAGTACTAAGGGGTTAAGGGGCTTGTACAATGTCACATGGCTATTTTTAAGAGATAGGTCTTGAAACCAGATCTTTCTGGCTTCAAGGCCAGTGTAGTAGGAAGGCTGAATTTATGATCTCAAAAAGGATAGACACAGACATAGACACAGACACAGACACAGATATATAGATATATCTCTGAATGGTTCAAAATCGCAAGGTATATAGAATTCTCTAAGCAGAAGGCATCAAAAAATTTATTCAGGGCCCACAGCCACAAATTAGCGAACCAACCTCCCCATTCCAATGTTGTGATCACAAGCCTCCAGGCCCAGTAGGCCCGCCTCACAAGAGTAGCCAGGAGGCCACAGAAAAACAAGTTGGCATAAATCATATTCACTGGCCTCAAGTCCTCTCTGGAACTCCTGGGTCCACACACGGGTTGGCTCTCCTTCGGCTTCAGCTGTAGTTGTCTCTTAGCTCGCCTCTCCTGGCAGTCAAGCCTCTGGCATTCTCAAGCCCCGCCTCAACGACCAGAGACCAATTGGTTCCTGAGTTGGCCCCTCTTCAGTCGTCAATCTACACCCACACAGGTTTCACACCTGATAGGGCTTTGGGCCTGGGGCTTAGCACTTAACAGCTGAAAGTACTTTCAAGGTAAACAAAAGCCAAAACTCCTGAAGTGCCTTTCACTCAAAGTAACAAAATAAACAAAAGCCAAACTCCTCAAGCGCACCCTTAAACTAAGGGCTAAGGAGCCCGTTTTGACTTAAGGACACAGCCAGGTCTCTATCTACTATACCAGGTCACTTCTTTATGTATTGAAATTAATTTAAATGCAAATAGTTACTAAGCAAGTACAGTTTTTTTTTTAATTTTGAGGGATTTGTTTTGGTCTAGGTTTATAATTTAATTAGTTGGAAAACTTCTACTCATGGATAACTTAGGGTCTTATTAAATTGTGTGAATTGCACAAATGAGAATTCAATGATTTGCCCATAATTGCCTTGTTTCACTTTCTGTAGCTGGTTTTATTACTGGTGTTTGTTGCTGTTGTTGTTGTCCATTGTTTTTCAAGAAGAACCTGTTATCTCACTGATAGGAAAAACTCTTTCTAATCAATGCCAGTAACAATTAATGATGATAACTAGCATTTGCCTAGCATGTTGTTTTCAATCCATTTTACAAATATCTAATTCATTCTTCATATTAATTCCATATGAAGTGGATGTTACTATTAGCAACCATTTTACAATAAAGAAACTGAGGCTAAAAGTTGTTAAGTGACTAGCCCAGGGTCACATAGCTAGTTAAAACTTGAGTCCACATTTGAACCCAGATCTTCTTGACTCCAAGTCGAGCAATATAGCCACTAAATCATCTGGCTGGCTCAAATCTCTACTAGATTTGCAAGTTATAGTCTTAGCTTTGTCCGAGGTAATCAGATATTAAGTGACTTGCCCACAATTACAATGCCATAATGTGTCAGAGGTGGGACTCAAACCCAGGTCTTCCTGATTAGATAGCACTCTATTTACTATACCATACAGACTGTTCCCATCTACTATAGTATATTGCCTACCATTTCTTATTTGTACTGATAATTTCGAATAAAACATCTAACATTTTAAGAAAGCAGTTAAAGAGAAGTGGAAAATGAGACTAGTATTCCAGAAGAGATGCTGACACTCATGAAAGAACTGAAAATTTGCTTCAGTAGTGATCATCCATAGTACATATCCATTAGAAATCATAAACAGATGAGGCAGCTTTGAAAGATGGCAAGAACCCTTGTCTTCTCAATGATCTCATGCTACCATCCTGCCAAGTCACTGTCCGCCCATTTTACTTGGTCTTGAATTTCCATCACTGGTGTCATGCTGCTGGACTAGACAACAGAAACTAGAATTCTCTCTTCAAAAAGTCCCTTCTAAAATTTATGTGAGAAAGGAAAGAAGATCTTCTTTAAGGGAACTTCTAACCTTTTTCCACAGGCATAGGTTAGTTTATTCAACTGGCAAGCAAATTATCATCTAAGCCACAGTTTGTTGTCACAGAGAGCCAAAGAAATATAGAACAAGTGTGTTTCCTCAAGGTTGGGCATCGTGGTGGGGAAGAGGGAAGAGAGAGGAGAGACTTAGGAGTGAGGGGGTATGTAACGGGGGAGGAGATCCTGAGGTACTGAGCTAGCACCTTAGAAGGAGATGGAACAGAGTAAGAGAAGCATGACATTAATGGGGAAATGCTGAAAGAAAAGGAAGATGTCCTGAACCTCTTGTCATAATAATTATCTTTACATGTCAGTGTCCTGCCTTCGTAGCAGACTGTGAGTCTCTTGAAGGTATGGTAATTATACCTATGTGGGTCAGTCAATGATCATTTATGAAGTGACCATTTATGTTATTCTGTCATTTTCTAGTTATGTCCAATTTTTCATGACCCCAGTGGGGTTTTCTTGGAAAATATATTGGAGTCATTTTGTCATTTCCTTCTCCAGCTCATTTTACAGATGAGGAAACTGAGGCAAATAGGGTTAAGTAAGTTGCCCAGGGTCACACCATTAATGAGCAACTGAGGCCAGATGTGAACTCTTTTCCAGGTCCAACCCTCTATATACTGTGCCACTTAGCTTTATATTCACTTCGATTTTACAAGCAAATTTATGAACATTTATGAAGACTATGTGCCAGGCATTGCTAAGCATTGGAGATACAAAGAAAGGCAAAAACAAACATCCAAAAATCGCTATCTCCTCACTCAAGAAGCTTACTTTCTATTAGGGGAGATAGCATGTAAAAAATGTCCATGCAAAATATACATGGAGTAGATGGAAGACCTTCATAGGGCAGTTGGGTGGAGGAATCAGAATGGGCCTCCTGCAGAAGATGGTATTTCTTTTTTTTTTTTTAGAGGGGGGAAGGTGAGGTAATTGGGGTTAAGTGACTTGCCCAAGGCCACACAGCTAGTAAGTGTCAAGTGCCTAAGGCCAGACTTGAACTCAGGTCCTCCTGACTCCAGGGCCAGTGCTCTATTCACTGTACCACCTAGCTGCCCCCCAGAAGACGGTATTTCAACTGAAACTGAAAGGAATCCTGGGAAGCCATGAAGCAAAGATGAGCAGGGATCACATTGTAGGCATTTACAGCCCATAAAAAGGGAATGCCTTTGGGATGGGAGATAGAATGTTGTTTGGTTGAGGAACAGCAAGACCAGGGTAGATGGATTCTAGAGTGAATGGAGGAGATCAAAGTATACGAAGACTGGGAAGGTAAGAAGGGGTCAAGCTATGAAATGCTCAGTTGAGGACTTGATATTTGATCCGAGGGGTATTAGGGTGGCACTGGAGTTACCTTAGTAGATGGTCAGACCTCTGCTTTAAAAAAATCACTTTTCCTAAAGTCATTTAGGGCAATAGCAGTGGCCAGGGTCAATTTAGGGTATGCAATGGAATTCCATGTAAGGGAGGCCTGGAGGCCAGTTTGGGAGGTTCAACAGATATCTTGAATGATGGTTCAGGAGTACAGGAGGCTAGACTGAAAGTTTCAGAGTGCTAGATTTTGGCATAAAGTTAGAAGGTGAGGCTGAGGAATTTATATTGAAGATTGAAAGCTAGGCAAGGCCGTAACTCATCTATAGCTGAAACAAGAAAACAGTTAGAGATGTCTTTCCAGGGCAAATAGAATGGAAGACAAAAGGCAGATTGCAGTAACAAATAGAATATAGTAAGAGTTGGCACACTGGAAGTTTCAATTTAGAGTCAGAGGCAGTTAGGTGGTACGGTCGATAGAGTGTGGGCCATGAGTCAGGAAGACTGGAGTTCAAATCTGGCCTCATAT
Source organism: Phalanger gymnotis (assembly GCA_028646595.1). Taxonomy (NCBI): domain Eukaryota; kingdom Metazoa; phylum Chordata; class Mammalia; order Diprotodontia; family Phalangeridae; genus Phalanger; species Phalanger gymnotis. Next base: position 170,076,924 of record CM053627.1, read on the forward strand.
ACTTGCTAGCTATGTGTGCCTGGGAAAGTAACTTAAGCCTGTTTGCCTCAGTTTTCTCATCCGTAAATGAGCTGGAGAAGGAAATGGAAAACTCCTCTAGCCTCTTTGCCAAGAAAACCCCAAATGGTGTCACAAAGAGTCAGACATGACTGAAACAATTGAAGAGCAACAAAAAAGAGTTTAGACTGTGGGTTACAGCCCCCACAGGGCTCACAGTACCATCAACAATTCACCTTTCCTATAGGGCACAAATGTTAGACACCAGTCTCTTCCAGGACCATAATGATAGATGTGTAAGAGGGGAACACATTGCTAGGAGAGTTCATTGGAGAATGAGATTACTTCCATGATGAGAGTGGAGTGTCGGGGAAAGCTTCACAGAAAAGATGACTTGATTTTGGCTAATGGGTAGCATTTCAACTGGCATGGAGTTGAAGTGTAGGATTTCAACAAGCAAAGATCATATCAGTGCAGGAGGGGAGAAAAGGAAAGCTATTCCAGGCATATTGAGTAGTGTAAATTATGGCAGAAAAGCAGGAAACTTGTTCCAGGGAAGCAGCAAGTTGTTTGATTGTTAAGATGATTTGAAGCAGACAGAATATATGGAGAGGACTGGAGCAGAGGCACCCAACCTGCAGTCCCTGCTGCATATGGCCCTTAACATTCCCTAACAGCCCAAACTACATTAACACATCATTGGGAAATATTTAACAAAATACATACCAATACAATACAACACAGATAACATTATATTTTAAAACTGAGTCAATCTACTGCCCTGGAGCATCTTTATCTATAGCCTAGTGGTCCCCATTACTATTTGAGTTTGACACCACCGGACTAGAACATGGCAGTAAATACGTAGACAGAAGCAGAGTTTAGATTGTGGAGAAACCCAATAAAAGCAAGCTCCTTATGGGTAGGAAGTGTTTTTGTTTAGTTTTCTAACAATTCAATGAGCACTTATTGAGCATCTGCTATGTGGCGGGTACTATGTGAGGCACTGGGAACACAGAAAAAAAATCAATCCATCTCGGCTCCACAGGAACTGGGCATCACCAGAGATTATCACAGTGCCTACCACTGGTTAGGCACTTAATAATTCTTGTTGACTTGACTTAAGGACTTGTCTTGAAGGAAACTGGGGATTCGGGAGGTCAAGGTAAAGAGAGAGAATTCCAAGTACAGGGAAAATTGTCCAAAGATGAATAGGTGAGAGATGGAATGTTAACTAAGGGGGAACAATAAAAGGTCAGTTTGGCAGGAATGAACACTGAAAGGAGAATAATGAAGGTTCAGTCTTGAAGAGTGAGTTGGAGTCAAACTATGAAGGTGTTGTTTAAATGTTTAGTTGAAGAATTTGCATTTTATGCGGTGGATAAATAAGGGCCACTAAACAGGCGAGTGATCTAAGTATCTATATCCACCTCCCTCTGTGTAGCACACGCAATGGGAAACTCTTCATTAATTGCTGAATGAATGAAACAACCTATCATTTTGGGCCATCTGGGAATGAGATTTGTTAAACATATCTTGTGTGATGGGATTTTACCCATATCTTTTTAAAAGGGATGTGCAAACAAGAGAAATTTGAGTCTACTTAAGAGTGAAAGCCTTCCATAAGCAGGATTTGTGTCCAAACAATGAATGCGCTCAGTGTAAAAGATTCTAGTATGTTTCTAGTCTCCGAAACTTGTCTTCCATCATTTTCCACCAAACATGTATACACCGAAAAGTAATAAGCATAGTTTAATTACTAGTCATAGTCATTACTTAAGTCTGATTCCTTTCCCATCTATTAGTCTAAGTTTTCCTGTTTATTTCTTTTTTTTTTTTTTTTGGATATCTGTAGTCAATGGTAAATTAGAACCTGAGCATTAAGGGCTCAAGGAATCAATAGGACTGAACAAAGATGGAGGGAACAAGAAGTTAGAGAGAGAGACATATAGATGAAGGTTGAGAGAGACACACACAGAGAGAGAGAGAGAAAGAGAGAGAGAGAGAGAGAGAGAGAGAGAGAGAGAGAGAGAGAGAGAGACAGAGAGAGAGACAGAGAGACAAAGAGACAGAGAGACAGAGAGAGACAGAGACAGAGAGACTCAGAAAGCGATAGAAGCGGGGAGGGAGGGAAGAGAGAGAGACACACAGAGAGGGAAAGACAGACAGACAGACAGGAGAGATAGAAATAGAGATGGAAATATGGAAGAAAGAGGTTCAAGAATGCCAAACAAGGTAAAGAGGGAGAAGAAAAGAGAATGGGGGTAAAAGAAAAGAAAAAAAAACACTGTCATTGAAAACCACTTTCCTTTTAATTAGATTAAATTTCTGAAAAGAAGGGCAAAGAAGAAAACCAACACGATGAGGAAAGGAAGGCAATGGCAGGGCTTGGGACACAGGTGTTGGATAACAGAAAGAACATTATAGACAATTCCCTCATTTTGCCTATTGCCACCCTTGAGTGATGGGGAGGAAGACCACGTGATTTAGCTAAAGACGCAAGGAAGCATGGAAGGAGCGGCATCCTAAAATGGAGACAACAGCTCACACCTCTACAACAAAAACACCCTACCTTGGGATTGGCCTGATACCTCTAAAGCAGGAGATGAAAGGCAGGAAGAGCTACAACCAAATACTATCAAAAACTATCAGGCATAATGGTCAGCTCCTTGAAGGCAGGGATTGTCTTTTGCCTCTTTTTTGTATCCCCAGTACTTAGCACAGCTCCTGGAACATAGCAGGTATTTAATAAATGCTCATTAACTGACTGACTAGTCATCAGGCCATGGCAGGAAATGAGAGTTCATGATGCTCTTGCCAGAGGCTGTTCCCAGAACAAGGCACATTACAGCAAGTTCTCATCAGGGCTCCTTTCTCTGTCCACAGATGGACTCAGTGCATCAGGGAAGCCTCAAAATCAATACAGCTGCAAGAATTTTAAAAAGGCTGGCGACCTACTCAGGGGTTTCTGATTGGTTATGACTCCTGAGATCTGAGTGTGTGTATTTGTGTGTGTGTACACATGTGTTGTGTGTGTGTAAGTGTGTGTGTGTTTGTGTGTGTGTGTGTGTGTGTGTGTGAATTAGCAAAGGAAAAAAAGAAGATTCTAGACGGTAAGCTTCAAAGAAATGTTTGCTGAATAGGAAATGAAACATGTTTCCCTCCTGGTCAGACAGGGGATCTACTGGAAAAAAAAATCCACACATTGTTAGCAATGATCCTTGCTCTCGATGTTTTTATTTAACTGTTTTCTTCATTAAAAAGGTAGGCTCAATTCCTGGGTAGGAAAGGGGAAATGGGGCATTTCCAGAAATTATTTTGATGTAAAAAACAAAAGGCATTGATAACATTTATTTTAAAAAATAAAAACCACACAAAGTGAATACAGCTGGTCCTAGTCAGGAAGATTTGGATTTAAGCTCTGCCTCTGACACGTGTTAGTTGTGTGACCCTGGACAAGTCACTTAATATCTTTAGTTACCCCAGGCATCTCTGTACAAATATTCTCATCTTAAAATACAGCATTGAAAATTGCTGTTTTCTTCATTTTAATCCATTCTGAGGTAATAATAGAATATGAAATGTACTTTGTAATAATATTTTAAAATTTGAGATGTATATAAGATTTAAAAGCATGTAGTCTTACTTGAGTATGTTCCTACTTTTGAAAGCATTTTATAGGAATAATTATAGCCAGTGCTTTGAGCAGCTTACATAGAAATAAAAGAGATAACTGAGTATCTAATTCATTGAGGAAAAATTTGCTGTGATTTATCGAGTAATAATGCTTGCAGGCAACAATTTATCAATTTCTGCCTGAAAACATTGTATTGCCTTCAGCTGAAAGGGATATTTTTCAAGCATCCCTTCGAGTGTCCAGCAGATGGCACTGAAGATTTCATTTTTTTACACTAAATTCTCACACAGTTATTTAAATTATGGAATGTTTTTCTTTGAAGTATCTAATGTGTTGTAATAAAATTAGTACATTCAGCAGGGGGTATAACCTATTAGGATAAAATGCATTTTTAGAGATGGCTGGAAAAAGAACAGGAAGAAAATTGATAAAATATTATTTGAAATTACTGTGCTTTTGTGGAGGACCCTTACTCCACATGTCTACTTTATTATAGATCAAGTAAATTTTTTTTTTTGCTTTTTACTCATGGAGCACTTCATTTAGCTTTTAAAAAAGTGTTTTAGTGTATCTGATATAATCAGCACCCTACTGTTATCTGAAAGCTGTCTGAGGATGACACTTGGAAAATGAGAGTGAAATGAAGATTAGCTATTTATGTTGTATACTTTGTTACTTTGGTCAAACTTGCATCATTTGCACAAAAGCATCTCTCTGATAAGTATGCACAAAGTGAATAGAACTTTGGCCTAGAAGGCAAGGCAAGCTTCCTTCCTGAAAGTTAGTATTTTCCTTTATTTCTCCTCACAGTGACTACTGTCCTGACATGGACAGCTTCTTGACTTGAGGTCCTTTGGAGGCACCAGACAAAACTGCTTCTATGGGACTGTAAGGGAGGTAGGATACATCCCTGAAGGCACGCCTTCACCAGTGGTGGGACACAACTCTGCTATGTTCCACCCATCCCTGCTACTCTTCCTACCCTGTTGACTTTCCCCTGTCCTGGAGAACCAGCATCCACAATACTTCAGTCTTTGCTCTGTATCTCCGTCCTCTACCCCAACTTATTTTGTCCCAAGCACAATTTTGGCTATTTACCTTTTTGTTTCTTGGGATACTTCAAGACCCAACTTGCATGTGTTTAAATGTTGGGCCAGCGCAACACACCCAGAAATGGTATGGATGCACATTGGGAGAATACCTTTTAATTGTGATGGCTTCAGCTGGTTTCACAGGTAGCAGCTATCAAAGAGGTAAAAATTCTTTTATTATGTATTAGTCAATAATAGTGCCAGAAGTATCTCTTCCCCTTTTAATACTGTAGATATATCAGAGTTCTGGTAATGGAAAACACTAGGAGATATAGAAACCTTTATAAAGATGTTAGTTTTTTAGTATATTTTCATGGAAGAAAATAGAATGATATGATAGAAAATTATATACTGGAAAATTGATTAGGAATAAAAGCAACAAGAAAGTATGGAACAGATTTTAAATTTTCAGGGAAAGTCATTTAACTCAGGTAATAGGAATGCCTAGTACATTATGCATACTCCATAAGTATTAAACTTCAATTTTGTCACATGTAAGCATTTGCAAAAGGAGGAGGAAACTGTGAGGGGTATATATGTATCACAAAAAAATAAACAGAACAAATGCCTTTTGGGGTAGAAGTAATTCATAAAAATGGACAAAAATGACATTTATGCTAAAAGTGTTCTTCACAAACCAAGTACAGTGAAACTCAAGATTATTCCACCAAAGGTGGATTGTACTCATACAATATTTAAGGAATAATAAAATCATAGAAAAGACCTCAGAGGCCAAGTAGTGTAACCTAGACCCAAAAAAGAATCACCATTTTGACTTACTTGATAAGTAGTTATTCAGACTTGTCAGGAAGTTTTCCTTGTATCATGTCTAAATTTGCCTCTTTGCAGTTCCCATCTACCATTCTTAGTTCTACTACTCCTCTTGGTCTCCAAAACATAGCCTTGAAAGTACTTGAAGAAAGTGCTCCCTTCCATGCTGAGCCTTCTTTTCTTCAGGCTGAACCTTCCCATGTCCTTTAATCAATCATTGCCCGATGCATACTGAAGGCCCTTCTACATTTGAATTGCCCTCCTCTGAATGTTTTCCAATACCTGAAGATTGTGTTTGTGGGTGTGTATGTGTGTATCAGAAAAGATACAAAGCTTTGTTCCTCCCCACCATCTGTTTCCAATATTCTTTAGAAACAATCTGTTTAGAAAGGGAAAACATAGACTAACCATGCGAAATGGGAGTGGGAATGGAAGCCAATACCAATTTTGGCCTTATGTATTATATGTGTTTCTGTACATGAGACTGTAGCTGTTACTTCCAAAATAATGTGTGGCATTAACCCCTGTGTATAAGTAACTAATAACTCTGGGATGCAGCCATGGTTAACAGGCACAGAGGCATCACTAGCTGTGGTTAAATTGATCCATCTAATAGATTGCTTGTAAAGAGGCCAAAAGTATATTATTTATTTCAAGTTTTATTAAACTTGAAAAAGTTTAATTTTCTACATTTATATGTGCATATATATGTGTATATATATATACATATATATTACATATATGTATATATATATATATACTAATAAACTATTTCCCTTTTATAACTAAAAGATTGCTTTGTGAATAGCACCAGACCTTCAACATGGAAACCCTGGTTAAAAAAGACCAGTCCAGTGCCACTGAAAACAGATTGCTGCCTCTCAGTTGCTAGTACTAACACCAGGGGAAACAGCAGTGAGTGTGACATCCACAGGTCTAGTGGAATGTGCTCCACTTGGAAGTGCTCTGACACCCATTAGTAGCTACTTCCTTGCCCTTTGAGTTCCAAGGACAAGGTTCTTATGTTCCCAAATAGGCTTCAGATGAAAATAGAAAGAAGGAAGGAAGGAAGGAACAAAGGAAGGAAGGAAGGAACAAAGGAAGGAAGGAAGGAAGGAACAAAGGAAGGAATGAAGGAAGGAGAGAGAGAGGGACGGAGAGAGGGAGGAAGGAAGAAAGGAAGGAAGGAAGGGAAGGGAAGGAGGAAACCAGTCTCTGTGGGTATAAGTATTTGCCACCTTGTCCATTCTATTCTATCCAGCATTTATTGCCACCACTAGAGATACAAAGACGAAAACGAGATTTCCTACTCTGAATGTGTCTACATTATTATTAAATAGATAGAAAAAGTAAATATATAATATATGCGAAATCAATTTAAAGTAAGTTCAGCAGGAGAGGGAAGAGCACAAACAACAAAGAAGGAGAATTAGGAGATGTTTTTCATAGGAGCTTGCACTTGAATTGACCCACGAGCTAGGAGTTCCATGAGTCAAAAGTGAAGAGGGGGAACATTCCACAAATAGGCAATAGTCTGTGCAACAGGAATGACATGGGAGATGGAATGTCATATAAGATGGACAGAGAGTAGGCCCCTTTGGCAGAAAAATTAAGTGTATGGGGTAGAGTAATATGTAATTGACCTGGAAAGATCTGTGGAAACAGACCATAAAAGACTTTAAAAGCCTAACAGAAGGGTTTGTATTTTATCCTAAAAGGAATAAGGAACCAATGAAGCTTCTTGAGCAGGAGAATAGCATGGCTATAAGCATGAGAAATAGAACCAACAGGACTGGTATCGTTTAGCAAGAATGATGTTTTGTTTCCCAAATGTTTTTCTTAAGAGCTATGACAAGTAGGAGAAAATAAAATATAAAATTTGATATTAGAATAAAGAGTGTTTTCACTAGGTTATTTTGAACTGAGAAATGTAGGTTGCATGATACTTAAGAATTCTACTCTTTCCAAGGCTCTGAAGTAATGGGTGAGTGATTTATAGGAAGCATGTCTAAAAACGTCAAATAAGATGAATGCTATTTCAAATGGAATGGCTAATAAAGTGTAATGTTTAAATCTGGGGACCTTATACAGTCTAATAGTGCCCTTTTAATTAGTAAGTTAATAGAATTGTGTTTCTTAATCCTTGTTTTTGTGCCTTGGATGTTTAACAATAGTAAAATGGTATTTGGATGAATGAGTGGTAGGTGAAGATGGAGGTTCAGTCTTGACAGGGTAAGTAATCCTTAGTCTATATTTTAAAGGGCTCCACTGGGAGACCAAACTGGGTCTTTTGAAAGTAGCAGTGACCCCAGACATCAATGTCAAACTTCCATGGTTTTCCTTGGGAGCCACAGAGCTGTAATGGGATACTGCAGGCAGTAATGGATTGCTGGCTCACAAAGCTTCTCAGGTCCCAGCTCCAGTGTTAATCCCTTCACTGCCAGCCAGCCTATGCTAGCTGCTAGCCTAACATCTCATTGCCATTCATTTTCTCACAATAGAAATGCTCCCTTTTATTTTAGGTTGGCATTCTACTAAATCCCTTCAAGGCCAGTTCAAGTGACACCTCTTATAAGAGATCTTTCCTTATTCCCCAGTATTTAGCATACCACACCACCACTAAGTCCCATTTTTTTGCATATGCAAACCGTGATTTCATTGGTAGTGGAAATTTCCCATGAGGAAATGCCTTTCACCAATGTAGATGAGCATCTATTCTGAAACTTAACCATATTAGAGATATGCCAGGGACACCAAGAAGTTTAATAACTTCCCTGAAGTCATAAAGTCAATAGAAGTCAGAGGCTGGAAATGAACCCAGATTTTGCTGACTTAGTCTTTCACCCCACTAAAAGAGGATTATAACTTGAACCCCTTTGGAAGTCTTATAGCCTGTGGGTTCCTCTAAATAATGTTTTTAAGGCACAAAATAAAAAACATAGAGGATTATAAAAGGGAAAACAGGAAAAAAGCATTCATTAAAGCACCCACTATGTGCCAGTTGCTGTGCTCAGCACTTCATAAATATTATCTCCTTTTATCCTAAATAACCTGACTATGAAGGTGCTATTACTATTCCCATTTTAGAGTTGTAAAAACCAAAGCAGAAGGCAAGTGACTTGCCCAGGGTCACACAACTAGTAAGTATCTAAAGCTAGGTTTGAGCTCAGGTCTCCCTGACGCCAAACCCAATGTGCCACCTAGATGCCATTGTTGTTGCTGTTATGTTGAAATACAGTTATCGATTTAAAAAAAGATCACAGACTCTAGGTTAAGAACTCCTGGCTTAAACCACAGTGTCCCTTTGCTTTGTATTTGTTTTGCATATATTGCATATTTATTTGTTTGTTTGTTTGTTTGCATTATTATGCCCTCCACCTCCATCTCCCAATTGCAAACTCATTGAAGGTAGGGACTGTTTTTATTTGTTTTGTTTTTAAATTTTTATTTCACCATCTTCTAACACAATAAAATAAAAGCACTTGGAAGAAAACTCCAGATCTAAGCAAAGAACAAGTTCTCAGTGGGCTAGCCAGATTCCAAGGCAGATTTTTAAAAATAATGGCAATCAAGAGTATCCCTGGATTTTTGAAGCTGGGGACAAAACTGCTCCAGTGTGCTGTTTAACAGACGCTTGCTGAATTGAATTTCAAGGGTGTTCGGGAAGAAGGAAAGACCACATTATTTGACATTGTTGCTGTTGAGTCATTTCAGTCATGTCCAACTCCCCATGACCCCATTTGGGGTTTTCTTGTTAAAGATGCTAAAATGGTCTGCCATTTCCTTCTCCAACTCATTTTACAGACGGCAAACTGAGGCGAACAGGGTTAAGTGACTTGCCCAGGGTCATACAGCTAGTGATTATTTGAGGCCAGATTGGAAGTCAGGTCCTCCTGGTTCCAGACCTGCACTCTACCCACTGTGCCACCCAGTTGCTCCAGTATTTGAAATTAGGGTGGAGGATTTATATTTTGTGGCCGATGGCTATTTTTCTCCAATTTTTTTTCTGCCTAGTCAGTGCACATAATATGTCTACTGAGCTATAAATAAATTAGAATTCAGAACTTAAGTATTTTAAATAAATCTGCTATCTCTTAAAGAGGGATAATTTAATAATGCATATGACTGACGAAGTGATGACCATAATGAAACTGAGGATACATCCATAATTGTAAATATAATCTAGAGCCAAGACATGAGGCATTCAAGTGTGTTTTTGATATGCTGAACACACACACACACACACACACATATACACACCCTAATATTAAATAAAGACCATATTGAGTTTCTGAGGTTATGAAAATGTACTCTAAATAGACTTATTTCTTTTTCCCCCTACCCAAAAGAGAGAAATCTAAGCTTCCTGGATTTTACTTGTGCTGTATACTAAATTAGTCTGCAATCATTAGGTACAGTATTTTCTAAGCCATTTTGTAGTGCATTTCAATACCAAAGCGACAAGTTGCAATTTCCTTTCCATTATATTTCCTAATGGTGACATCTGTTTTCATCCTTTAATTAAAACACATTGTTAAATAAGCATTTAGGGCCTGACTATGATCTAAATAATAAAACAGGTGGTGTAATAACTTAAACACTTCTATGTACATGCCAACGTAAAGCATGTGGCAAGTTATACAAACTTCACTGGGTGAGGCAGCACCTGATAATTTCAGGCCAAATTTGAAGAATTTAAAAATTACTCAAATTTGCATGCACTTGTATATCTGTCTCATCCATCTTACATCCCCTACTACTTAATCAATTCCAGACACACTCTCCTAGCCTCCCCAGCCATGGATGGGGGACAATCAATTCTATTTTTAAGACTTGGTACATTATTTTATATTTAGATATTTTAAAAATGTCATAATCAGCTTTACCTAATCACACTGTGCACAAAGCTAGGGATCGTCCATTTTGCATTTTTTATTTTTTCATTATCCATAATAACCTTCCAACGTTCTCCAGGCACCTTGAACTCAAACTTGGGCCACATTTATTCAATGCTCAATACCAGATTGAAAAATAGTCCAACAGGTGTTTTCAGTCATTTTAATGACACAGTAAGACCAAGTATGTTCTAATCGATCTCATGGACTATGCTGCAATTTGTTACAGGGACAGATCCTTGCCACATATCTAACCAACATGAAAACAGGTTTCTGTATAGACTCAGCCTTAATGAAGATACCTAGTTATAAGATTATATGATTTAGAGTTAGGAGGAATCTCAAAGTTCATCTTGGACCAGAGAACAGCAAATAACTCGTGAACTACATCCAGCCCGACACCTACATTTGGACTATGGTCCGTGTTCTAAAAATGTTTTTTTTTATTTTCATTTTTTCATAACTTATGGGCTGTACAAAAAGTAGTTGGCTGGCTGGGTTTGGCACACCCAGCCATTGTTTGCTGACTCCTGATCTAAAACAAGCTTCTGTTTGTACAGATGAGGAAACTGAGGCATATGGAGTTAAGGTGACTCACTCAAGGACCTAGCACTCATGGGTAGGAGAATCAAGATTCAAACCTAGCTCCTCTGATTCCAGATCCAACATTCTTTTGCATATCCACCGCACTCAGAATTTTATGAGTCCATTTACCTCTTTTATGGTTTAAGTTTAGCAAAATTTTAGTACTATTATGGATATTTCATTGTTATCCTCAAAATAAACATCCTTTGATATAGGATCCTAGATCTGTCAAATCAAGTCAACAAGCATATATGAAGAGATAGTCACTGGGCCAAGTGCTAGAAATGCAAATACAAGCAAAAAGAAAGATAGCACTTGACCTCAAGCAGTTTACGTTCTAGAAGCTAAAAAGGAGTGCAGGAAGGAAACGGTTCCTGGGCAGGACATGATGGAGAAAGAGACAAGATGAATGAAGATAGAGCTAGTGCAGGCACTTGCAAATAGAAGTTCTAGGAGGAACCAACCAATCAGAAGAAGTGGCCACAGGGACAGAATGAACTTCTGGGCTGAGGAGCCAGCAATGTCAGAATCAGGGTGTAGAAAGTCCTGATTTAGAGTCAGGACGGGAGCCCAGAAAGGAATGAAGACATGGCTGGCTCAGGCACTTTCCTTAAAACAGAAATTTTGGGGGCTAGAAGGACCTCAGAAGCTATTTATTCCAAGACTGTCATTTTATAGATGAGAAATTGAGGCTATGGGATGTTGTGACTTGTTCAAGGTCACAAAGGTAGTTAAATGACAGATACAAGATCAGATCCTAGGTTTTTTTACTCCAGAGTTAGCCTCTTTACTCTGTACTATGTTACTTGTCTCTTTAGAGGATTTTAAACCTGAATTTTATGCTTCTTTTGAGAGATCTTAGAGAAGTCCCTAAGATCCTTGTTCCCTTATGTTTGTGACATAAAGATAGTAAAGTTGTCCTCACATTCAGATAATGAACAAATATCTAAGATGTTAAAAAAACATGAGAAACTCACCATAGTTTATGGGATTTGGAGCTGAAAAGACTTTACAGATTATCTAGTCCATACCCCTGTAACAACAATGCCACTTGCCACTACTGTGGCTGTGTAAGACCAATAACACCAGCACACAGGAGGGCTGCTAGTACAGATTCTTTTATCTGCTTTTCTAAGGAAAGCAACTTTAAAAGGGTCAACAATCTTACTTTAATCAAACATATATATATAATATATATATATATACACACATATATATATATACATATCATTCACTTATTTCAGGGGAAATGTCAGCACCCTGAACTTCAGAGAAAATACAAACAGAAATTATATAAACAGAGCAAATACAAACAGCAAAGACCAACAGACAGGGCTTCCAAATGTCTGACCAAAAGCAATACATACATAGTTACCAGAGACGGAAGCACCACCATCTGGGTTTTCAAAGCTGGGGAGCTCCTTAACGGCTACCCAGAGCCTCATCTGGCCAAATAAAATGAACACTCCTCCAATGAGTGAGCCCAAAACCAAAATGCTAACCTCAGAGTATACATATCTTTCTTCAGGGCCAGAGGGCATCACAACCCTTGTGACCCAGGCTCATGGGACTCACACTTCAATGTGACTCAGATTCAAAGCAGACCTATTAAAGGGCAGGGAAGATCTTTGAATTGTATTAACATTACAACCCCTCATTTTGTAAAAGGTTGAGGTGAAGAAGCTGGGATTTAAACTCATTCCTCAACTCCACAATGAGAGTTCTTTGCTTTAAAACATCTTACACAGATCAGTTGATTAGGAGGAGTTTCAAGAAATCATTGATATGAAGAGCAAGTTACCTGGTTCCCATTTCCTCACCATTCACTTTAATGTAGGTTCCTCCCCTATACCATTTGAAAAGTTTTAAGTGAGTGTCTTAAGTGAGGATAATCATAGTTATTATTTCTACAATGCTTTAGGGTTTTCAAAGCACTTAATATATATTATCTCCTTTAATCCTTACAACAGCTCTATGAAGTAGGTTTCATTATTTTCTCCACCAGATCCTAACTTTACAGATGAGGAAACAAAGCCTGTAGCACATAAACGACTTGTCTAGGATCACAAAGGTTATAAATGTCTGAAGGAAGTTCCGAACCTAGGTCTTCTTGATGTCAAGTCTAACACAACATGAACTACACTAGGGGTGGGGAACCTGTGGCCTTGAAGCCACATGTGGTCTTCTAGGTTCTTTGGTGTGGCATTCTGACTGAGTCTAAGTTTTACAGAACAAATCACTTTATCAAGGGGATTTGTTCTCTGAAGTTTGGATTCAGTCAAATGGCTGAACTTGAGGACCCAGAGGGGCACATGTGGCCTGGAGGAGACACACCACTGCACTACACCAACTAGTGTAGCCTCAGGATTCAAAAGTTTTACACTACACCACACAGTAATTCAGAAGAGAAGCTGGGACCACTAATATCCACAAAATAAGCCCCTTTGACTTCCTATGGAGAAAGTATCTAGGAAGAGCTATGGTGATTGTAATGTATACAAGAAATGAGGAATTGTTTAAGAAAAAGACAAAATGTTGTGATCAGAGAAATGGATGAGCAGAAGACAAATGGGCAGTCACAAAGAAAGAACATCATAGAAATGATGCACAACCCATATTTTCCGTTGGTATTGACACAACGTTAAGAGATTTTGGAGGAATCCTCAAATATTTTGGACAGACCCCTGGAGTTGGATTTGTTGCTGGGCACGTCTCATTTTTTTCATGACCATCCTAGTCCAAATATCCACCAATTCCTGTCTTGACCATCGGGTAGGAATAGGAACTGTACATATTCACTGCCACCTTTCCCACTCCCACAGCGTCCCGCAGTCCAAGAAGGAAGGCCTTCCTGAATCCTCTCCCCACCCACATAAGATAATTTAATCTGCCTTGGAGTCCTGGGGCAGAGCTGACCTGGTTGAGTATGAATAGCTCAAAACATGCCTTTCCTCATCCGTAATCAGCCTGGTTCCCTACCTTTATCATTACACAGGACTACGGACCACCAGATGTTGGTCTTCACCTTTGCTTTCCACCTCTTTCCCAGAGACTGGTAATCAAATCAACATTACCTTTGCTTCTCTGAATAGCATGATAATCTATTTCCCTCTGGCTCCACTGATTCTGAGTAATAAAATGTCTAGACAGATATTCCCTTTCCCTCCCACCATGTCCTGATCCATCACGGCCATTCGTTTCAGTCCTATCCCTCTGGTGTCTCTACAGTATCTCGGTCTTTCCATTTGGTCCCACATGCACCTCGTTCTATTATGAACACATCATTCTTCATTTTAGGTCATGAGGCAACTAGGTGTCTCATTTGATAGAGCAACTGGGCCTGGAATCTAAAACCTTGAGTTCAAAAAGTCTACTCTCCAACACTTCCTAGTTGTGTGACCCTGGGCAAGTCACTTAACCTCTCTCTCTTCCTCAATTTTCCCAACTGCAAATTGCAGATAATATAACATCTACCTTACAAGCTTATAATGAGGATCAAATGGGAAATCGCAAAGCACTTTGCAAGCCATGTAGCAATTATTATTATGTTAGACCTCTACCCTCCTCTGACAATTATTTTATATGAACTTTTTTATTTCCTTATATCAAATCAAGTCAAAAAACATTTATTAAGTGCCTGAGATTTGCCTGGCACATATTTCTTTTTCCTAATAGATTGTAAGTTCCTTGAGGGCAAGGCACTTTATCTTTTTATCCCCAGCAAAGAGCACAGTGCCTGTCATACAGTAAGCACTTAATAAATGCTCACTGAATTGAATAGTAATGGAGAGTTATACAATATAGGTGAGCATGGATGGCCTGCAACCTATGTCATTGAAAGGTATAGCTATACAAAAGAAATCGCCCCATATCCCATCAAAGCAGAAAATGAACAAAGTAAAATTTTAATTACAATCATTACAATTACATTTTGGTGAACCAAAAATGGCAAAAAGCGAAAATAAATTGTAAGAGATAATGTGCACAGAGTCACTGGAGTATTTTGCTACAGGTTCTGAGATTTAAATAACACCTTCAAAAGGAGGAGACAATAAAATGTACATGATAAGGAGACACATTAGCAAGGTTATACAAATAAATACAAGAAAATGTTATACAGAGAAGTTTAATGTAAGGTTTTTGGTTGAGGGGATAATTTCTCTGTCCATTATTAATAAGCTCTCTCAATCATGCTTTGCAGTGGAAATATGGAAATTAGAAGAAAGTGGTTAAGACCCAATAAGTGAGCTACCTCTTTACAGGATGTATTTTAGACATTGGAAGGAGGCAAAAATCATTATTTTAGTAATTAGGGTACCAATTCTCCCACCACTGTGCTTCAATCAGGGATACAGGGTGGTGAGAGTGGATCATTTTGAAAATTCATTGAACCACATTTCTGTGGTTATCATCATAGCTAAACCAAACTGCCAGAGAAGGGAAGAAGGTGAGTCACTAAGTTTTCTGAGGTGGTTTATGTGAGTAAAAAGCCAGTGTATGGCAATATGCATACCCATAGCCAGCTAGAATACTCTTCCTCATTAGTGTCACATGCAAATAGACACAGGGGCCACTAATCTGTCCATAAGAATTCCTATGGCTTGCACACAGATTGTTTTAAAATGTGGTGTTATTTATGTTTTATTGTACTTTTTATTTATTTTGTTAAATATTTACTAAATTATATTTTAATCTGGTTCAAGCCACATTGGGAATGTTGCAGGCCCCAGGAGGCCTTCAGGCCACATGCTTGGCACCTCTAATCTATATCCCTGTACTATCACAGGTTTACCTAAAAAGTAAACCAGGCATTTGAGCACAGAAATGGGAGCTGGGCTCTTCCAACAATGTGGTACAACAGGAAGAGTGTTGGATTTAGAAATAGAGGACCTAGTTTTGATTCCCATCTCTGATGCTTACTGTGTGGCCTTGGGCAAGTCCCAACCAATGTAAACCTCATTTCTTTATCTGTAAAATGAGGGGGTTGAACCAGATGATTTCTAAGATTCCTTTCAGCTATGGTACTATAACACTCTCTTACTATGTTAAGCATATTACCTTATTTTAAGTTCACTGACTCATTTTCTATTTGCCTTATTCTAATTTCTCATAGCTCCTGGGCGTGTGGGCTAGTTTAGAGGATCATAGATTTAAAGCTGGAAAGGACCTTTGAGGTCATTTAGTCTGGAGGTGTTGAATATGGAGCCCTCAGAGTACCTCTTGAACCAGATTAAAATGCAACTGGGAAATAGTTAATAAAAGAAAATGAAAATACACTAAAGTATATATGATGTTAATATCTAGTTTTCTAAGTCAGCTCCACATTAGAATAAGCCCACCTCTTATTATAATATTCATTATCTGATAATTGTTTAACAATCAGAGCTGATTTTTCCTATTGGAAATACCCACTCTTCCAAAGGTACATAAGCATTGAGTTGCCTCCATGGTTCGTCTTTGGTTTACAAAAGAAAGCCAAATGACCATCATTTTTAATTATTTATTTACTAAACATAATTAATAAAATTGATTGTTAATTTTCCAGAAATTATGTCTCTTAGACTTCATATGTCACATGACCAAGGAAAGGACACTGAGTCTGAAGCCAGAGCATTTGGGTTAAATCCTGTACTTAAGACTTACTATTAATCAACCAATAAAAATGTAAATATCTACTGTGTGCTGGACACTGTGGTAACCTATGTAACCCTGGGGAAAAAAAATCTCTGCACAAGATAAAGGAGATACTTAGCTTCTGAAGCCTTTGATATTCTTCTTAGTTTTCCCTTAACATAGGTCATTTTTGTTCCGCTTTCCTCCTGGGTGGCTGAAAAGGCAATGTGATAGCTACAACCCCATTCTGCATATTGTAAAGGAAATGGACTTATGAACAGCCCAGGCTAGACAACCCCAGTTGGTCTCAACTATTTTCTTTTTTTCTGCCCAGGGTCCATTGGAGATCAGGAAAAGTAGCATCCATTTGTATTAACTTACCACCCCACTCCCACTCCACTAAACTTGCATTTCACTAGCTTGTACAATTTTGCCATTGCAAATGACATTAAAGAAGATTCATTACTTTTTTTATGCTTTGCCACTGCATCCTGAGGACCACTGGGATTTTCTATCTGACTTGCTGCCAAAATTCCCTATATATGTTGTCTCCCTCATTCGAATCTGAGGCCCTTGAGAGCAAGGACTGCTTATTTTTCTTTTTGTATCTCTAATGCTTATCACAGTACTTTGCACACAGTAAGCACTCAATAAATGCTTTTTCAATCATTATTCATATTTTGTTCATTCACTAAACTCCTTGAAACAGGGTAGCCCAAGGGCTTGTAAAGGCCTCAAGACAAGTTTGTTGGAATCCAATTGTGTCGTTGAATATTCCTAGAATTTTTTATAAGTATAAGTGAATGACAGAGAGCTGATGATTTGGTCAGGTTGTCTGCTAAGTGGAACACAGATACCAGATGGCCAAACCAGGCACACCACAAAATTACTGCACTGGAGCTCTGAGCGGTGCTCCTGAAACCAACCCCACACTGGTGCTTTTGGAACAAACAAGCACTGGGCCTGGCCCAACAAGGAACTTTCTCACCAGGAAAGGGCAATCAATGATAGAAGCAACAAATGAGGTGCTGAGAAGGTGAGGCCCAGGGAAGAGATGGAGAGAATTAGACTCAATGAGACTACAAGAAGGAGAGAGAGAGAGAGGTAACATTTCATATTAATTATCCACAATGAAAACCTAGTGTGTACAGTATGTCTCATGTCTAAAAATAATTTAAACAGGCTGTCTAGGAGGATGGCTAATTTGTCACCCTGCTCTTCCTCCTGCTCACCTTCCTCTGCCAGACACATTAAATGACATTTTAAAAGGCTACTTAAAACACACTGCCCAAGCATCAGAAACTGATCAGCTTGGATTTTTCCTATAGAAAGCCTTTCTCCCTCAAATACACAGCAAAATATTGCATCTAAAAGAATACTACTCCCTAGAGAGTAAGGGTTCTGGCTAGTTTTCTTTATTCAAAGACAACATGAGAAGGCATCACAGGGGCAGTTAGGTATAATTCAGAATTTTAGAGCATGAAGAGGACTTTGAGGTCATCTGGTCCAATCTTCTGGCTTCTCATATGACTCAGTGAAAAGCACATTGGATGTGGAATCAGATGGACCACATTCAAAACCAAGCTTGACCATTTGTTCCTGTGTGACCTTTGGGAAGTCATTTAACTCCTTTGGGATCTCCCTTTTCTCATCTGTAATATGGGCATGGAGAGAAGAGTTTGACCAATAACTCTCTAAAGTCTCTCTCAACTCTTTGGCAGTACAAAAAATAAATGTGAAGACAACTCCTCATGGCTACATATATTATACTTCCAATTGAGAAGTTTAGAAAATAAGAAATCTGTGAATCATGACTTTTTTTCAAGCCTCCTAACTATAAGTCTAATCATATATAAACATGATTTTCAATTTCATGACTACAATATTACTTTATGATAGAACTATGACTGGCTTCCAGACTTCCTGAGTTTTAATTCATTATTTCATAATTCACCCTTAAGTGACAATAAGCTGTGTCCAGGAACAATATACCATTGATACATCATTATGTCATATATCTATCTATCTATCTATCTATCTATCTATCTATCTATCTATCTATCTATCTATCTATATCTATATCTATATCTATCTATCTATATCTATCTATCTATCTATCTATCTATCTATCTATCTATCTATCTATCTATCTATATATATATATATATATACCATACCAATAATATACCATTACACCTATGAGAAAGTCAACACATTAGACCAGTTAATCATGTTTTCCTGGTGGTGCTTTTTCCCCCTCTCTGGATCATAGATGTTAACACATGAACTGAAATAATAGTAGTAGGTAATATTTTATATAGCACTGTAAGATTCAATCCCATAAGATGGATTCTATTATTATTCCCATGGTGTAGAAGAAGAAACTGAGGACAAATGAATTTCCTGGGATCTCATAGCCAATAAGTGTCTGAGACAAGATTCAAGCTCAGGTCTTCCTGACTTATAGTTCAGAACTCTATCCACTTTGACATCTAGCTACCTCTTTTTGTTTAAAGAGATTCAGATTGGAGGATGGAGCCAAGATGGCGGCTGGAAAGCAGGGACTTGCTGAAGCTCCCACCCAGGTCCCTCCAAACACCTATAAAAAATGGCTCTGAACAAATTCTAGAGCTGCAGAACCCACCAAATAGCAAAGAGAAGCAGGGCTCCAGACGAGGACAGCCTGGATGGTTGCTGGGAAGGGTCTATCTATCACACAGAGCTGGGAGCAGCATGGAGCAGAGCCCAGACCAACCAAACTGGGAGCCAGGTGGAACAGGCCCTAGATCCCTGAATCAGGGAGCTGTGGCAGTTACCAGACTTCTCAACCCACCAACACCAAAGACAACAGAGAAGGTTAGTGGGAAAAGCTGCTGGGACAGAGTGAAAGGAGTTCATGGTTCAGCTACCGCCCCGGAGACAGTGGAGGTGGTGCAGCTCTGAGGCTGCTCCCAGAGCTACAGCTACAGTTGCCTCCAGCTGCAGGCCCAGAAGGCGGGAGGAATTAAACTGCAGATTAGAGTGGAGTGCAAAGACTGCTTTGCCCTGCCTGGATCTAGGCTGCAATCCTGGTTGGCGGTTCTTGGGGGAGAAGGGGCATTGGTGTGCCAGAGCTCGCTGTGTAGAAGTTTTTACATGAAACTAGGAAATAAGATATACAGGCAATGGGGCATAGAAATCTATCTTGCCCTACAAGAAAGTAAGGGAAAAGGGGATGGGAGGGGAGTGGGGTGACAGAAGGGGGAGTTGACTGGGGAACGGGGCAATCAGAATATATGCCATCTTGGAGTGGGGGTAGGGTAGAAATGGGGAGAAAATTTGTAATTCAAAATCTTGTGGAAATCACATATAATAATAAAAAAAAACAAAGAGATTCAGATTACTGCCCATTTGCAAATTCCCTTCATGAAGAGTCATTTATAACTTACGACTTTAGATAATTGCCTGGGAAGCTAGAAGGTTAAGTGATTAAGTGACTTGTCTAAGATAACACAAACTAGTATATGTCAGTTCATTTAAGATATGAAGCCAGACATTTGTGATTTCCCTGGTAGGGAAGCAGGTTTTTACAATAGAAAAGTCATTGACTGGAGTCCAAATATCTCATTCAAATATTTTTTCTGTGTGACCTTGGACAAGTGACTTAACCTCCCTGGGCCCCAGTTTCTTCATCTATAAAATGCTAATAATAACAGCTAGCATTTAATTAGCCTTTAAGTTTTGCAAAATGCTTTGCAAATATTATCTCATGTTTTCCTCATAATAATCATGGGAGGACATGAGGAAGTTGAGGCAGGCATAGGTTAAATGGCTTACTGAACATCACATAGAAAGTGTTGGGGCCATATTTGGATTCAGGTCTTCCTGATTCTAGGCCCAGAGCTATCTATTGTGTCATCTAACTGCTCCTGGACTATGATCCTACAACCTTGTATCTAGGACTCTAAGATATTATGTTTTCATGGCTAAACAAACAGGTCACTCAGGAGACACAAGTCACTATAATAATCCAAATGGAGACTTATCTTAGAGTCAGCTTAAGTTTAACAATTGAACTTCAGTGCTTTTCCAGGCCAGGTTGATTTGGTCAGATTGACACGGTTTCAGGTTTTTTTTTTCTTGCATACAGGCTGGTCATTGGAATATTTGAAAAGTCTAAAAACAGACTCTTCACATGCAAATTCTATGGAAACCATCCTTTCAGATAAAAAAATCTTTTAGCCAAAGCTATTGGATGAATATAGACCTATAATTTATTTGGATTTCTTTGTGCTACTTAAACACCTGCAGAATAGCCTTCTAGCTGAGAATTATAGACTTCAGACTCCTTAACATCCTGCTTTTATTCTTCTGTTCCTAGTTAAACAAAATAATGAGAATTTTTTTAACCTCATCAGGCAAGGGATGCTGGGATACAACCCATTTAGATGAGAGAATTGGAGTCCATAGAGATCTGAAGAACTAAAATGCACCATGAGTAGAAGACAGCATAATAGGATCTTGCCCAAGTTTTAGAGATACAAAGTACCTTGGGAACCACCCAGTCCAGGGGTTCTTAAGCTGAGGTTTGTGCATGTGTTTTTTGGTTTGTTTGTTTTTAAGTATTTTGATAACTATATTTCAATAAATTGGTTTCCTTGTGGTCCTGTATATTTTGTTATTTCTGTAAAAGCATTATTCTCAAAAGAGGCCATGACTTCAACAAATTACCAAAGGAGTCTGTGACACAAAACAGATTAATAACTTTAGTTATATTTCAGCCTTCTCATCCTACAGATGAGGAAACTGAGGCCCAGATATAATAAAGCAGTATATGTGTTCATCCAAGTTAGTAAATGTGTCAGAGATTTGAACTTGGTCCTTTAGACTTCAAATCAGTCTGCTACCCCAGTGATATGCAAGATCTGACTTTCAAAAGGAGAGTCTCAACAACAGAAGTTTGGGATGTATTTTTCTTTTGGCCATGGAAACTAATGAAAATCTAATTTTCAGTAATGGGAAGATTTTAATTTCTGTTGGTGGAGCAAATACCCAGTTACAGATCTTCTGCAGTAATGAATAATTATAAAGATTTTATAGAAATCCATCCTCAAGCGGATTTTGCTATGAATCCCCCACTTGCACAGATTGGGAGGGTTGTTTTGTTGTATTTTTCCTTTGTGAAACTGTCCAAGTAAGCAGTTGCAATTGAATAACTTCCATTAGACAGCAGACCCCATGCCTGGTAAGTCAGTCAAACACTAGGGTGTTTCATTACTTCACTTAAATTATTTACATATAGAAATCACTATAAGACAAAAAAGGTGTCTGTCGCCTGTAGCGTCTGTAGCCAATGTCGACCTAAAGTGCAAAAATAGGACATGCACTTCTAAAACACGCACTGTAAATTGCTGTAGAGGTGTTATCTAGTCAGCAGAAACCAATGATTCACTCATATGACTAATTTTTTTTAACTAGATCAACCTAGATTTTGATAAATTTTTTTTGGCATAGATTTCAAAAAATTTTTCAACCAAGAAAATGAGAGAAATACTGCTTTTCCTAACTTATAATGATATTCTATTCCATATATCCTGAGGCCTCAACTAGACTACAGTGACTGTGAGGTCAGAGATGAAGGCCTCTGGTTCTTTGTCTACTCTTCATAGAAATGTGATTGGTTTTTCTGTACATAAAAGCATAACAAAATAATATCTACCACCACTCATTTTATGGTACTTCACAGATTCCAGAAAAATTTCATATAAATCACTTCATTTGATTCTCAGAAATAGCTCATGAAATGTGTGCAACAATCCTCATTGTCCAAATGAAGAAGCTACAGTCAAAGCAATAATCTGCCCATGTTGCAGGTAATAAATGGCATATAGGAGACTCAAGGTATGAGACTCAAGAATAGGCCTAATGTCTGCAATACGCTCTCCATCATCCCAAAGTCATGTAGCTAGGACAGAGCACTGCTTAGAATCAAGAAGATTCATCTTCATGAGTTCTTATCTGGCCTCAGACACTCACTAGCTATGTGACCCTGGACAAGACACTTAACCTTGTTTGCCTCAGTTCTTCATCTGTAAAATGAGCCAGAGGAGGAAATGGCAAAAACACTCCAATATCTTTGCCGAGAAAATCCCAAGTGGGGCCACAAACAGTCAAAAAATGCCTAACCAACAACAAACATGCAATAGTGAATTAATGAAAAAGAGATTGACATATTTATATGAATAGGCAGTTTTCAAATGAAGAAATTAAAGCTATCTATAGTCATATAAAAATGCTTTAAATCATTATTGATTAGAGAAATGCAAATTAAAACAACTCTGAGGTACCACTGCACACCTATCAGATTGGCTAACATGACAAAATAGGAAAAGGATAAATGTTGGAGAAGATATGGGAAAATTGGAACATTAATGCATTGTTGGGGGAGTTGTGAACTGATCCAACCATTCTGGAGATTAATTTGGAACTATGCCCAAAGGGCTACAAAACTGTGCATATTCTTTTATCCAGCAATACCATTTCTCAGTTTGTATCCCAAAGATATGATAAAAATGGGAAAAGGACCCATATACGCAAAAATATTTATAGCAGTTCCTTTTGTGGTGACCAAGAATTGGAAATTGAGAGGGTGTCCATCAATTGGGGTATGGCTGAACAAGTTGTGGTATATGAATGTAATGGAATGCCATTATTCCAAGAGAAATGATGAGCAGGCAGATTTCAGAAAAAAAAAATGTGGCAAGATTTACATGAGCGGATGCTGAGTAAAGTTAGCAGAACCAGGAGAACATTGCATGCAGTAACAGCAACATTGTGCAATGACCAACTTTGATAGACTTAGCCCTTCTCAGAAATGCAACAATCTATGACAATTCTACAAAAAAAAAAAAACACAAAAAACCTCATGTTGGAAAATGCTATCCACATCCAGAGAAAGAATTGTGGACTCTGAATGTAGATCGAAGTGTACTATTTTCTTTTTTGTTTGTTTTTTTTTCTTTCTTGTGGTGTTTCCCTTTGGTTCTGATTCTTCTTTAAAACCTGACTAATGTGGAAATATATTTAATATGATTATACATGTATAGCCTATATCAGATTGTATGCCTCATTGGGGAGGGGGAAACAGAAAGAGGGGGAGAAAATTTAGAACTCAGAATCTTATAAAAGTGAATGTCGAAAACTAAAAAATAAATAAAGAAAAAAAAATAAAAAAGATTGACTTCTTTAACAAATGGATTCAGAAGATAGTATAAGCCATTCTCTATACTGACCTGTCAAAGGCAACAAAACAAATTGTGCCCTCGTCTTTGCATCAGGAATACAAAAGTTCACATTCTGCCTTTGGTTCTTATTAGTTGTATGTCTATAGGCAGTCACTGAATCTCAGTTTTGTGATTTAAATTACTTTGTCTGGAGTCTGTTTTCATATTCTATTGGCCTCTAGGCTACTATCCTTTCTTTTTCAAGGAACGATTGACTACATTCATTGACTACATCAGCAAGTCCTGCCCTCAAATCTGCACATACATACTGTTATCCCTTACAATGCTCTGGCCTCCTAGTTCATCAACTTCGCAAACTTCCCTTGACTCTTTTCTTCCTGATGCCTTTTTCCTCATAGTTCTCCAGATTCTGTTGGCTTTTATTTTTCTTTCTGGAGGGGCATGGTGTCTGATGTGTGGTCTTTTACTGAAGAGTCCCTTACTGGTTTGTCCCAATATGAAACAACATTAATGATTCCAGTCAATTGAGGCTAAGTCATAGAACATGGTACAATTATAAGTAGCCTGAGAGAGTATGTTAAAGTCTTTTTTCACATAGTTGGAGCCATATCTACTGGAAACTCTTTGGATAACTCCACAGCTAATCCAAACATGGCACAGTGGAAAGGGCAATGAGTTTGTACTCAGAACGTATGTATTTAAATCTCATTTCTGCTATCTGTGTGATTTTGGACTAATCATTTAGTATCTCTGGAGCTCAGTTTCCTCATCTTTAAAATAAAAGTTCTAGAATAGCTTCCTTCTAAGCCTCCTCTAAGCTCTGAGTCTATGATTCTGTGATAATTTCCCTATATTTATTTTTAAATTTATTTTTTTTTAATTTGAATTCCAAATTCTCTCTCTCTCTCTCTCTCTCTCTCTCTCTCTCTCTCTCTCTCTCTCTCTCTCTCTCTCTGTGTGTGTGTGTGTGTGTGTGTGTGTCTGTCTCCCTCTAGCCATTCCCTAAATAATTGAGAAGGCAAACAGCATGTTACCCATTATACAAGGGAAGTCATGCAAAATCTATTTCCATAAGAGCTATGCCAACATTCATTTTAAGTCCGGAGATTAACTTCTGTCCCATCCTAATGTCCCTATTTCATAAGGTTAGTATGTTCAGTCAACCTAGTTAGACATACGGCTCTAGGTTGAACCTGGGACCAGTTTCTCCAATGATGAGGTCTGTCTCTATACACCAGAACAGCACAACAGCACAATCACAAATTCACTCAAAAAATCCAGGTAACGCAGAGTCCACATAGGACCCAGACTGCCAGATAATCCAAACAAGAGCCAGATAATTCCTGCATTGCCCCTACAAGTCTTCTCACCTTGTTTCTCCTCTTAGTCTCTCCTAACAAAGCTTTCTCTGCAAAAACAACAGTATGTGAGGCAAATTGAGTTCACCTAGTAGGGAAGGGAACATGGTGCAGCCTTCAGACCTACTGAATGTCACTGCTTTGTTTCAGCTACTCTAGCCCAGTTGCACTGCCTTCCCTACTGTGCTAATATATTCCTTGGTCACCATTGTTAATAATTCCTTGTCTTCTCTCAAGTGTTTCAGAGGCACTCTCTGATTGAATCTTCAAAGGATAATTTTATTAGGGTGTTATTCATTTCAATAAGGAGTTATCAAGTGTCTACTATATGATTAGACCTGGCTAAGAAATTTTAAAAAATTATAGAGCCTTCACCACAAAAAGGAAGAAAACAAACAATACTTTTCAATTCAATCAAAATGAGTAGATGTAAGCTCTTTCAGTACACTGTGGGCAGAGTCTATTTTTCTATTTTGTCTTAACTACAATGTACATAATTCTGTGCTAGGTGTTGAGGGAGAAAAAAGAGCTTAATTAGTGGAATATGAATGTGATAAAATATTATTGTAATATAAGAAATAATGAGCAGGCAAACTTCAGAAAAATGTGGAAAGACTTACATGAACCGATGCTGAGTGTAATGAGCAGAACCAGGAGAAGATTGTACATAATAACAGCTACATTGTGTGATGACTGACCTTGACAGACTTAGCCCTTCTCAGCAATGCAAGGATCTAAGACAACTCCGAAAGACTCACAATGGAAAATGCTATCTACATCCAGAGAAAGAACTTTGGAGTCTGAATGTAGATGGAAGCATACTATTTGCTTTCCTTTTCTTTTGTTGTTTTGTTTTGTTTCCTCTTTCTCGTGGTCCCTCCCATTAATTCTAACTATTCTTTCCATCATGACTAATATGAAAATATGTTTAATACGAATGTATAAGTAGAGCCTATATCAGATTGTATGCCATCTTGTATGCCAGGAGGGAGGAGAGAGTGGGAGAGAAAATTCAAAACTCAAAATATTATGGAAGTGAATGTTTAAAAACTAAAAACAAATAATTTATTAAAATTTTATTTAAAAGAGCTTAATAAGAAAAAAAACTTTCATTGTCCACTGAATTCACTCAAGAAGCATACCTCTTTTATATAAATCCCAAACTTAGAAGTCCCTAAGGTTTTTTTCCTTAATTAGAAATAAGCCTGATTTTGCCAGAAGGAAGTATTATTAATATCTTCTAAGTTTTTTTTATTTGAAATAGAGTCCCTTAGTCACATTAAATAAGGTAGTGTAGAAAATATCCCATTTAATATTTTTTTAAAGTTTTAAAGTATAAACACCAAGCAAAGGTTCTTATTTGATTCAATCTCATATGCCATTCTAGCCTTTTCTTTCAGAGAAAGAAACATGTATTCCCCATTTCTATTATAAGACTTCTTTTGCTGACACGTCTTGAAATACTACTGGTAAAACTTCTGACCTCTTCAGGCAGAGTGGGTGCAATTGGAAGACATTTAATTGATAGCCAAGGAATATCTTGTCTGGTATGATTACTGTTCAAGGACATTAAGGCACCATTAAAAAACACATTTGAACTTCAATTTCTATGTAGCAAGTTCTTAGTCTAAGTAGGAAGAAATAATAAGAAATGTTTTATTTCTGCAGGAGTGGTCAGAAATAAATGAATGAAGTTCACAAGGGACAAATGAAGGAGAGAATGCTTTAGAAGAAAAGATAAACTATGTAAATCAAGAGAGGGAAGGAATAATTAAGATGTAATGGGTTCTTAGATGTACCAAGGCCTAGGACCTAACTAACAGGCCCCTAGTCTAATGCTTCCGGGATGCATTGCCCATAAGGTCAAGTCATGCTTATAAAGTTTCCAAAGGTGGGTGTTCTCACCAAGCTTTGAATGATATGAAGGTCACTGAAGGTTTGGTAGAGAAATAATGTAGAGCACAGTCAACAAATTGCCTTTGGCAAGGGGATAAAGTCAAAGATAATGGTATCAAGCTTTGAAAAAACTTACTTTTGGCCCAGCAGTCACTTTTCTATATTGAGGCAAAAGTGAGGCTATATTTCTGATCAGGAGAAGGTTCATGGGGCCAGCAGTGAGTCAGAAGGACTGGAGTTTTGGAGTAGAATCAGAGGAGCATGAGGAAACAGCATGGTACCATAGAAAGTATCCCAGATTTGCAGTCGAAAGACCAGAATTTGGATCTTGCTGACCGTGTGATGTTAGGCCATGTCTTGACCTTCACAGACCTGCTTCCTTCTCTATAAAATGAGAGATTTGCACAACATAATCTCCAAGGTCATGTTCATCTCTAACATGTGATTCTGCTTTCTCCAAGCTTGGAAAGTAAGCCTAGGAAATCTAATTTCAGAGCAGGGATTAAGTCTAGAAGAGAGAAAGATACTAAAGTTAAATATAATATGTTTAAATATAAGAGCACTTTAATGTTCAGAGGGTAGATAGGAGTTTTCTATCATCATAGAGGATACATAAGGATAGGAACTGGATGTTTGCTTTCATTAGCATAGGGAACTCCCAGGTGAAAAACCTCCCTCCACTGATTCTGGTTAGCAACATCTCATCTAAAAAGAATTGGCTGAGTCACTTGAGATTGACTTGACCAGGATCATACAGGAAATATATATTAGTGGGAACACTTGAAACTTGGTCCTTGTGGTGTTGAGGATAATTATCTATCAACTACACTACATTGCCTTTCTTATCTAACACTGGAAAATAAAGACTAGGCGGACTACTATCGAGACGGCCCTTTAGTCTGAGAAGAGAGAAAGCTCTGGAGGAGAAATCTTCGAGTGTATGAGAAATTATTCAGAGAGCAGTCGCAGTTTTTCTATCTTCATAGAAGATAAAACAAAGTGAAAAAAGGATGAGACTACAGTGGAAGAGTTTGCCTTTAAAGGAGAGAGATAATTTTCTGACCATGAGAGTCTGAAATTCTTTGGGCAATGAGAAGTCTCCTCCTCTGGAGAGCTTTTTAAAAGACAGATGTCCTCACATTTTTTTGAGCTCTTTGCCTGGATTTTCCCTTTACCCTCTGTATTATACTTATGTGCATATTTGTGGTATTCCACCATTCTTTACTCCCTCTTCCTCCCCCAGTGAAATGTAGTTCCTTTAAGAAAAGGACCATGTGTCATTTGTAGTCGAATCCTATGCTACTGATTCACCTAGCAGGCACTTAAAATTTTTATTGAATGAATAACATATGGTTAAACCAACAAGTAGTAAGTACGCTATATGTCTTCTAGCGTTCTCCCCACTCCACTTCCAGGCCTATGATTTACTGATGCTTCCACTGAAGGATATTAAGTGATTAAATATTTTCAACTAATTAATTTATTCAATAATTTGATTCAGAAAACCAAATGATGAGACATACCTTAATCTCTCAGTAGACCAGCGAGGGACCATGAGTATGGAATGTTACATATAATATCAGATAAGGTCACTTGGTTTTACTACAATGTTTTTGTTACAAAGGAAAGAGGCCATATTGAATAGTGAACATGGTATAGTAACCAAAGTCATGGATACAACTCAACAAAACAAGGTAATGTGGAATTTTCAACAGCTGGAGGGACTCAGTCTGAAGTTCACTCTTCAAGACAAATAATCAGGGAATAAATATAATATATAACTCTAAAGATGAAAATCTATTTTTTGTAACATGAGAAAAAATTTGTATTTCTCTTAGGCTTTTGGTCTGTGATTCATACCCACTTCAGTGGAAAACTCATGTTGCATCCAGTGTTTTTCTCTTGCTTCAGCTAACCAATGAATCTTTTGTTTTAACCTTCAAGTGTTTGTTCTGATTTCACTGCGATAAGTGTTTAGTTCTGGCAAGGATATGGTTTGCATCTTATTTGTGAAGAGGGCCAATGCTGATTCACACGAGAGGCATTTAGAGTGACAAGGGCTGGGACACGAAGAATAAAATTTCCGGTTTAAATCTTGCAGGTGTTGAGAACAACAACAAGAAGAAGGGAATAGCAGGCAAAGATATAAATGCTGTTCAAGAAAAGCAAACAGGTTTATTTAGATACTGCTGAGTATTTTATACTATTTTCTTCATATATTGTCTTTTAAATACCTTGTCCAAAGCCTGAAAGTATAGCTCCCTATTGATTTCGCACTTGCAGATTTGTGAAACAACAAGTATTGGTTTTGTGCTTCAAACACAGCACAGGCTAGCAGTACTATGTTTAAGTTTTCTTCCTAGTTAATTGTGTTCTTGGGCAGAGCAATAACAGCAAGGACTAGCTGGAGAGGAGAGTAGAGAAGAGCATGATTCAGAGGGAAGACCATTGGCTATTGGGTCAGAGGACCTGAGTTTGACTGTGACTTTGATGCTTACTAACTGTCGCATCTTGAGAAAATCTCTTATTTTCGCATCTTAAAATCAGAGTGTTGGACTCTACAGCTGCTGAGGTTATCTTCAGCTGTAAGTCTATGATCTCGTGATCCATATACTTGGAAACCTTTCTGGACCTTGCTTTCCTCATTTTAAAGTAATAAGGCTAGACTAAATTAATTCTGAGACTCCTTTTAGCTCTGAGTCTATAAATCTATGAAATTTCCCAATATTTATTTTTAGTTCACTTTTTAAAAATTTGCATTCCAAATTCTCTTGCCCTTCCTTAACCCATTGAGAAGGCAATACATATGAAGTCATACAAAACCTGTTTTTCATAGTATCTATGTCAACATTCATTTTAAATCCAGAGACTAATCCCATCCCATTCTAGTGTCCCTATTTCATAAGGTTAGTAAGTTCAATCAACCTGATCTGATACATAGTTCTGGGTTGAACCTGGGACCAAGATGATTATTAATGAATTTCTTCTATGGTGAGATCTGTCTCTAGATGCGGCACAGTGGACACCTACTCCCAAGGGCACATCACCCCTCTTCCATGACCTGCCCTCTCTCCCTACCCCTAAGACCATGGAGAGCATTACATCCATGTTGGCCATATGAAGGCTGCAGCATTTTGCCCAATTTCCAATTAAATTTGTCCTAGACACAGTTGGAATTAGTTGTACCACTGTTTTGTTGTTGTTGTTTATTTTGTTTTGTTTGGTTTTTTTTCCCTGCTAGATTTTTTTTTGGTAAGGAAGAAGAGGAAGATCTCCTCGGTAGGGGTGAGAGTCACTAACATTAAGAATATAGATTAGTCAAGATTACAGTAGATAGGTAGGTTTTAGGGAATAACATGTGGGACAACCATTGCAGAGAAAACCATATTTTAAGGTTATGACTTGGAGGACATCCATATTAAAATAATAGAATTATGGATTAAGATGAATAGAAGTGGGGTTTTTAGAAGTCACCTAGCCTAGTATAGTATAGATCTTTTAAGGTCGATGAGTGTCTACCTTATTCTTAAAATGTCAAAGAAAAAAAATAAAATTGATTTCCTAGTACTGTGTGCAACCCACTGGAAAATGAAACTGGTGAGTTTCTCATGCCAGAACTCTCTCCAGACTCTTTCACCATTTCCTTGCCTCATACCTTGTCACCCTGGAAATTCCTCATCTCTAAGGCCCATTGCTCCTGATTGGTGACTCCTTTCATGGCACCATAATATTATGAAGGACTCCAACCATGTTTCCCCTCACCATGTTTGGTTTCTCCCAATTTCCCACTGGCTGCTCAGTTTCACACTACCCATTTCCCCCTTCCCACTGCTCTTTTCCTGTTTCTCAGTTTCTTTTTATGTACTGTGTTCCACCATTAGAACAGAAGCTACTTGAGGGTAGGAACTGGCTGGCTTGCTTGTATTTGTATTCCCAGCACTTAGCACAATGCCTGGCACATGGTAAATGCTTCATGTATGCTCATCTATCTATTTGGACATGAGTAGTCTGCAACTGACTGTTTGACCTCAGAAAAGCCATTTATTCTCTGAGACTTAGTTTCCCCAGGTAGAAGTTTATTGTAAGAATAAATAAAGAAGCTGACTAAAGGTAAGACTTGATGCATATTTCTAACATTTAAAGAGACCTCAGGATCCATTGGTAAGGCCAATCTGTAAGTGAAAGATCTTTCCCACTCATTGAATAGGCCTCAGGTGGGGCCAACTAAGGGAGGCCTGATTAGAGGCAGGGACACACCTTTTCATTAACTAGATGTGAGGCCCCAGGCCCCACACCTTTTTGCTAAGCAGTCTCTGAGTCCTCAGGGCCCTGAACAGGGTATAAGAGGTCTGAGGTTGGCGTTTTGTCTTTGTGGGGCACACTCATAGAAAGAGTGTTGGTGACAAGACTCTGGGTAGGCCATTGAAGCGGCCCCCTTCCCCGCCTGACCCCCCACTGTGAAAACCCAGATGTTGGTGCTTCGCTCTGGTAACTATGTATTGATGTGGATAGACTGATTTGTGTTTATTTGCTCTGTTTATATAACGTATGCTTTTAATTTCTGTTCATATTTACTCTGAGGTTCAGGGTGCTGGCTTTTCCCCCTGAACTAAGTGAATTGTATATGTATGTTTAATTAAACTGAGATTGTTAACCCCTTAAAGTTGCTTTTCTTAGAAAAGCAGATCAAAAGAACCTCTGCTAGCAGCCCTCCTGTGTGCTGGTGTTACTGTCCTTATACCTCCACAGTGGCTGCTGTGTTACACCATGTAATCCAACCCCTATATTTTACAGATGAGGAAACTGAGACCTAAGAATGTTAAGTGACTTGTCCAAGGTTATACAAGTCGTAAGCATCAGAGGTGGACTTTGAAACCAGTTTCTCTGACTGCTAGAGCCAATGCTCTTTCTACTGTAAAATACTGCTTTCTTTTTTGTGTAGCATGTTCTTGGCCATGCCGACCATAATCATCACCAGGGAAATTAGATGATTAGAGATGAATGTCTACCATTTTGGCAGAGATCTCCAACAGTCTTCTTTCTCAGCTTTATGGACAGTTAGGGGTATTTTCCTTGTCCTTGGGACTAGTGGAAGGGGCTGGTTTTCACTGAGAAGCTCATACCTCCAATGCTTGGGACTTATGTAAAGAAGGATAAAGGGAAACATTAAGAGCTGGGACAGGTAGAAATAGTGGAGGTACAGCCAGATGTTTATCAGCATCTGCAAACCACATAAGGATACATCCCATATTACTAAAATCTATTTGGGATGCAGATGGAAGCTGGTGATACTTCTTTTTTTTCTTACCCAGAGAACAATTTCTGGCTGGGGGCTCAGAGTTAACAGAGAAAGCATTTGATCCATTTTATAATGAATATTTCAAAATGCCCGAGTTCCTAGGGCAGAAGGAATAGTTTTAATGGTGTTTCTCTAGTCAAATGACTAGTGGTTAAGCAGCTTACCATTTGGGCTAACACACATTTGTTGTGACCATGTGGCCTGATTCCAAAGGAAAATGATTCCTCTAGAAAGGAAACGGTAAAATATGTGACAAGAAAGTCTGGTTCTGGTCCACAATAAAGGTGTGTATCTGTTTGTGTGTGTGTGTGTGTGTGTGTGTGTGTGTGTGTGTGTGTGTGCGTGTGTTGTGCACATGGTTGTTCACACAACTGTATAAAAGGTAGAAGTGTGCAAAGGAGAGAGGATTAAATGATTAACACCTGCCTCAGTTCTCACCAAATCACAGACAGAAATATTACTGTTACATTCATTTCACCAATTGCCCTGGTACTAGGTCACTTTGCACAGGCTGTCCTCAATGCCTAAAATGAGACCACTCCTATGTAAGACCTTTGCTTTTCCTTAATTGTCAGTGGTCTTGTCTCTCCACCAAAATTATTTTATATGTATTGTGAATCAATTTTGTATTCGCTTATCTGTGTACATGTTGTATACCTCCAGGGAATATAAGCCTTTCGGGGCATGTAGTATTTTACTTTTGGTTTGGTATTCCCAGCCAAGCTAGCACAGTGCCTAGGCTCTAGTAGGTATATCATAAAAACGAAAACTAAAGCTACTTTGAGTAATTTCCATTGAATTTCCTCACAAATGACTAATAAAAGTTGGCATTGTAGGACACAACACAACATCCCAGAGATCTATTTGAGCAGTCAGTCTCAGCTCCTTTTTTTTCAGGCCTTCCCACTGTGCAGAGACTAAGCCACACACATTACCAAGTTAGGCAGCTGCCTTCACCACTTTCAAAAACCACAACACAGACTTCTGTCCTCCCCTATTCCTTCCCACCCCAACAACATAAACAGAAACACAAGCACCCAGGTGCCTCTGGCATCTCTTACAGCAGAGAAAAAGCAGCAGTGGCGAAAATGAGCTTCCATCTCCCCACCTCGCCCCCAAAGCTGTACAGTCTTAAATATCACTCCTCCACTGCATGACACCATTAAATTCTCTTCCTCTGCTGCAGCCAACAATTTTAACCTCTCCAGCACTTCATTAGTTGCAATCCTCCTGAACCTTTTCTCACGTACCATATCCCAGGCTATCCTGTACTCCCCGAGCTAGATACTACTCTCTTATTGTTCTCTTCCTCTGCATGCTTCAGTTCAACTGCCTCCCTCCCTCCCATCATCAGTTCATAAGTAGAAACTTACATCAGCTCAGAAATTTCTCCCTTGCTTATAGGTAATAGATGACATCTTGGCAAATCTAGCCACTAACCTTCAAATGTTTTTATTTCTTCTCAGCTACTTTACTCTCTTACTCCCCTTCCTCCCCACCTTCACTTCTGCCAGTTTGGTTACAAGACATAGTTCTCTCTCCCACACTAGCAGCCTGCCTTGAAAGTCAAGCATGACATAACCCAAATTAGTAGGTAAAACATACACACAGGTATGCTCACACACACATGAGGAATTTTATATAGTTGTGCTTGGTATAACAATTTATATAATGTCAAATTATATATATATTATATATGATATATATTATATATAATTATATATAATGTCATATATATAATTATATATATGAATATATATATAATGTCAAATTTTACTTATAAAACATTTCCAGTCAATTTAGCTAACTGCACCATCCACATTGACTGAGAACTAGTGAAAACTCAATAAACAAAAGAGGAAGCCAAAAGAGAGCTGGGGTTAGTTCCTTCTAGCTCCAAATCCAATAAGATTCCTTGCATTAAAATAGCCAGGGGTGAATTTTTGTTATTGCTTTTTTTTTAAATGAAATCATTGTTGTTAATGACACAGAATAAAGAGTAAGCAGCATGTTAATGAATCTTGTGGGTGATGTTAATCTGGAGTGGTGATGCACACACAACTGAATGCAGAGAAATATTGTAAAGGCAAAGAAAGAGAGGAATCTTGGCAAGTGCATCATCAGCATTTGCTTGCAAAAATGTGAGTTTATATATCTAGGAAGATGTAGTCCTGAGCTTAGACACTGAGGCAACAGGGGAAATCGAGAAAAAGCACTTCTAGGAGAAACTTGGGTTTGAGCTGAGATAGCAAAAACCAAGTTTTGCTTGTGATAATGAGAGTTCAGTTTTACACAAGGTAAAGTTTAAATGTATTTAGGTATATGTGTATATGCATATATACAAGTGTATATGTACATATATGTATATGGATTTTACATATGATAAAACTGAACTAGAGAGAGAGGAAAGAGAAATACACGTATGTGCGTGTATGTATCACAGAAATCTCCTGGGACATAATATCCCTCCTCTGCTGAAGGTATACCCAAAATGTGATGAAGAAAAATTTAAAAATTCAATATTTTTAGTTTGGTTAATCATTTATTTAAATTGTTTATTTAGAGGGAATATTAAAATGTACACTTATGTACAAGAATGACAATGAATAATTTATCAGTTTTAAAGTAGGAAACACAGGGACCTTAAGAAACCTTAATAAGGGAGCCAATGAGAGCTACATTGCCCTGTTTTCAACCAGATTTTTCCTGCACAATTCAAAATTAATGACTGGTTAACCTGCAAATTCACTTATTTAGTGCTTTTTACATGCAAAACACTGTGACAGACCCTATTGCTTTGGAAGTGTTTATAGTCCAAGAAGGAAGGTAAGACATATACATGCAAATTGATAGCAAAATAAACATGGTAAATGCATAAAAACAGTGTTATTTTAACATAGTAACTGACCTTTTATAATACTTTAGCAAAGTCTTTGCAACAATCTGATGAAATAAGTATTATTATGGTCCTCATTTCGTAGATGAGAAAACTGAGGATTGAAAGGGTTTAATGGCTTTCCCATATACCTAAGTGTAAAAGGGGGGATTTGAACCCAGATTTTTTCCTGACTCCAAGTCAAGTACTCTGTCCACTACACTAACTGATTTTCTGTGGGAGTCTTGATGTAAAGACATTTTAAGAATGGAGGGATAAATGAAAATTTCATGGACAAGAAGGTGTTTTTTTTTTACCTAGATTTTAGGAGGAAATTAGTGGTGCAAAACAAACAAATAACTGAATGAATAAGTGTCGTGTGTGTGTGGGGGGGGGGTGTGGGTGTGTGTGTGAACTTAGATATAATATGCATATTTGTGTGTGAGAGAGATAAGGATTGAACCTGGTATTTTCATTGGTTTAGGGAATTCTCAGTTGATTAAACCTTTACCAATACAGGTCAAGGTTGGCACCTCTTCTCTAGGTGAGTTACCTGGAACAAAGAGAATATAAGTGACTTGCAGATGGTTATACAATCAAAATATGTCAGAGGTAGACTTCCTGGCTTTGAAACTGGCTCTCCATCCACTACTTCATCCTGCCTCAGTGATTGGTACTGGGGATGTGAAAGCAGAAACATTTGCAGCAAAAGAAACTACCAGTTAAAAAAATATATTATG
This sequence comes from Phalanger gymnotis, assembly GCA_028646595.1. Classification (NCBI taxonomy): domain Eukaryota; kingdom Metazoa; phylum Chordata; class Mammalia; order Diprotodontia; family Phalangeridae; genus Phalanger; species Phalanger gymnotis. The sequence continues at coordinate 170,112,904 of CM053627.1, forward strand.
CTAATGACAACTCTTCCAGGGAAAGACATTCCAAAAACTCTTGTCATTGACTCATTTACAGTGGGAAAATGATTTTTTTTTACTTAATCCTTCCTATTTTAATTTTTTATGGTTTTTTCCAACAGTGGAATCCAAGATAGTTGGCCACCGTCATCTCAGAGATAACTTTTCATATATAGTAGGAAGAAACATAAAATTAAGTTTTTTCTGATAATATATTTTGATACCATCCCTATCACAATCTAAATGTGATTTAATGATCAACATTCCCCTTTTTCTTTCTCAACAACATAATCTTTGTTTATTAATTCAATATATACTAAATGCCTACTATGTGAATTGCACTGATAATAATAGCTGACATATAGCACCTAAAAGTTTTATATACTTTATGCTATCGGGTTCTTATAACACTCATTGTTATAATCTCCATTTCATTGATAAGGAAAGATAAGGCATGTTTCAATTACTTTCTTGGAGGTCACACAGCTGATTCAAAACCTGATTTTCATGAGTCCAAGGAACTCTAGCAACTATATTACCTCTTCTACACATCGTGCTTAGAATATCATGTGCTTCTCCACTTTTGTCTTGGTGATGAGAAAAGTAACATGGAAAAATTTTGTAAAACGTAGCTGAGACTAAATCAGTCTGTAGGATACAAAAATATAATTTCCTAGAAACCAAGTAGAAATAAAATACCAGTTACCAATATACCAATACTGAAAAGTTTCTAAGGAACTTAGGTGGAAGGAGGAAATTAATTGATCGATCACTAGACAATCACTACAGGTCTACTATTTGCCAGGCACCATGCTAAGTACTAAAGACAGACAAAAATAAAACAGTCCCTGTCCTCAAAGAGAGATGTATGGATATATACAAAATAGAAACAAGGTAAGTTCTTGATCATACTAGCAGCTGGAAGTTTCAGGAAAAGTCTCATGAAAGAAGGTGGCTCTTGACCTGGGTTTTGAAGGAAACTAGCAATTCTAAGAGGCTGAGGGAAGGAGGGATATTATTTCAGGCTTGGGGGGTTGCCAGTGCAAACACACAGAGGAACAAGATGGAATGTTGAACATGAAGAAGCCAGAATGGCTAGACCACAGAGTGTGAAGGGACATGATTCAAAATGAGTCTGGAAAGGTAAATTATATTGAATTTGGAGCCTGAGGACCTGGGTTCAAATCCTTACCTGTATAAATTTAGGCAAGTGGCTTAATCTCTCTGCTTTTCTACTTTCTGTTCTGTAAAGGGACATTCCTTAACCCCGCTGCCCATTTTCTCATAAGAGGAGTGGATTAGATGGTTCCTAAATTCTACTGTAAGTCTATGTCTATGGAGATCTGGGTTTTAGTTTTGGTTGTATCATTAGAGACATCTGTTACACGTAGTTACTGTTGTTCAGTCATTTCAGTCGTGTCTGACTCTGTGACCCCATTTGGTTTTTTGTTGGCAAAGATACTAGAGTGGTTTGCTATTTCCTTCTCCAGATCATTTTACAGATGAAGAAACAGGCAAACAGGATTAGGAGACTTTGCTGAGAGTCACACAGCTACTGAGTGTCTGGGTGGGATTTAAACTCAGGTCTTTCTGTCAAGGCCTGGTGCTCTATCCACTGTGCCACCTAGCTGCCCATACACATGGTACATGAATTCTAAATGTTTATTGAATTCAAGTGGCTAGCTTAAATCTTGGGCAATCTTCATCTCTCTGAGCTCCAGTGTCCTCATGTACAAAAAGAAGGGACTGGTTGACAGTTTCCCTAAAGTTCCTTCCAAATCTAAAATGTATGAACTTACCATTCCTTTCCAGCATCAGGACAACTGGTTAAGTTTTGGACCATTAAGGTTATAATATAAAATTAAGCTTTCAATATAAAGTTAAGATTTATATTCACCAAACTATAATTTAATCCTTGCTTAGTCAGGCATGTCCAGCACTGGATTGGTTTGTCTGAATTATAATTGTCATCACCTAATCTGTTTAAATAATACTCTATAAACCAACCTGAAAGCAAAACTGACTACAGAGAAACCAGAATTTGGATAATCCACCCAGCAGATATTAAGAACTGACTGAACTGCAGAATCCAAACTAAAAGTTTAAGGAATTTCCAAACAAACTTACTCAATAGAAGTTTTCTGTTTTGCTTGATTTTAAATACTATAGCTCTATTATACATGAAATGAGCGGTATCATATTTTCTTAAAAGCAATCATGGATTACATATGCAATGACAACATAATTACAAAGCAAGGTCTTCCAAAGGAGTAAACTAGTGCGAACAGGCACCAACTAATCTCCACGTTTATGCGATCTACACAACCAAACCAGAACCTCCACCCTTCCCCCTTCCTATACAAAATCAAATACCATTTTAACTTCCAAACAAGACCTTACCCTTGGAGAAGGGCAGCCATCTTCAGGGTGGTCCCCTGGCTGTATTTCCAGTGTTATATATCCTTCACATAGCTGCCGGAATAATCTTTTTCAAAAGACATTTTCATCACTTCACACCCAAGCATTCAAAGCCCTCCCCTATCTGCACCCTTTCTCCTGCCTATGCTTACACAACTTCTTATGGTTCTTCCTTATATGGTTTCTTCATTCTAGTGGGGCTGGTTTTTTCTATCTACAATACAGATGTTATTTCTTCTCTACTTGTCCTGTTTTCCCTCCCACTTCCTCTCTGCCGACCTTGTTCTATCAATTTGTTCAAAATCTGAAGATTTGTCTGTCCTAAGAGACCATTCCTGATTAACCCCACAAATAGTAAGGACTGGTTTATTAAGCATTCTCACAACACTTATGTATTTGTACTATACCACAGAGTCCTAAGTAAGCATTCTTATCCGGAGTGGGGGAGCACAAAGGGTACTGGGGTTAGGGAATGGCAGCTTCGCAGAGGACTGCTGAGCTGCAATCTACTTAACAGAAATGGTATATGTTGTTATGGTTCAGTCATTTAGTAGTGTCCTCATGGACCACAGGATTCCAGGCCCTTCCATCCTGCACTACCTCATGAAGTAAGTCAAAGCTCATGTTTATTACTTCCGGGAATCTATCCATCCCATCCTCTGTCATCCTATTTTCTTTTGGCCTTTAATCTTTCCCAACATCAGGGTCTTTTTCCAATGAATCCTGTCTTCTCATTGTGGCAAAGAATTTAAGATGTATAGAACAGGAACTTAATAAATGACTGTTGATTGTTAGTGTAGTAAAGACAGTTGAATGGTCATGGCCCCAAATAACATGTTTTCTAGAGAGTAAATTTTGGTCTCCCCATAGGGGAGAGATGAACCCCGGAAGATGAGTACCATAATGATAAGAAGCCCAAAATGACCAAGGGAGTATAGTCACATAACATGGCACATTTTGATGAAAGCCTTACGATAAGTCTAGGGAAAGACTGAGGATGGTAGCCTTTAGATTTCCATAGAGAGGAGATATATTCCTTCTGGTCAGCATCTTGAGGCAAAGGTCCAATTGCCCTGTCCTATTCGGTGGTTGGTTATATCATCCTATATATGCCTATATTTGCTTGTTGCTTCAAGGTATGTGTTCTTTGTTCTCAATTAGATTGCAAACTCTTTTGAGGCATGGCTTGTGTATGCTACTTCTAATTGAATATAATAGCCAAAATAATACTCAGTACATAATAGAATCTTAGTAAAATTTGTTGAATGAATAGTACTAATTTCCAACCAAAATTTAATCCACCTCTAGATAGTCAGCCAATGTTGTCTTCTGACTCACTATTATCAGACTTTTAGCATTAGAGAATCTTAGAAAAGAGAAGGACCTTAGAGGTCATAGGATTATAAAAGGATAGCGGATTTAGACTTAAAAGGGTACTTAGCAGTCTTCTCACTCTCTCCTTTCTTGAAACATTAATCTCTTCTAAAATATACTTAACCAGTGATCATATGGCCTTCATTTAGCGACGTCTAGTGTGTGGAAATCACTTTCTTCCTGATCCATCCATTCTACTTTGGGATCAAAAGAAAAATTATTAGGAAGTTTTTCTTTACGTTAGGGAAAAATCTGCCTCCTTATAGCAATCACCCTTTGGTACTAGTTCTTCCTACTTCTCTGGAGCAAAGTAAGACAACTTGAACCCCTCTTCCATACAATAAGTCTTTAAATACTCTATTCTGCTTCAAGCTAAAAATCCCCAATACCTTCACTAGCTAATGTTTCAACCTATCCTTTTATGGCATGGCTTCAAGTCTCCACACTATCCTTATACTTCTCTAGATGCATTTGAACTTGTTAATGAACTTCCTAAAATATGGTATCCAGAACTTGAAAAAATACATCAGATGTGGTCTTAGCAAGGCAGGTAAAGTGGGATGGTCACATCTGTCATTCTAGACACTAGGATCGCATTAGTTTTTCTAGCTGCTATGTTATACTTCTTTACTCAAGCTGTCATCAACCATAACCACTAGAGTGGATGGGAAACAAATCATCTCTCTCATCCTCCACCTCCCAGGTGTATGGCTAAAGGAGAGAAAGGGCTGGATTTGTCCTAAATACGAGATGACCAAAATAACTACAAGCAGTTTCTACTTGTTTTTCTTATATCCTACTGGGGTTGGGGGGTTGTGTCTTCCTTGTTCAGTTGCCAGTCATCTTTTCACAATCTCCACTGACAGAGCTCAAGGAACCAACGAGAAGCCACTGCGCATGGCGTTAAGCAAAGGGCTAGGATCTATTTGCTACCAGAAATGGCCAGAGCACAAGCTCAGCTCCCCCAGGAAGTGTTCCAGTTCAGCAGATGGGGGTGCGGGGAAGTTCCCCTGATTACACTGAGCTTTCAGTCCACTATAATCCCTGTCTTTTTTTTTGATGAAATGCTTTCTACACCATCTGCCTCATCACATACAGTTAAATTTTTGAGCCTCTGTTATTATTTATGGTTCACTGTACTAGGCTTCTGAGATATTTCTGGATCTTGATTCTGTCCTGATAAACTTTGTGTCGCCTGAAAATCTGATAAGCATCTGTGTCTTCATCCAAATCATTCAGAAAACGACATTTAATTGAATAGAGTATCTTGTGGTACTACACTAGGCACCTCTCTCCAGGCTGATATTAATCCATCGATCAACACTCTGGGTCTGGGCAATCAACCATTCAAAATTTGGAATCCTCCTAATTGTGTTCGAGGGCTATGATCCAACTGGGGCCACTTGGACTCACTATTCATTTGGGGCTCTCCAGGCCTACTGCCAGAACTGGCAATTGGTTCACCTCAGACCAAAACAGTTGAGGGGTGGTGAGGTCAGAGGACATTTTAAAGGGTGGGGTTCATGGTGGGCTGGGAGTCTTACTGTGCTTGTAAATCCACAAGAAAGGAGGGAACTCTGGTCAAGAAAAGTAGCAGGGCTATACTCAAATCCAGAATTACATCCTCCTTATTCACGTCGGCACCCCGGGGTAAAAGTACCTCAGACATTCAATTCTAGTTACAGCTCTGCCCAAGTTCCACCCATGAGCTCCTCCTCTTCCAGTTTCCCATAAGTAATTCTAGGGCTTTCTACATACAAATTCCTCTATGTGGTCTCATGTGACTTACCCATTAGCCAGATGTCAGTGTGATTGAGGACACATAGAGTGCCAAAATAATCACATGAAAATACATCCTGATGCCCTCATACAAGTCAAGGAATTCTACTGTGTCAAACCCTAGAGTCCTCAGAGACAGAACAGATACCCTTTTATATCCTGTACCTCTGCCATGTTCTGAGTTTCCCAGAATTTGCCTTTGCATAATACATGCAAAACTATGATTGCCCAAACAAGGCTATGGACTTTACAAAGCAGCTTATACTACTGACACTTGTGTCTCCCATGGTGAATGGCTTCCTTCCTTTTGAACTATTAGATAATATAATTGCTAACATGGATGCAGTATTTTAAGATTTGAAAAACATCATTTTATATATATACACATATGTATAAATACACATATATAAATATATTCATGTACATACATATATACATATATATATACACACATACCTGGATGTCCTTATAAGGATCAAATGAGTAGATAGATAGACATATAGATGGATAGAAATATATCTATCCATCCATCCATTCATATATCTATCTATTCATTGATCTACCCACTCATCTATCTAATCTATCCATCTACTCATTTGATCCCTGTAAGAACCCTTTCAGGTAGGTGCTATTATTATCCTCATTTTTCTGTTTTTTTAGATGAGGAAGTTGAGGCTAAGAGAACTTAAATGACACCAGGGTCATACATATAGTAATTGACTGAGGCAGGTTTACCATTCAGATCTTGACTGCAGCACTCTAGCTACCATACCAAATAACCAATCAGGTTGTTTCCTGAGAAAGGAAGGCAGCATGGAGCACCCAGAAGACCCAATTTTATATACTGCTTCAGGTACTTGCTAGCCATATGACCCTAGGCAAATAAGGCACTTAACCACTAAACCTCAATTTCTCCATCTGTACGATGAGGATAATAATAGCCACTACATCACAGGGATGTTGTGAGGATTAAATGTGACTATATATAAAGTATTTTGTCAACTATATAAATAATAGCTCTTAATTATCATCATCATCATCATTCTTACTGTTGATACATGAACATAAGACCTAAATAAGATCTAAATAACATTTTCAGTCTAGTTAGAGAGCAGTAGGGGACTATTAAATAATGGCTCAGAGAAAGCGATAAGGAGAAAAGTGCCACACCAATTCGCCCAATGTGGTTCAGTGAAATGATTGAGATTTTGAGTCAGAGACCTGGCTTCAATTCCAGTTTTGCCCAATGTGGTGAGGTAGAAAGATATGGATAGAGAGTCAGAGGACTCAGGCTCAAATCCCAGTCTTGCCACTTACAACCTATATGACCTTGGACAAGTCATTTAACTTTCAAGTTTCTGTTTTCTCATCTGTAAGGTGAAAGGATTGGATTAGATGGCCTCTATCATCCATTCAGGCTCTAAATCTATGATGCTATGCCATCTGGATACAAAGCCTAATTGCTGTCCCTTTGTTTAGGCTCAAAGTTATGAGCCACTATTCCTGTTCTCTATATTCTTAGAATAGAATAAAATTGGTAATTAGAACAGAGTTAATATGCAAGTAAAAATGTTTCTGGACATGTACAAAATATCTTATTGTATACTGCACAAATTCATTTGCTTGCTATAGCTTCCCGGTATGTTGCAACCAAGATAATATTGGGAATGCCCATATGAAAGGAACTCTTTCATCTTCTGAGTAAAAAGGTCAAAACAAGCTATCTCTAGTGCTCTTGCTGACATGGCTGTTCTGAATAATTATATTTACGGACTTTGTAATGAATATATTTATGAGAATGCAATCATTTCTGTCTTTAAAAACAATTAAAGATTGCCTCCTGGGGAAAAAATAAAAAATGTTATTGTATTATAAATCTCTTTTGGACTTTCTGGTAACATATTCAAGTGTGCTAAACATTTTTGCCTGGGCTTTATAAATGCATATGCTGAACTTCTTTAAAATCTGCTTTCAGGCATCGGGTGCTATTTTGTGGGGGAACCAGTTCTGTAATATCAATTAAAGTGGGATTTTCTTACTGTTTTAAAATGATTAATTAAGTGCGTTTGATTGAGTCTTACTAGGTGCTAAACCCCAAGCCCAAACCCCTACCTACTAGATGCTAAGCCTGTGTGGGCCTGAAGCCCTCAGGGTCCTAAGGGGAGTTACTAAGACCAGAGCCAATAGTAGGAGCCTGAGTTCTGGTGGCTCAGATGATGTTTGATGATGTCTGAAAACTGTATAAAAAGAGAGAATAGAGTTATTTTGCTTAGGGCTGTCACTCTTGGCTGAGTGCTGATGTGGAGACTCTGGGCAGCTGTAGTTAAGAGCCCTCCAGCTTGTAAACCCGGATGTTTAGACTTTGTTAACCTCTGGTAACTATGCATTGAGATTTGAATCAGACGAGGCCTGTCTATTGATGTTTGTAATTTGTTTGTATTTGCTCTGAAGTTCAGGGTGCTGGCTTTTTTCTCTGAACTAAGTGAATGATATTTGTATGCTGGATTAAAGTAAGATTGTTAACCCCTTAACGTTGATTTCCTTAGTAAAGCAGATTGTTGCAACAAGTTCTAAGAGAGATCTAAAGGAAGGACTGACGAGAGAGAGGGAGCCATGTACTGGCCTGCCAAGAGTGACCATAGTAAAATTAAAAGTCACAAGGCCAGAGATCTAAAGGTGGAAAGGACCTTAAAAGTCTGTGCAATACCCTCATTTTCAGATGAGAAAATTGAGAAACAGCAAAATTAAAGTGCTTCACCAAGGGTCAAACATCCGGTTAGTGTCTGAGGCAATATTTAAGTGTGGATTTTACTAAGTCCGCATCTATAATGGTTCTCTACCTACCGTATTCTTCCCCATCCCGCCCATAGTCCTATATAAACATCACCACAATCTCTCTTCTGTCACAGAAACAAACAAGCATAGTAATGGGCTACCCAATTCATTTTCCTAGGAAAACAAAAGGAGAAATAAAAGAGAGAGAGAGAGAGAGAGAGAGAGAGAGAGAGAGAG